>JAWRVZ010000009.1:4787500-5387500 GCA_037043235.1 Rhodeus uyekii
TGAGTGGGTCAGAAAAACACTCTAAACTAATTGCATTTAATTTATATATATATATATATATATATATGTATATGTATTGTGTATTGTATTTTATAATTGACTTCATTGCTATAGGATAATAGCTGTACCTCAAAATTTTGACACAATATGGTACAGTACATCCAGTACAGCCCTGGATTAGCCATTGTGTGATGTAGTTTAAAGTTCGAGAAACTCTGTCTGTACAGTTGAGCTGCACGTTATTGAAGTTATATAAGACAGCAGTAAATCCCATCAATCAGAGCCCTGCGGACATCTGACCCTCACCTCCTTCTGCAGAGAACACAGTAACCACCCCGCTGAAGGGCCCGTCTCCTTTGTTGTTATAGACCCCCACCCGCACCTCAAACGGGGTGAGAGGGGGGAAGGTCTCATCTCTGTATTTATAGGTGGTTGAGTCCGCAGAAGTCACCATTTTCTCTTTCCATCCACGTGTGCCATTGGCCCGGAATGCCACGATGTAGCCGAAACCTTCTCCGTTTTGGAATTCCTCTGAGACAGGCTGAGGGAAAAAAGGAAACATTGATATGAAGCATGGAAACATTTTTCGCAGATATCTGAGTTTGCTTAGATAAAAAAATCTCTACAATGGGATCGGAAATTGGTGGAGGATTTTAATAATACACAGCCAGCTGAGCACGGTGAAATGAGGCGAAGGTAAACTGTCATGCACGAGGTAATTCCTGAAGACTTTTGGCTGGGGATTATCAGCCCTGAAGATGTAGTCTGGCCAATTATTTAATTCACTTCCTGTGAAATGTCTAAAAAAATTGCTTCCATATCAGCTTAGGTGTGGAAATCTTTGATACGTTTTGCATCATATTTTTTTTGCTCTGCAGGTGTTAGTTGAAAATGAGTCAAAATCATGTTTAAAATTTAATCATGTACCCAATGAACTGTAGTGAGGGAATGTCTAGGTTACTATTGTAACCCTCTTTCCCTGAAGGTGTGAACTGACGAATTGGGATCTCTCCTGAGAGCTCAAGCATCTTCCAAAATTTCAAGGAACAGCAGTGATTGACTTTCCCTAAATGGAAGTTAATACTTAAGCTGAACTGACTCCATAGATTCAAACGTGCTCTCTGCAGGACAGATTGAATAAAAGAGAGGTGCCAAGAATCTGTAAGGTGGGGGTACGAAAGAATTAGCCTCCTCACATCCCTTAGGAACCTGATGATCAGGTCGTGCTTTCCCACAGACCTTCCATCTTCTGCATGTTCTACAATAGCGGCAAAATACACTTTCAGGGTGGTGTGAGACAGCCTTCACTCCTGCCCTTCTTCAGGAAGGAAGACACAGCTCTGATCAGGCATCTCTGGGTCTTCTTGTCAGGGTTCTGCCACATTCGGTCTGGTCTATCTATTGGTTTTGTGGCAAAGCTCTGACACAACCGTATTATCTCGAGTTGTGTGTGTGTGTGCGCGGCTCAGAGTTTTCGAGTCGCGTGCACGCTTGTCTGTGTGACGTCTTTTGTGCTAGTTATGATGTCCGGTCCTAATACTTTGGTCTGGTTCAGTTTTGGTTTTGTGTCGGGATTCGGGCATTCATGACTCCTGTGTTCGTCCTTGTTGTGAGCGCGTGAGAACAGGTGTTTACTCATGCTTCCGCGCTCTATGTCATGTGAGGGGGCGCGGGTTCAAGCTTTGCACGAGCCGCGCTCTCTCTCATCTGTGTGCTTTCTTGTTGTGTTTTCTGTCACGTGCAGTTTGGTTGTCACCAGCTGCGTGTCATCTTTGTTTAATGTGAACATGCAGCAATGCGTGTCCGCAATGGCTACGTGTTCATGTCTTGTCTGTTACCCCGCCCATCTTGTTTCATTGTCATTAGTTTGATTTGTTCCCAGTTGTGTCCCAATCAATTACCAATCCTCATGTGTGCTTTTATTCTCCCAGTGTCTGCTGTCTTGTGCTGTCTCGTCGTCATTCCATGGCTGTTCATCCTGTGTTTTAGTCCTGTGTCCAGTCATACTCCAGTCTTATTCCAGTCCTAGTCCAAGTTCGTATTCGTGTTCAAGTTTTCTAGTCTAGTTCTTCCCCCTCGGGTGGTTTTTGTTCTGTTTTATTTCTTGTTTGTTATAATTAACCCCATTCTCATCTGCACCATTGAGTCCTCGTCTCTTCGCCTTCACAACCCTGACACTTCTTGGTGAGAAGAACACCATTTGATTAACAGGTTCCACTTTAAGGCATAGGTGTGCCTCGTAAAGGGTACCCTCGCCGAAGTGATGTCAACTACCACTTGAAGTATATCCTCTACAACCCATCCAGAGACCACATGTGGAGGCTCCTGAGGTCTGGACATGGGTGCCAGAGGGTGCCCAATCTCTGAGAAAGCAGGTCCTTCCTTAGAGCAATTCGCCAGGGTGGGGATGTCGCGAAGATCATGAGTTCTAGGAACCATGTCCAGTTGTGCAAGTAGGGCGCAACTAGTAAAACCTGTTCCTTGTCCTCCCTAACTTTGCACAGTGTCTGTGCAAGACAGCTCACTTGGGGAAATACATACTTTTTAGGCCCCAGGGACCAGCTGTGTGCCTGTGCATCTGTGCTGAAGGTTCCCTTGGTCAGAGAGTAAAACATCTGGCAGTGAGGCGTGTCCAGAGAAGCAAATACTAAGTAGATAAGCTAGACTACTTGGTGATGGAGTCTCCATTCCCCCATACGTGGAGACTCATGAAAACTCGTCAGCTTTATGATTGACCTTGCCCAGGATGTGAATGGTGTGAAGAAACCCTTTCTTGTGAGTTTGCCTCAAATCCCTATATAATTCCTACACTGTTTTAGAAAAAAAAGCAAGATTAGGTTTAAGATAATTATTATATGCTATAATGCTATTATTATAAATATATTATAATTAGATCAAGTAATAATAATAATAATGATGATGATGATAATAATAATTACAGTAATCCCTCGCCACTTCATGGTTCAAGTTACGCGGCCTCAGTGCATCGCAGATTTTTTTTAAATATTAATCGTTTTTTTTTTTTTTTTTTTAAATACCACCATATCAGGAGCTGTATTGCGGAAAGCAGCGAATTTTCATCGTGATGCGAGAGAAACGGTTTCCCAGGATGCCAGACAAAGAGATGAACTCTCTCAGAGGCTTTGTACACACCCACGGGCACTCAGACAAGACACGTGATTGGTTCCCGGTGCGAGATCGACCAATGAGAGCATGAGGGGAGTGGGAGCCTCTTCACCTCTCTCAGAAGTAAATGTTGATGATCCAGTGCCGATATCTGACGATGAGGGGCTAATAAGGCCTCATTATACCAGTGCAGTAACACCATCACCATCATCAGTCATTGAACCGCACAGGTCTGTCATTGTCGTCATTACTGGAGTCTCAAGATACTACTGTCATTGATGAGTGTAGAACACCATAATACGTATTGTATGAGAGAGAGAGAGTAAATGTATAATATTAAGGTTTTATAATTAAATAGATTTAACTGAAATATATGTAAAGTATAAATATGCATATTTTAAAAATTCTGGTACCTACACACACATATACGAAAATTCCTAGGGGGGGGGCAATCCTATTTCTCGGATTTTCACCTATCGCTTGGGGTTCCGGTCCACATTAACCGTGATAAACGAGGGATCACTGTATTATTATTATTATTATTATTATTATTATTATTATTATTATTATGTTACCTAGTTAACCTCCACCGCCACCAAATAGTTTAAAAAATACACCGAAGCTTTGTATATGTATCCAATAAATAATTTCAATTTCCATATTTTTCAGTTAAATGACAGCTTTTGTTATGTCAGTTCCGAGAAAGAAGCAACACTAAATGGCACAGAATTACATAAAAATGTCAGAGAGTCCCAAATGAATCCTGAGATTTTCAATTGTAATGAAACAGATCACTTGTGAATGTCAAGCGCTTGATGATGAGCCTGAACACATCAATTAAAGATGTGCTAATCCAACATATTCAACGCCCAGCATATAGAGAGAGCTCGCCATTGTTCCGTGAACCATATCAATGTATTTTCAAAGGGCTTGGTTCAGGCCCTCAAGTAAATAAACTATGCGGGTTACAACATTTTGTGAATAACGAGTCAAATGTCAATTAATGCTGTGCAATGGAAGTAATCGCCTGATGATAGTGAATGGTACATTTTAAAGCTCTGCTCTAGGTTCAAGTCCTTCAACAGTTCAGTGTTGTGTATTATGTGCAATAAAAGTAGTCCACATAATCTTCTAAAGTCATACGGCAACATAATGTGAAGAAAGTCAAATTTACCACCACAATTTACACATACTGAAAATGAAGTTTAGCATTTTGTTTTTCTAAAGAACCCAAACTATTCTTGTTCATGAATGTTGAAGAAGGAGGGAGTCATTTGTGAATGATTCACTGACTGATGGAAAATGTATATTTTTAGTTATATATAACCCTTTACATTGTGAGATGTATATTTTTAGTCATATATAACCCTTTACATTGTGAGTTTACATGTAGCAATTCAGACTGTGGAAAAAAGTTGTAAACTCAGAATTGCAAGATAGAAAGACAGAATGTTTAGCAACTTTGAAAGGAAAAAAGCCTACATTTTGAGATTGCATTTACCTTTTTTATGGTTTTGTTTTTCGTGGGAGACAGAAGCTTCCATATAAAAATTATTTCTTTGAGTTTTCACACAGTATGCATTACTAACAAATCTTTATAAAGACTGAAAGCCCTTTTCTTCCATCTTTTTTGCAGACTTTTTGCTCACTATTTTGAGTATTAAAATTGCGGTTTAGGATTCTGCTATGCTAAAAACCCAAATGATTATTATTGGAAGGCTGTACACAGTCTGCTGGTCGCACGAGTTGATTTTGCCTGTCCAGCTGCTGACAATTTCCTTGCTGCCTTTTTCAAAAGAGCTTTGACACTTCCTTGATGTTTTTCTGCGAACGAGATATCAGAGTCTGTCCGTGACACCTGCTAGGCATTTAATAGAATGGAATGTAATCTATTATGGGAGATAGAAATTTAATTAAAATGTAAGCCGGCGGAATTAAATCTTAGGCAATTTTAATAATTGACAAACACCTGTACTCTCCTCGCTTTTTGGCAGTGAATCTGTCTGTCATGCCAAATTTTGACTGATTTCCACCCGCTTCTGAAATTATCACGTCCCTTGGCGCAGCACCTAAAATAAGATGCAGACAGATGATGGGAAAGAATAGGTTGTACGTTCACATTAAGTACTTAAGCACACACTTTTAGTGCTGTGGCTGTGTAATTAACTCACTCTACTGTTTCTAGGAATTGAATTAACAGCCCTTGAACCAACATTATTGGTGCTGGCTGTGCTTTTCTGCATGGGGCGACCAATGAATGGCCGTTTTAAAACAGGAAAAATCAGCTCTGCTACAAAATGAAGTGGAACATGCATCTAAAAAGGCTGTTGGGTGAAGGAGAGGCACCCACGGTGCAAATGAAGTCTGCTGGCGCTCTGATATTGGCATGCATGGCGAGCTGCGGCAGGCTTCGAATAGGAAGTAGGGCAACTGTAATGGTCCAGTCCATTGCTCCTGGTGCCCGTAATACTTTTTCGCTCTCTGCAGATACTAATGAGCAGACGGGGCAAGCTGTTTAGTCATTCATCCTGTTTAATAAGCAGCGCTCAGCCCAGCCGCCCTAGTCTTCCACAACCACCCAGAGAGGATTGCAGAGGCAGCACAGCAGCCGGTTCACGTTCCACGAATGCCAAAGCAGCACAGCATCTTCTCAAATACCCTAATACTGACTGGAGATTCAATTCAGTACTTCTATAGTGGTCAATGGGGGCGCAGATAAAAGGGTGGAGCTAAAACAACTATATGGGACAGTACCAGAGAGGATGACACAGACGTTATAAACAATGTTGTGGAGGCTATGTACACACTATCTGTATTCTGGGATTGAACACATTGTTTACTACCAGGTGTGACTCTTGAATTTCCTGTTCAACATATAGGTGACTGGAATACTGCTTCAATGAATAAATGTCCAGACTTTTCTGTTCCCCCGGTAGTCAAGAAAACCATCTGTAGCAATAGCAACATTGACTAAATATGAAGATGGTAAATTCCACAACAAATATTTGCATTCCAAACGAACTCGCTCTCAAAATGCAGGTGTATCCTGAAAATGTACGTTTTATCATCAGATCATCATATTCGTATGTGCCTACAGTTTTACAGCAGTGTAATATGCGACATTAATCAATCACATATGTCGCTTTGAGAAGTCTGATTGAAACCAAGTTATAAAGAACCATAAATTAATTAATTTCTTATAAATTCTTCTATTTAGAAGCTCAATATTTAGTTACTATGCTTTAAATTTAAAACGGTGTATAGTACATATTAATATTGTTTTTATAATACTCTTCACTTCAGTTGTTTCAGGCCACATTCAAATGTAATAAATAAACAATAAATATGAATTGTAAAATTAATTGTAGATATATTAATACAAATTCTTAATTATAAATATAAAAATTAATCAGATAAATTATGTCTTAAACGGGATCCACACTATACGATATGACCATCATTTGGCTTTCTGAGACACATTTTTTGAATATTTGATCGCTAGTTTGACCTGTTCACATACAGCCGCTTAATGACCAATGCAAACAATTTTTTTTGTCAGACGAAACTCTGGCAGTGTCAGAAATTTTTAGGTGTAGTTCGACGGTGTGGCTTTTTCTACGACAACTGTCAAATCAAAAATCAATAGGGGTGCAGAACTGTAGAACCTAATTGTAACGAAAGGACTCTCAGGCAGAGATCCAATTGTCACGGCTCTGTCATTCTAGTTCGGTCTCTTCAAGTGTCTATTGACAGAGCCCTGACGCTGCCCCTTTGTGTCTTGTGATTGTGAAACCCTGCCCTCTTATTACCTCGTTTCCCTTGAGTGTTGTCAGCTGTTCTCAGCTTGTTACCCTTCCTCATGTGTCCCTATTTAATCCCGGTGTGTTTGCTGTCCTGTGTGGTGTCGTTGTCTTTTCCTGGATGTTCTATGTTGTGTTCCAGATCTGCGTTTCCCTGCCCGCCGGTTTGTTTCTGTTCTCGTTGAGTGTCTGTTATATTGTTAATGTTTTCCCCCTTGTGGGTATTTATTTTGTTAGTGTTATCTTTGTTTCTTTGTTAATAAATCCTTATTTTCCCCCTGCTCTTGAGTCCTCCGCTTCCCATTCTGTGACACCAATAGCGTGTCTTCAATAAGAATGGTCGAACAGGCGGATAGTCAGGACAGGCAGAGAGCATACATAAACGATAATCCAGTGTAGTGTGTGTGTCGGTATAAGTGTGAGAGTTCCCTCCGGTGGCCAGAGGGGGCAAGCGCGGAGCTCGTCATCGTAACACTAATAAAGAGACGACATCAAACCACATCTTTACTCTAGGTTTAGATCAAATTCTGAGCTCTGAGCAATCTCCTTGTACACTACGCCAAATATGCATATTATATTCTATTTGATTATATGTGTGAAATTGTTAACTGCACTAAGCCACATTATATTCTCAAACCCACGCATAGTTTTTGAACAATAAACTTAAAACTGAACTAAACTCAACTGGCGAGTAAAACACATCAACGCAGATTTCTATGTGCATTTAATTATTAGTGCGTTTCAATGCATGAAACGTAACAACAACTTATTATAGGACATAGGGCTTCAACCACTAATAAAGGATGTAAGAAATGGTTAATGTGAAGACTAGAAAAGGTTAAAGACTTGAGAACTGAAGTACTAATCATTTTTTAAAGTTGCTCAGTCACCATTATGCCCTTCAGTAAAGCACTTGTGCTCCGGGGGGGACAGTCCAATTAATGCACCGCAAATCGTTTTTGTTTAAAAGCTTCTGCTAAATGATATGTAATTTAATATGATGTACTATGTGTCTCAAAATAGCACCTGAAGCCCCTGTCAGGATACCTAATTTCATAAAACAATAAAGAATTAATGCTTGAGAATTCTCTTGTGCATTTAAAATAGTCCCCTTGTAAAGCAAACCGATTTAAAATGTGTTTGGGGCTCTAAGCAACGTTTCTTGTGTATAGACATATTCATACTCGTGCATATTGTGAGGGGCGTATAATTGAACTGTCATTGCCAAAGCAAAATTAAAACTATGATTATTCTGTAGTTACAGTAATAACTTCCTCAAGGGATTATAAACTCAGGAAGTCATCATGGTAAAAATATTCCATTGCATCTGGAATCATCTTTAATTTCTCACTAAGGTACAGTTCTCCTACTATGAAAGTTATTTGCCAGGTGACAGTCGGGGCCTGAGTATTTAATAACGGCAAGAATAGCCATCACATCAGCGTACATCTGTTCCACCGTTCCCCAGTTAATCTCACCTTTAATTGGCCTCATTTGGAAACATTTTTTTAAAACGTGTTTATGTACACAATACTCACTGCAGTGCACAGAACAAAAGGTGAAACTCTATGCTAACAGGGATAAGCGAGTACAGCATGATATGTATCTGTATCTGTACCTGTAAACCAAATGAATTATCTGTGTCTGTACTCGGATTGGGTGGGACCTAACCCAGAAGTGGGCGGGTTGTCTTGAAATGGGCGGTGCTTTATGTTATCTTTTTTTAAACGGGCTGTATGTTATTTTTAATCATGCAATTGATATGGGTTGATCAGAAATTGTTATATTTATTGGTTTTATAGCAATGGTTTTGATCACGATAACAAACAAACTATATACAGAACGAGTTTTGCAACAATTAATACAACACATGCGGTTGCAATTATAAAGGAAAATGTAATGAACAACAGTTTTCATCGAAACATAACTTTCTTTTTTTAACTTTTAATTTGTTTTCTAATCAGTGTGAAATTTTTTTTGGTTCTCTTTTATTTTTATTTTTATTTCCACACCAGGTATGTGTATGTGTCAAGAAAGTGTCAGACATTCAGTGCGTGAAGTAAAAAAACTGGTTAGAGCCAGCAAACAGTTAAAAAAAGAGAGAGGGAGGGAGAGAGAGAGAGAGAGAGAGAGAGAGTGTGTGTGTATGTGGCTAATTAATTTGTAATATAGTTTTTATACCACTAATTTATTTTTTGTGTGAAGTCAAAAAACTGGTTAGAACCAGCAGACTGTAAAAAAAAAAAAAAAATTCTCTGACAGGCAGAGATGCAACACTAGTCGCATTCTACCAAACACCACGTCTGAACAAACCCCATGTTTTCAAAACTTTACCGGCAGCAATGTCACCCTGTAGCCTAAGACTGGCTGCCCACTGAAACTAAGCAGGGATGAGGCTGGTTATTTCCTGGATGGGAGACTGACTTGATTGCTGCTGGAAGTGGTGTTAGGAGGCCAGCAGGGGGTGCTCACCCTGCAGCCTGTGTGGGTCCTAATGCCCCAGTATAGTGACGGGGACACTGTACTGCAACAAGCACCGTCCTTCGGATAAGATGTTAAACCGAGGTCCTGACTCTCTGTGGTCATTAAAAATCCCAAATTTATCCATCATGGCTTCCAAACCATCCCTAATCTCTGATTGGCTTCATCACTCTGTCTCCTCTCCACCAATAAGCTGGTGTGTGGTGAGCGTTCTGGCGCAATATGGTTGCCGTCGCATCATCCAGGTGGATGCTACACACTAGTGGCGATTGAGGAGATTCCCCCGTTTTGAGTACAAAACAAACCGAAATAAAACAAACAAAACAAACCTGAAGCTGAAGAAACCCTAAACATTAACTGAAAAGACCCGCAAACCTGAGTGACTGAGGGAGAGACGGAGAGAGAAAGAGAGCTGTTCTCTTCTCAGTGTTCTGCAGAGAGGCACAGCAAATCTGTATGCATAGGGGAGGGGCGCTGTGACTAGCCTATCACAGAACGCAGACGCAGTCAGAGATCCAATGATTTTTATTCAATCCGAGCACAGACATTGACTTGTATTATTCGTATAATACTCATACTCTGCAAAAGTGCTTTATCCGTACCAGATACTTGTTTCAGTCGAGTATCCGGCTGAACTCTACATGCTAGTATGCTCTATATGGTAGGATAAATGTTAGGATGTTTCTGCAGCATTGTAAAATCTCAAACATATGTTCCAAAAACACCCGTTTCAGGGGAATTGTGCTTTGAATATTCAAGGTTAATGATCATTTTAATCTCTCTTGTGTGACTAAAATCTAAATTATTCAAATATTTTCCACATGGCACTGACTGTCAAGCTTCTAAAAGGACAAAACAACATTATAACAGTATAATCATATGATTTACATGCCATATTCCATGTCGTATGAATCCATTAGATATGCAGTAGCTTTTAAATATCAGTCTCCAATCCAAATATTGGAAAATGACGACATGCGAGATCCAATGGTGTTTTGATATCAATGATGTCAAACCTGAAACAGCGCATGTATGTGTGATTCCTCTTGTTCGAGAGACCAGTCTGAAAGTTGACTGACATTATGGTTTTGCTCTGAATCGGATCAACTCTGTTTGTTTGTGCTTGTGCTTATTTTTACTTGTAGTTTGTTGTTAATTCTTTGGTCTGTGTCTAGTGTGTATCGTAAAGTCGATCAGTCTGAACACTTGTTGATTGTTCATTTATCAATCATGATTTTTTTTGTTCATACAGGTTTGGAAGAACTTGAGAGTGAGTAAGTGATGACAGAATTCGAGGGTGAACTATCACTTTAATAAAAATAATAACAAGAGAGAACACACTTGCCATATATTTTGCTGTTGACAGCGAGGTTTGTGCAATGAAACTTTATTGTATTTTGGCCCAAATTCATGTGTCTCTAGGTCAAAGCTTATGATATCTGATGCCAATGTGAACATCTTAAAACCAACCATATGGATTTACAAATATTCAGTGTTGCTATTCAGCTTATGTCAAGTTAATAATTTGAAATAAAAAGTGCAGTAAAGCTCGCAAAGTATTAAAAATATCTAGAATGAACTAGACTGCAGAGGCATTGCCACAAAGCACACAATTCCATTTAGAATATAGTTATTCATCTGTTCTTACAGGGGACTGTAAGTGTAGCAATCCTTCAATAGGCAATTGCAATGGTGGCAATTATGGTCGGATATAATTACGAACGCTCAAGTCAATTAGCTGCGTGAATCTATTTGGGCAGGAACTGCAAGTCTTATATGCCATATTCATTAGCATAGCAAGAGTTCACAGTAGGGAGTCCATTGTGCATGCTGAGTGCAAACCTACCTCCCAGGATATGACCAGCTCATGCCTGCGGCCGTTCCCACCTCTCACGTTGGCAGGGGCTACTGACGGAACTGCAGATACAGAAATACTGCAATGTAACAGTGCGTCATGTTATTAGTTTTAACTTTATATAAGATACAAACTGCATGTAAAAATGTGAGTGAATCATTGCTTTTTAATGGCTGCTCATGATTAATTAAAGCTTGGCTGCTTTGACATATGAGGAAAATTCACTCTATTGGCGTAACTCTCAAAACCACAACAAAAAACTGGAGAGGAATAGTTATACTTCTTTTAGAACTATGTATTACTTCTTTTTCACACTCATGCAAACAAATACGTAATTCTAAATGCATTCTTTTGTAGGACAATATATAAGACAACCTAGGCACTTTGGAAAAGCATACCATAGGCTATACATACTAGGGATGAGCGAGAACAGAATAGTCTGTATTTGTATCTGTAAACCATATGAGTGTGTGTGTGTGTGTAGCTAATTAATTTGTAATATAGTTTTTATACCACTACTTTATTTTTTGCGTGAAGTCAAAAAACTGGTTAGATCCAGCAGACGGTTAAAAAAATCTGACAGGCAGAGATGCAACGCTAGTCGCATTCTACCAAGAACCACGTCTGAACAAACCCCACGTTTACCAGAACTCTACTGGTTAAAAAGTAAGTACTACAAACAAACCAAAAAAAAAAAACAAAGCTGAACCTAAACGTTAGCGGAAAAGACCCCTGAATCTGAGTGACTGTGGGAGAGACAGAGAGAGAGCTTTTCTCTTCTCAGTGTTCTGTGTATGAGTGAGCAGAGCGGGACACAGCAAATCTGTATGTGTAGGGGAGGGGCGCTGTGACTAGACTATCACAGAACGCAGACACAGTCAGCGACCCAATGAGGATTTTTATTCAATCCGAGCACAGATATTGACTCGTATTACTCGTATGATACTCGTACTCGGCAAAAGGACTTTATCCGTACCGGATACTCGTTTCAGCCAAGTATCCGACTCAACTCTAATACATACACTTCACTGCAGCTTACAGTTGAAATGAACAGGAGTGGCAATAAAACATCAGCAACATTTATTCCTTTTCAGAAAAATGATGATTAAAGAGGCAGATTACTGATTTATAAAGATTTAGTTTCACGCGGTTCCCTGCACGATATTATGTTATGA
This sequence comes from Rhodeus uyekii, assembly GCA_037043235.1. Taxonomy (NCBI): domain Eukaryota; kingdom Metazoa; phylum Chordata; class Actinopteri; order Cypriniformes; family Acheilognathidae; genus Rhodeus; species Rhodeus uyekii. The sequence goes on from JAWRVZ010000009.1 coordinate 4,799,938, forward strand.
CCTTAAATCACTTTTAATAGTGCATGATTTGTAAAGTAACACATTTTTGCACCTCATAATCAGCTCTATATGGCTTTTCTGATTTAGTAAACTTGACAGAGCATTACTTTTTCAATGCCACTCACTGGACATTTCATTTCCGAACTGCTGCGATATATACTACAACTTAATAAACTTAATAAAAGAAAAACGTACTACAACTTAATAAAACATTGCCAAATTTACATTTATCTGATTTGGATAAAATTAAACACTCTTTTAACATGATTCACTGGACATTTCACGTCGAAAGTGTCATGAAACAAACAAGATGCAACCTAATATCTTTTTTTTTTTTTACAGAAATGTTGCCACAGGCACTTATACATTTTTTGGGAGCCTGGGTGAAATTAGACGTTTTGAGTCATGTTTGCATCACCCTTTTTTCCATACAACAAAAGTTCAAAGTTTAGGTCAGACCCAGTGCGTTTCCCGTGGAGGAAATGGCATTGGGCTTTTGTTGGGCTACTTTTGACTGGCCATTAGGCTATTTTTGTTGCACAAACCTGGCAACCGTTTTCAGACCCAAATTTAGGTCATTATTCATGGAAAATCCTGCCCTCTGCTGTAGCTTTCAGATGTCACTAAACCTGCCAATGGTGTTTTGGCATCAGAGACCTTGTTTGGCGCATTAAGACTTTTTTTTTATCTAAACAAATGATTATCAGACAATAATCCCAAAAATTTAGAATTGTGTTCTATTCTCAACAAAAACATTTTTTTTTGCATGGTCTACTTTTACAGTTCTTTTTGGTGTTGTTTTGCCTTTTTCAAAGCTTAACGGCAGTAACAACTATGAACTGTTATTATATGGAAAAGTGCTACATGAAGATTCTTCAAAAATTCTTGTTTTAAGCTCCCAAAAAATAACAGCACATGGGCTTGGGATGACACGAGGGAAAGTAAATAATTATGATATGATGCAACTGTAATAATTCAATTGGCTTTAAAAGTAGAATCGGGTCTGCATATTGGGGCATTTTGTTGCTGCGTAATCGAACAGGCCTGCAGAATGTTTTTGAACCAAAGCGTGTTGAAGCGAGGGTTTTGTTCTCCGTAAATGGAGAATTCTGCAGCCTCTTTGCCTGAGGGTACAAGTGCCTTTCTGCTTCAGCTCAAACACAAAAACTTGTTTAAATTCATGTAAGCGGCTTATTTTCCACTTCTCCTCCAATTAAAATAGAACCAGGGTCACCCTGGATATTCAGACGGGTGACGGCAGTCGTAAAAATGTGTCACAACACACAGCTACACGATCCCTCGAGTGGAGGATAAACGAGGCTTGAGAGAAAACTGTTTGTTTATTTAGATTTCTGCTCTGTTGGAGGACATTTAGCTCAGTGACTTTCACGGGTGAGTGAATCAGTGATTGATACCTGCTTCCTTAGTACGGACAGCTCTGGAAGGGGTGCTCGGGTCGCCTGTGCCGATGCCGTTCGTGGCCACCACCCGAAACTCGTACTCCACCCAGGGGTTGAGCTCTACTGCCATGGCGGACTCCATGCTTCCTGTCACTGGGTCTGGATCTGATTGGGATTAGATCAAAGTGGAGAAGTACCAAAAACATGTGAGGAATCAATAATCAATCAGTTTAAAATACAAGCCAACACAAGTGTCTACTGTAACTAAATCCATGTAGAATGCAGGCTTTTCAAAGTAATGTGGACTGATACATACAGTATGCTTGAGCTATACACACAAAGTGTGAAACACATGTGACAATGCATCAATTTCATGACAATTAAGCAATGCCTATACTGTGAATATAATATTTTTTCTTAATTTCTTATTTTAGTCTGGTGATTTTGAGGACTTATCTAAAAGACTTAGATACTAATAGAAAAGTATCAAGGAATTACCTTTTGTACCATGTAAATGTACCATGCTAATCATGCAGAGCAACAACTCTGTTCCAAAACCTAGTAAACTGCTTTGTTTTTACTAAACGAAAACGGAACGAAAAATGATCAAAAATAAAGAATACAAATAGAAAAAAATCAAAACAATAATATAAAATAAAAAAGTAAAAAGTAAAAGCTACGTTTATTTTTAGTTATGTAGTGTTCGTGTAAGGTACGATACACAACCCCCTTTCTCCCTCCTCCGCACCTGCGGCTGCTGTCTATAAAAAACGTATAATTCAAACCACATTTTATTTGATATCACACATGTATCACACTGTATTCATGCACTATAATTGTATGTGTGTATGTCTATATATACCAATAAAAAAACTTTTTTTTCTCATTGTTACGGATCTTAAACGGATTAATTTGTTTTATATTATTTCTTATGGGAAAACATGATTCTAGATACAAGCAATGTGAGTTACGAGCTCCACCCTGGAACGGATTATGCTCGTATCTAGAGGTATTACTGTATATGGAAATAATTTAAAATACATTTAAAATACATTTTTAATGAACATTTCACACGCCTTTTTCATCTGTCTGTTTTCTCCGTCCATGTTACAATGAAATGCATTCTGGGATTGCCTCCTCCTTTGCCACAATCATTATTTCGACAGAATAAATAATTATGCTGCATGTATTTTGTAACAGCCTTTGCTATGGGAACGTGTAAGATGCTTTAAATGCTGCTTATGTAGGCAGCTCACTAAGCCATGGAATGGCGCCAACGTCTAGTTTTGTAACATCATTAATCGATTTTTGAACAACCTAAAAAAATCAATACTGGATTTTTTTTAATCCACCGAAGCATAAAGCTTTACACTTCTGGAACAAGAAGAAATACTTCTAATATAAAGAACAATTTCAACAGCAGTACCTGTCATAGATAAATAAACTGTCTCTTTAAAAACTCAGATTTAAGACTGATGGTCATACTCTTGTAAATAAAGGATGTATGCTTAATTATATTGACTGTGCACTTGAAAATATCACAACAAAAAACAAAACATCTGCCGATAATTAATATTTGAAAAGTGTACTTTGCGATTAAAAGTTTTACTGCAAAGTATAAATCATAGTTTAAGAACTACACTTTAATGCATTGACTATTATTGGATATTTCATTTAAACTGTATATATTTATATATCATTTTTTTGTAATTATATACATATTTAATTACATCGCATAAGTATATTTTAGTTTAACAATTGCCTGTTAGTACTTTTTGGCAGTACACAATTCAATAGAATTAAGAAATTACATATAAAGATTATAAGTGGGTCAATAAAAGCACTCTAAAAGGTCAGCTCATTTCAATTAATATAATTTTATTTGGAATAAATCATGTTACTGTAAACATTTTGTTCAGTATTTTCTTTTAAAGTATAGTATTTTCCATAATAAGTATATGAAGTATATTATTTTACATTAAAAAGTATGAAGTATACTTCTTTTTCAAAAAGGTGTAGCCAGTGCTTCAAGACTTCCGTTTCTTTGAATAAGAAGACATCCTGTTTCTTCTGCTTCCAGTAAAGCGAATTTGTAATTTTGATTTCACTCATGGTTTGCTCAAGTCAATACATAAGAGACGCAAGATTGTGTTTGCCCAGAGGACACTCCTCATTCTACACACCTCATTTCAGTCCAGAAACACACACACTTGGCTGAGGACCAAACCTCTGGGTTCACTTCTGTCTACAGTTAACGGCTGAACATAACCTGTGGGACCGGAGTCCTGCTCCAGGCATGAGCCAGCGAGATGATAAACTCCCAGATGCTCCCCACAAAATTCCTCTCTCTCCCCCCTTCGGCTCACCCTGCTTTATCTCACTGTTTCTCTTCTTTACCCTCTCTATACTTTTTTGTCTCCCTCTTTGACCACACATGCCTCCATTTCCTTCGAATTCCTCTGAGTTTTATTTTTTATTTTAGTGTGCTTTACTGGCACGTCAAAAAAAACTTTACATTTGTATTGGCAGTGGCCCTTGGGCTTTTACAAGATCACTTTTTAAAATGTAGTTTGTATGAGAATGGTGTAAGTTTGGGGTGGATCTATATTTTTGTCTGACCAATGACAGTTAAACCTGATTAAAAACTGTCATAAAGTTGCCTCTCTGTTTAATATACAATTATTTATTTGTTTTACTTTTTAAGCTTCATCAATCTATCCATGCTAAATCTGCAATTTTTAGTGGTTAAAAATGTTAAAGTGACACATTGTCCCAGTGTTGAATTAACATTAATAGTACAGTGGAGTTCACTTATCTCGAGTCACAGTTAACTCGCCAATACTATTATTTCGACGTTTTTGAAGTGGAACCGCCAAACTCCCTGTTTGTCTCAGTATTTTCTTGTGGGTTATGTCGATTCTGTTATGTTGCCGAATCCTAGTATCTCGAGCAAAAACGAGGGACATATACGCCACTTCACGTTATCTCGTGACTGAGAGTTCACTGCGCATGCGCTGAGTTCACGTTGCACGCAGCAGATCCTCCCAGATGCAGGCAGAGCAGATCTTCACTGCAAATGTCCGGCAAGCCGCCGCTGCCTGATTACGCAATGGCAGTACGGGATGTCAAATGTTCTTTATCTAAAAAATAATTAAATCACTGCACAAACATAAATCGCTGCATTTGTTTGACTCACACAGTCTCAGTCACGTACTCTCGTCCACTGTGTGTGTGCGCCTGTCTGTGACAAAAGCTAACTAGCTGGCTTGATTATCATGTCTCAGTCAAAACTGTACAACCAAAAATACAGGAAGGAGTGGGAATCAAACCCTGAATTCCAAGGCTGGTTAAAGCCGTTTATTGGTGATAATACGCGGGTATACTTGTTGAGACAGACAGAACGCAAGAAAGTATGCAATCTAGTACAGCCACATAACACGCACGCACACACACGCGCGCACGCACGCACGCACACACACACACACACACACACACACACACACACATGCATGCACACGCACGCACGTACATACACAAACACATCCCTGTTTATGGTTCTGATGTGAGCCCTGCTCAGCGTCGCTGTGGATTGAAGATCCAGGTTTTTAAAGGACGGGACGAAGCCAAATTTGTTGAGAAAGCACATTAGACAGGCAGAACCCAAGAAAGTATGCAATCTAGTAAAGCGTGATGACCTCACGAATATGTTATGACTGTTTACGCTGTGAGCGAAATTGTGTTTTCAATGTCTGAGAATATAATTAAAGGTTTTTATCGAGAATCGAAGGTGTTTTTTATTGTATACTGGTAAATCTCTGCTGTTAGTTGGTGCACATATGCCTTTTGTTGTTAGCAAACATATACAGTGTATGTACATTTTTATAGCATGCCGATCGCTTCATCTAATACATAGATATATTGGGTATAGGTTATCTCGCTAAACGGTTATCTCAACGCTTTTTTGCAACCTCCGAGGCCGTGGACATAACCGAACTCCACTGTATTTATATAATCCATATGTATCGATGTTAATTTAACACTGGGATAATGTGTTAATTTAACTGTGTTGGTTTGCCGTATAGCGTTATTTCATTGAATGCATATAGTATGATGAGGTTATGTGACAACAGTAGCATAGTACTGTCAAAATGTTTAACGTTGCATAATGCCTACTGTTTCAATAACTAATTTTGTGTATCAAACAGTGTATTTACTTTCAGATAAGATAATATTAACAAAATAAACAGCAGATGTACTTAGAGAACGCTTTTATTACACTCTAAAAGTGCTGTAAAAAGTGCACTTTGTAATGTCAAATGATTTAAAGTAAATTTTAAATGTGTAATGTTTTAATCTTTTTTTGTGTACACAAGTGCACATATTGTGACATTATAAAGCACATCTAACAAAAGAAAATAATTTATATTTTATTTTAAATGATTATAATTTTAACTGTAGTGAGTTATTTGAAATTAAAATTATTATAATTTAAATGTACTAAATTGCAACTTCATTACACATTGTAATTTAATCACATATATATTTAAAAACCTGACATTCAAGTTTCAGCAAAAATTACATGATTAAAGTAGATTAATTCAGCAGTAAAGTTTAACCAAAAACAATACAAATGATGAAAGGACATATAAAGATAAAATCTTACTTTAGTAAGTGGGTCAAAATACACTTAAAAGTTTTTCTTTTTTAATGTAATATACAATTATTTGAAGTTAACAAGCATTTAAGTGTCTGAAAACATTAAGGGAATATATCTGGGAAATTAATGTAATTTTTTGCTTTTGAAAAAGTCTGTTTGTTTCATCCCCAACGGTCTTTGTTGCTTATGTTCCTGAAATCTTTTATTGTAAATGAATGACCTCATGATATTTGTCACAATGAACGCCCACATTAAACTATTTTCTAGAGAAAGGCGCAGTGAAAAACATGAAGTGGTAACAGTGTTTAAATACTATAAAGTAAACATTTTCATTTCCCCTCTTCTAATCTGAACAAGTCCAGCGCAAAGCATTGTGTGCAGACTAATTTTGCCTTATCTTTCTGACTTTCATCCGTGTGGAATGTTGAAAAGAGCAACATCCATATCAAGACTACTAAAGTGCATAAAACTTTGCTATTATCCAACGTTGACTGCTAATGCTTGAACAGATCACATCAAAGCTGTTGTGCTTGGATAATAGCAGATAATTACAAGTGGTGTTACTGTCAAGGTACCCAAAATAAAGCCATTTATCGAGAGTGAGAGTCTTAATTATCTGAAAAATGATCTATCAAATTACAATAGTAAAAAGGTCCTGGATAAAAAGCATGTCACAAATATCTTTAGATCTAAAATTGGATTTGTGAATGCTAGTCAAGCAACTCAACTGATGCTGGTAGGTCACATGATAATGACGACAATGTAGTTTAAGCAGGACATCCGAATTACATCTATAATACTATACAACATACAATTGCCTATTCAAAATAAGCATGTACTCAAGAGAGTATATGATTTTGGATGCTTTATTAATGTTTGCTCAAATCCATGTTTCTTTTCTAGTCAAGTCATGTTTCAAGTATGTTTTATATTTTGTTATTACGTCAAGAAACTGCACCTGGGTTCTCATATTCAACTACTCCAGAGGACATGGTATATATAGATTGCTAGATCTAGCATTCTTGTCATTTTAAATCAGACAGAGAGAGCGTGGTAATTCATTTGAATGAATGAATTATAGACCATTTTTAAGTGTTTGCAAACAGTGATGATGTGTTTTGTGAATGGAATCTAGCTGGTGGCAGAAAATTATAGTTCTGAAGAAGCAGTCTATGGAATAAAAGAGTTTATATCTCACAATTCTGACTTTTTTTTTGTTGCATTTCCGAGTTTATATTTTACAATTCCCGTGAGAAACGAGACAGAAAACCACTGGGTTAGATATTATTTCATGCTTTAACTGGGCTAATGCATTATCACCCTATTAACTGCGTATGGTAATATTATGTAGATCTATTATTTACATCAAATTTGTGCTTTAATAGTAAGCTAGTTGTTGTAGGCTTCATCAGTCCAGTCTGTTCGTTTAATTGCTTGCAAAGTCTGCATTTAGCTTCAAATGGCTTCTTCAACCATGATATATTCTGTAAAATATGAAGACCTTCTTTTTTGGCATACTGTGTAACCCGGAATGTAGTGGATGGTGAAAACATGGAAGGCAGGGATCAACTCAAATCTCTATTTAATTAAACAAAAACGAAAACACTTTAAATACGAAGAGAAAACGGCATACTTGTGCATAAACAAACAAAAACTCAGAATGACTAGGAAACACGGAGACAGACACAACACAACGACATGGGAACATAAACAATCGACAAAGACAAGAGAGAACATGAGGGTTTAAATGCACATGACTAACAATGGCAGTGGCAAATGAGACGAGACACGACATGACTGTGACATTCTGATTCTGATATCCAAATCCATTAAAATATTTTTTTAGTTTATATTTTAATAATATTTTTTAATAGTTTTCCTCCACTTGTTACAACTTGCTTTTCTGCCATCACAATGTGCGTGCAGCTACAGTGAATTAACTGTGACATCCATTGAAATAAAGTGTCACCCCTTTTAGCCAGAAACAACTTTTTTTTTCAATAGTAAGTGATTTACATAATGCTATATTTCTGTAATTTAACATCTATTAAGTGAACTGAACAATATTAGACATTATTTAATTAGTGTTAGTTTTACAGTTATGTTTGAGTAATAAATTACTCAAATTGTGTAATAAGACTATTTGACCTCCTGTTCTAAAGGGGAAAGTGTATCCATATTAATTATGTTAAAATGTATTTATTAGAATAAGCCAGAATAAGTAATACAGTACTATATGTCACGAGTGTAGGCAAGGATGAAGACGAAGATGAGATCCAATGGAACTTTTATTAAAGGCAGGGAGACGTAACAGCAGTACACGCAGAAACGTGAGCAGCACAAACGACAACTGCGATGCTCAATTGTTGACGATGGAGTGTAGCGCGATGCTCAATTGTTGACGGGGGGGTTGCTCGACTGTTGTGGGTTGTGCAATGCTCAGCTCCAAACGATAAAATGTATTTCCATTTTAATTGTGTTTGTATTTTGTATTTGTATTTTCATAGTAATTGCATTTCCATGGGCGGACCGATACCATTTGATCCGCGATACGATGTGCGGACCGGGGTTTGGGGACCACTTTTTCACCGAACCCCTAACACTGACTCACCGAACCCCTGGGGTTCGATCGAACCCACGTTAAGAACCACTTATCTAGAACAAAAGAACATGTGACTGAAAATGGCAAAATAAAAGTCCTGGTTTAGTGAAGGCGTGACACTATAGCTAGCTGTCTATATAAGTACAATTTCTGGTGTCTTCATGCTTTACTACAACATAAATAGTCTAGTATTCCTGGTGTGTACTGGTGTGGTAATTCTTAACTATCAAATTATTATGGACCATTAAAATAGTAACCAATCTCACTATTTGTACATAATCTATTAATAATGTAGAGACTGCAGTTTAGACTACAAACTAATAGTTTATGATTTATTTATAAGTACCTCATTACTGTATACTTACTATAAAGAGTTTCCAAAAGTTAACCTACCACTGACCTTCAAACTAATTTGCCATTAGATTTCAGCCAGTGACATTTACAAAAGCACAACAGACATTTAATAGAGGGCCACTGGGCTCCAGCCGCACATCCTTACAAACAGATGGGAGAAAAAGTCAACTCCCAGAGCTTGAGCCTGCATTCAGAGACACTGTTAGCTGTCATACGCCGAAAGCTTTGGAGCGAGGTCTTATATAACAAGAAATATAGAAGTTCTGGAGTATTTGAAGAGCCACTGACTGGTAACATTTATTTTTGATTAATTTTATATGCAACCTAATGAGCTAGATCAATCTTAGTCCATAATTGTAAAATATATATACATGGTTCTTTTTTTTTCTCCTCACTTCATTTGCATCACTTAAACACACCATACGTTGTGACATTAACATGTATGGAAGTGATTACCGGTTTTCACTGTTTGCCAGCCCAGAGAGACCGGGCTACGTGCCTGTACATTGTAGGTGGTGATTGGACTGTGGTTGTCAACGCCGTGGCTCCATGACAACGTTGCCGTGGTATCCGTGATCTCCTCTACAATCACCACTCCAGGAGGTCCTGGGGGGCCTGGAGAAAAGAAAAAAAAAGTCACACATTGAGTGAGTCACATTTGACAGACTTTCCCACATTCCCACATTTGATTAGTTATTTTAGTGTTTAACAATAATAACTAGCATTCTTCCTCTTGATTGCCCACTGATTGGACCAAATTTCTGAACACTTCATAGGCATTTACCTCCTATTAGCATTCTGGAACTAATGCATATACAAATCTTTTTCTCAACGTCTTCCATCCACATTGAGCCAGTGATTTTGTCCAGAGAGCTTTTTGAAGACGCTCTCCAAAGTGGATACATTTTAAAACACCATTTCATATTGTAGTGTGAACTGTTAAAATAAAACTGCTATTCACTTGCATAGTGTTTTGTACAACCATGGTGCAATTACTCTTTTAGTGTGGTTCATTTGAGCTATTTGTGGTTCAAGTCTGACATCCAAACCCTGGTGCGCACCAAACAAGCAGATCAAGACCACTGAAAAACAAACTCTGGTGTGATCCGAATTAGGGATGAGTGAGTACAGCATTATCTGTATCTGTATCTGTTAACCATATGAATTATCTGTACTCAGACCGGGAGGGGACTAACTTGGAAGTGGGCGGGATTTAACCCAGAAGTGGGCGGGTTGTCTGGAAATTGGTGGGGATTTAACCGGTATGTTCCTTTTTAATCATGCAATTGATATGGTTTGATCACAAATTATTATATTTATTGCTGAATAGAAAACTATTTACATGACAGCATCAGCATTGAGCTTCAGATCAATGGTTTTGATCACAATAACAAAAAAACTATATACAGAACAAGTTTAGCAAGAATGAATACAATATGTGGTTGCAATTATGAAGAAATCATAATTTTTAATCATTATTTTTTGCATGAAGTCACTGGTTAGAGCCAGCAGACGGTTAAAAAAAAAGAAAGAAAAAAAATCTCTGACAGGCAGAGACGCAACGCTAGTCGCATTCTACCAAACACCACATCTGAAAAAAACCCACGTTTACCAGAACTCTACTGGTTAATAAGTACTACAAAAAAAACGAAATAAAAACAAACCTGAAGCTGAAGAAACCCTAAACGTGAACGGCAACAGCTGCGAACCTGAGTGACTGCGGGAGAGACGGAGAGAGAAAGAGAGCTGTTCTCTTCTCAGTGTTCTGTGTGTGAGTGAGCAGAGCGGGACGCAGCAAATCTGCATGTGTAGGGGAGGGGCACTGTGACTAGCCTATCACAGAAAGCAGACACAGTCAGTGACCCAATGAGGATTTTTATTCAACCCGAGCACAGATATTGACTTGTATTACTCGTATAATACTCGTACTCAGCAAAAGTGCTTTCTCCGTACCGGATACTCGTTTCAGCCGAGTATACGACTCAACTCCAATCTGAGTCAAATATTTACGCAATACAGACCAAAGACAAAAACAGGCTATGAGGAGCCACACAAGATGTAACCCTAAAAAGTACAGAACGCTCAAGCATGCCTGATTTTCTCATCATAGTCACAATGCTGCTCATTACAGTTCAGTACAGGCATCAGAACCATATCTCCTCACAGCAGACGTTCCTTTGTGTGTGGGATTCCAGCTGCTGTTTTGTCACCTTTGCACATTTTTCATCGATCTGTAAGTGTGAACGCACCCTTAAGCAAACCAAGTGTGAACACACCTTAAATAAAAGTGTTAGTCTCGGTGTAATTAACACACACACATGACAAGAAACACTGTACATTTGTATAATTCAAGTCTCACTTAATCTCAAACAAACAGGTGAACTTGCAAAGACCATGGTAGGATTTCACACTTATTAAAGAACCTGCTCTCTTTTCAATAATGGGTAGTTCTTCTTAGGGATGGATGAATGGGGAAACATCTTTATTTCTTAAACTGTTTCTATACATGCTCCTCAGCCTCAGTAAATGCAATCTGTGTGAGCAGAAACAGCGACCGCCTCAACAGGAAAGAGTTATAATAGAGAGGCAGACAGCTGCTTCAGCCAATGAAAGTCAATGTTCTGTGCGGTTTGAAATGGGATGCGTTAAAAGGTGGATCTGAAAGGTGCCTTTGCATTAGAGGATATTAATATGCACAGTGCGACACTGTGGCAGCAGTATTATGGGTTTCTGTTTTAGATCTTGTTGTGGACTTACAAAAGGGTTTTCTTGTTTGAGAGGAAGCAGAGCACATGTGGAAGAGAAGCGGCCCACATCACGATCACATGTTGCTTAAAGTCCGGCATAGGGCGGACAACGCATTTCTTTGTTGGCCAACAATGTTTAAAGCATGGACAGGATAGTGACTGTTTGTTTATGAAGGAATCGTACAGATAAAGTTGCTGCAGGGAGAGAGGGAAGTGAGGTTTTTCACAGGAACAGAAGTCACTGTTGTGACCCTTTTTATGTACCAAGGTGTTAATTAAATAAGAAACTGCATGTTGTAAGCGGCAATTACTATTCTATAGTTTAGACATTTCTCTGTACACCTTCAAAAACAACATTCACAACTATTTGACTTGTATAATGTGAAGAAAAACAATACATTCAGTCGGAAATAAAGGGTAAGATTGCGCTTTGGGTTTAAGAAAGGCACACTACAAATAAAATTTATTATTATTATTTTGTTTATTAAGATTTGCTTGGATAGTGAAAGTATACAATATGATACGTTAATATTAATATGCAGCTCTGGATACCTCAGCAGGACAGTATTATTAGAAGGTATTAAATAAGTATATATTTAAACTTTATCCAACATAATATTTGAATGCTAAAATAGTTCAAGTGCTATTTCTGCTGTAATTATAACAATTCTGTTTTGATATAATTTAAGTAATCAAACATAATTAATTTTTTTTAATAATTCTGTAAACTTAAAGATTTTGATTCTTTTAATTATAGATATTGGAGGGTTTCAATTAGTGATATATATATATAATACAAGTGGAACAGTAGTAGAGACACAGACAGTACATTTTACTGAAAGACCATGAAACCTCTTTATTTGTAGAATAATTACTTGGTTTTCAATTTCTAGTCAGTTTTAGCATCCTTTAAACATTATATTTTGCACATTTATCCAGTGGTTGCAATCAACTTTAATTTCTTAAAATCAAACAAATTACTTTACGTAACAATACAATTATTTATTTTATTTAAAATCTATCTAGATTGATTGGTCATAGAAAATTATGGAGTAATATTATTAGTCTTAAACACTCTCTGGTCACTTTATTGGGTACAGCTGTTCAACTGCTGCTAAACACAAATATCTAACCAACCAATCGGATTGCAGCAACTCAATGCATTTAGGCTATGTTCCCACTTTCAGTCCAAATTCAATTATTTGTGTATCTGATTCATTGACCACTTTCTGTATTGCAACTGATCTGATTTGTGTCCATGCTGCTGGAACAACCGCGACCACAACATGCAGGGGTTTGCAATACAGATGTTGTCTTATTTAGAACATGACAATGTGTAGCTGCTGCGCTGGACTACTATTTCTTATGAGGCATAGGCAGAACCGTAGGATGCTGGTGTGCGTGGCTTTATTCTGTGCTGTCATCCCTGCCGGTTTCAAAGCATGTATCTGTTATATTGTCATTTTTTTGTTCCCCCTGCACTTTGCAATAACACAACTCTACTTCTACAGCGACTTTCACCATGTTTCCTATGACAATGTCTGACTTTTACATTTTATGTGTTGTGAAAAGTCACATAAACCAAGCAAAATCTGATCTGACTGAAACGGTTTTCCAGAAATTTCAAACCGCACATGAATGCAGATTGAAATGGATCTGCAAATTTTTTTGCTAGTCAATCTGATACAGATTTCAATATAATATTCACAAAAACCTCGACTGACAGTCTGAATGTAGCCTTAGGAATGTAGACGTGGTCAAGATGAGTTCAAACTGGGATTTGTTTTCTCTGGACAAACTTCTGCTGGGATTTTCACACACACACACACACAACCATCTTCAGGATTTTCAGACCAAGGTCCATAAAAGAGAAAATGCCTGTTGTATCCAGCAGCAGTTCTGTGGGTGAAAATGCCTTGTTGATGCCAGACTTCAGAAGAAAATGCCTAGACTGGTTTGAGCTGATAGATAGGCAACAGTAACTCAAATAACCAACTGGGGTCTGCAGAAGAGCATCTCTGAAAGCACCATAGTCGAACCTTGAAGCAGATGAACCCCTCCTGTCAGCTAAGAACACTGAACTGAGACTACAATTTGCACAGGCTCACCAAAATTGCACAATAGAAGATTGGAAAAACATTGCCTGGTGTGATGAGTCTTGAAGTGAGTCAAAATGTGGTGTAAACAACACAAAAGCATGGATGCCTCCTGCCTTGTTTCAACAGTTCAGGCTGCTACTGCTGGTGTAATGGTGTGGGGGATACTTTCTTAGCACATTTTGGGCCCCATAGCCACAATCTACCTAAATATTGTTCCTGGCCATGTCCATCCTTTTATGACTATAGTGTGCCCATGGATAATGTGCCATATCACAAAGTTCTAATCATCTAAAAATGGTTTCATAAACACAACAATGAGTTCACTTAATGAAAAAAAATGTCTTCCACAGTTGTCAGATCTCAATCCGATATTGCAACTTTGGGATGTGCTGGAAATGGGAGATTTGCATCATAGATGTGCAGCCGACAAATCTGCAGCAATTCTGTGATCCTAACATATCAATATGGACCAAAATCTCTGAGAAATGTTTCCAGCACATAGTTGAATCTATGCCATGCCAGTTCTGAAGAGAAAGGCAAGGTGTATCTAACAAAGTGTATAGTGAGTAGGGTTGAGCCGGATACTCGGCTGAAACAAGTATCCGGTATAGATAAAGCCCTTTTGCTGAGTATGAGTATTTTAAGAGTGATTCGAGTCAATGTCTGTGCTCGAATTGAATATAAATCCTCATTGGGTAGCTGACTGTGTCTGCGTTCTGTGATAGGCTAGTCATAGCTCCCCTCCCCAACACATACAGATTTGCTGTGTCCCGCTCTGCTCACTCACACACATAACAAGAGAACAACTCTTTCTCTCTCTCTCTCTCCCTCAGTCACTCAGGTTTACGGGTCTTTTCCGTTAACGTTTAGAGTTTTTTCAGGTTCAGGTTTGTTTTTTATTTTGGTTTGTTTATAGTACTTATTAACCAGTAGAGTTCTGATAAACGTGGGCTTTGTTCAGATGTGGTGTTTGGTAGAATGCATGTCGGAAATTTTTTTCTTTCTTTTTTTAACCGTCTGCTGGATCTAACTAGTTTTTTGACTTCACGCACAAAATGATGATAAAAAATTTGAATTTCTTCATAATTGCAACCGCATGTGTTGTATTCATTCTTGCTAAACTTGTTCTGTATATAGCTTATTTGTTATCATGATCAAAACCATTGATCGGAAGCTCAATGATGATACTGTCATGTAAATAGTTTTCTAATAAGTAATAAATATAACAATCAATCAATATCAACCCATATCAATTGCATGATTAAAAATAACATACTGGTTAAAGTCCCTCCCCTTTCTAGACTACCCACCCACTTCTGGGATAAATCCCGCCCACTTATGGATTAGGCCCCGCCCAGTCTGAGTATAGATACAGATAATTCATATGGTTAACAGATACAGATAATGCTGTACTTTCTCATCTCTAATACAGTGAGTGTATTACAGTATTTTTTTTTGATTTCTTGAACACTAAAATTAAAAGTAGTATACTATTAGCAAAAACTTAAACTCAAGAAGCAAAACATCAGCCCATATTTGCACAACTATAAGCACATTGTCAATCTCACACTCCTCTACACACAGTTTGCAAAACACTAAACACACTTAACATACATTACACACAAACATCTATCATGAAGTCACTTCCTTGCAATACCAAAGCACTGACTGTCAAGTTACCGCACCGTCCAACCAATTGGTTCAACACAGTCATCAGGTGTGCAAACACTTGTTTGCTTAATTGTAGACAAACCAATCAGGTGTATAAGCACTGTAAAAAAGCAGCAGGTGAGTTCATCGGTCTTCAAACACAATGGAAAGAGTAAGAGAACGAGGAGAACGAGGAGGACAAGGAGGAGGAGGAGGAATCAACAGAGGAAGAGGAAGAAATGGAGGCCATGCTGGAGGTAGAAGTAGAGAAAGAGGAAGACAAGAACGTGCTCAGAGGACCGAATCTGACAAATGAGATATGCATTGGATCTACACTGAACTACACAATTTTGCCTGACACTGTTCTTCAAGGAGTTTTACGAATGGATGGAGAGGAGATCCAGCATGAGTTCATTTATGTAGATGAGGCTGGGTTCAAAATGATGAGAACACGAAGGAGGGAAAGAAACATTGTTGGCCACAGGGCTATAGTCAATGTCCCAGGGCAACGTGGGGGTAATATAACACTGTGCAGCCATTGCACAGAATGGGGTCCTCCACCGCCATGCTCATATTACAACACAGCACTCATACTTGCATTTTTGGACCAATTGCACAGCATAAAAGCAGCAAATTGATCATATGCAATACATTGTTGTCTCATACAATGTGTCTTTCCACCGCTGTGCTCTGGTTCAGAACTGGTTTCAGCAACATACACGTCACCATCCTATATCTTATATCATAATCTCCATTGCTCAACCCTATAGAAGAGTTTTTCTCGACATGGTGGTGGAAGGTTTATGATCTCCATCTCCAGGCTGAGTCTCCCCTCATCCAAGCCATGGAGGAGCCTGTGACCAGATGGAGGTAGCAGCAATGCAAGGATGGATTCGTCATTCAAGACGTTTCTTTCCAAGGTGTCTTGCCAATGACAACATTGCCTGCGACATTGACGAAAATCTCTGGCCAGATTCAGCTAGGCGAAGAGACAAAGTCTAGTTTTTTTTTGTTTGTTTAATTTACATTACAATATGTAAAGTGACATTTCGTTACAGTATTATTGAGAAATAAATGAGTTTCTTCAGTCTGCAACATTGGTCTTGTGTAGTGTTTGGTGGATTTACATTATATTTGTACTTTGTTGATGATAGCCTACTCTAATCATAAGGAAGAAGAAGTGCTAAAAGTGTTTTCGGTTTATCACAGCAGAATGTAACTCCTGCAAACAGATTATAGTAATGTGAAACGTGTGTTTCAAATGGTAACCAAGTGTGGTTTTTAAAAAGAAGTGTATAGTTTTTACAAGAGTTTTTAATTATGCAAATAATCTGCAGTGTTAATGTTAATTGTGTGTGTGGTTGTGCTAATAGTGTGTAGTGTTTTGAAAATCCTGCTTAAGCAAGCCAAAAAACTGTATTTCTCTCCACTCATGTAATCTTGATTTTGAAACATTGTAATAGAAGTTAAGAAAATTGTAAAATTTTTGAATAAAAAGTATTATGAAAACAAATATTTGTTTTTTTAAATCAATTGTCAATAACATTTGTCCGTAACATTATTTTTGACAAAGTATATGGTAGCTAATTCATTGAACTTACTGATAAACTGTTTAATTCTTTGTTCGTTAAAAGGTTCTTTGTAATATGTACACAACCTTGGTTATTTTAGAGGAAAATAAAATATTTCAAAATTTGAGTATGAAATATCCCAGAAACAAACATCCGCTTTTTTAGAAAAAAACTGAGATAATTCCTGAATCATGAACAATAAAAACAAGGGTAATTTATTCAGAAGGTCAACAGGGTCAATTTGATTTCATGTTGTACGTCAAAATATTGTAATCTCAGGTGTGTTTTTTCCTCAGTAGTGTACTCACCTCTTACTAGCAGCTCAGCTTCTGCAAGCACACTGTCCGCACTCGTCTGACCACGGCAGCCATATTTCCCAGCATGCTTCAGGAGAATGCTTCTGATCATCAGGTCTGCTGTGGAGGACTGCTAAATGGAGGAAAAAAAATAGAAAGTACAAAGGGAAACAGAGAAGTGAGATAAAGAGAGAAATAGACCTCCGTGCAGTGTTTGACACCTGAGCAATGGGCTGCTGCTATGGCCTCTATTGGCTTGTGTGGATTAAGAGATTCCTGTTCGGTTTAAGAGCACGAGCACCATTACTTTCCTCAATCTGCTCTTCTGTGGAAATGAGAAACGCCCCAGGCAAGACTGCGAATAATTCAAGGTCTACAGGCAGCTCTTTAGTACGGGGGCTGATTAAAATTACAGCGCATGAATCAGACAGCTGGGTGCTGCGCCACTATATGCCATGTACTGTCTCAGTGAATATCCGTTTCCTGTGAAGAATATTCTAGATTCTTCACCTTGGCGTACAAAAAACAAAAAACTATTTTTGGTTTTGGTGAGACAAATGAGTTGTAATACATTAATATTTCTGCTACTACTATTAACTAATATGGAATATAACAAATTTAGGATGATTCAGTCTCATACTAGGGAAACAATAATGAGAATGGTCTCATTAAGAACTGATAACTAATTATGACAAATTATAAAGTCAATGTAATGATCAATTATACAGTCAGTTATAACCAAAAATGAATAAATAATTATTTTCTCAGTAAATTATTTTTGTTTATATGCAAGTGCAGTGTTACTTAGTCAAAAGAATTTACTAAAAATTAAAATATATCCAGAATGGAAGTCTATAAAACATTTACATTTATACATTTAACAGACGCTTTTATCCAAAGCGACTAACATTGCATTCAAGAAAAACATTCTAATCAGTTCTTGCTTTCCCTGTCAATCGAACCCATGGCCTTGGCGTTGCAAGCGCATGCGATTTGTGCCTCGAAGTCTTTACAAAAATAATAGGACACCGGATTTGACCATATTTGTGAAAATGCCTACATGCATTAAAAGAAAATATCTGACAAATTCACTCTCTTTTTAACGTCATAATTTCTTTTCCATTGAAATGAAAATGTGCTATGAATATTCTAGTAAACTGTACCTAATCTGAGTGTATTTGGAGAACATGCATTTTCTGGGGTTCATGAGAAGATCCTATGGTTCAAGTGTTTAATAAAATATTCATTAACACTTGAAAGCTAACGGCAACATAAGAACAACATGCAAAAATAAATAATTCAGTTTACATGACACTAATGCAAAGGGACGACGATGCAGCTCGTCGGTTGAATGAACATCAGTTGAGTCCCTCTATACTATATAAAACACACTCATAACCACTAGACTAACACTAACCTATAAAATGCAATCTCTACAAGTTCAATTACATTTTAGTGGAGTTTTGGAACGTTATACTTTAGTGTGTGCCATTCAGAAATTAACATTTCGTATGTTTTCAATACTCTTTCAACTTTTATTTTCAATACAATTCCTGAATTTGAAGGTAACAACCAGGATCAAGAATTAGAATCTCATTTGCATGTTGATTTGGATGAAAATATTGACAATTTTAGTGCAAAAAGGAACAAAAAATGGATAATTCAATCAGCTAATACTACATTAATTATTCACTAAACAACCCAAACATCCAGTTAGCTACCGTTTCAATTAGCAGTTAAAACCATTGTGGGCTAATCGAATATATAAAACCTGTAAAACCCAGGTTAACATGGCTCATATCTTCCCACATCAGATCACAGTAACTGTTCAACAATGACAGTTTCATGGCAGGTTGCTGCTCTTAAGGGAACCAAATGATGTTGTCAGCTGGAAGGAAGACTTAAATATACCTATAATCGGATGCTGAGAGAACACAAGACAGTTTGAACTTAATTGCGTCAGCTGGAGCTGAGGAGTGAGCATGCCTATTATGTGTCCCATGAATGCATGCATGAGATAAGGTGACTTCATGACAGAGAAGTACAGCAAGTAGTTATGTTATTTTCAAAGCCAGCCAATCAAATTGCTGTATGCTCTTATGGAAAGCTTGACTAGTTGTCAACTATTCTATTAGCAAGTTTGACAACCCATTGAACGCCATTTGAAACTATGGAGTTTGCCCATCCCAGAAGACCTATAAACAAAGACATACTTTTAATAAATATTTCCAAATAATATATACATTACTGTTACAATTTTAAAGAAAACGTAACTTATTCTCAACAAGGCTGTATTTATTTGGTCAACAATACAGTAAAAACACTTAGCAATTTAAAATAACTACTTTCTATTGTAATATATTTTAGATTTTTTTGGAACATCAACATTTGCTTTTGAGAGAGGCGAAGAGGCTCCCACTCCACTCGTGCTCTCATTGGTCAATCTCACGATGGGAACCAATCACGTGTCTTGTCTGAGTGCCCGTGGGTGTGTACAAAGCCTCTGAGAGAGTTTCTCTCTTTGTCTGGCATCCTGGGAAACCGTTTCTCTCGCATCACAATGAAACAACGCTGCTTTCCGTAATACGGCTGCCGATATGGCAGTATTTTTTTATTTGAATTTTTTGATAAATACTTTTGAAAAATCTGCAATGCACTGAGGCCACAAAACTTTAACCGCGAAGTGGCGAGGGATTACTGTATAAGGAAAACTAGGAAACCCACGGAAGAAGACACGTAAGGAGCACGACATCCACACACATGACACAACGTCATCAACTGACAAAGACAAGGGAACACAGGAGGGTATAAATACACGAGGGAAGAGGAGGAACAGCTGACGAGACTTAAGAAGTGATTAACCACGGACAGGTGCCTGAAGGACCTGGAAGATACATACAAGGGACCCGGATGTGCACAGTGAGACAAGACCGTGACACTTAATATGTTTGTTGAAACTGTGATATAGCATAAACAGTTGTCTGGGGTAAGATACTTTTGTTCAGCAAATGCACATTAAATTGACCAAAAGTGAGAGTTAATACATTTATAATGTTGCTTTTTTATAAATATATGCTGTTATTAAAAGTCTGCTTTGTCATCAAAGAAATACATTTCCATATTAAAAAAAAATGTTTTTGTTCAGATAAATGTAGACTTGGTGAGCATAAAACATATTTCAAAAACATAAAAGCATTCTCATTCCAAAGTTTAAAATATTTTTTGGTTCTTTATCAGCTGCTTCCCCCACATTGTTTATTTGTGTGCACTGGGACTGTACAACCAGTAGACGTGGTTAAAAAATAATAATGATAATACATAATTCAAAGAACTCCAAAGCACAACCGACATCTGTGCATGTGAAATCGTGGCAATGGATGATTTTGTGACTGCTGAATGCGCTCTAATCAGGGAGACTTCTCAATCCTGGAGGAAGGGCGGAGAGTCTGTGGAGCTGCTGCTCCTTCGAGACTCTGATAAACATGATGGTGTGATTCACAGCGGGTCTTTCATCATGATGACATACGGTCCAGGCTGACCTTTCACTGGATTGATTCTCACTCCAGTTAAAGCAGGATTTGGTGCAATGTGGCATCTCTAAAATAAGTAACTGTGACTCCATCTGTTCAGCACCAACAGATTGAAGATAGAGTTATAATACTGTTTTCAAAAACCATGTGAGCAGTTAAATACTTAGAGAAAGTTAAAGATGATTTATTTTTTGTTGATGAATGAATGGCATTCAAAGTATCGAATGTGGAGAGAGAGTTTTTCGCCAGGTTGGAGTGTCAACCAGTCTGGATTATTTACAATATTATCATACGTGTTGTATTAACATGATATGATATATTGGATCAATACTGGTATACTGCATCATCCAGGATTTCAGTTATTTAAAAAATATTAATTAATACTGATATAACACATATATTGATTATTTATGAAAAAGAGTGTACTGTTAAAGCTATTATCAGCTGTCAACCAAATCAAATCAAACTGCAGATTTTGAGAAATTTCAGTATAAAACTGATAATTCAATGAAAGTTTAGTTTTGATTGAAAAAAAAGTTCTAGTATTTTCTACTTCCAATATCAGTCAAAAAGAGGCATATATCAATATTTGACAATTTTTATACTCACAGCTAATATACAGTACAACCAAACTATCCTTTAACTGCAACTTTTAAAATGTACAATTATCAATTAATAAAGACTTATGATTTGAAACAATCTGCATTGTAAAACGTCCTATATAAATGAAGGTGACTTGACTTCTGTGTGTCAATACTATGAAATAACATCAAAACATTTTTACCATAGTACATTTAAATTTGTAAACAATTTGTAAAATTTGGACATTTTCAGAGGTATTTTCCCCCAATGAGCCTGTAGTTTAAATAGCCATCAAAATGTTAATAATTAATTAAAAAAAAAATTATATGTATTTCCAATAAGTAAATACAACTATTACTGACCAATAAGGTTTACAGACTTGAGATGAATGTGGGAATATGGGAGAAAACAATGATTTTCATTCCCCTGAGAAACAAGGGGAAAGGGGGAATTGGGATTGACATTATTTTTCCTCCCATCTCATATGTTTTGTGCCACCACCACCATCTCTATATGCCACTGAATTATCAGAAGGAAAAACATTTTTAATCAAATTTTAAAAAGTTGTAACCAAAGCTTTAAAGCTTAGACTAAATCAGGTTCTTTCCAATACTTTGCATAACATTAATACTGACTGATGTATTACACATTACAGTGATCCCTCGTTTATCGCGGTTAATGTGGACCGGAATCCCCCTTGATAGGTGAAAATACACGAAGCAGGATTGGCCCCCCTAGGAATTTCCGTATATGTGTATGTAGGTACCAGAATGTTTAAAATATGTATATTTATACTTTATATATATATTTAATTAAATCTATTTAATTATAAAACCTTAATATTATACATTTACTCTCTCTCTCATACGATACGTATAATGGTGCTCTACACTGGATCGTCAACATTTGCTTCTGAGAGAGGCGAAGAGGCTCCCACTCCACTCATGCTCTCATTGGTCGATCTCGCGCCGGGAACCAATCAGGTGTCTTGTCTGTGTGCCGTGGGTGTGTACAAAGCCTCTGAGAGAGTTTCTCTCTTTGTCTGGCATCCTGGAAACCGTTTCTCTCACATCACAATGAAACAATGCTGCTTTCCGCAACATGGCTGCCGACATGGCGGCATTTTTGAATTTCTATTTTTCAATGAATATTTTTGAAAAATCCGCAATGCACTGAGGCCGCGAAACTTGAACCGTGAAGTGGTGAGGGATTACTGTATATGCTGTGTAACACATATTTGTTGAACACAGTTTAAGAAATATTATTACCTACAAAACACCACACAATACCAACCAGACTATAACTGTACATCCCCTACAACATCAGCACAAGCACAAAGTGGAACATCTGTGGTGAAGCCGCTTACAGTTTGAATGTACTCGAAGTGACTGCCCTCCTGCTGGGTGTTGAGCGGTTGGTTGTTGAGCAGCCAGAGGAAGGAGACGTCCAGCGAGGGGTCATGAGTGACTTTACAGCTTAGCACGACACTCTCTCCCACTGTCACCTCCACCCGGAGAGGGCTTAACTCCACCCGCATGGGCTCTGAAACGTGAACGTCATTCTGTCATCAGAGCAAAACCACCATATGACACTGTAGCTATGCCAGAAACTCTGAACCAGGGGCGGCGTTTACGTATGGCAGGGTTTGGCAGTCGCCATACCCTGGAATTCAGACAAAACAGGGGTAATATACAGCTCATGATCCTGCTCATTAGTTCTGTTGCTTGGGTTGCAGCTTTGCAAATTAAAACAGCCTAACGCTTTGCCCTAACCAGATGCAATGCAAAGCAAAGCAATTTGTCTGTTCAAACCAGACCTGACCCTAGAAGCAAAAGGGATGCAGAAGAGCATGTGGGCAGGCTCTCATCCAATGGTAAATGGTACTGTGTTGTACTATACATTATCAAACATGGTTAAAAACACATACTGAGTGACTGAAACAATCTGTTTCTGATCATATAATACACTTCACCATGAGCTGACAGTTTGTTGTTTCCTTTAATTAATTTTCAATATCAGATGTGAGTTATCCTATCCATTGTTGCTTTAAGTAAGCTCTGTCTATAAAGGTAATGAAAAATAAAAATGATATCTAAACTCACATTAAATAATTTTACATAATCAGAACTGATTATTACTGTCATGCTTTGTATGTTGTTCCAGGTATGTTGTATAGCAATACAGAAATAGAAATATGTTGGATGTGGTTTCTGCTATTCTACGCACAGATTAACAACAAATACGAAATCAATGCAAATTCAGTGGAATTCTGTGGTATTAATATGGAAAGATACATTTTCTTGTGTGTCGCGTTGCGTCTAGTTTAGACGCCTTGTAGGCTTAGGGCTGTTTCAGAATTTGCATTGATTTCGTATTTGTTGTTAATCTGTGCATGTCCATGGACTCCATTGACTCTTTTAATATGGGGGTTTTTATCTACATTTTTTTTTATTTTTTTTTATTTAATATTGCCAAAAGGAATCATGCAATGCTCTAGGTTTTTATGAAATGCTGCCACTTCTCTGAACACAGTCACTAAACCCCATAACCTTTGGGAAATGAGTGACTTGAATCTTTGAACTACACTGAAATTCATAATTGCCTTTGAAAGTTCATCCTCCCGTATTTCAGACCTTGTAACAGTTAAACATACTGACACTGAGGCTTCTTAAATCACTCCTACACAAATAGCTGCATTGCATTTTAATGTATTATTTACTTTAAACTGTTATTTTGATTTGTTTTATTTACTACTTGTGTTTTATGAATGACATATACTTCATGCCGTGTCATCAAACAAAAACAATTAGAAACAGCTATTATGAAAAATAGCAATGTTAAAGTTGATTTTTTTTTTTTATTAAGCTTTATTCTAAAATTTTTGTATATAAACATCTATTTAGGTTCCGGTAGTTAACATAAAATATCAATGCAAAATAATTCTAAAGCATTTAATATTATTTAGTTTTATTTTTATGTTATAATATTATTCATGGACATGAGCTAATATGAACTAACAATGAACAGTATTTTTATAAAGTAATATTAACATATGTGAATAAATAGTACATCATATGTATTTATCATTATTAATTAATGCATTAACTAACTAACTAATTAATGCATTAAATGTTGATCTTATTTAAATTGTTACCAAAAACTTTTGTTAAAAATATAAATTATGAAAATATTCACCATCAGCCAATCAAAATCAATTTGGAAATATGACATAAATGAAATGTTAGCAGTGCAGTATATGCTCTGTACTGCCTTTTTACGTGGTATATGAAACATGCATTATAAAATGAAAAATGTTTCAGTAGTATTATACTTTTTCATCTTATCTCATTATGTTACCTAACTATCCTTGAAAACAATTATTGTTATTGTTCATTTCTAATGTCTAAACATTTTTATAAGAAAGAGATGTTAAAAATCCTTTGAGCTCATTTGTCATACTAAAAGTGGAAGGTCATGTTAGGCTCTAAAACTCCTTCTCAGTACAGTAGATAACAGAGTCCACACCATAAACAATAATGGCACACAAAAGTGGAATCAATTTCAGAATATTTTCAGCAGATGAACGATACAAGTTTGACAGCCAATCAGATTCCAGTCTTTTTTAAGAGTATGAGAATTTAAAGCAGCAGACAGTGTTGCCAGATTGGGTGGGTTCCCGCCCAATGGAATTTCTTTTGGTCACGTCAGACTTGAAAAAAAAATACATTGGGCTGGTTTCTGATGCATAAAAACCCACCCAAATTTCATGTAAATGCATATAACTTATATTTAACATATATTTTTTTTAATGGGCGGATTTTATGCTGTAGTTGGGATGGAAATCTTCAGTTCAATCTGGCAACACTGGCAGCAGAACACCTCAACTGCAACGCGTGGTTAGAATCAACAGAACGATGTTGTACGCTGATGTGTACACTAATATACTTTTTGTCATAGTTATCTTTATAGTCATTGTTCCTGGTGTGAACGGGCCCTTACACTATTGCCCAAGAACAATGGACCTGCTATCTTTTGGAGTGATCTACCTTAGACTCACTGAACATGAGCTACGAATGATGATTCTGCCCATAACATAAATTTGTATCTCTAGGGTTCCCTTCAACAAATACTCACATAAGACAACAGCGATAAAAATCAAGACGATCTGTCCCATGCCTCCCAGTTATTATCAGTGTTCTTAGTAAAGAACAACCTCTTAAACAACAGCTGTCCTAAGAGACAGAAACAAACATCTTCACGCCTGATAAGCTGAAATGAACTATTCTTCTATCTGGCTCAGTCAGGCGGCGGTGGTCTGTTTGCTCTTGTGGTTAACCACGGGCTGAGGTTAGGCTGATGGGGTGGGGGCTGGGGGTTGATGAGGGTCTCTTACCTTTCACCAGAAGCAAGGTCGTCAACTCCGCTGATCCGAACAGGTTTTCCGCGCGGCACACGTAGCTTCCCTCATCCGAGCGGCTGGAGTTAATGATGCGGAGGGTGTTGTTCCGAAGCAGCATGATCCTGTATAAAACAGAGAATTCATTTGCTAGAGGAAATATTTACCCACTTCTTTAAGGAGGAATAAGCAAATAAAATAAGCCTAAAATAAAAAGTAATTGCTAAAAAAATAATCAGTATGTACCTGTAGTGAAAATATAATATTTCTTGATATCTAATGAAATTACTATACTATTACCCAATTTTTAGCACCATGGTATTTTCGAAAATACCTCACAGTACCATGTAAATACGGTAAAATATTTGTTGCACACAAACCATGCTCATTCTATACATTTACCCAAAAAAATCCCACCTGTTTTGATATTTTTTTATATAATGTATGCACATTTTTAGAGCATTGTGTATCATAATACTTTTTGGGGACATTGTATATCAACAAACCATTGTATTACCATACCATTCCACCACCACAGTAATTTATCAAGACACTAGGTGAAAATTTTAGATTTTTGTATTCTGAAGTTCTGAATGTAATTCCCTTAAGAAACAGAAACATAAAACTATTATATTCAAATAAAGTCTGCAAAATGTTCAAGATTGAGGTTATGTAAAAAAAAAAGCAGACAGAAAATACTTTTAACTGATAAAAAGTGCACTCCGAACAAGTCTTGTCCTTCATTGTTATTTTAACATCTAGATTCAAAGATAGTGTTGTCAATAGAGTCATTTAAAATGTTAATTGCTGATATTATCTGAGGATTAGTACGTTGATGGCTATCAAAAGACATTAGCCAATTAACTGTTCAAAGCAATGAAAAGGCTGTGAATTATAACACTTGGAAGATGTAAATGTGTGGATAATCTCCATCTATATCATTTTAACTTATGTTTAAGTCACAGGCAGGTTTTAGGAATAGCTTAGAAGCAGCTGGTGTTGGTAAGGAGAGAATGTCCTGATGATTAACACGCTCACCCAAGTACACGGCACGTCAAAAGGCCTTAATCAGAATACTGTTAATTTGAGTGAGAGTCAAGATGAGATATACTCCTAATGACATTCCATTCTTTCTGAAACCAGGAGAGAGCAGGAAGGCAAATTAAATTTAACTGAGATAACTAGAGTCTTGCTTTTATCTTATCGCTCGCTCTCATTCACTCTTCTGAGAGCAGTTTCAGAGAGCATCTCTGTGCTGCCCTTCATATAATGAATTAACTACAGACAAAGGGAGAAGTCATTTCTTGTCTGGGGTCCAGGGAAACACAATGGAGAGGTACAAAAAAAAAAGTCTCCCTCTAAAGAACCTACTTGAGAACTTCAGCACATGAGCAACAGGGTCTCGGCTGTACTATAGCTCTCAAAAAGCCATCACCTGAAGTATCACAAAGTGAAAGCTTAAAAAAAAATGTCGTTATCATCTTGCTCCATCATCAAATTTGTATACACTTCATGTCTTTTCATAAGAATCAAACTGAAAAAGTGAATTAATTGCAAAAACAGACGATAAAAATTACATTATTTTTTTTACTAAAATGGAAAAAGAAAATGAAAAACCAACTTCAAAATATTACTAAGAAAATCAATTATAGTAAAATTACACATGTACATATGTGTACATTATGGTGCAATGTATTTACATTAAAAGTACTTGCTTTTAATTATCATCAGTTTTTACACTGTTAACTTTACCCCCAAATGTAAATACAGTAATACCTCGAGATACGAGCATAATACATTCCAGTGCGGAGTTCGTAACTTGAATTGCTCGTATCTGGAATCATGTTTTCCCGTGAGAAAAAAATAAAAAAATAAAATAAAATTTTTAATTTAATTAAAATAAAATCTATTCCAGATCCGTAACAATGGAAGAAAATATGTTTTTATTGGTATAGACACACACACACACAATTAAAGTAAATGTATATAGTATAAGGACTTGTGTGATATCAAATAAAATGTGGTTTTAATTCTAGGTTTTTTTCAGACAGTAGCGGCAGGTGAGGAGTAGGGAAAGGGATGTCGACACTTAAGTCCGTATCATAACTTACACGAACACTACGTAACTTACGTAAACTTAAATTGACATAACTAAACTTAGCTTACATATTTTTTGTAACTTTTCTATTTTATATTATTGTTTTGCTTGTTTTCTTCCTTTTTTTTTTCGCCTGACTACCTCACTTTCACTTGGCGCAGACCTTTTAATGAAATGCCTATCGAGGGAGATTTGTTTCTGTCTCCCATTGAAAATAAGTCAGACACTTGTCATCAAAAAGCGCCGAAGCACGACCAGTAGACAATTTATCAGGGTGTTTCTTTTCAATTAAATCAGAAACCTTCTGCCACATAGCCATCACTTCCTTAATTTCACATGTAGAAATGTTTTCCTCCGGTTCACGCTCCACTGCTGAGCTCTTAAAACACCTGTATCTCGTATCTAGAAGCAAAAATCTGCTCGAAGGCTTGCTCGTATCTTGGAATACTCGTATGTAGAGACACTCGTATCTCGAGGTATTACTGTACTGTACAACAGTTCAACAGTAGTGAGTTTGGTTCAATTTTGGTTTCGTTTCGTTCTGTTCCCTGTTCTGCTATTCTCTTTGCTATTCACTTTCCTAAGTGACTCATTACATTCACCTGTTGTTCATTTAGTTCCTTCATTAGCTGTGTATTAATTAAGTCCCTCATTTCCTCAATTGTTAGTCCAGCATTGTCAGAACTTCGGTCTGATCAGCTGGGTTCTTTCTGATTACCATGTGCTCCTATGTTTGTCATGACTTGTCAATGCCTGGGTTCCAGTTTTACTCTTCTCCTGACCTGGTTCTGATTACCTGGCCTGTTCTTCATATTCTCTAGCAGCCTAAGTTTTACCTCTGGCTACACTGCCTCTGTTTTTGTTTTCTACCAAAGGAACTTTTGATTTTCATGCTTGAAATTGTTTTTTTGTTCTAACCCATTTTGGCTTTTATTTTTTATTTTTTTGCCAGGTGCAAATAAGCCATTTTATCTGCTATTGGATCCTCTTTCTGTTACTGGTCCTGACAGAACAAACTGCCCACTAAGGATCCAGAAAGTGAGTGATTCAGTGAGATTGGCTCTTGCACAACAGGGGGTTCTTCTGAGTCGCCATGAAAATCAGATCTCCTCATCTCACTACTGAGGCTATTGTACATCCTGAACAGGGGGTGGTGGCTGTTGTTTGGAAAATTGAGAGACTGGTCCGAGAGGCCCTTCGAGTGGCTGAGGAGCCTAAGGAAAGCGCAGAGAACATTTTGATTGTTTCTAAAATGGCTCTTTCTTCTGTCCTTCAATGGGGTCACTCATCTAGGTTTGCTTCCCGTCCTTGGTCTCACATTACCCTAGATTTTGTTACAGGTCAGTTCAGTTATCCTGACTGTAGTGGATCACTTCTCCAATGCGGTCCACTTAATTCCATTACCTAAGCTCCATTCCGCAAAAAGAGAGTGGTGGTAGACCATGTCTTCCGGATCCATGATCTCATAGTGAATGTGGTCTCTGATAGGGGGCCCCAGTTTATCTCCAAATTCTGGAGGGAGTTCTGCCAACAGATTTGTGCTTCTGTCATCAGGCTTCCACCCTCAAGACCAACGGGCAGTCCGAGCGGGCAAACCAGTATCTGAAGCGTATGCTCTGCTGTCTGGCCTCCCATAACTCCTCCTCCTGGAGCCAGCAGCTAACATGGGAAGAATATGCGCATAACTCCCTGCCAGCTCTGTCTACTGGACTCTCTCCATTTCAGTGTAGCTTGGGTTACCAGCCTCCTTTTTTTCCTACACAGGAGCCAGAGGCCATGGTTCCCTCTGTGCAAGCCTTCATTCATCGGTGCTGTCGTACATAACAAAGTTAGGAAGGTCCTTCTCCAGACAGAAAGTCGTATTAAGCGCTCTGCTTCCTGTCGTCTGACCTAGGTACGGTTCTCCACAAGGGACCTGCCTCTTAAGGTGCCATCTCGCAAACTGGCTCTGCGGTTCATTGGGCCATACCCTACGTCAAGGTCTTTAGTCAGGCAGCGGTACATCTCAAGCTCCCTCTTTCTCCTCGTGGTGTTCCCCCTGTTTTTCACGTGTCTCGTATTAAACCTTTTTTTATTGCTCTCTTAATCCTACTGTTTCTTCCAATTCCAGTCCCCCATCTCATTGATGGGTCTCCAGTGTATACTGTTAGGAGGCTGTTAAACTGAAGGCGCAGAGGGTGTGGTTTCCAGTATCTTGTAAGGAGAGATGTTGGGTCCCAGCCCGGGACGTCCTGGACTGGTCGTTGATTGAGGAGTTTCACTGCCGACAGTTGCCAACTTCTTTGGATTGCGTAGAGGCGCTCCTAGAGGGGGGAATACTGTCATGATTCCGGACTGATCAGCTGGGTCCTTTCTGACTACCATGTGCTCCTTTGATTGTCATGTCTTCGTTTCCTTTCTTTCCCCTCGTTTCCTTTTTATCTGTTCATTTACCTCACCTGTTGTCTCATTACCTTCCTAGTCTGTTGCCCTATTTAATTCCCCTGTTGTGTGCTGTTCTCTGCCAGTTTTTTTGGGTGTTGTTCCTCTGCTGACTGCACTCAGTTTAGTGTCTTTTTTTGTTTCCTCCAGGATTCTATGTTTGTCCTGAATTGCTCTTGTCTAACCCCTGCCAGACTTTGACTGCCTGATCGGTTTTGCCTGGGTTCCAGTTTTGCTATGCTCCTGACCTGGTTCTGATTGCCTGTTCTTTGTATTCTCCAGCAGCCTAAGTCTTACCTCTGGCTACACTGCCTCTGTTTTTGTTTTCTACCAATGGAACTTATCGTTTTCATGCTTGAGTTTTTTTTTTCTTTCAGTTTTGCAAGTTGCAAATAAACCATTTTATCTGCTATTGGATCCTCTTTCTGTTACTGGTCCTGACAAGTATTGTGTGTGTTAATGTTATATTAGTTTGATTTCTGTATTCTCCTAAGTGTTTCCAAGTAAAGACTTTGTTAATAAATCTTCTGCATTGTGTGATCATTGCTTTGAACATGACTAGTTAAGGCTTCCTTTATATAAAGTGTGACCACCTTCCAATAGCCAAGTGATGTGGAGAAGAGTAGTTTCCAGATCTATATTCTAATTTTATTTTTTTCTTGTGCTTTGATTGGCAGATGTGTCACTGAATATTTACAAAGCAATCAATTTATTAAAATTCAATTTCTACCTAAAACTAACAGTCTAGACAAAAGGGAGTCATCAGTCTAATTTCTTTCCCATTAATTTGTCTCATGATGTTTAGCTTTCATATTTATAGCATCTAGCACTCTGATCCAGCAGACACTGATGATAATTGGCAGGCAGAAACTCACAGAGGCGTGACAGTGTAACCTGTAAATGGAAAATTCACAAGAAGATATTGAGAGACATTCCTTCAAGTAGGAGAAAGAGAGAACCCACATTCGACAAGGACGCCAGATAGGACACGTTGTGAAGACCAGTGGGTATTAGCAGTATGTAAATGAGCCTTCGTGACGAAGGTAGTAAAAATGAAACATCCCCTCAGAGCAACCTAAAATATATTTTAGGCCACTCAATGCAAAGAACTCACTCCGCTCAGGAGAAACATCTTTGAAAAATGCATAGAGTGCATAACATTCATATGCTGTACAGACACGGCTGGATAAACACAGAGGAAAATATCACGGAACATAATCACAGGCTTGTTTACAATGAACCGATTTTCTATTTCCCTGACTATGGCTTCTTTGCCCATGTTACTGAAGGATTGACCAAAGGGCTTTGAGAGTGGCTTCCCATACTTTTGAACTAATGGGATTAATACTTTTCATTTGGAATACAAAACCCTTGAACATTAGTGGAAATCCATGTTAATTACAAACCTTCATTAACTCCACACAGCTGTCAATGTCAGATAAACGCAGGGCAGCTTCGATCCCACCCCTGCTCCTCTCACAATTGAGCTTCACTTCATCCAGAGACGTCTTCCTTGGATATAGCTAATGTCAGAAAATCCTTTGGCTAAAGTCACCCGTGTCCAGTCAAATACGCCTGCAAAATTTATTCCACTCATTTCAATGATCATCTGAAAATCTATTTTAACTACTCAGATGAAGTGGAAAAAGAATGTCTCCTTTATCATTCAACATTGCAGTGTGCTGTAATAATACTACAATTCTCTCTTGGATCTTCTACATTAAACTGTAGCTCATCCACCATTTCATTACATATCTTTTCATAACGTTGGTAGTGCTGATCTGATTATTTTAAATCTTATTACTGCTGGAGGTTCCTAAGTGAGAATCAGTACTGTTTATTTGTTAAGGATTTGAAGAGACTACACTTCAGCGCATAACTCCGTCCCACACAGTATGTGCTGCAGACATGATACCTCAAAGCATACAGTTTGTGGAGATATGTTATTACTTTTATAAGCAGCCAGAGTTGTTTCAATCAGGATGAAAGGATGAAAAAAGGAAGAAAAATCCCCAACGCTTACATTGAAGGAGGAATCATATATATATATATATATATATATATATATATATATATATATATAAAATGTAAAAATGTACATACACTGTACATTGCTATAAAAATGTACATACACTGTATATGTTTGCTAACAACAAAAGGCATATGTGCACCAACTAACAGTAGAGATTTACCAGTATACAATAAAAAAAACACCTTTGATTCTCGACACAAACCTTTAATTATATTCTCCAACATTGCAAACACAATTTTGCTCACAGCGTAAACACAGTCACAACACACCTAAACACATTCGCTCATAACACAGTCATTTCGCTCTGACAGTTCTGAAAGTATTGCACATGCGGTTAATATGGTTTCTTTACAAACTCTAAAATGCTTTGTTGCTTTTTGCCTTTAACGGTCTGCTTGAAAACAAATGCTTCTATCAGTAACGGCGTCTTTGTCGTTGACATAATAGGGTTGAGTTAACCGAGGTCGAGTTAAGTGGACTCCAATATACTTCTATTTGGAACCATGTTGAACTGAATAACCATTTTATAATGCAGTGGTTATTTGTGTTAGACTTTAGGTTTCCTTATTCCCAACCTTTAGTTTTTTTTTAAATGTAAAGGTCTGCTCATACCAAGACGATAACTATAGAGTTATTATTAATATTTTTATTCATTCTAAATAATCATTCTAGCAAAAAAAATAAGGTTATCGTTTCCTTCATTTTGCTTCAACCAGTCTCCCTTTCTGTAACATGGCTTTCATTGAAAAGATTCCACCGATAGAACTATATCTGCCCTTGTCACAAAAAAGAAAATACAATAAATTGCTCGACTCTGACAAATTTGCAGCACAATATATCAGATCATGCAAGCTCAAAGTCCATTCATCACCTTGTTACTGAAAGAACGGAGCATTCTTGGGCTGTTCACTTCTCTCATCTATCAGTCGTCACTGTGTATAAACACACATCTATCAGACGGCAGGCAACATCATTTCAAATGTGATGTGCATCACTTTATGAACGATTCCATGCACGGCATCTGGAAAAAAAACACACAGCTGACCTTAAAAACACTTTGTTCTGACTCTACTGTATCTTTATCTTCGTCATGTGGCCGCTGGAAGGGCAAACACGCTCTGAATGCTGGTTACACCATTACTTGTGAATTATTGATTTGAAAGAATGAAACTATGGCTTGATAAGCAGCAAGAAGTGAGAAAGGGTGTCAAGGTGAGAGCTGGCTTTGTGCTGCGTATGAACATTTTTAGCGTCGCTCTGCGGTCTGAGCCGAGGCCTGTGTGCACGTGCAGTTTTGCGTTACGACTGGACTGGGGCTGTTGGGCTGGCGAAGCCATTTTGCAGGACAATTTGAAAAGAGCGGAAATCCCAGTGGTTATTTCTCAGAATAAATTGCCTGCTTTGCAACAGCACCTCTGTCAGCAGAAAAGCCGTAAATAATTTTACAATGTCCACTTGCCACCGAACACAGCCTGTGATAAATATCTGGTGAATTGGGGACTCGGGGTCTCAAAAACCTGTTAGATGAGGTGTGTTAAAATTTATTTATATGTGTGCGTATACATTACTGTTGTTGTCAACTGCTTTGCAACTTGTAGAGATTCAAAAATAGGTTTCGTTGACCTTGGCTTTAACCTAAAATGAAATAAAAACGCGCTTAACTACAGGCTTAACTTGTAAAACCTGATATATGAAATAGTAATTTTTTATTATAGGGAACATTTTGTTGAAGCTTTAGACAATAACGTTGAGTACCATATTGTATACATCTGGATTATTATGGTTAATATAGTGTGATTGAGGAGAATATGGAGTTAATACTCGAGGAGAGAATTGATTTATTTATTTATAAGATGATTATTATTAACTTAATTATAAGACTAAATAATAACAACCTTAATTAAAAAAACTGAATTTTGTGTTTACTTGCGTTATTGATTAATATTCAAACATGCAAAACATAAGAAATCAGAAAGGGGGCAAATACTTTTTTCACACAACCGTACATAAAGTAAAATATAAAATCTCCAAATAACATGTTTTAGTAAGATGATATTTAAATGCTTAGTTTTATGATCAAAGCTCTGCAGTTTTATTGTGCAATATAATGCTGATTGAGAGACAACCAAATAATTATTCCTAAAAAAGCCAGATGAATCATATTTAACACTCCTATTTTAACATGATTTAGCTTCAAAATAAGCTTCATTATTAGTTAGTGTTCCATCTTAAAATTTTACTATATAAAATAGATGCTAAAAGTTTTTTTTAATAAAAATCAATAGCAATTTCACAGCAAAAATAAATGTGTACCATGGCCTGAAGGTTAGGTTTTGCTAAATCAGTATAGCATTTCAGTCAAAACTGTTTTCCAGCAAAGTTTGGAACAAGTTAATAATTTAGAGGCCTAAGAGACATTACACTTTATTGGGTTAAGATAATTTGCATCTTATTATGAAAATCAGAGTAATTATGTAAAGGTTACAAATTAGCACAAAATCATCCAATGCACATGTCAGCAGTAACTTTGAACATGCATATCCCATAGAAAGAGAACCTGGGGAAACTATCACAGGCATGTGACAAAATACAGAAAATCTCTTGAGAGACACGGTTTTGGGTTTCATTAAAGTTTTGGCAAGAGCAAATTAGCATAATTTGGTACCAAACGCACATGGCATTCAATGCATGGAAGATGTGAATTCACAGGATGACAACAATCAAAACCAAATCAGATTTTGATGTCTAAGAATGTTAGGTGTCAGGTCTGTTCTGATTGGGTCAAGCACTGAACATAAAACACTATTTAAAATAATAAAATGCAACTAACCATCATGTATATTATGTTTCAATGTTTTTTTCATGTTTTTGTCCATACAGTGAAGGGAAATAAACAGCTTATTTCATAAACCATCACAGCACAACCTATAACACCATGAAAATAGTATTAATATTATTAATTCATCCAGATGAATAGGTCCTTGCGTCTAGACGTGTATGTGGCAGAGAATCTCTGTTATTAAACACCAGCCCCTTCACAGACTTGTAGCCGACGGTGCTCAACGGGGGCCAATAATTTCAGCTCTGTCACTCATGATGAGTGACACGTCTTCTCCATCAAGAGCTTGTACATGGGCTAGTGCTCATTTTCCTCATGCTGATTTCAGATTTTGCATAATGAATGGCTACAGCAGATGAGCCATCAACCAACATGGTCTACAATATTATGGCTGAAACAAGCTATATTTTAATTCTAATGAGGTTACATGAACAAGACCTTAACAGATGAATAAAGCAGAATGTCATAAATTAACCAACTTTGAGTGGTTATATTTAACCCTGCAGTCTATTCGAACTTCTTAGGCTACAAAAATGGACAAAACACACAAAAATCTCATTCATGCAACTAGTGCCTCCAAATTCAGCAAACAGTTAAATACACAGAATAGGAGATGAAAAATATTTAATTGACGAATTGTCAAAACAATATGCAACCTATGGTAAGATTTTAAACCGAAGATATTTTATATTAAGATATATTAAGATTTTAAATATCTTTATAAGATTATAAATAGATTTTTTAATATATATTTAGAAGTTAAAAAGTCAAAATTGCAACATTGAAATCCAATTGCAAGTAAAAGTAAAAATTGAAACATGTAAACTCTCAACTGCAAGAAAAATTCAAAATTACAACATTTAAACCCAATTGCAAGTAAAAAAAGTCAAAATTGCAACATTTAAACTCAATTACAAGTTAAAAAAGTCAAAATTGCAACATTGAAACCCAATTGCAAGTAAAAGTAAAAATTGCAACATTTAAACTCAATTACAAGTAAAAAAAGTAAAACTTGCAACATTTAAACTCAATTACAAATAAAAAAAGTCAAAATAACAAAGGAAAAAAAAATTCTGAATTCCGAAAAAATTAAGACTTGACAGATTTAAATATAATTGCAAGAAAAGTAAAAATCGCACATAACAAAAATCTACAATCGCTGCGTACATTCCAGTTGTTTCTTTGAACTGCACTAGTCTATTTAGATTTCTTTTCAGTAGCTTTTTGCAGTCTATAAAAAGATAGTTTCAATTTCTTGTTGAATCCATATGTATAGTCGATTGCAAACCTGTTTTTTTGTGTGTGATTTTTGTGACATTCAAGCAAAACACCAAAGCTACCACTCAATGGATGTAACCGCAGTCACTCCCTCCTACTGTTATGTCACGTGTATACCCTCTATAGAAAGTTCAGAATCTTTAATTTTAAATAGATATTTTTTGTAAAATGATACTATTGATTAATTTGATAAATCCTTGCTAAATATTAGTATTAATTTCTTTTCATTTTTGATATACATAACTCAAAGACAATCAACACGACATCAATCACAATGCAACCTTGCATAACAAACGAGCCTAATAGCTCTGAGAGTGCAAATAAACCTGTCATCAAATCACACCTCAGTAGAGCTGAACTCAGCGTGAGACCGGTAATCATTGGACAAGAACATTGATTAAAGCCCCTGTGCACAGAGATTCATGTAAATGTATGCGTGTTTATGGGCATATTTAATTGGAATCAATTAAAACAGACCCTTAGGAGTGGACTGCCACTGCTTCATCCCAAATACTGATAATTATCCCACTTTCATGCAATATGTGTACAGTCACTTAGCTAACTACGCTTCAGCTGGGACTCAGACTCACCTTCGGCTAGGCTGGACTCTCCTGTCGTTCTTCTTCCAAGAGATTCTGGGTTTAGGTGAGGCTCGTGGCCGGCACTCCAGAGACACGTCTTTCCCAACAGTCGCGATGAGCCGGACAGGGTTGGTGCTGAACATGGGAGCTGATGCTGTTTAAAAAACAAACACACATCCACTTTAAAGAATTTGTCCAATGAAAAAGAAAAAAACATATCATCTCTTATAACGTTCTTTCGTCCATCTAAAACAAAAAGAGACATTTTGATGAAGTACAAGTTATTCCTTTCTATGCAACATGAGGTGTATGGACCACTTTTTTGAGGCGTTATAGTTTTCAACTAAAAAACCTTTGATGGCTTTTGGCTGATAATTTACATGACAATGGAGTATTGAGGGCCTTTTAAAGATTTTGAAAAGGATACAGTTATTTTTGCGAATTTGTGAAAATGACGAGGTCATGCACACGCATACTCTCACCTAAAGGATTATTGGGAACTGCCTTAATTCCATGTGGCATTGATTCAACAAGGTGCTGAAAGCATTCTTTAGAAATGTTGGCCCATATTGATAGGAGCATCTTGCAGTTGATGGAGATTTGTGGGATGCACATCCAGGGTACGAAGCTCCCATTCCACCACATCCCAAAGATGCTCTATTGGGTTGAGATCTGGTGACTGTGGGGCCATTTTAGTACAGTGAACTCATTGTCATCTTCAAGAAACCAATTTGAAATGATTCGAGCTTTGTGACATGGTGCATTATCCTGCTGGAAGTAGCTTCAGAGAATGGGTACATGGTGGTCATAAAGGGATGGACATGGTCAGAAACAATGCTCAGATAGGCCATAGCATTTAAACGATGCCCAATTGGCACTAAAGGGACTAATGTGTGCCAAGAAAACATCCCACACCATTACACCACCACCACCACAGGCAGCCTACACAGTGGTAACAAGGCATGATGGATCCATGTTCTCATCCTGTTTATGCCAGATTCTGACTCTACCATCTGAATGTCTCAACAGAAATCGAGACTCATCAGACCAGACAACATTTTTCCAGTCTTCAACTGTCCAATTTTGGTGATCTCGTGCAAATTGTAGCCTCTTTTGCCTATTTGTAGTGGAGATGAGTGGTACCCAGTGGGGTCTTCTGCTGTTGTAGCCCATCCGGCTCAAGGTTGTGTGTGTTCTGTGTTCACAAATGCTTTGCTGCATACCTAACTTGTAACTTATTTCAGTCAAAGTTGCTCTTCTATCAGCTTGAATCAGTCAGCCCATTCTCCTCTGACCTCTAGCATCAACAAGGCATTTTCACCCACAGGACTGCAGCATACTGGATGTTTTTCCCTTTTCACTCCATTCATTGTAAACCCCAGAAATGTTTGTGCGTGAAAATCCCAGTAACTGAGCAGATTGTGAAATACTACGCTCAAAATCGCTTAAATCACCTTTCTTTCCCATTCTGACATTCAGTTTGTAGTTCAGGAGATTTTTGTTCTAAGTCATTTTTGTGGATTTGTGTGAACAGGATTGTTTTGACAATGGTGACATTATAGGACGTTAGAAGTCAAAGGAAAAACTTTTAGTACATTATTGTTGTGTAAATGAACCCTTATTGTGTGTTTTTTAGTCACCTTTAATTTTCATCATATTAAAAAAAGAGCTGTTGTGCTCTACAGAGGAAGAAATTCATAATAGTTTAAAATGACATGAAGTTGATTTTAATTCTTTTAAGAGACCAAATAAAGCTTATAAACTAAAATATAATTTGTTTACATACTTGCTCAACAATGTAATTATGCTGGCTCTGTTGAATTGCTAACTAATGACATGTGCATTCTTTTGTAAATATTCACATGTAACACCATTTATCTTGCCACTTCTTGCAATTTGAGGAACTACTGAGCCCACAATAGCAGTTGGAGATGAATAAATGAGTGCTTTTTAATATAATAAAAGGTCTGTTTTCAGAGACAGGGAATTTGTGAGACTCTAAAGGGAGATAACAAATTCTGAAACGATTGTAATGATGTCATTGCTGTTGTTGCATATGATGGGCTCATAATTAGTTACTTTATTGTTATGCGTGATGGACTACCAGAAGTTAAACATTTCCGAGCTAAACGATAAAAAATAATTCAGCCCTCGACAAGCGCATTTGAAGATAATTACTGTTAAATGTCTAATCTGTCTGCGGGGAGTTTCTCACCAAGTTGACACAAATGAGTAGAATTAGTACATTTTGCAAAGTCACAAAATCAAATGCTGATTTTAAAGCAGTAAGGGCCTCAGAAAACTTCCAAGGGTGCCTTAAATGCACTTATATATTTTAAATAAGACATAAGAAGGAACATTTTAATTACATAAAGAAATATTCACTCTCAAATGTCTTTTTAATTATTTTAATTATTTTACGTGTAATTGTAAAAAAAAAAAAAAAGCTAGAAAAGGTTAAAGTGATGTTGTAAATGTCATTATTTGGTGTCATTTTTAACACAAATGACTTAGAAACTTCAATGTTTCATTAGGAAGAGAAAAAAAGGAAAAAATAAATGTCAAATTTCCATTTTATTCAGACCAAAACAACACATACTCCTGGTTTTACATTTACATACAGTACACATTGCTTCTGTAAAATGATAATTTTAATAAAATAAGAGGGATCATTAAATTTGCATGTTTTTTTAGCACTGCTCTGAATAAGTTATTTCACATAAAATATAAAACTTACATCTAGTCCACAAAAACATTATTCACAGAAACGTTACATGGATGATCTTTAAGATAGTTGTTCATGAGTCAGTTTGTCTTGACTTTTTAAGCTGCCAACTGTTCTCCACTTTTCATTTTTCCATCATTTGATCTTTTGAACAGGATGATCGGTTTAAATTGTTCATTTTTTTTCATTTAATATTGCCTTTCAGAAGCTAGTAAAGATATTTACAAGCATGCCAGAAGATTAAATTACTGTGTCATATTTTATGACATTTCTTAAATGATTTTCCTAATTTCTTTTCTGGTGGGGAAATAATGGTTCCCTGTTTAATGAACGGCTTCATTCTGAAAAAATGTCTTTATCAGTATTTCATGATGTCTTTATGCAGTACTGCAGTGATTATGTATTTTGGTGTAATACAGTGGTCATCTTTGGATTGGTTGAAGTCTAAAGAATGTCTGGGAGACGTGTGTGTCGCATACTTAAACGGTCTGTCTGGAAACAAAGATTCCGTGACACCAATCCCCCTCGTGGAAGAAGAATGGGGTCGTGCGTACAACCGTGACAATGATTGCTTATCTGTACCAACTAAACACTGGATTTTCAAAGTATGATGAAAGTTTGTGGCATAGAAAACATTCAACATTTCAAAAACATCAAGAGTTTTACACACCTTACTTCTGTTAAGGTAGGGGCAATAAACTTGATATACCCCTGAACAAACTGTAATTGGTTACTTTCCATGTTGGTCAGACGTGGAGCCCAGACCTTCTGCCATCAGTCTGAAGGTGTGGCTACGTGAGATTACATCCTGGTTCCCTCAGTAAAAAGCCATTATGAGTTTCCCATTAGCATTTGGATTATTGAAGAAAATAAGCTTTGTGTCCAAGAAAAGTTTATGATTTGTTCATCATGATAATCTTCACTATTAAACACAACCTTTATGAATTTCGATGAGTAAATACAATCAGCAGAAGTAAAAAGCTAACAACACCACAGTTGCAAACATCACCAGCTTCCCAAAACTGTTTTAGTTTTTATTTAAAAAAAAAAACGTTTTTCATACAAGTTTGAGTTTGCAACAGTGATGTTTTAAAACACAATGCGGCTGTAAAAGCAGACTAGTTTTTTTGCCCTTTTACAAAGTCTTGATGGTTTTTAGGTTCTCCAAGAATAGGTTTTCATGCATGAATGTTCAAAAAAC
Source organism: Rhodeus uyekii (assembly GCA_037043235.1). NCBI lineage: Eukaryota > Metazoa > Chordata > Actinopteri > Cypriniformes > Acheilognathidae > Rhodeus > Rhodeus uyekii. Next base: position 4,840,997 of record JAWRVZ010000009.1, read on the forward strand.
ACATTATTTTTCACATATTTTACATTGCAGGTCCCCTCTTCCTAGTCAGTCTGTACCGCTCTGTTAATTTCTGGTCTCTATAAAGCCCCTCTTCTGTGATCTGATTGGTCAGCCAGACCATTGTGTTGTGATTGGTCAACCTCTTCAAACGGGTTTTTTGGAAATGTCACGGCTCTTACCATAACTGAGTTTGAGCTTCTTAGGTGTAAATACTTGAACTTCAGTTTTGCCTTATCAAGTCGAGCCTGATTCAGATGTAATGTAGAAATTAGGGATGAGCAAGTACAGCATTATCTGTATCTGTAAACCATATGAATTATCAGTATCTGTACTCGAACTGGGTTGGGCCTAACCCGGAAGTGGGCGAGTTGTCTTGAAATGGGCGGGGCTTTAATCGGTATGTTATTTTAATCATGCAATTGAAATGGGTTGATCAGAAATTGTTATATTTATTGCTGATAGAAAACCATTTACATGACAGCATCAGCATTGAGCTTCAGATCAATGGTTTTAATCACGATAAGAAACAAACTATATACAGAACAAGTTTTGCAACAATGAATGCAAGATGAATAAATACAAGAGTTTTCATCTAAACATCTCTCTTTTTTTAACTTTTAATTTTTTATGATCAGTGTGATTTATTTTGGTTCTTTATCATTATTTTTATTTCCACACCAGGTATGTGAGTGTGTGTGAGTATCTAATTAATTTGTAATATAGTTTTTATACTACTACTTACTTTATTTTTTGCGTCAAGTCAAAAAACTGTTTAGAGCAAGCAAAGTAAAAAAAAATAATCTCCGACAGGCAGAGACGCAAAGCTAGTCGCATTCTACCAAACACCACGTCTGAACAAACCCCACGTTTACCAGAACTCTACTGGGTATTAAGAAAGTACTACAAACAAACCGAAATAAAAAAACAAACTTGACGCTGGAGAAACCGTATACGGTAACGGAAAAGACGTGTGAATCTGAGTTGCTGAGGGAGAGACAGAGAGAGAAAGAGAGCTGTTCTCTTCTGAGTGTTCTGCTTGTGAGACACAGCAAATCTGCATGTGTAGGGGAGGGGCGCTGTGACTAGCCTATCACAGAATACAGACACAGTCAGCGACCCAATGAGGATTTTTATTCAATCCGAGCACAGATATTTACTCTAATAATACTTGTAATCGGCAAATTAAATTATAAATACTGTGACAAGTGGATTTTGTGCTTTTTCTCCTACAGCAACAGCAACTCCAACAGCAACATTACACACTAAAGAAAGGTGAAAATGTAAAAGACCTCTGTAGTCCCATGAAGCCACATGTTAACAACTACCGGTACAGTTTTCAAGACAACTAAAAGAGGTTTTACTGATATATTTTATGAAAATATCTTATGCTTGTTTTAAAACAGACCTTATTTAAGCCATTCAAATAAAAACCCATTTAAAAAACATTGACTTTAAGATGATGGACCCAAAAGTGCTAAATTATTTCTGGATTTTGGACAACAAAAATGCTACATATCTGCAGCATTATATTCCATGCTCAATGTTTCGAGACAGTCAATCCTGTATACTGATGTTCGTGTTTGACGAGACTGTATTAGAGTCCTGAGCTTTTCAAGGACATGTGCTCCAGTGTCTGGGGAGGACATTGTGCAATGGTACTCTAGTAAGTGGAGCTAAACACATATGGACTAAAAGTGATGATGTCTGCAGAGAGCCTTCTGGGCCCTGTAGCCACATGCTGACAGGCCTCGTCAGGAGTGTTTAGTCAAAGGTTGCACCATGTTTTTTACAGGTGACATTAGAAAAGATGACATTTTAATCTCTGGAATTGCCAAAGGGTCCAACAGACCACCACCCTTGGAACATGCTGAGAGAGTCAAGACCAATGAACAACTTTCTTAAGCTTGGAGTGGGGGACGTGCACGTCTTTGTGGTAACAAATATGTGGGTGGATACTTTCTGTGTAACATATAACATTTAAAGTAGTCTTAGTGTTTGATTTTAAGTGGGAGTTTTGACATGCGTCTCTCATTCTGAATACTAAGGTCTTTTGTACTCAGCGAGCCACTGCCAGTTCAATCTGGGACACCCACTCCACTGACCTCGAGGGTACGAACAGCATGGCAATGGCACACATGCGGATTTGCCAGCACCCGAGTCAGCCTGCAGTTATGGCTCATCTGAATGAAGGCTGCTGTTAGCCGTGTAATATGTCACTGCAATATGTGCTCACATTTATAACAGAGAATAGACTAAGTCATGGTCGACAGCTCTCCCCATAGGCACTGAGCAACTGGAGGATTTGCCACAAAAAAAGCATTCCCTCTGACTGTCACTCCAGAGAACTAAACAAGCACTTTGCGGCTAGAGGGAAATGGACCAATGAGGGAGAATATTCAGTGAGTCACAGTCTCTCCGAAAATTGCATGTTATGATTCTAGCATTTAATATTGCTCATATTTTTTTAAACAATGGTGCCCATGTGACACTGACACCAAAGACGTCTTTGTAGTCACCTAATTCACAATACAGCACAGCTTCTCGTACCTTATTGCTTAAACACACACACACGTTTGTGTGTATATATATATATATATATATATATATATATATATATATATATATAAATACACTACATTTTACAGTAAGCTTCAATGAACAATATCAATGATAATACAGTGGTCCCTCGTTTATCGCGGTTAATGTGTACCGGAACCCCCCCCACCCCACGATAGGTGAAAATCCACAAAGTAGGATTGGCCCCCTAGGAATTTCCATATATATATATGTGTGTAGGTAACAGAATGTACAAATATATATGCAAGTAAAAATATGTATATTTATACTTTAAATATATTTTAATTAAATATATTTAATTATAAAATCTCAGCCTGTTACTTCAGTTGTTTACATACATTTTTGGTATGATATTTGAATCCAATCCTCTGTGTATTGGTGATTGATGATCAATTTATTTTGATTATAGAATTTATGGAATGTCTATAAAGAAAGATTTTCAACTTGAATATTTATTTCATTGAGATCTAATGTGTTATTTAAGTTGTTTACAGTTTTTTGCAGAATGTGTGTTTGTGTGTGTGTGTGTGTGTATGTGTATTCAAATATTTCCTCTAAATTGAGTCATCGGCATTCAAATATTAATTGATCATTAATATATTTTTCTTTTTCTCCTACATTGAGTCATTCAGCTTCAACAATGAATTGAACATGAATGCTGTCAAAAGAAAGAGTCATTTGTTTTTGTCCATCTCATATTAGAATGATGAGAGCTCAGTGGACAAACAGAAGAAACATAATGAGGAATGTAAATGAAAATGACCCTCAGGAAAGTGACGAACAGACGACCGCACGCATCTCGGAATGTGTGGGACAATCAAAGCTGACAGAGAGAAAATGAGGGTGTCTCCAGTAAACACGCAATCCCCAGTCTGCATCTTTCTTTTGTTTTGTCCAAGGTATCCAGACAAAGAGAGCGCTGGCATTTTCATAAACAACTTTAACATTTCTTGTTCTGATAAAAAACAAGACCTTTTTTTTCTCCTCAACCCAGATTCTTTTTTCTCTCTTTACATCGTGCCTGCCTCCTTTTGCTGGACTGTTTGTGACAGCTTTGTCTGTGCAGTCTTCAGTTTAGCCGATCCTTGGACACCTAACTCAATATCACCAGTGTCTTTCTTCCTCAAATGTGCTGCCAGACGACTTTCAGTCCCTGAAACACACTTTTTCAGTTCAAAGAAAGTAGCAATTGATTGCTTCTTGGCCTTGTTTTGTCTGTGTTGTCATTCTGCAATGACTTCAGTATTATTCCTTGTGTGATTGAAAGCTGCCTGTCAAAAGCTGGCCAGCTCAGTGCTCACAGAGAGAAAGAAAGCGACAAGCTTTACCTGTGGGGTTAAATGGCCTTTTTAACATTGTCCACCCAGACTAAATTCTTCTCAATATATTCATTACTATAAACTGCCTTCACCATGTGTTCACTTCACTGTTCATGATAAATAACAAATAAAATGATGTAAAAATGTCTGTTAGTATAATGGTGCAAAGCATTAACATTGCTTATTTTCTAAATTCCGAGGACCCGGAATGGGATATGGAATAGGGATGGGTCTCTTTCGGGTTTTCATCCAATTAATTTGATGCACATTTTGAGAATGTGCCTAAGAAATCCTGAAGGAAAATGGTTGACATGTAAACTAAACTCTTAGTGTTATAAACATTTAATGAGCTAGATGCAGATTATCTTGAGTTTTTCTTCGTTAAAATGCTCAGGTTATATAAAAAAATTTGCTTACTTATGATGTTGTGACCATTTTTATATAGTAGCCACGTGGCATCATTTAAAAAAAATGCATTTCTGGGTTCCTATCTAAATTGCGAATTTAATTTATTCCTGCATTTCCATCCCTTCTCGTTCTGTTCCAAATAACAACCCTGAATATAAAAATTGCCAACTTTTTTCAAATGCATTTTAAAAATGCCATAATACCATGCAATTAGATAAACTGTTCATTACATCACTTTACCTCTTTATCTCCTTTTTTCTTTTCCCTTCTCTGCATCAAAGGGCTTCAGTGACTTTCTGGCACTGTAGGCTATCAATGGCAGACTATAATGCTAATTTATAATGTGAATTTTACCATCCGTTACAAAAAAAGATGCTAAAATTAGTTCTAAACAATTACCCAGTATTTTGAGCTCTGCGCTGGAATAGATGGCTCCATACTTGTTCTCGGCGATGCACTGGTACATTCCAGAATCAGCTTGCTGTAGTTTATGAATGATAAGCTCCCCATTCACCATTTCCACTCTGCTCTGTGGGGAGACGACAATCGATTTAGAACCATGTGTTCACCTGTCGGTCTGCTCCTCAAAGCACACTTAATGTCAATTACATATCTGTCACAGTGACTCCAGAATGAGACCTTTATAAGTCACAAGTGATGTCATTATAGTACCACTTAGTGATATAATGCATTTTAGTCTGGTTGTCAAATCTGATGGAGCAGCACTAAAAGTGCTATTAGAACAGTCCAACAGCACTGACACGTTTCACAGTTTGTATTACTTTGCTTGACTGTTTTCACAGCGTTCCAGACGTTCGTCATTTTGAGCGAGGATATTTTAAAAACTGTTTACCAACATTTTCTTTTCATGAAAGAAGTCACTTATTTCACTTATAGTTTATTTGATAAAATCACAGTAAAAACAGTAATATTATTAAATATTGTTACATTTTAAAATAACTTTGATATTTTATTGCTGTGATGGCAAAGCTGAATTTCCAGTTTTCAGTGTCACATGGTCTTACAGAAATCTTTCTAATTTGCTGATTTAGTGCTCAGTTATTACTGGAGATAAATTTACTGTATATAATTTTCTAGCATATAACCTGTGGGTTAAAACACATTTTACAAACCCCCCCGGGGGGGGGGGGGGGGGGGGGGGGGTCGGGTTATATAATGTGTGGGCTATAATCACAATTTTTTGCACGTAATAATATTTCAATATATTTGTTACGTTCCTAAGGACGTAAGGATTTTTCTTTTGCTGTATTTTCTTTTTGTTTTTCTTTCTTGCGAGGGTTGTTGTCTCTGGCGCTTGTACTGTCACTCTGACAGCTGGTGCTGATAGGCTGTCTGACCTGTCAATTATGCAAAAAGACGTGATTGGCTGTGCTGCCATGAGGGCGGGCTCTTCTCATCTCATCCGATGATCAACACCTGTAGAATCGCTTCTTAAGGGACGTAGTGCTGCACAGCGGGAGAGACTGCTTTTTCTTTTTCTTCTGATTCTGACTTGTTTGTTTTCACAAAAACTGTTTATTAATCTAAAAGCTGCGGGCTATATGAGGGTATGGATTATATGTGGGAAAATACGGTAATGTATTCATATAATCAATGTTGAAAGCAGTTTTTGCTGCCTGATATTTTTGAGAAAACTGATACATATTGTTTTAAAGATATTTTGATGAGTAGAAACTTCAAAAGAACAGCATTTATTTGAAATATAAATATTTTGTAGCATTATAAAGGTCTATACTGTCACTTGAATAAATGTAATGCATCCTCATTGAATTAAAGTATTTTTTTTTTATTTACCCCAGATTTTTGAATGGTAGTCTTTCATAGTTTCCACAAACACAAGAAACATTTAAGCAGCACTTTTTTCAACATTGATAATAACCAGAAATGTTTATTGAACACCAAATCAGCATATTAGAATGATTTCTGAAGGATTATGTGACCCTAAAGACTGAAAAAAATTGCTTAGATTTAAATTTTTGGTAACACTTTTTTTGATGGTCCCTTTTGAACATCCTGTATAAGTACCTTTGCAACTAAATGTCAACTTGTTTTAACTCTAACATCCAGTCTACTAATACTCAGACATACAGACATCGAGATAATGTGTTAATGAGCATCAAAATAAAGTGAAACCAGTTCTTATCAAATAAATGCAGCATTGGTGAGCAGAAGAGACTATAATATATATATATTTTTTTTCTCACAACCTTTGACCCGTAGTCTATGTAATACAAGAGCGCATGCAATACATGCTATGTGTTGGGCAAGCATTTGTAGGTGCTTGTGTAACGTATGTTTCTAGCCTTAATCAAAAGATTGAGAAACAAGTTAAATATCAACCAGATCTCAGAGATTTCTCCTTGCTCTGTGTGTGTGTGTCTGTGCGTGTGTGTACCTGTGTGCTGAGTGGTTCTCCATTGCGCAGCCAGCGATATGTAGGCCTGGGCTTTCCTGTGGCTCGACATTCCCAATGGAGCTGCTCTCCGCTGTCCAGTTGAGTGTCATTTATCACACTGATCCACTGCGGCAGAGCTGTGCCAGAAACACAGAGGAGATGAGAAACATGCAAGATCAGGGCTTACAATACGATTTTTCCCCCTTCAGATTTGTACTTGCCCTGGTAAAATTTCCAACACTTATGTTTAACAAAAATAAAAGTGTATTTTGGATTAAATAAATATTAACTTGCTTTTCCTGGCATGGACAATATAGACAGTCACATAAGTTGGTAGCATTTTCTTTGCACACATTTTTTGGAGCATATTTTGTTGATCGTGGGACATTTCTATTTGAAAAAAAGTCCCTATACCCTAAACCCGAACCCTACCGATAAATGATCCATTAAATCTGAAATTATTTGTGAATAGCACTGATGTTAAAGCACCTAACCCTGGTTGTAAGCCCAAACTTGACTTAAATTCTAAACTCGTTCCTTAAATCTGATTGGTTGATTGGAATGCTGTTGATCCAGGAACTTGGCAAACTCATGGTCACCATAAAATGGGATGTAAAATACTTCTCAATGTCAATTGTACCCTTTATCTATTCTAACTTCCCTTCTCATTGAAAATAAACTGTGACCTTGTAGGTAACTTTTAACTGAGGTGTATTTGCTGTACTTTAGATCTGAAGAACTCTGTCAATACTCTTTACCTGTGATAAACCAACACAGTTAACTAAATCACAACATAAAATGCTCCCAGACAGTTTAAATGTAATAACTCATAATAGAGTTATGAAATGCCTCTTTAATAATAAAAAAAGTCCTGACATCCAACTGTTCCTACACTATAAAACTTTGTTAACATGAGTACAGTTGCAGTTTGTAGGTAGCCTGGGTCACATTGTCCTTTTGTAAAATGCATATGTATGAGAGAAACAGTGGGGAGTGTTTTCATTAGGAATGATGAGCAGCAAAGTTCTGAAAGAAAGTGTACCTTTAGTACACAGCATGCACAGGAAAGTCACATCTGAGCAGAAATAAACTACCAGTCAAATGTTTGAACACACTTAATCATTCCTTAACACGATTATTTTCAGTATTTTATCTTATTAACAGACTTTAAAACTATGAAACCACACACATGGAAGTCTATGAATTATTTATGGAACACATTCCAAATGAAACTGTTAACTTTTGGTGTGAAATTTAACAATATTTTGTGTTATACTATGAACATGAATGTATTAAGTATTATTACTTTTTGAAGCATTTAGACTTGGATGTAGAAACCATCTCATAAACTTACAATAAAGTAGTGACGATATCTAGTGAGCCATATTATGATGACTTGTGAGTGGATTCTTTTAATGCTATAGTAAACAACCAGCAAAGACACTCACCATCCATTTAACAGCACCAAAAACACACTAGCAGCAACATGCTAAAAACAAAAATCACCGCGTATATCTTCATTCACTATTCCCTAGATTAGTCCATTAATATAGTTCACTTGAGGGAGTGAATGAAAACGGGTAAGCGAATTCGGACACTGAGTAAGCCAGAAGAGCTGCCGCTTTTGCATATTTTTTGCTTGCTGTTTACTCTTGTTGTTTTTATAATACAAATGCATAAATGTAAATTAAATATTTTGGAACTTATCAAACTGGTAGCTTCAGTAGCACTGAAAATATTTATCTTGATCTCGGTCATGGAAACTTATGGAATTTATACCTGTATGATTTTACGCTGTAACCACACTGGATAAGCGGTTTGGAAAATTGACGGATGTATTGATGATTCAATTGAGAGTGCTATCTTCTGGTAAAAAGCGGGATTTCGTGATTTTCACAGTGCATTCTGGGTATTCTCCAGCTATTGAGCATACATTTGTTGTACTCTCATTATTGTGGTGCATTGTGGGATTTAATGTGTGCACTCGATAATGTACCCTATGGTACAAATAGTGGGGACAGCCCCTATTTGTGTTTGACAGACACTGTCAAACACTCAAGCACAGCCAGGGCAACTCTGGCCCTTGAGATCCACTCTTCTGCAGAGTTTTAATCCAACCATAATCAAAAAAAAAAAACAAAAAAAAAGTGTAGGTAACCTCTGACAAAGACACAGACTCCTCGAGTTGCATCTCTTGGACATAGTGATAAAACTTACTGCCTTCCCCCATCCACAACACCATTCTTCACTCCAGACCCACAGCTGAGACACAACAGCAGGCCGCAGCCTTGAGGAGGATGTGCACCTCTGCCCGTTGACGGATTCTGACTCCTTACACACACACTGATCCATGGCTGCTACATGAGACATATTCATACGAGCTGCAACAAACGGCTAACTTGCTCTGAGAGAAAACCTCAGTGAAGGTAAGCCTTCAATCACATCTGTCTAATAAAAAAGAGACCGAATTGGGTTCATGCTATGAGTAGGCATGTGTCTAGAAATAGAGTTTGCGGGTAAGTCAGGCAGTAGCTGTGCATCTTAACCCAAAAGTCTTTTGAAGTTTGACATTTGATTGAAGTAACAGAAAACAAACACTTTTTTTTTTTTTCAGTGTATATCTATTTGAAATATACTGAACTTTTCTAACTTTTTCTTCATCTATATAGTCAAAGTTTCTTGCTCCAAAGGACTTTTCTTGCTAAACCCCACATAGCAGTAATTCATAACGTCATTCATCATGACAGACCAATTTCTTCAACACTTGAGAGGTGTTGATGTGGGAAGTCACATGTTAATTTCAGTCATTGTTGTGATGTCACAATATCTGAATAGCCCATTTATTGCATTTTACTTCTCCTTTACAAACATGTAAGAGTGTCTACATAGCATTTGCCGTTTAAGATTTTAAAAGTCTATTTGGCTGTTTAACCCTATTTCCTTCTGTTTAATACATGTTCCTAGTCCAGTAGATTTTATTCCAATCAAAAAACTATTTTATCTTAGAATTTTTTCAATTTATTTTGAAAAATCAATCCAAAATCATTCCTTCCAACAATATTGTTCCTCTTTGTCGTTCTCGTTACAGATGTGATTTGGTTTACAACTACTTTTAATTCTATTATTGATACAATTATCATTTTAGTTATTGTTCTTGGGAGAACGGGCCTTAGCAGTTCTGAAATATTTTAAGATACATGAAGGGTGACAGAACTGTTCATCACACACTGGTACTGAACTACTGAAACGGAGAGAACACAATAAAAGTATATTTGTGACGGATAAGACAAACAGCTGTTGTTTTGTCAAGCTTTGTTCATCCAGACTGTGTGATGAATCATAGATCCCAGTGACAGTCATAAACCTCTTAAAACCAGGTTTTCATAAAATCACTAGGACACTGCATTCATCTTGTGGCCCGCTGATACATTTACTTTTATGACATAACTCACTTCATCTAAGTCACAAACCCTATTGAACGGATAAGGAGAGAGGAGACTGGGAAAGATGAATGGAGGTCCCTGATGCCCATATTAGGCCCCTATCAAAGCTATGGTTTGTCAGGGGAAATATGTAGGTCAAGAAATACAGCCTTTTCAGCTACGCAAGGAAGAATAATGATAAAATAGCCCCTAAAATTTAATTGGACAAAAGTCTTCTGAGGACAGAGCCATTTTGTCCTCACAAAACTTTGACAAACATGTACATGTACCCAACTTTGGTTAAATTTATACTGTATGTCATAAAGGCTAGTTAGAATTATGCCAAAGAGAGAGGGAGAGAGAATGTCCAGTGGAATAATTTATTAACAAACCTAATCAGAGAAGGACCCAACGGATCCTGTTCCCACACTACTGCAGCACATTACTTCAAAATGTTTTTCACAAATAAATCAGATGCGAACAAGTCCTTACTCACACAAAATTAGGTTGCTCTGAATGGTTGCTAAATCATTGCTACAGGTTCTGTTACAATAGAAATAATATTATTAAGTCTCTATCATATTTCGGTCTCTAGATATGGTTAAGATCCAATCCGGTCTCATGGTAAAACGTAATTATGTAACAATGTGGCGATTTTGTGTGAATTTGAACAATGTAAACACAAAAAACTGGCATGAACGTCCACCCCTAAACATACCCGGGAATTGAGTGTAAACAGGTGGTACGAAAATTAACACATATTATGTCAGGGTTCTGCTAAATTCAGTCTAATAATCTCTTGTTGTTGTGGCAGAGCGCTGACACTACGGTAATGTCTTGAGTTGTGTGCATGCTCGCGGCTTCGAGTATTTGAGTCGCATGCACGCATGTCTGTTATGCGAGTTATGATGTCCGATCCCGATAGTTTGGTCTGGTTCAGTTTTGGTTTTGGTTCGGCATTCATAACCCATGTGTTCGTCCTTGTCATGAGCGCGCGAGTGGTTCCTCGTTTTCGTGCGCTCTATGTTTTGTGAGTGGACGAGGTTCAAGCTCTGCTCGAGCCGCGTTCTCTCGGGTCTGTGTGCAAGTGTTGTGTTTGTTTATATCAGCCGCGTGTTTTCATGTTGTGTTTTCGTGTCATGTGCAGTTTGGTTTTCACCAGCTGCACGCTGTCTGTGTTTTTGTGAACATGCAGCGATGTGCATCCGCATTGGCTGCATGTTCATGGCTCATCTATGTGTAACCCTCCCACCTTGTTTCCCTGCTTAACTTTGATTTGTCCCAGCTGCTTTCCCAATCAATTACCGATCCTCCCGAGCGTATTTATTCCCCTTGTGTTTGCCGTCTTGTGCTGGTTTCTCGTCATTGTATGGTTGTGTGTTCCTTGTATCATGTCTCGAGTGTCATGTGAAGTTAAGTCAAGTCCGTGTTCTATTCTTGTTTTTCCCCCCTCGGGGTGGTTTTTGTTCAGTTTTTATTTTGTTTAATTACAATAAAATCCCCATTCTCATTGCACTATTGAGTCCTCGTTCCATCCCTTCTCCCACACCTGACATATTTGGCAAAATGTAAAAAGATATGAATTGCCATGAGATTGTGTTATAAGGTGCCCCTTTTCATCAACCAGGCAAAAAAAAGCCACGCTTTGGATAAAAGTGCCAAATGCTTAAATGTACATAAATATATAACCATACAGAACTTTAATTTTAACAATCTGCTTGCAGTGTTTATCAGAAGCAGATCTGTACTCACTATAGACCTGGAGATGTCCTCTGAAGGCGGTGCCTCCTCTGGTGTTCTCCGCTTTACACTCATAACTCCCAGAATCCTCTAGCTGAATGTTGGGAATCTCAAGAACCGCCTGTGACTTGCGCAGACGGGCTTTCTTTGGGATGTTCCCACTCATCTTTCTCCAGGTGATAGTGGGGACAGGACTGAGAACAGAAAAAAATACAAAAACTATTTAAATAGGAAATATCAAATATGACACGCATATATATTTGCTGACATGATAATAAAAAAGCTTGGGTGCACGAGGAAGGCTCGAAGACACTGGTACAAGGAACATTGTCTTTATTTTCAAACAAGGAACTCAAGTAGGGAAAACACACCACAGTGTAGACGAGAACCGACAACAGACGAGTGCACAAAGGGAACTAAATATACCAACAGTGATTAACCAAAAGACAAACACCTGTGATGATTAGTGATGATGGGAACTGATGAGTGACGGGGAGTTCGGGAACAGAAAACTCGTGACCACAAAAAGGCAAAATAAGAGTACTAGGTGACCGTGACCATGACAATGGTACTTGTCAGTTTTTTTTTGTGTGTGCCTTGGTTATGGAAGAATTTGTAGTTTTCATTTCTCCACTGGGTAAAAAAAGAAGAAGTTCTAAGCCAATGAGTGTCAAAGAGTTCAAAGGGTTGAGATGAATCACAAAACTTTGAAAGTAAAAAAAAGGTACAATTTACTTTAATGTAACTATGTTACGAGGTGACGGTTTCATATGAATTTTTATGATGTGATTCATACAAAGAGGTACTACTCCTAACCCAATCGCTAAACATACCCATCACTGGGCATAAGTAGGGCATATGAAAACATACAAATGAGATTTATACAAACAAGCCACCATTTCAACAAAACGTAAAACAGTGTTGAGATTGTGTTGATTTTCCCATGAAGCACTGCAAATTATGTAATTAAATCAAAGTATCATATTTCTTTAATTGATTGTATGTATTAAAATTGTATCATTTACGTTGTAGAATAGCGTACAAGATTTGATTCATTGTGCAACGTGAATTTCAACGTACTGGCAAGCATTGGAAGGTACAGCAACCTCTCTAATAGGTAGATGAGCTTTTCAGGAAGTAGACTATTTCTTTGTCCTTTTTGGATTTTACAAACAATTTATTTAAAAAAAAAAACCCGCAATCACTGTGAATTATGGCTTTTAAAGAAACATAAATCATATCCTTATGGGACCCAACTCTTGAGTTCCAATTTATCTGGCAATGTTAGCGGTGCAAAAACAACATACTTCATCATACCAAAAAAAGAAAAAATATATACTTTCTAAAAGCAATTCTTTTATCTGTCCAAAACTGTGTATCTGTTCTAATTTGTAAAGCTGATAACGTAAGCTTTTTGAAAGTACGAACGGGACAATCAGATATGGCAGCACTCTGTAAGTGGCTCTGTACTGGGTAACACAATAAACGTCTAGATAGCTGTGCAGATAAGCAGTATTTGTACACTGCCATCCATCCCTATTTGTGGTTGCAGCGGGCGTGTGATATGACCTCCTAGGTGCACCACCCGCGCGTAGATAACCCGCTCTATCAGACACGATCAGCACCGCTACATAGTGACAGCTCCATTTCACAGCTTTCCAGCGAAGGAAATGTGACGCCGAGGAAAACCCCAGCGCCGCTATCAATCATCCACAGGCCCGACAATAAAACATCACATTTCTGAGTCCTTCTGTCCCTCCACGTTTGCTTAAATCGCACAAGGACATTTATCCACACAGGATGAAGTTTCTGACCTGTCAGTTTAAATCATGATGGCTCTATGATAAAATTTGCCAGCTTGTTTAAGTTGTAGAACTAACGTTTTGCCTGGTGTGATTTAATCTTAAAGTGTCACTTTTCGAGATCAAGTGCAGTGGTTGGTGTGGATAATATTTGCATTATCAAAGTACATAATAAAACAGTTGTGACTGGGAGATGTACAAATAAACATTCCTCGAAAACCTGATGTATCATATTTGATACATTAACATAAGCAAGGAAAATATGTATGGCTAGATCTAGTTAATCATTTTGAAATATTACATAGCTAAAATATAAAAGTTATTCTTACGTCAGATTGATAAATATCAGAAAATATTTAATAGCAGAAAGACGTGTACCACAACCTGAAGGGAAATCATTCTAGAATCATACTAAAAGGTTTTTTACTTGCTAAAAAGATATAAACTATCAATCAGAAGGAGTGTGGTAGATTGTGTACAACAGGTTTTGATAATGTTGATAATTCAGAGGCCTTGGATATTTATTTATAAAATATATAGTATGATGCAGAATTTAAATATTTTTCTTTAATGTCAGTTTTGATTAATTGAATGTATCCTTGCTGATCAGAACTACATTTTTTTTCATAAAACATTCTGACCCTAAACTTTGAATGGTAATACAATTTATATAATATAACTTTAAAATACTAAATTAATAATAATAAAAAAAAAAAATCATGCCACAATTTGTCATAAAAAAGAATGAGTAAAAAATGAAGAATATTACAATGCTTGCTTAACCCTGAAAATCTTTTGAATATAAGATTTCATAACAAAATATCTCTTAATATTTATTAAGTGGTGTGAAAACTATACATAAACGTTATACCTTCAACAAAATGCCTTTATGGATGAAAGCGGCCCCTCTTGTAGCCCCGGTAACATTTGCGGCACCAGACCCATTCACCATTATAAGCTGGCAGTTTGCCTTTGAAAGTGTATAGTACAATGCAGCCTCTAAAAAGCATCCCTGCAGACATTTAAGGCGGACCGCCTCGCTATTGCCAATATGCATTCTAGCCTTTTCCCAGCACACAATGCCAAGTCACCCTGACTGTTAGCTTGTCATACATACTGAGTGAGACAAAAAGTAATTCTTACTTCAGTTTAGTTCTTTATAAAGAGTGGCCTTTCTCTCATTTTCACGCACGGTACATTTTTTATACATGGGTAAGGCGGACAAGATCTAAAGTTCACTGGAGGGTTCACTATTGGCCCTAAATGAGCTGCCAGCAATGGGAAAGGCCATCAGTGAATCTGAGCAGCAAGTTAAGAGTCTGTAAAGTTTAATTGAACTAAGAGAGAGAAGCCAACAGGAATACGTAGATGAATGCCTGGGTTTAAGTAATGACTTATTATTCTAATGTGGATAATTAATTGTAAACGACAATTCCTCACAAAGGGGTCCTTGAAGGCACTGTAAACAATTACTGGGCCCTCAGAGCAGTTTGGCTTAGACAGTGTTTGCGCTTGATAGCTTTGCATTTGAATTATTCATTACAAATAACAAACGCAAACAGAATTACAGCACGATGACACTGGATTATGTATTTAAGATGCAGAAATGCATTCCCTTTATGCAAAACGCTGTATCAATTCTGTTAAGCTCTAATCTGAGGATCCCAAAAAAGGTTCTACAGGACATATCCTGACAACGATTAATATAAATAAAACTGAAAATGAAATGAATGAATCAATCAATCAATAAACGCAGCCTTCATATAGACCTCATGCATTTACTTTTCATTAAAAACAAACCCCAAGTATTGCCAGATACTTTTGCTCAGGAAAACAAATTGGCCACAGCAAAGTACCGTACATTTTCCGCATGTACAGGAAAAAACATCTAGGTCCATCTTTTAGAGGCAATGCGCTGCGCTGAATGAATGTCAGAGTGCTTTTCTGCCTTCGGGCTGTGGGCCAGCACTGGCCACTTTCATTTCTCACTGTGCTATCCTTGACCACATGTGAACAGAACAGATATTAAAAGCATCCTCCATACAATGGCATGTACAGACTCTCAAACCTCTCTCCTCCCTCTCACGAACCCTGGCCCTCACCCTCTGCCTCCCGTTCAACTATTACGGAATATACAGTTCCCAGGGGCCGAATCCTGGCGGTGTTTCTACACCAATCACGGTGAAATTGCCACTATATCAGTTATGGCGCAGAGTTCAATACTTGTGAAGAGCTCATTTAACAGCAAAGCAGAGTTAGGCGTAAAAATAGCTATCCTCCTGGTGCCATCTCTTCTCTGGAGGATGCATTCTGCTCTCTACTATGAAAAAAAGTGGTTTGACTGGTTAAATTGGTTGTAATTATGATTATTAATGATTCCAACAGCAAAAGAGGCGTTTCAAGTGGGTGACGGTGAATGTTCTGTCTGTGCAATAGAAAGGCACCTTCAGGTGGTGCAATGTTGGGAAGTGGTCTGGGTGGGGGTGGGTGATTATGCCAGCGTACTTACTTCCCAAGGGCAAAGCACTCCAGTCTCACTGTGATGCCTTTGGCTGCTAGCACCGTCTGGGGAAAATGTGCTTCGATTTTGGGCTCGTACTCCCCCATCACACCTAAAAAACAAAAGAAGAAGAAACAAAAAGGTAAGTCTTCTTATAGACTATACCATATGTGATTGGGAGCTAAGCATTAAAGTGTGTGCATTTGGAAGTAGCAATACACATATTTATACAACACATTAAAAAAAAAGTGTTCCTTCCTTCCTTCCTTTCCAAAGGGAAAACTTGGACTTTCAAAATCACTTATGACAGAAACTAATTCAGGTTTTCATTGTCAGTGTTTAATCTAAAATTTAGCTTGTACACATTTTGTTCACTGCTAATAAAGTTTGCCAGAAAATATATGACTCATTTAGCCGGTTTATGAGGTGACAGGCTACATTTACCACAATTCTCTCAGGCAGCATAATGTTTTGAACACACCTATTTGTGTTTGCACGTACGAGTTAGCATCTAGCTAAGTTCATTACCCACAGCTCATATTAGCATATTTTAGCCATCTTGCTAACTTACATCAGACTTCCTTTATACTAAAAGGGTTACAAATATTTCTAATTACACCACTATTAAAATGCTGTAATCATCAACAAAAATGTAGGACATCTGAAAATAACTGACAGTTTTTGTAGGTTTGTGTCTTTTTGAGACACAACATTACAAAAGGAACCCATCTGATAAATAAAGCAAGGCTACTTTATACATCAACAAACTTAAGTAACTTTGAAACTACTTGTCAACAATCTGTCATTAGACTATTAATAGACTGTTAGGTTATGGTTAGTAGAACAATTTGATATTTACAAAGTTATTTATAGTTAGAATGTCTCCAATTACTCTAATTACTGGTAGTTGACCTGTAGTTACTTTATACTTAGCAGAATGTCTGAAGTGGACTACCATAATAAAGTATTACAGAGTGATCTTCCACCGCAATTGGTTAGCTCTGCAACATCTGACTCTATGGGCCAGCAAACCTCTAAATATCTCAGTTTGTAGGTGTTGGATCAGCACATTACTCACACCTTTTGCCCCTCTCCCATGAAATTCCACCTTGGCATCTCGGTTGCTTTTGGAAGCTCAAACTCATTAATTAAAGCTTGTGACAGGAAGCTTGTGCTTCCTCTGCACTGGGCCTATGCTTTATTTTTTCTTTCAGTTCATGTAGGTACTTTGTAGATTTAGCAGAGGCCTTAGGTGCTGTTATATGATGGATTACATTGCTCACATGGACTCTGTCTCCTGAAATATCCAGAGCAGCTGCTCTAGAACATTGACCTCACAATCAATAGTGCAACAGCCCAAGACATTTTATAAATGTGACAACTGCACATATACAGCACCAAAAGGTTATTGGACACTTTAGCCAGGCTTAAATGGATGTCTTTGTATTAGATTACGAAATACCAAGTCAAGCGCAATAATATACTGTCTGGCAGCTTTTCGTTTCTTAAACAACCATGTAGGCCAAATTCCAAGATGACAATGTCGAGGTTCATCGGCCTATTGAGAAAGAACGGTTGGGAAGGAGCATGAAGAATCATTTTTACACATGAATTGGCACCTCTGAGTGCAATTCATCGTTAAATTCTTTGAAAATCTTTGGGATGTGCTGGAGGAGACTTTGCAAACTCTTGCATTATTAGTACAAGATCTTTTGATGCATCTCTTGATGGAAATTTCATCTTCCTCTGCAACTGATAGTAGGTTTTAAGCATCCTGATACTTTTTTAAGGGCCACTGTAAATGTTAAAGGAAAATGCTAATATGCAACAGAAATATGCATTTGAAACCCCATGAAGCATACTGTGTCATATTTGATATGAAAAAAGGGTCTCTAAATTATACAATTCATACACAATCTTCCATGTCTTCTGCCCATTGCTTATACGTTTTTAGCAAGTAAAAGGCCGTTTAGTATAATTCTAAAAACATCTTCTTTCAGTTCATGATTTATGTGGATTTGCTGTTAAAGCGAATGTAAGAATTGTTGTACTGTATATTGTTAATAATATTTCACGGACACTTACTGGACTGAAACACGTATCCATACCAGATGTTTAGAAAAATTATGCTAATACACAAGAACCAAATATCAGGCTTTTGAGGAATGTTTATTTGTTCGTCTCTCAGTCATCATTGTATTGTATTGCATCATGTATTTTGTCCCCAAGAGCTTTGATCATAAAACTAAGCATTTAAATATCATATTACAAAGACATTTTAGTGGGAGATATAGATTGACAATTGATATTTATTTTATGCAAGTAGTTTTCTATAATGTAGAGGTCTCATTGATTTACATTACAATGTATCAGAATTTCATCTTATTTTTGACCGTATAAATATCAGCAACTACACCAAATATTTAGCAAATAATATGTTTCTCAGTTTCAGTCTCTGAATTGGTCGTTTTTTTCCTCCTCAAGTATGAACTCCATATTCCTCTGTATCACATGTGAGCCATGCAAGTTGAGTATCAAATATGTATTTTTATTCCCGTTTATGTTTTGTCTGAATATTCAATAAATAGATTTAAAACTAAATAGAAAAAATAGATCCTTCACACCATATGCTTTACATGGTTACCGGATGAGTCTGATTCATAATGCATTAATAAATTCCATCTACTGTACAACAGTAAACAATCTGCTTTACAATTCAGCACAACAAAGCTTGAGGGATCATAGCAAACAGGTACGACAAACCCAGAAGCTGCCATTGACAAAGAGAGGGAATTCTTCGCAGTAGCTCGCATGACAAGCTGCTAAACTAAATTATTTTGCAAGTACACTAGAGAGGCCACTGGGAAACGGGGCGAGAGAATTTGTCCTCAAAACAGAGCACCACGCTAGAGTCTAATTGATGTGCAGAATTCCGTGGAATGCAGAGGAATCTTAAATGGCTGCGTTTCACTTCTACAGCCGTAGCCAGTGGGCACAAATCCTTTGTTTATGCATGCGGATGTTGTGAGGGCCCATCTATATCCATTTGCTGAGAGATATGTCAGCTGGCATTGAGTAAGTCTGCAATTACGGAGGGAAACACTCCCATTCAGGGGCCTAATTATCATTATCAGTCTTATTAAATGGGAAACTGGTGTATGAATTTTACATAAGAAAGTATTTCTTTCCATTTTGCACTTTGAAGAATATAACAAATACGTACTGCAATTGGGCCATAGTTTAGAACATATCTCGACCACCTTTACTGAAAGCCAAAGGGATCCAGTTCAGAGAGAAGATCAATTTCATGCTTTTTTTATGTTTTTAACAGCCTATATAACTATATTAAAGCAATATCCCACAAATATTGTTATTTTATGACTATTATGGCCATATATCACAAGCATGCAGATACTGAGCTAATGGGAACGATTCGGAAATCCATTGCCGCTTGTATATATATTCTTTTCTTTTTCTTAGTTGTACTTATATTCTTTTCTTTTTCTTATTTTCATATGTTCTTTTCCTTTTTCTTATTTTAATGATTTGTATAGAGTGATTTATAATCAAGTTAGGGATTTTTATTAGTTAAATCCTTTCTTTTCTGTATTTTTCCATAGAGTAAAGATGAATATTGTCTGCACGTCTCACCAGATACAACATGTTATCAGAATGCTTTGAGTAGTCTTTTGTTGATAGTTGGAGCCTGAGCCGAATTCAGCCTTGGAGAAACTGTGTGTGTGTGTGTGTGTGTTAATATGGTCTGTATTGGTGAGGTGATTAACTGGGACAGAATGACTTGTTGTTCTTGATAAGTCACGTGGAAGTTCACTAACCCATCAACCATGTGATCAGCGAAGATAAGCTTCAGACTGTCTGCTCTTGTGTGGAAAATTACTAGTTTTGTTTATCTTTTTTTCTTTCTTAGCCAATCAGAATCATTTAACCGTCATCAATGACGTAGTTAGTACCCCCTGTTGGAGTATAATTGCTTTAACAATGTTATTGTATGTGAGGCGGCCTACGAACTCCTTCTGAGACCGTAAGCTGGCTTCTGCTGATGAAACTGCAAACTATCTTCACTAAAATTTCTTCTATTGACTGACTCCTGGTCTTCATTCAACATATCTGGTCCTCGGGTCATGGAATATTATTATAAAAGTGTAAGAAAATCCAAAGAGTGTTCCACAGTTTCTATTAAACCACAGACACAGGATCACCCTTTACTTTTTCAAAAGATGTCCAAACCTCCTGAATTAGCATTGTTTTTTTTAAATCAGTTGCATAAATTATCCAATGACTTATCATAAAGACACTCACTTGCTTCGTTCATGAATGAATCCCTTGAATAAATAATTCAAATGATTCAATCATAAAGACAGTCAATTATTTTCTACCTGAATGAATTCAGTTTTTAATGAATCAGTTAACACACTCCTAAAAATATATTGTTGCTGAATGAATGAGTGATTTGAACGCATCAGAGTCTGATTTCCTTTCTCCTGCCACTATATAATAAAAACTGTGACAGTTGAGTCCCTGAATTATTTATAACCACACTATACAGCAAAAAGGCATAGAATAATGCATAAGTTTACAATTTGGGACACACCTGTTGCAAACCTGAATTAATAGGCATTTTTAAATGAACTGAATGATTGAATGGATGATTCAAAGGATTCAATTACAAAGTCACTTGGTGGCATAACAATGTAACAAAGATTCCCGGAAATATCCCAAGGTCTAACACACAGACAGTGATTTAAGCAATAGCGAATTCTGCTTTTGAGTGGTCATCAATGGAGAGCTATTTGCCCACAGAACGCTGTAGGCACGGCATCCACGAGGCCATCAGGGAATAACAGCCCAAACTAAATATCCAAACTCTGACCCCTTTGCCTACAGCCGTAATCTACAGCACATTTATAGCCTATTTTATGACAGCAGTGCGTTTTTTCCCCAAACAACTTTTCAATTTCAATCTCAATCTCCTTACTTGTTACACATTAATGATTCCACAGCAATCCCGTGTGTATAATGAATTTGCAGTATTTCATTGGTTTATGCTGCAATGCATTTTCCGCGTATGCTATTTAGTGTCTACAAGGGCTGAAATTGATAGGACTGAATCCTAGGCCAGCTGTGCCGAAACAAATACAAGAGACCTTTTTGTGTTGTTATGCCTATTTTCAAATCACAATTTATTCCATTTATTAGCATGGAATGAGGTAGTTTTGTGCAATGAATTTTTTTTATTTTTCTTGCGTTGTGCCGTACAGAACAATGACCTGAGGAAAGTCTGGCTATCCATCAGATGTTTAAAGCTTTTACATCCAACTGCTAATGAAAAAATCCATTATCCTAATGCGGGGCTTCACATCTATGTTCTAACGACGAAACCAAAGCAAAAGTGCAAATTGAAAGCAAAATGAGAGATTTGCATGCCTACATGAGAAAATCTACATGGAGGTGCAAAAACGGTTATAAGACAAAAATGTGTTGCTTTATATAATTTACGTCATTTATGTAACTCTCCCCCTTATAAAATGGATATTTTCACACTGCTCTTTTCCAAACAATCAAAATCAAAGTTGGAAAAAAGGCAGCATCAAACTGAAGCTATAGCTATACAAATGTTCAGTTATAGTAACCTGAAACCATGCTGTGGACTTGAATCACAATGGCTACTTTGATGATAAGTTTATGTATTTTTGACAGCCCCTGGCCACCATTTGCTTTTATTTTATAAATGTGAACATTTTGTTACACTTTTATGTTCCACAAAAGAAAGAAAATCATTTGGGTTTACAACAACATGAGGGTTAGTAAATGATGACCATTAATATTCTGATTTAAGTCAGAAAGAACTGCATGATCTGTTGGAAACTAATGACTTTCGTGGTCTTTCTCATCTGTAACTAGAGAAAGACTACTATTCAATTGTTAGAATGGGTGATTGTGTGACTGTGCGTTATCACATCATAATTTCACTTCCCATTAAAATCACAATTATGAGATGTGTCATGGTACGATTCATTCTGTAGTCCACAGAGCACCTATTGAAACATTTATATACATGCTTAGCACATGTCCACTCGATGTCTGAAAACATCACTGAGGCATAACTCACAAAAGCTTTTTTTAAGAGGTATTCCTGAAGGCCCAATAAATGTTTACTGTGACATCATTATGTGAACCAAAATGGTAGTTTGAGGGAAATGCCCGTCATGAAAGGTCAAACTGATTTATTGCTTAGAATGGCTAGAGATTCTAGAAAATGTATATTTTGTATTAGTAAAATAATTAACTTTTTAATGCCAAAGACCTAGTCAAATACGATCATCCACTTGAGAGGGAATCCCTTTTTTAACCTATATTAAATATAAATCATTGATGTACAGAATTTTATTGAACTATTACATTTTAAAATGATCATAAATTAAAATGTACTTTTTAATATTTAATTTGATAGCAATCTATCGCTCATCAGATTCCTATTAGATATTTAAATATCATGTATTTTTGTCAAATCTCTTTTCCAAAGGTGACAGTGGCATGGACAAAAACAGTCAGTCAGTAGAATGAAATGGTTTCTGACCAGCTTTGAAAATAATCAAACATCAAAATGATACAATTCTGTAAATGTTTTAAAAATAACATGTTCAAAGATTTCATTAACATCTTATTAATAGCATTTAATTAGCCATACAATAAATTTCCCATTGGGGCCAAGAGACTATGTTCAGACTGCAGTCGAATCACACTGAGATTTGTGTGTCCAGACAAAACCAATCTCTCTGTATTGGTTGCTTTGGTAACGACATAGGCATTCTCACATATGTCAGAAGGATTTTAAAAATGATGAAGGTAATATGGAGCTACATCATCTCACTCTCCAAATAAACAGCGTGCCACGTCACGGAGCAAAACAGAGAGGACTATTATACATTGTGATGGTCTGATCTGTGGTCATGGCCTAAATATTTGGACATACTATTTGAATACCGTATGAATACCGTAACGCAAAAAAAAAAAAAAAATCACATTTCAAACCACCTTCAAATGTGTTTTGAATCCAAATATATATTTTTAGTTTTAGTCTTTTTGCTTTGTTTATCCATCTGGATGCAATTTGGGTGTTGAGATTTCACCGGTGGGTGGAAGCCAGAAGTGACTATTTTAGGATGATAATTTATTGCAACACTGTGAATTTTTCCAAACAAAGCAAAAATGTTACAAAATCCATTGCAGCATCATCTAAATCAAAATGATCAGATCAAGGTTTTTTGCGTTAAGGTTTTTTTGCGGTATTTTCTTTCTGTTTTTCTTTCTTGCGAGGGTTGTTGTCTCTGGCGCTTGTACTATCATTCTGAAAGCTGGCGCTGATTGTCTGTCTGACCTGTCAATCATGCAAGAAGACGTGATTGGCTGTGCTGCCATGAGGGCGGGCTCTTCTCATCTCATCTGATGATCAGCACCTGTATAATTGCTTCTTAAGGGACGTGTTGCTGCACAGCAGGAGAGACTGCTTTTTCTTTTTCTTCTGATTTTGACTTGTGTTTTGTTTTCTTATTGTGTGAATTTTGCATACAAGCACTGTGTATCGAGCCTGAACAGTTATGATAATTGACGTCATGAGAGCAACATTCAGAATTCGAAATGTGAACTTACACAAACAAGTTCATCAATCTATGGGTGCGGGTTATATAACGGTGCGGGTTATGCCAACGATTTTTTACACAAAACCCCAAAACCCGATGGCTATTTGAGGGTGCTGCATATCTGTGTCTGTGGGTTATATGCGGGAAAATACGGTAACCAACAATAAATACAGTAGAACCCCGACTTACGAAATTAATCCGTTCCGAGGTTGGTTTCGTATGTCGAACTTTTCGTATGTCGGTCAGGCTTTTACATGTTAATTGCCTAATCCGTTCCAAGCCCTACAAAAACAACATATTCAGCATGGGATGAAGAGCATCCTAGCTTCATACTTATCAATCATTTCCCTTTACGACTCAATGAAAAGCACCCTCTTCTTCCCTTTGACTTCAGCAACAATCTTCACATCCATGGTTACAGATTAGAAAAAAAAGTTTGTGCTAACAACAGAGGCTGGTGGGAGCGATGCTGACCAATAGGAGAGCAGGATTGTAAAAAGTGTTCCCCTTCTTACATGGACTATTCCAGCCATCCCTGTCATTCAGTGTGAAATGGACTATTCCAATCTTTCCCTCGGAGTTCAGGAAGTGTCGTGACAGAGCAGAAGAGAATTGATGTTTGATTAAGGTAAAAGAGATCGGCTGAAGATTGTATATAGTTTATTGAGTGAAATACAGGGAATTAGTACCAATCGTTGAGGTTTTATCAATCTATGCACCTTTAATAAATACCAGTTTTGGATCATTCCCTGAGTGAGACATCATTGTTATGACCGGAAAAACTGTAGTCTTCATCCAACCCGAACCAAAATCAGCGCGGATATCAAAACAAAACTCGGAAATCGTTGCCT
This sequence comes from Rhodeus uyekii, assembly GCA_037043235.1. NCBI lineage: Eukaryota > Metazoa > Chordata > Actinopteri > Cypriniformes > Acheilognathidae > Rhodeus > Rhodeus uyekii. The sequence goes on from JAWRVZ010000009.1 coordinate 4,865,693, forward strand.
TGCCGAGATTCCGTTTTCCGCATCTCGATCATTTTGTCGTAACTCGGGCGAAAAAAACCCGAAATTTTTTATAGTATGTCGAACTTTTCGTACGTAGAGCGTTTCATAAGTCAGGGTTCTACTGTATATGTTTTATCACATGCATGAGTGGCACAAATCCAATGTAAAATAAACCTGACTTCTATTTGTTAAACTCATAATGCTGTAGTTAATTAAGGATATGGACCAAATTCACCTGATAATGTGATTCTTTTCAATAAAAGATACTGATTGTTAGGCTACTAAACACCACAACTTCAATTTTCATCGACTTGTATGAAACACATTACACCACAATGCTTTGAGACAGTAAATAATACACTTATGATTGTCAGTGCCAGCAAACAGACCGTGTTTACATGGTATTGGTGGTTGTGTGTGTGCGTAAGTTACTCAGTCCATGCATAGTCATCGGCTCTCACAGCGACACTGGTATACATCTGATTTTTGCTGGCAGTCTGAACATAGCCTAAGCACGACATTTCTGACATATGGCTATACTAAGCCTCATTTGCATAGAAAAGAAGTGTGTTTGAAAATAATGGCATTGGCTTTATTTTAATACGACTGGCACAGTGCTACACCCGTAACTCTTGAGAGCACTCAATCACGTTCTTTACGAGAGTGACAACTGAATACTACAACTACATTATCTCATGGAAAATATCAGCTTGTGACAACACCATTTAAATAAAATCAACATGATGTTTATGGACTCCAATTAAACAACTAGATGTTTGTTACCCTCATTTGGACACTGACAGCTTGTCTGAGGCTAAAAAAATTATCTAGAACTAAAGAACTCTACTGGTTAATAAGTAAGTACCACAAACAAACCGAAATAAGAAACAAAACTGAAGCTGAAGAAACCCTAAACGTTATCGCAAAAGACCCGCAAACCTGAGTGACTGAGGGAGAGACAGAGAGAGAGAGAGAGAGAGCTTTTCTCTTCTCAGTGTTCTGTGTATGAGTAAGCAGAGCGGAACACAGCAAATCTGTATGTGTAGGGGAGGGGCACTGTAGCTAGCCTATCACAGAACGCAGACACAGTCAGCGACCCAATGAGGATTTTTATTCAATCCGAGCACAGATATTGACTCGTATTACTTGTATGATACTCGTACTCGGCAAAAGTGCTTTATCCGTACCGGATACTCGTTTCAACAGAGTATCCGGCTCAACTCTAAAAATTAGCTTGCACCAAACAGTATAAACCAACTATTTCCTAGTCATTTTAGTAAGTTGCTTTGGTTATTGTTACGTCAATGTAATTTACTGAGTTACTTGTGTCTTATACATACATTTTAATGTTTGCCATTCCTTAAATCTTGCGTGTGTTCATGACAATTGTGATCAAGTTTAACGTTTTGTGTTTAGCAAATAAGATGCACAAACACTGTATGCTGAAGAAGAAGATCTAATTATTCAGCTCTGTTCATTCATTTGTGTTCTCTACAGTTTGGCCTCAAAAACCTTCCAAAGAGCCCTCAAGATGACTTAAAATGATTTAAACATGGTAGTATTTTTCAAAGAGAAGACAGGACTCTCAGGTTTGTCAAGCCACTTTTATGTACACAGACCATTTTACAATAGAGGTATGTTTCAAGGCATCTTTACAGTGATAACAGGAAAATACTGCAACAAAGTTGGTTTGGTTGATTTTGTCGATTTTGTCCATTTCAGGTCAGTTCTCATTTAATGTGATTAGAAAAGCAAGATGTTATTAGAGAATGAGACATCAATGCTATCGGTATGCATTTTTTATGACATTTAGTGACATTTAAAATCTTATTTGAAACACTGACCTAAAATTTGCAGCTCACTCATAAAAGCCACTACACTTTTGCACTTCTAATACAAGGACATTAATATGTTCTCTCCTACAAATGACAATGATGACATTTCTGAGGATGAAGGCCTAAGAAATGCTTGACCCTCTTCTTAAAAATGCCACCCCTTCAAGGTCCAAGGCCAAGTGCAAAGGACGAGTAATCCCTGCACCACCAAGTGTTTTGTGAGCGCTCCAGCTCTGTGAGAGTTATTGTTCCATCCGAGTCGCGTCTATTAAGGTGCGATTCATCACGTAAGTACAGAAGGCCTCCACTGCCTTTTCTGTTATTCCAAGAGGGAGCGGGTGGGGAAGATGCATGACTTGCCCTGAAGGTGCAGCCAAGCGCAGATGCAGTTGGGCAGCTTTGATTAAGAGTGTCTTAGCCAAGGGAAGGACATAGGTGAAGCGCTTCACCTGCGCATTACAGCATGGAGCCTCTCGTGCAGTTAATTATCGTCCTGTCTCAACAGAAAGCACAAATCATGGGCCGTGGATTGGTAAGCTTTGAGAGCACTGGAAGAACGGCTGAAAGCCCAGCAGCTCGAGCTTGGCTAGGGATGCCAGAATCATTTTCATGCTTTTAGGCGCAGCCCGCCGAGTCGTTTAGTTGCTGAATGCGTGATGCTTCCCACACAACGCCTGCCAAGCGAACACTGCGTGCGTCAGGCGTGGAATGAATAAAGATTCCCATCATCCGTGCTTGTGTTATGGGTGACTAACCTCTCGCTGAACCGGATTCTAATTCCGCGCAGCCTTCTGCGAGATCCTGGCTGTACGGTAATTTTCAAATGCAGCTGCCACAAAGCAATTCATCCTGACTCTACCACCTGTGGCTCTGAGACATCCCTCGAGACTTTTCTTTTCCTCTCTAGCCTTCAGCTACCCATCTCTGCTCTTTCTTTAACTTCAGAGTAGAACCAGACCAGAGAACATGGCGCTACTTGCATTTGCAATCTGTGCTAACGAGAGGCGAAAATCCAATTTAGTATGCTAATGCACTTAGATACGTTGAGTCTCCAAGGAGCATTTCTCAACAACAAGGTTATGCAAATGCTGAAGAGCATGCCGAAGGGGACGTGGTGCCCTCACAAAGGACATGCAACATTAAGCAACATAGGCAAAAACAAGCTTTCAGGGTACTGTGGTTCTTTTAGCCTGGCTGTTCTGGGATTGTGTTTCAGGGCAGCTGACATTGATGTTTACCAGTGGCAGGTGATGCATGCGTGTCTGTGAGGTATTGAAAAAAGCCTGAAGTGACAGTCCGGTGTTTGGCACCCTTGCTTGGCCCACGGGAATCTGCTATTAAAGAAGCTACGGCCCATTCTGGAAGAGGACCATTGATTCGGTTAATTTTATGCTGGAAAATGATTTCCCCAATGGCCAGTTTCACCAGCATGCATTGTCTGTCGAAAAAAATGCTCTAAAGAAAAGATGAAGCACCTCATGCTCTCTGTTTAATGTGCATGTTTGGAATTCATGACACTTTCAGTTTGGCCCTAAAGGCCCCTCATGCCACGAAAAAGAAGAACAAAAAATGAGAGACATAAACTACATGTATAAGTCAGACGTCTCATTAAATCGGCTTCACATGGCATAAAAGCATTAATGTAGACAACTGACCCGCTTGTCACACAGCTGAAAAACTGCCACATTTCCTTTCAAGCCTGATTTGCAGGCACATACATTATTTGTCACCTTCTGAGATATTGATGTACTTTTTCGTGTGTGATCCAGAGCTTCAGAAAAAGAAAAAGAAATCTCACAGGATCAGCTGTCGTGTATCTTGACAAATTTAGCATCTTTATTATGCTGTCTGTACACTGAAAAATATTTGGTGTAGAATTTACTTAATTATTTGCAAATTTCATAAAGAATAACATAACATTGAATTAAACATGACATGTTAAATCGGGGGATGGCAACTCGTGGCTCCAGAGCCGCATGCAACTCTTTCACCCTTCAAGTAACTTATAGCAGCGGTCCGCAACCTCCACTATCCGCGATCGGTCCGCTATCGCCCCCCTGGACGACAGAACGATTGGTCCACACCCTCCCCCCAGTCGACAGAATGATCGGTCTCTGCAACAGCCTTTTGCTCAGGCTGTGCTCTCTGGTGTCTGTGTGCATTGTTGTTGTTATGAACGAGGATCGTGCGCGATGTGGATTGAGGAGACAGAGGCAAGACAGGATTCAAACTGAAAACTCACTTTAATATAAACAAAAACAAAACACTTTAAATACAAAATCAAAGAAGCACATCTCTGCATAAATTGAACGAAACATAAACTCAGGGAACTCAGTAAGACATCCACACACTAAATGTAACAAAGACAACGTCAACAACCGACCAAGACAAGGGAAACACAAGAGGGATTTATACAAAAGGAAATGACGAACACCTGTGGAGACTAACGATCAAAGTGATTAACAAGACACGAGAGGAAACACAGAAGGGACACAGAAGTGAAACAACACCTGACACGACACACAGGAATTAAAAATAGACCTCATATATAGGAAGTGTAACATTGACCTCACAGGGAGTGCACAGATGACATGACAAATAGGACTAAGGGTAACAGTTGTAAGGGTAACACTTTCATGCTGTGTCTCGTGCCGCGCGCTGTCTCTCATTTATCTTGTTCGCATTGGCTGCATGTTCATGTCATGTCGTTATGTAACCCCACCCATCTTGTTCCCGTCATACTTTGATTTGTCCCAGCTGTTCCCTCTCATTATCCTCCTCATGTGCTCCCTATTTGATCCCTTCGTATTTTTTGTCCTGTGTCGTGTCGTTGTCAATCTATGTGTATTTCATGTCGTGTATGCTGCTCGTCAGTTCATGTCCTGCCTTGCCAGTCTTGTCCAGTCTTGTTTTTTCCCCCTCCGGGTGGTTTGTGTTTTCTTTTTGTTTTATTTTTATTAGTCTAGTCCCTAGTCCCTACAAAATGGAGTCTTCCCATCACCCTCATCCCTGACATATTGCTATGCAGTTGCAACAGTGTAATAGGTGGTCAAAACAAAATCAAAACAGCCCTGTAAATACGACTCGAGGTTTAACACCTGTTTTGCTATGCACCATCACCATTTTTGCTATGTGCAAAATCATACACATGATCAATGAAAAAAGCAATAGCACATCTCACCTAAACACATTACTGGGTTAGGTGTAAAAGGTAAAATGTAAAAGTTATAATTTATAGTGCTTTCTCACAAAATGTTTCATATATTTCGATCTACATTTTTATTTATATCACCCTTTGTGTCAGCTGGAGCTGCACAGTAATTTATTTCCAAGGCTTGGGATAAAATGATAAAATAATGTCTCAATTTAATTTATTAGCAAAGAGACTTCATGTCATGGTATTGATTCATCAATTTGGTTCACATAGCGAGACTCTTGGCATCCAGCCTAGTTCTGCTGTGCAGGTGAAGGGGTTTTAAGGAACAGGGATGTGTGTGTGTGTTAAGTGCGTGTAATATCTCACCATCTGTTTTGAGAGTCAGGGGCGTCGGTGGGCTCAGGACCCTGGCGTTGGTCACAGTGTTCTTCACTTGGCACACGTAGCTGCCCACGTCCGAGGGCTGCACCTTGGATATATACAGATTTCCCTTTTCCTGCGAGATGAATCGCCGGCTGTCCTCTGCCACGAACGATGGGAGCTCATTGAACACCCAGCTGTAGATGATCTCTGCTGGGGCAAGGAGAGCAAGCAGATGAGCTACAAGAACAACGCACATGTCCCGAAGGAAATCCCTGTCTAAATATGCAATGTAGCGTGTTGACCTTGTCAGAGCGAGGGCTCATAGGAGAGGGAGTCTGGGAGCTGATGTGTAGGTGATATGGATTAATTCAGTGCTCTCTACTACACAGTTCAGGCCAATCATAACTTGCATGTTAGAAAAAAATACTGAGATATGGTTTTGTGTTTGCATACTAAACCAGACTGTATTGGAATGAGGTAAGTAACCCCGTATCCAGACCGGGCCCCATACAAAGCAGAAAACACATCCCATCCAAGCTATTTTTTTCTTAACTAGCAATGTTAGTGAGATATATATTCAGAAGCATTTGGACTATAGTTAATATTTGGTTGATGATTTTAAAGTAACTATTGGGAAACCTTCAAAAAACCTTAAAGGTTATGACTTAACCTTCATTCCCTGAAATGATGTACACTACTTGAAAATAATAAGGGAACACTTAGACATCACAGTATTCAATACTACAGGTAAATCATTCTGTCCAATTAGGAAGCATAAATGATTGTGAATCAGTTGTATCTGCTTTGATGCAAATTAAAATGACAACAAGTGCAGTGAAGAGGCAGAAGCAAACTGCCAAAATGGGAATGATTTTGCAGGTGTTGGTCATAGACAATTTTTCTCAAAGACTTGTCTTTTGTATTGTTAGGGTCCTTGCCACTTTTTGTAGCATGTGGCAATACCTGCAACCCAATCAGGATGCAGAGGCAATCCTGCTCCTCCAGGGTGGCACATATCCATGTGGTGCCGTCACAAGAAGGTTTGGTGTGTCTTTCAGAAGTGTCAAGATCATACTGAAGGAGATACTGGAAAACATGCTTTAACATGAGGAGACAGGGTTATAAGAGTGCAAAAACCCAGAAGCAGGACCGATATCTGCTCCTTTGTGTAAGGAGGAACAGGAGGAGCATTACCAGAGCCCTACAAAATGACCTTCAACAGGAACTGGTGTGCATGTTTCTGACCAAACTGTCAGAAACTGATATCATAAGGGGGGCACGAGGGCCCAACATGTGACAGGCAACCTAGTTGAGTCTAGAGATGCCGTGTGGAACATTATGTTGCATGCTGCATGACCAGTTTGGCAGTGGGCCAGTAATGATTTAGGGAAGAATATCCTTGAATGATCGCACAGAACCCACGCTAGACAATGTTTTGAGTTGTTGTGACAAACTTCATGCGAGTTGGATCAGCCTTTCCATTGACTTTTGTCAAATAACTTTCTTCTTGACACATTACAGAATGTATATAAATAAAGATTTTCAGCAACACTTTAGTTCAGGGTCCAAATCTCACTATTAACTAGTTGCTCATTAGCATGCATATTACTAATGAAGAGAGATAATTAAAATCCCTTGTCTCTTCTATATACCTTTATATTCTCTTGTTTTGCTTCTAATGATTTAGATGAGTGACATTATCAAGGTGTTGATTTCTAATTTAAGTTTGTGAATGCATCCTTCAAATTTATGTACACTTCAGTCTATTACCTATGTAACCAATTATTAGTTAAAGATATTATTTTGCTTTTCTGTATTTTTCCAAAGAATAATGATGATTGTCTCTACTTCTCACCAGATAGAACAGATGTAATCAGAATGTTTTGAGAAGTCTTTCTGCTGAAGGTTGGGGCCTGAGCCAACTTCAACCTTGGAGAAGATGTGTCTCTTTGTGTGTGCTAGTGTGCTCTGTTGCAGATCAGTATTGGTGACGTGATCAACTGGCACCATAAGGAGATGGAATAACTTGTTTTTCTCGACAATCTGACACCTAGAAACACAGCTCTGTAACCAAGAAGGTCACTTAGGGGGGTCACTATGGAGTTTTATCTCAAATTCCTTGATATACTTGAAGCTGCTTCTGCAGATGAAACTGCAAAAGTTTTCTTCAATTGACTGCACTTCTGACTCCTGGTCTTCATTCATTGTATGTGGTCCTTAGGATTTTAATTCTAAAGTACCCTACTAGAATATTGGCTGTTTATAAGTAATTATAAAGCACATATTAATGCCTTATTCTGGATGACATTATTCTACATTCTTAATCCTACCCTATTTCTTTCCAATACCTAAACTTGACAACTACCTTACTTAAGCAGAAATTGGGAGTTTATTGAGACAAAATATACAGTTTATAGTGAGAAATGAACCCTAATCTAAAGTGTATCTAACAGATTTACAAATTAAATATTTCAAGATAAGATTATTGTGCTGAAGTTGGGGAAAAAAAGTCAAGACATCCAATCATTGCATTTTTGTAAACAATCATTATTTTCACTTTGGGGCGCTCGGCCACATTTCTTATTCCGTAGAGATATGCAGAAGAATGAAGTATTCTTTATCATGTCACATTGAGCTAGAAACCAAATGACAAAAGACAGGCTGTCAACAGAACAAAATTATGTGTGTTTTTCTGTAACTCTGAAGCAGTCATATTACGCGATATAAATCCAGGAGATATGAGAGAGCGGATTACTTCTCTGATCTCATGCTGTTTGCCTTATGTCGACTATATCACAGTCACACAGACTTTCTCGCAGAGGAAAAGGAGAAAAGAAAGAGAGACAAACTTCCTCATGGTCCAAATGAATTTCCCCAAGACCAATTTATTCACCAAATAATTAAAGTATGAATTTCATAGACCATTGATTTCTTTTGCATAGTAAATACAGGTGGCGTGCTCCCACTGATTAATCACTGAAGGATTGCCACTATTTAAAGAGATTCCAGTTCAATTTTTCATACACAAGAGCTAATGTCACCTGAGTAAACAATGAATATTTATCTCATAAATAAAATTCAAAAGGACTCTCATGAAAGGCGTCCTCATAACGCGTCAAACAATATAAATCACAATATTTCTAGTTGACAGCCTCAGTGCCTGAGGCTTCTGATACTGTTTTTAGAGCTCATGCCCCTGGTTTACACAAAGAGTCACGACTGTCAGCAACTGGGGAAAGATGAAGTTATTGTCAAAGAGTCACTGTACTGGAATAGAATGAAAGTTCACGATGACTATGATCAGAAGTATAGCAGTGCTCTATTTTTGAAATATGCAGTAACTGTTATGGTTACTGTTTGTCAGGGATGTAAAATAACTTCTCACATGCTCCACCGAGTTGGTCACCTATCCTTTTGCTGCCAAGTCATGATGGAATGATAGTAGAAAGGTTCACCCAAGAATAAAAGTTTACTCTCATCGTTTACTCACACTCATTCACTGTTGTCTCGTAGCTATCAGAGCAGACGTGAAAGTTGCTGCTCTCCTTACATTTTTTTTTCGTGCTCTCCTTTCACGTTCATATGTAAATTGCATGAGATTATTTCTTTCATCAGATCAAAGGTCTGAAAAAGCCCATACATTTAGCAGCCCATAGATCCTCCCCTTGAAGAAATCAGGACGGAAGTGGTTGAAAGTGAACTAAAGAGAAAATGAGGTGTAAACAGATATGTGTCTCCCTCGTCTACTTGTGATACGATCTACCAATACGTATCTTAATTCCAGATGTAAACAGGGCTACAGAGATGGACTAAGATTTTCTTTGAGATTATCTGAAGAAAGAAAGTGCGAGTAAATGATGAGAAAATTTGTGACAAATAAATAATCATTGTTAAATAACCATAATTAAGTTTGCATTGACAGTATTGACTAGAACAATCTCTATGAGAACAGCTTGTGTACTGTTAATCTATTGAAGAAAAGTGATGAAGCTTGCCAGAAAATCAAAATAATCTTTTCTGTTTGAGGCAACAGGCATGTGCGACAACTACATTTCCCTTCAGTTTCTCTTCCACATACACAGTTAAAGCAATGTTACAAACATAATGAGATTCATTTGCACTTCTTTGGTTTTACTAACCGTACAAATGCTTGCTGTCTTTGTCAGAATGTGAAAAGAAATGGCTCTGAATGTTTATTTTATTCATGGCAAATCACATATCATGTCATAAATATGCTTTCCGACTGTCAGAAATTCCCAGAAGAACTTGAAAGTGACATTACATTGAGCAAAGATAAGAGTATACAGTTGTTGTTTTTTTTCCTTTCTGCGTAACGTCAGCGCTCCATGCATTCATCAAGGTCAGGAAGCAACAACGCCTCCTCTACACTTTGAGTGGTAAAGCAAAATCTATCAAATTGAGAGTAATATCCTGTTTACATCTCAGTGATCTCAAATTATTTTCAATTACTTTCAGTTTTAATGTCATCTACTCATATTAATGTAGATGAAACCTCCTACGAGCAATTCAGACAAATGAAAGACAAATTAACTTTAAAGCCGTCCTACGTGTCCTAAAATAAATTCGCAGCAGTTCTTCCCATTCCACTCATATTCAAAAAACTGTTAATCCTCCAAGAAAACATTTAATATTACCAGCTTATTACCATATGATGTTCTCACAGGTCTTGCAGTCATATGTTGAGATCTAGGAGACGATTATAATAAATACAAGTAATATTGTAGTAAACATATGGATATGTATTATACTCCTTTTCTTAAATTATTAATTATATAGTCATCAAAATACAAATGGGAATATGGGGTTTATGCAGTGGCAAGTGTTAAGCAAGTAAATGGATGGATGCTGGTTGGCTGCTTCAGTTCACTGTCAGCTCTGTTAATTGTTCATTTATTTATTTCTCTAAATGTTACTTTCATGAAGAAATTCAAGTACATTAGCTCAGGTTACATTATCTCCAAAACTAATGTCAAGCACTTAAGTAGTACGCTTCTGTTCAGAGGAACGTCTATTCAGTCCAAACTTTTGATCACTTTTGATATAACATTTAGATAATGGCTCACAATAGATTGCTTGCTATTGCTAAAGTCTTGCTTATATTATGTTGATTTCGTCAGATTCTTAAAGCCCAGTGCCGCACAGAAGGTTGGCAGCTCTAAGCCTGATTAGTATTGGCATTTAAAGATAAATCATTCTATGACCTGGTAGCCAATGAATGATGTTAATTTTCTTCATGTCAGCTTTCCATGCTAGCCAAACAATTACAGAAAAATCGATAGACTAAAAACAGCATTGTCTCATTTAAATTGGTTGCTTGTTTTCTTTTTTTCTTTCCTTGAGTTTGGAACCGTACAATGCTACGGCTCTGCCTTCCATATGAACTCTTGAAGAAATCATTGACCACAACATATATATATATATATATATATATATTGCTGCAGTAAAAGGTTTGGACACACTGGATTGAAATTATATTAGCTTTAAAAAAGGTGTATAACTAAATAACTATAGATTATAGTGTTAGTAAACCTGGACCTAAAAGTCATTTCAGACCAAAAGTGTTCAGGTCTGGGTTTACTAAAGACACACAATGAAACATTTGTGCTGAAAAGGTGTGGACAGGGTTATTTTTGTGGCTGACCTTATTGCATATGCATTTGAAGAAGTTACCCTTGTAGATACAACATTTATGAGAGTATTTGAATGAATCATGCAAGTTTCAGGTTTCTGCCACATTCGGTCTAGTCATTTCTTGGTTTTGTGGCAGAGCCCTGACACTACCGTAATATCTTGTGTTTTGTGTGTGTGCGCGTGGCTTCGAGGGTTCGTGTCGCACGTGCTCTTGTCTGTGTAGTGTCTTGGGTGTGGGTTATGATGTTCGATCCCCAGACTGGTCTTGTTCAGTTTCGGTTTTCATGACCCGTGTGTTCATCCTGGTTGTGAGCGCACAAGAACAGGTGTTCGCTTGTTCTCGCGTGCTCTACGTCTTGTGAGTAAGTGCGGTCTCGAGCTCTGCTTGTACCGTGCGCTCTTGGGTCTTTGTGCTGTGTTGTAAGCGGTTTGTGTTTACATCGGCCGCGTGCTTTCATGTTTCCATGTCGCACGCAGTTTCATTTCAACCAGCTGCACGCTGTCTTTGTGTTTTTGTGAACATGCAGCGATGCGCGTTCGCATTTGCTGCATGTTTGTGTCTTGTCATTGAGAACCCCACCCTCCTCGTTCCTCCGTTATACTTTGATTTGTTGTTTCAGATTTGTTGTCCCAGCTGTTTCCCATCCAATTATCTTCCCTCTTGTATCAATTTAATCCCTTCATGTGTGCTGTCCTGTGTCGCGTTGTTGTCCACTCTTTGTTGGTTCTTGTGTCTAGTTGTTTCTTGTCCAGTCAAGTCGAGCCCAGTTATGTTTTCCCCCCTCGGGGTGGTTTTTGTTTGTAGTTTTGTCTAGTTTTTTCAATAAAGACCTGTCCTCCTTGCAATTGAGTCCTCACTCTCCTACAATTTCCTGACAGCAAGATGATTTATTAAGGTTTGAGCTTGTCAGTTTACAGGTATTAGAAGCAGTATTTATCGCCAAAAAAGCATCTTAAACCAGATGCTAATTTACACTGCTCTTGGTAGGTTGCGTTGGTCATTATGGACGTTGTCAGTAGATCACACACATAACTTTCCACTACCATTGGTGCTTTTTAGGATTTGCACTCTCAAGCTAATTTGCCCTGTTTAGTAAGTCTGACCAGTAAAGTTTTACAATATATGAAATGCTACAATATAAGGAGCAGCAAATCATCAGAAGGAGTTTCATGTGATGCTGAAGGCTAGAGAAAAATATATATTAGAGAAAAAAACAGTCTTTTTAAATTGCAATAATATTTCACAATATAACTGTTACACTTTTTCATGTCTCTGCCCATTTCCCGTTTCCTCACGTGACTTTCCCAGTGTGTTTTCATCCACCTGTCCCGTAATCACTCTCTTCGTCAGTCTTGTCACCTGTTCCTAATCATTCCCTTGTGTATTTATAATTCAGTGTGTCAGGTTATAAATACACAGGGGATACAGCTGTTTTTTGTTGAACGTATTAGTGCTAATGTGTACATGTGTGTTTGTTGCCATGCTGGATGTAGATCCGCTCCTATATTATCTCCTTTCCATCTTCCTTCCCGTTGGATTTTATTTCTGTTTTTGTATTCTGGAAAGTATTGATTTGAGTTGGACGATTAAAGGAAGTTTCTTTTTATTTGATCATGCTTCTCCTGCACTCCACGGCGAACACCACGCTAACAATGGCTCTTTTTAAACCCAAACCTTTGAACGGCAGTCTGTCTGACTGTCTATCTATCTATAAATCTATCATTTAAAATTGGTTACACACAATCTGGTCCCATTTAATCGCTGTTATTAAAGCGGTTTGATGTAACTTCAAATGCGTTTGGCAACTTGACAATCACATCTTGCCAAACCATGTTGGACCATGTCCAGATGTGAGATTGCAAACAGACAGAAGTCATTATTGCACCATACTGGGATGAGCATGACCATTACTGTTTACACCACGATAAGGAGCCGAAAGAGAGCTTCAGCGTATAAGCACAGGTGTAAATTTACCAAACACTCCACTCCGAGCAAAATAAATCCCAGCCTGTGCTGACACAGTTACAGCTTAGTCCTTATCAGCTCTAACCCCTTTCTTTATTGGCTATAACACATGTGGTGGATATCATCGGCAGTTCTGTTTCACTTAGTTCATCCCGGCTCTACTAAATGGTTGTCACAAGATAATCATAAGTCATAATTGTATAACTCTGCTGCTATCAAATGTAAAGTGTGATTGATTTTGTGAGGGAACATCGTTGATGCATCCATCCAAACCAGGTACAATGCTGTTTGTTCTATTCAGGACAGTAACAGTGAATAACATCAAGAGACTTTTCTATAGTGATTTGTACTATAATTGACTGTGCTTCCTGTTCCATATCAGCTCTTTTGTGTCAACCTATCCATCTATAACTGGTCGATGTAGTGTTTCCAGACAAGCATCAGCATCAAGGCTCAAATTTACCGGATCATTAGAAATGAAAAGAAAATCGCACTCAGACAATTATTTCAAACAGACACAAGCAGCATGGGGGAGCGTTTTAGTGGCCTGTCTCAAATCTCACTGCTCAGTTATCTTCTAATGGAAAAGAGGATGATATCTCTGTTTCACTGTCATGATAGGGTTATGAAAAGTTATATTTTATGGCCATTTTTGAACTTAGTTACCATGAACTGCACTGTACAGAAAATTTGTGAAGATTCTTCCAAAGTGTAAAAAAAAATTAATAATAATTCTGTTGAAGTTTATTGTTGAAGATTATTTGGAGTATGTTTTACAAGAAAAAACATAAAATCGGTGCATGGAAAAATACCAGCAAAAGTTGAGATTATTAATTTCTTGGTGAAGTATCCCTTTAAAAACGGGCACTGGGAAGACAGGAAGGGAGGAAGCTGGATGATGTTACTCTGGGACTCTCGGAGCACTAAATGTTCTAAAAATGGCACCTCACCACAAGCCTTTCATCTGATGCTAGTTCAAGTGCCCTGTCTGTATCCTTCTCTTCCCATACTCTTTGTCTCCCTGCATTCAACTTCATGTAACCTGCAATTACAGGAACTTAGACTGAAATACAATCAAAGAGAAATGGATGAAAAGACTAGTTTAGATCAGCAAGAGTCCATTCTGGTTTTTGCTGACCTTGAACTTAACTCATAAACTGTTTAAAGTAACTAGTATTTTGCCTTTTCAGAGTGTAAGCTACATGCTAAAAAATAACATTGATACTGTATACTTTTTTGGAACAAACAGATTTCATTGAACTGCACTTTGCAACAAAAGTAGAAGCCAAGTGAATGGCACGATATCTTGTTGATATATTTTTTTTTTTCCATTTTAGGTGTCATGTTCTCAACAAATAACAGGCTTTCCATGTAACTCAAGGAAATGGTACCGCTGTGTTATTGTTCCTATTAACCTCATTTCTTAGTTCAGCCAAAAATGAAAATTCTGTCAACATTTAGTCACTCTCATTTCGATCCAAACTCATGACTTTTGTTCAACTTCGGAACACAAATCAAAATAAAACATCCACGGTTTAGTCCATATTTTCTGAAGAGACCCGATTGCTTTATATGATCAACCGATTGAACTTATTTGCATATTAGCATTCATCAACACTAGAGTTGATCCGAATACTCGGCTGAAACGAGTATCCGGTACGGATAAAGCACTTTTGCCGAGTACGAGTATCATACAAGTAATACAAGTCGTTATCTGTGCTCGTGTTGAATAAAAACCCTCATTGGGTCACTGACTGTGTCTGCATTCTGTGATAGGCTAGTCACAGCGCCCCTCCCCTACACATACAGATTTGCTGTGTCCTGCTCTGCTCACTCACACACAGAACACTGAGAGGAGAACATCTCTCTTTCTCTCTCTGTCTCTCCCTCAGTCACTCAGGTTCGCAGGTTTTTTCCATTAACGTTTAGGGTTTCTTCAGCTTATTTTGTTTGTTTGTAGTTCTTATTAACCAGTAGTTCTGGTAAACGTGGGGATTGTTCAGACATGTTTCTTGGTAGAATGCGACTAGCTATTCATTGTTGCAAAACTCGTTCTGTATATAGTTTGTTTGTTATTGTGATCAAAACCATTGATCTGAAGCTCAATGCTGATGCTGTCATGTAAATAGTTTTCTAATCAGCAATAAATATAACAATTTCTGATCAACTCATATCAACTGCATGATTAAAAATAACATACATAAAAAAAACCCATGAAATTAAAGCCCCGTCCACTTCAAGACAAGCCACCCACTTCCGGGTTAGACCCCACCTAGTCCAAGTAAAGATACAGATAATTCATATGGTTAACAGATACAGATAATGCTGTACTCGCTCATCCCTGATCAACACACATCGGTTATGGCAAACGGACACTTAAGCATGCTTAATGAAGTTAATAGAGAAATATCTATTACTTAATAGCTACTTAATAAATGAGGTTCATTCATGTGTGATACGCCGCACGATTGAACCAATGAAGCTTCCTAAAGAACCAGTGAAGTTTCCTTTTTTTATGGTACGCAAGACATTTGAGCTTCTGCATGAACCATTGAGGTTTGTTCGCGCACGTCAAGCAAGTATGGTTGAGATTATGTTTGTGTTCAATGATCAATGTTACAGAGCAAAGCTATGAACAAATCTAATACTGGCATAGAAGATATCTATATGGTTATATCTATATGGTAAATAGTTTTTCATATGCAGCCAGCATCCCAAAAAAAGCCTCATTCTGGTGACCTTTATGCTGCTCTTTTCAACAGAGAGCGAGATAGAACAGAGAGTGAGTACCCACCTGGCGAATGAGGAGGGGGGGCACACATTAGCACAACTCCCTGGCCTTCCCTCACCGAAACAGCTCCTCTAGTCCGACCGCTGAATGTCCCGAGATCTGCACACACACACACACACGCAGGCATGGTTCAGTGACAGAGTGACACACGGTGGCACAGAGGCAGCTGTTAACCTGCAGATTAAGGGTCAGAGATTGCATATGAGTGCCTGAAAATCATATAAGCGCTTGCGGCTCGGCTAGATTTAATATTTGTCACCTGAGGTGTGACCTCGTGTGAGTTTTGACTTTAAAATCTCACTTCCTGTTTCCCTCCGGACATGACAACCAAGTGGTAATTAAAACAAGTAACCTTGCTCGCAGCTTTCAATCTTGTGAGTACTCTTAAAATACAGAAGAGACGTGAAAAATCATTTTAGTTCATAAAAAGCAGAGAATTCTGGGAAATCATTACAGCTTCAAGACATGTCTGAGGGCAGACGTCAGATGGTATTTTTAAAATGTAATTTTGCACAGGTGAAGGTTTCCACATGTAGCACTCTGGACAGGTGGAGCTACTACAGTTAATCTGTTGAAACAAATTGCATTTGCATAAATTACCATAATTAATCTGCAAACTCTCAGCACAAAACCATGCCATTGGCTCACTGCCCTTTGCAGAGAAACTAGGTGTAGGTGATGTAGTACTATCAGAATATCACAAAGAAATTATATGTTTACTCTAAATCTCAGTTATGTTACCTTAAAGGCTGGGTAGTCAATTTGCTCCAAAAATGTTGTTTTGGTCTATGTGATTCCACCCTTTGCCAGCTTACCCAATCGTATTTCAACACCAGTTGGAAAACACAGTGTATTGTAGCCAGAGAACACAGCAAACAATCTCAGAGCACAGTTTTAGACATTATTGAGATCAAGACATTAACAAGATCTCACTTCTATTTCTTTCTTTTTTGAAAAATGTTGTACTTTAGAGACCTAAAAATGAAGTGTTTTTTTAGGGTACAGTCAGAGTTTCAGCTATACCAGCCGATATGCTTCAATGAATACGAGATTAATTTATATGCACGTAGTGCACAGAACTGGGGGGAAAAAAATCTTCCTTAGCTTCAGATTTACATACAGTATGAACATTCAAGGACACATTTTCGGCCCCGGGGCACTGAAGTCTGCTGAAATTCAATTCTTAATTTTTAGATTAAATTTTTTTTAAAGGTCATTTTGGCTCCGTTTGAGCGTGCACATATGAATTTCTACTTCTCAAAGCTCTCAGTAACAAGGTGCAAATGGAAAAGGAACATTAGCAGCATTTACGAAGGTCAGCAAATCAATAAGTGTCCCAGTTAAGAACTACTCTGCTGACATATCAACACATATAATCACACAAGCAGAGTTTTTTCTGGAATGACACTTAATTTGGCTTAGCAGCCACATTTGTGCAGGAACTAAATATTAAATATTTTCTAGGCTCTTGAGAACAAACGCAAGTGATACACAGCATTTGCTAATATATACTTGAGAGATTCCAATGAAGATCTCGAAAAAAGAAAAAGATGTACACTAAAATTGCACGTTCAGTACAACAATATTAAATGGAATTAGAAGAGCTCGGGCAATATCTCAAGAACACTTTTTTCAGACTAAATTGTTATGACTTACGTACATCTTCATGTGTATTTAAACTGTTTTTCACAAGGGTAAACAGGTCGTATTTGATCCTATATTGAAAAGCAAAAGTACTGTTCTCTATTTTATCACTGATGTCTACTTAGAAACAACTTAGATAATATATAGATATCACTTGTCATGTAAAAGCAGTGCCAAATTTGCTTAAGAATAGCCATTTTTGTGTATGCAGTATGTGAAAGAGTTCCAGCATGCTAGACATGAGGGTAATTAATATTTTTTTCTTCCTCATTGTGGGTTGAGACAGAACAGAAGACATAAGCATGTGGGACAGGAGACAAGATGTTTCATTAGCCCTGGTCGTGGGTAGTACTGATTAGCCCCTTTCAGCCTAAAACGAGGCAGTTTTAATTTCACACAGCAGAAATGACATACTCTGGGGGCACATGAGAAACTAGCAGGCAAGGTTGATTTCTGCATATAACCAATTCACCCAAACATAAAACTACGCTCAAAATCTCATCTACCCTCTACTGGTCAGCTCTGAAATCAAATGTGATATTGAACACTTGAGTGCAAAAGTGAGAGGAAGTGCCAAACGCAGCAGGTCTCTTCTCACTGAAGGCCTTAAAATGGGTTCCCCTTCGAAAACACAATGGGAACGTTTAGTATGACTGCATCAAGAAGCACGTGTGAAATTGAACCAATGGTGTAAATTTATTTATTTTATTTTAATAAAAGCATGTCAGCAGTGGCAGCTTATATGACTTCAGTAAGTGAAACATATGTGAAACATCTGGCTGGTATTTTTTGTACAATCTCCAGCTGGTTTGAAAAGAACAGAGAATTTCAAACGTATATAATGCTGAGCTAAAGGTTTGTGTTACTCATTGCCTTTGCTACAACATGGGCAGTGATACTTACAATCTGTATGTTGTTTGTTTGGGAGCAGAGTGTGCACAGTTAGCACTCAAGGTGTGTTGACTGTGTATGGTACCAAATTACAAACTCCTTGAGAGAGCACTCATTTTTGCATTTCATTTATTTATTTAATCTATGCATTTGGCAGACGCTTTTATCCAAAGTGCTTCGATGGGAAGCACTTTGGATAAAAATACATTCAAGGAACACATTATCCAATGTGTTCCTTGAATGTAAACGCTTTTACATTCAAGGAACACATTGAAACAGGTCTTGCTTTCCCTCAAACCCTTGACCTTGGTGTTGTTAGCACCAATACTTTACTGATTGAGCTAGAGGAAAGCTAATGAGCTACTCAGGCTCGTGATTCTTTGAGCGACTTGTGCCACTCGGACTCGTGATCCTCGAGGCTTGAGTCCCGCTGTTGCTGCGGCATGGTGGCAATCTGGGTCTTGGAGTTTAAAAATAGATCTGTCAGAGGGGTTAGAGACAGGCTCTGCTTTATGGAGGTGGATATATATTTATTATCCAGCTCCAAATATTGGATGCCGCTTACACTGAGGCTATAGATGAATATTCTCCAGCCTAGGAGATGCGTTAGTTGTGAGGAGCTGGTGTTAGTTCTTATTCACACTTGCAAGTTAAAACCTAAAACTAGCAAGATGAGAAGCTAAGAGGCAAGATGCCCATAAATGTATGAGGGAAGCCCATAAATAAAATTATTTGAGCATTCCTGCCCTCACAAGCGTAAAGATTCCCGTCAGACCGTCCATTTTTCTCCCCAATCTCCACATCGAGGTGCCGAGATTGTGGAAGAAACTGGCCTCCAACTGAGTTTACAGTGCATTATTCACACTTTTCTCGTTAGTAGAGCACAGTTAGACCTGGATCAGGTTAGAGTGAATGTCTTTCCATTATCAAAAAGGGAAAAAAAGACAATATCCAAAAATATCCAAATATCCAAAAAGTTCCAATATCCCTTTCCAGCCTCTCTCAGGTATCATGGGGGGCTGCTGAGCAGGAACAGTCCAACACACTTAAAAGGCAGTTCTTCACACAAATAAAATAAATAAATCCCCTCCGGGAGGGGGGTGGGGAACACTTCATTATTACGGTACTCACGGGTCTCTAAGGGGACTGTTTTGCCAAACCTGCTGCATTGTGTGTCTCAGTGGAGCATACTTCAGTGCCCGTCTGAAAAAAGAAAGAAAAAAAAGAGACGTTTCTCTTAGAGTGAGAAGGGATTGGGACTGTCGCTCTCAACTGCACCTTTGAAAGGTTGGACAGATCTGAGGACTATCCCTATCACCAAGAAGTGTGCAAGTTAAGAAGTCCTGATGCCAATAGATGTTAGACCTCTCTGGCAGAAACTGAACGTTGCTTTCCGAGCTACCCCTCAGAGAGAAGGGGGGTTGGGGTGGCACTCTCAGCTTCAGGCTTCGAAGGATAGGACAGGTCTGAGGACCGTCCTTATCACTAAGAAGGCTGCAGGCAAGAGGTCCTGACGCAAAGAGTGCCAGGCTTGTGAGGGTAGTCCCCTCTGACAAGAACTGGTGTACACCTCAGTAAATTGCGTCCACCTCCCTTCGGTGCCCTCAGTGGATTTTTTTGCCAAATAACAATCAATCCTTGCAGAGTCTTCCCTGTTGCTGCCTGTAATCCAGGCGTTGCTGGCAAGTTTGCGCCCTCTGAGAGGGGTCCAAGTGAAGTCACTTCAGGTGTCCCCTGCTAGACAGAGTTCTGGAGTGAATAACAGAGGCCAGCCTCAAGAGGTTAGAACGCTTAGTAGAATTTTTGGTAGCATGGACACATCTTCCAAATATCTCTTGAGAGAGTTCTTGAGAGAGATCACAGAGAGAAGGTCCATCTCACCATCATCACCCAATGATAGCTGGGCAGAGTGTATTTCATCTAGTATCCCCTCTTGACAGAACTCGATGGGATATTCCGATCAGAGGGGACTTCCCCTCAATAGCCCATCTCTGCCCTAAACTGTGGAAACTATTGGCTTGGCCTCAGAGGAGGCCCAGCTAATAGAATCTGGTCTCTCAACTAAGGTTGTTGAGAACATTCTCCATTCCAGAGTTCCCTCCTTAGGGAAACTGTACGCCCTGAAGTGGAGACTCTTCTCTTCTTGGTGCAGTATTCGTCAGCTGGACCCAGTTACCCATCCCAGGCCCCCTTTGAACATATCAAGGAGGTTCCAGTCAAGTTTCTAACTTTAAAAATTCTCTTCTTCCTAGCCATTACATCCCTAAAAATAATAGGAGATTTTCAAGCCCACTGATGGGGCACACCGTATCACACTGCAGGCTTTCTGCCCTCCCCCCTTTCATGACCATGACCAGGAGAAAAGGAATCTGCTGTGTCCAGTGCAAGCTCTTCAAGCTTTTGTCCACAAAGCTGTGGCGTAAGTCACTGTTTTCTTCGAATCAAAGAATGAGCAGGTGGATAGTTTTAGCTAGATTGAGGCTATTTCTCTTACTTATGAGTCAGTCGGATATGCTTTCCCCTATGGTGATCCGAGCCCACTCAACTAGGAAAGTGGCTGCCTCTAAGAGTCTTGTCAGAAGTTTCTCTTGCAGAAGTTTGTGACGTGGCAATCTGGTCCTCCCAACACACATTCACTAGGTTCTATCAGCTAGACCTCAACACTGCTCCACAAACCTGGGTGATAACATTTTTTACCGGCATCTTACTTCAGACACTTTTAAGCTGCTGCTGCTGCTTGGATTTGGCATGCTTTTATATCTTCCGGGTTCATGACGTCATCCTGTCTCTAACGTACATTCACAACATTGGCTCAATTTCCCACATGCTTCACAACGTAGTCACGCTAAGCATTCCCATTGTGTTTAGACTCAGTGTCTCATTCCCTCTTTAGGGAACCAAGGTTAAATTCATAACTGAGATGTTAACATGCCTGTTTTTGATACAACAATCCGGTAAATTACTTCCACGGAACAATAGCTGACCTTTGCCACTGTCAGTTATAACATCTGAAACATCTACATTCTCTGATGGGACGTAAGATTTAAAAAGCGCAAACTTGACGTGCCGTGACACAATTCATAGATGAATAAAGCTCACAGGTTAAGAAGAAACACCTTGGCAATTAGTGAAATAATTGCATTCGGGAAAAAACTTCATAAACACTTCATCAAAAGAACACCATATTAGTGCTTTGTTTATTATTTCAAAATAAATGTCAAACTGAAACTGCTGATATCATGATCAAGACTTTTCCCCTGTGCAGATTAAATGAACAATCAACTGAGACAGCTTAGATTCATAATACCTTAGATAGTAAAAATAATTGGGACATTTTTGGAAGCCCAGAGTTCTTCACCCTCATGCCTCATGTTTATTCATCCCCATGTCATTCTAAAACCATAAGACTTTGCTCAACTTTGGAACACTATGGAGACATTTTTAATGAAATCGGAGTGCTTTTTGTCCCTTCATTGACAGCCTAAAAAACGACCAATTTCAAAGTCCCAGAAAAGTAGTAAAGTAAATCTAAATGTCTTTACTACCTTTCTGGGGCTTGAAAGTGGAATTTGTGTAGACTGTGAAGGGAGGGACAGAAAGCTCTCTGTATTTACACTGTTAACCATTCTTTTACCCCTTAAACCTACCCAGTACCACCAAACCTGTCCCTAACGTTGCTCATTGTTACACCTCAATAGCAGCAAAAGTATTTTGCAATATAACATGAACAATTTTTGACATAAGTACCATAGAAGTAAATTGGGACTAAAAACGAACAACTGCTCAATCTTTTCCCTTTATACCCTAATTCGAAACTTGTGTTTGTGGCGTGTTTGAAGACATTGTGTTTGAATTTAATTTGATTACATTTTCTGTCATTAAACAATAAATCATATTTGATCCTATTCACTTTCCCCTAGATTTACTTTATTTCATGCCATTTATTCATTTCTGGATTGAAGTTTCTTGTGGGAAAAAAAAGAGAAAAATAAATGATTTACTTTGCTGCTAAGACATATGCTGACTCAGAAATTACTGTGAAGCTTCTGCATGATTTTTTTATTAATAGACATGCACAGACATGCTTAATCACAGACATTCAACATTACTTCCAGCATCGCAAGGAAGCGATGCATGCTTTGTTGAATGCAGTGTGGATTTCTCTTTCATTCTGATTTTGCCATTTAAACGAACAGCTTGTGTTTGGCCACAGTGTTCCATCACTTGGTCACATAGCGTGTTTGGACATTAACTTACAGTCTGCCATTCTTTTGATTGCCCAAAACATTTTTGCTTATTGCTTTCTCTTTTCATCTGTGCACAGTCAGATTCTCCTGCGTGAACATAGTCGACCTGCAGAAGAAAAGCTTGCCAACCTTTCAACTCTAATGGTTAACACTCCCCATTACCGAGAAGTTGTTAATCTGTCACATTTCATGCTCCACATGGGTTTGAGAGTGCTCTGAAGAGGATGTGGGATGTCTGTTAGTGGCATTCCAGTGTTTTGGAATAAATCTTTCAAATGAATGAATTGTTATTTTTCACTTCCATGCACAGATTCCTAATTTTTTTCACTAAATTTCTTCATTTGTGAAAGCTTGACAGTGGTTTCTTAGCTAAATTGCTTATTCTTGCCTCTGTAGCATAACAGCAGCACAAGTCACCAATCAATGGAGGCTTGTTTTCATCACGGAATTTTAAAAAAAGATAATATTGAGGGGGTTTTATCTCACAATTATGACTTTTGTTCTTTGCAATTTTCGAATTTCTGATTTTAATAGAACTGGGATTCAAACTCCAAGTTTATGACTCAAAATTCTGACTTTTTTTTCATAATCACAATTTTTTTTTTTTATATCTCACAGTTTTAACTTTAATTCCCAGAATTGTATGTTCATAACTTGCAATTCTGACTTTTTTCTCACTTTTAACTGTGAGTTTGGTCCCACCTTAGGTCCAATTCCAATTATCTAACTATTAACTATGACTTAAGGTAGTTTGTACGTTTAGGTGTTGGGTAAGAATTGGGTAGAAAATGTAGAATAGGATCATGAAAAATATGTCATAAATATGTACTTAAGTGTTATCATGAGTTTATAAGCTTACAATTCTCAGAAATAAAGTCAGAGCTGCAATACATAAACTTTTTGAGATTTGGTAATTGAGATAAAAAGCAATTACTTTTTTTTATTGCTTTATTCCATGACGGAAACAAGCTTCCATATCAACCAAATGTGTTAAAGCTCAAAAATATTGAAACTACATAAACACTTTTCTAAAGTAGTTATGTGAAAAAGTAACATAATGGCAAGGTAAGATATTGTAACTGCTCAACTGAGAACTCCCAGCAGACCAAATGACTGACTAGAAATGATGTTCAGACCCAGGAATCAACCAAAACCAAATCAACTAAATTATATGCAAAAGTGTTTATATTAAATAAGCCACACACAACCATCATATGTACAAAACCCCCCAAAAATAACATAGAAAAAATATTGCATAAACAGTCTAAAATTCTTCGTGTAGAGGTGAAGAGAAGGTGAGAAGTTGAGGACCAAAAGTCAATCCAATTGACCACTAGATAACGTCACAATGTTTCTGCCATCATACATTGGGTTCCATAAATCTCACAATCATGGGACCGTGCGATGCAAAAGTATTCCTCCAAATATGTTTTATCCACTGATGGTTTAGACATAAGAATCACAAAGACACCCATGAGTCAAGATGGAATCACATTAAGTCCTTTATAAACAGAAACACACAATCCAACATAAGAACCAAACAATACTTTGAAATCTCGTAAATACAACATTACAAAACTTTAACAACACCAAAAGAATAGAATGAACAAAACACTTACTTGAATGGGCTTAAAACTACAGTTTCTTAACCCGGACTATAGTGGCAAAGTTAGTTCCAGCGAAGGTCATGCTTCTCTCCAACCAAAGATACTCTTACTTTTCTCTGACCTTTATATCAGAGGGATAAGTACTCTGGAGAGCCCTCTTGAACATAAGAGAGGTATTAGAGCAAAAAAACAAAAACAAAAAAAAACCTAGTAACTGCTCTGCGCACCGCTACAATATAAACACATCTAAAAAATGACCCTGAGGGCACATTTATATAATATAGTTTTATTTGAAAGCATTCAGAAATTGCTTGAAACTAATTAGATTTCAAATAAACGGCAAGCAAACCATTGATTTAAACGTGACATTTTGAAGTACAAAGACTTCTAATACTTGAAGTAGTATTTTCCTTTAAAATGGACTCAATCCTTGATTCTAAATAATATCATGATTAAATCATTAAGTTCAGCACTGATTTTTATTGAGTTGAATGTTTTCATTCCTTTCAATGCTTTTAGAATCCATTTTAGTTATCGGTCAAAATAGGTTGGCATCCATTTCAGTTTGTTTGTGATCAGCAGGGATTTCTTGCATTGCTTCATTGCAGCAAAAGCACAAAGAGCCATCAACAGGCGCAACCTGTGTTTAATGCTTGAACCTACAGAAGGCTGCACAAAATGAAAGGAATAAGATCAAAGTTTCTTTTTTTCCATGAAAAACGAAAGCAACTTGTGGAAAAAGACAAGATACCTCTCTGGGACTGCAGAAAAAAAGAAATAAAGTTTAAGAGAGAGCAATTCAACAGTTTATATCTTATTTATGTGAAGCGGGCGGCTGACAGGCCGTGCTGTTGGAATGCAGCAAACGTCTGTTGGTTCTCCCCAGCTCCATGGCAGGAACGGATTGGTATGAGCTGTGTAATGTATGGCCTTGGAAATGTGATCTCCTCCAACAAACTGTCACGAGAGAACTGGGATGGAGAGGCTGGGAATCCCATTGTAACAGAACAGATTATTGATTTATCAGGTGCTGTCACTGCTGCCTTCTTGTTCTCCATATCACAGTGTTATCCCTGGCCCTCATCAATTTACTCTAGACATATGAATTATAACTAATCAATGCTCTCCACTGTAGTCTAAATGGGAAAATAGATTTTCTTTTGTTGTTCCTACGTGGTCAAAGGAAAATATTTGACAAATGACATATCTTTAAACATCTAGGGTCATGAAACATGACCACACGGTTTTTCTTTTTTCTGGTTGGATTTCTTTCTCCGCTCGCTAATGTAACGGTGGTAAATTATGAGGAGAGTCGGATCTTCTAAAATTGGCATCCTTTACAGGATTGTCAAAAACGACGCAATGGATTCTCATGATGAGAGTCATAAAACAGGCCACATAAAGTTAATGGACCACTTTGTTAGAAGTTGGGATAGAAAAGATACAAATCTGTTGACTGGGCTTCTTCCTTCATTTCCATCTCGTATTTTCCTGACCCTTCATCTTGCATGGTAAAATGAGACCTTTGTAGGGTAAATCAATATTCATCTGTTCTCAAATATAAGGGAGGATGGGAGATAAGATAAGAATCTGCAAGAACTGATGTACTCATTTCAATAATTGCGTGCCAGTCTAAACAACACATGACCTTTTTAAAGAGTATTTAAGCTTCATTGATTTTACTGCCATCTGATTGGACGTGTACTGTCTCACGCAAGGCATGAAAACAGAAAGTGACATAGTTTTGAGTAATGTTTATGTACTATATGAGTACAAAATGGTTTGTGGGTATAAAACCTCTTCTGTCCTGTTTAATTGAAACTGAAACTACTGACTCATCCTCTCGTAGACTGGGTCTCTTTTTCGTGCATAGTGAGCAATATAGTGTTAGATTATTCAATGAGACAGCGGCAGCAATTCTCCACCCTCCTCTACCCGGCTCCAGAGACCGGCAAGATTTTAGAGTCACATCTTGCATCCATCTCAAACAAACATATATATGTTTATATTCGTCGTATAAGACACACTTTTTCTTCCCCAAGACTGGGGGGGGAAAGTTGGTGCGTCTTATCCGACGAATATAAAGAATCCGCGGATCACGACCACAGCCTTAACCGTGGTGATGACGAGTGGGGGGCAATGGTGGACTTTACAGTGATGAGTGGGGGCAATGTCACTGTGGCGAGGGGGGCGTGGTTCAGCGAGGTCTGCAGCTGGAGAGAGAGTCGGGAGACGAGCAAGTAGATCAAGTGCAAATTGACAAACACCTGTGTTTCAGTAACTGGCGGGAAGAGACCAGATATAAACAGCCGGGAAGTGAGAGACGGGCAGAGAGACCCGGGTGAGACACGAGTCACCACGGAAGCAGAGAACGCGAGGCTCACGAGTGCAACTGAGAGAAGTGAAACGAAACCGAGAGAAGGAGGCGTGACTCACAGAGACTGAAGTGTGAGCGCCTAACAAGCATGTTTTTGTTTTTGTTTTGTTTTTGTTCAAGTATGAGGAAATGAAATAAAAGATCCCGTGATTCTCAGCACGCTGACCCTGCCTCCTTCTTTCCCTGTGACAAAAGAACATTACCACACTGGTGCCGAAACACGGGAGAAAGAGGGAGGCAGGGTCAGCGTGCTGAGAATCACGGGATCTTTTATTTCCTCAGACTTGAACAAAACAACAATCAAAACATGCGCGCTCGGCGCTCACGCTTCACTCTCTGTGAGTCACGCCTCTTTCTCTGAGTTTGGTTTCGCTCTTAGCTTCGCTCCGGTTCTCTCAGTTGCACTTGTGAGCCTCGCGTTCCCTGGTTCTGTGGTGACTTGCGTCTCGCCCGGGTCTCTCTTTCCATCTCTCACTTCCAGGCTGTTTATATCCGGTCACTTCCCGTTACTCCAGTTACTGTAATGAAACACAGGTGTTTAATCTACTTATGCACCGCTCGTCTCCCGATTCTCTCTCCCACTGCAGACCTCGCTGAACCACGCCCCCCTCGCCACAGTCACCTATTCCCCCCATTGCCCCAAAAAACGTTCAAAGTTCTGATGCAAGAGGAGTGGAACACCTGGATGGCAGCTGGGAACCATGATGGTGGATGAAGAGGCCCACTATTACACAAGTGTGTGAATGGTTTAAAAGGTCATGGGACTCCGTGAAGGAGGACATTGTTGTAAAATCATTCAAGAAGTGTGGCATTAGTAATGCCTTCGATGGAAAAGAAGACAACATCTTTTTTGACACCAGTGAGGAAGAAAGTGATGTGGATCTGTCCTTCCTCATTTCTGATAGCAGCGAAGAAGAGGAATTATTGGGGTTCAAATAAAAACATTACAGCCTTATTTTTGTTACTTTCACTGTTTACTGACTTTACTGACTGTTAATGAGAGTAAAGATAGTTATTAATATGTTACATGGTTGGCATACAGTTGATATAAAATATTTTACTACAGTATTTGGTTCAGAATCTTTTTTTTCTAGATTTTCCTCCTTTAAAATTGGGTGCGTCTTACATTCCAGAGCGTCTTATATGGCGGACAGTATGGTATATAGCGCTTTATCACATAAATAAAAACGTGGAAGGGGGAATCTCCTCAACCGCCACTAGAGTGCAGTATACACCTGGATGATGCAACAGTAGCCTTTTTGCACCAGAACACTCACCACACACCAGCTTATTGGTGGAGGGGAGACATGGAGAGTGATGAAGCCAATCAGAGAAAGGGGATGATTAGGAAGCCATGATGGACAAATTTGGCCAGGAAGTCGGGGTTACACCCCTTCTATTTACGAAGAACATCCTGGGATATTTATTGACCACAGAGAGTCAGGACCTCGGTTTAACATCTCATCCGAAGGACAGTGCTTGTTGCAGTACAGTGTCCCTGTCACTATACTTGGCTATTAGGACCCGCTGGCCTCCTAACACCACTTCCAGCAGCAACCTAGTAATTCCAATGAGTCTCCCATCCAGGAAATAACCATCCTCAGCCCTGCTTAGCTTCAGCTGGCAACTAGTCTTGGCCTACAGGGTGACATTGCTGCCGGCAATATTGTGGTAATGAATACACTGACTTGTTATGGTGAATAATTCTAGAAACTCTATTACATGAATGGTTTAAATTTTTAGAGCAAATTACATTTATAACACTAAATAACACACAAATAATCTAGATATTGTTTGAAAAATGTTAAATGATTGTTCTTTATACATGTCTTTTTTGGTACTTCAACAGTTGTATTTTGTTTAGTGTGATATTTTTGTTATTTGACAAAAAAACGTTACTTATGTCTTTATTCATATTTTTTTTAATGTAGCTCAATACTATGATAATGTATGCATTGTATACTGTGATTAAAGCTTCAGCAAAGTCTATCTTGGACAGCATGTACACTTTGGATTTTCATGACCAAAAAGCTATGACTTCCGTAAAAGTACAAATACGGTCATATATTTGTACATGACTCATATTTAGTAAATAGTTAGGGTTAAATTATTATTTTTAATAAATAAATAATTCAAGGTAACGTTCTGTTCCATTAAATAAGGGAGGGGAAATATATATATATTTACCCATTTGCAGTCCATTAGTGATTTAAAACTGATTTTCAATCAGAAATGCCAAAACATGCGTAACTGTGCACCCACAGTTTGGTTAAACATTTAATGGATGGAACTGAATGTATTTTTAAGTCAAGTTAACAGCAGTACTCAGTGCATGATTAGGTTTACAGGAAATGCTCTGTCTATTTCTGCTCTGAGGTCAAGTTAGTCAAGTCAACTAAAATCAAAACAAATGACATAAACGCCTGGTAATAACTTTATGGGCATGAAGTTTAAATCTTGTTCAGAAAATAAGCTAATATGCATTCTAAAAATTATCAAGTTATCAAGTAATGATTTTTACTCATCCCTTTTCTTAAATATGAGGTTAATTTTTGTTCATTTAAAATCTGTTAATGTTATTATTATAATGTTTAATCTGGCATCTGAATTAAATCACCAACCCAACGTGTTACACAATTTCATTTCGGTCACAGGGTCCCCTGAGAAATACAAATACACTTAAGAGTGCTGCTAATTTTCTTTGTTTGGTAATTCTCTATATTAATCTTCATGAAAATATAATATTTGTATCAGTACTTTTCTCCAGCAAGTTTAAAAAATACAGTGGAGTTCACTTATCTCGTCCTTGGTTAACTCGCCAGCCTTATTATGTCGACGTTTTTGAAATGGAACCGCCGATTTCCCTATTTGTCTTAGCATTTTCTTATCGGTTATGTCGATTCTTCGTTATGTCACCGAACCTTAATATCTCAAGCACAAAAGAGGGACAAAGTCGCCACTTCACATGGTTATCTCGTGACTAATGATCGTACCTAGTTCACTGCGCATGCACTGAGTTTGCATTGCACGTGGATCGCGGTCCATATGGTCGCCCTGCCCTGTATTATGAGCGAATGTGTTTGTGTGGTTGTGACTGATCCAATTGTGATTTTACTGTAGGTTTCAGGACGGTGCTCATGAGCCATCAGGGCCTTTAAATAAAAAGCACAGCCCTAACTCCCTCAAATTTAAGTACTTTCTAGTTGAAGAGAATCCAGTTCCTAATAGCCCAGCTTTCTTTGGTCAAACAGAGTGGAGTTCTGAACCGACCCACCCAATTTGTACATATCCACAGGCTTGTTCTTTCAAGCCATGCTACCTAAGTCACATCCTTCCACTTTGGAGGGGTCTGCTGAGAGAGGGCTGGATCTCAGAAGGGAGTCAGATCAGAGACACTTCCTCTGCCTGCAGCCTTCAAAGCATGGTCTGATAACTAGCTTGAACCAGGGAGTTTTGCTTCTAAAAACAAAGAGACAAAAAAAGGCCCAACAGTAAATGCTTTGGGGTGAAACTGTGAATGGAATACAGACTAGTGTTTTTCTTTCTGTCCCTCTTTTCATAGAAAAATACAATTCTGAATCTCAAGGGGAGCTGTGGATACTCTGTGCACAACAACCAGTTTCTCTGGCAGGAGTTGTGAGAAGGTCTCTTACCAAGGGAGTGCTGTGACATGGCCGTGCTCAAAGACTAGGCCTCTCTCCAAACGGCCGAGTTGACCATCTCTGGGAAACTCATGCCTGGTTTCCTCAATCAAAGACAGCAAACAAAAAGATCCGAGCTAAATGTTCCCCCACCGCTGGCTGGCCGGCAAAGCTGTTTGCATTTCATGAACCGAGACCTCAACCAATGCACTCCACACAGGGAATCATTGCCTTTAATCATTTTGAAATTGCACAGCAGTAGCTGCCAGCAGAAATCAGCTCTTGCGGCTTTTAAATGCACTTCAGATTGCTCTGTTCTTGAATCTCTAAAAGAAAGGCTAAAAGATTCAGAGTGAATCCTGATCAGCGGTGTATTTCCCAAACAATGAATTAGCCTGCCACTTAACTGCAATGCGTAGTGCATTGTTGGAGAAACAGACTAGCTAACGTGACTGTTTCACAAAAGTGTAGGAGCTTTGTCACACATCAGTCATTCACACCATGTTGGTTGGGACTCTTGACGTCATGCAGGCGGTGAGTGATGATTATGCTAATTCAATGTTTCAAGATTGACTTAATGTCAGATAATTGCAATACATAATGAACACAGTATCTGAGGAATACTTTGATATTTTGGGCCTGTTGTTTTTCTTTATTACCAGATGTTTCCAGTGTGCTGCATGTTAGCATGCTCATTTTGCTCAAAAAATGATCTTTTTAAGAAAAAGTCTAAGACACAGTAAGAAACTACTGTGCTTCTACAACAAACTAATTGAGAGCTGTAATTTTAAACATACTTCTTTCCCATGCTATTTCTGAATGTTTGTTGGAAATATGGTTGCGGGAAACACTAAATCGTAGCTGACTATCAAGTTAATAGTTCACTCTCTAGTGAAATAAACAAGTGAAAGTAAATAGGTTGTGAAAAGCATTTCCTGTTAACTTTGTTGGCAATGTACAATACGTAATGGTTAATTCATTTTCATAGTAACCTCATTGCGAATGGACATAGCACCATGTTAGGATCATGAGATTGCCTCCCTGCCAATATGAGTGAAAGATCCTTGGGTGTCCAACAGGGTGATGAATGGTGGCCATTTGTGATGTGGAGGCCTGGGAAAAGCTCTGCATCCCAATGTCTGCTGCCAAGATCTTTCCTTTGTCTCTCCGACAGGCCTTCAGAATAGCGCACAATGAGCGGAGCAAGGTTATTGCCAGGCGATGTAAAAAAACCCTAACAGAATAGTGTTCATGCAAGCTGGCAGCTAATATGGAGACTCAAGAAAAAAAAAGGACCGGATGACTTTAGGATCTTGTTTGCAGTGTTCTTTTTGATGGAAAGAGAGCAGAAAAAGCAAGCCAGAATCTATTCTTCGTATAGACGAGAGAACACGACGAGAACACCTCTTCAATATTACAGTTTAGAAAGCGAAATAAGGCTTCCTAACAACAGCTATAATACATTTATATGCTAAGTGTTCATTTTTTCTACAAAAAAACCCATGGGCAGTGAATAGTGAAGTACACAATCCCGTTGGGCACGCCAATAAGGCTATTATGACCATCGCTCTTGGGGAAACTGTAAGCAAAACTAACAATATGTTTTCCAGCAAGCAACTGCGCCTCTAGCTCCACACTGCATGCTTCCGTGGCTTGTGATGATATTTTGGAGGGAAGCCAAGGGATTACTAGGTAAAGAAATGCATTTTCTCGCTCTTGTTTTGAATAACAAGGCATTAAATTGTTAGTTTTCCTTGCGATGGTGACAACATTGGGGCTAAATTTTAAGGAAAGGAGTAATGCATTACCAGAATTTTTTTAATTGAATTTACTTTTAATCAGTAGCACTCATAGTAGGCAATCTTAGGGTGGGCATTTGGCTATGGTGGGTGGGCATAATATCAAAATGAAATATAAAATACATTTTTTTATGTAAACTTTGAACAGGAAACACACATCAGATCAATGCTGAATCAAATAGATGGAAAGTAATTTGGAAATAAATGTTAAGTTAAAAAAAGATAATATTAAAATATATATTTCAGCTAGTTTCAAAACCAAACTTTTTCAGTTTTTAATTTAAAAATACTAAAATTAATATAAAACAAAAACAAAAAATACAATAAAACATAATGAAGTAAACAACAAAAATATTTTTTTTAAATTAACATAATTAAAAAACTTTTTAATTAAAAAAAAGAAATTAATATCAATACAAATATAAAAAACATATCTTGATGATGCTAAAATAACACTGAATATCAGAATTTAAAATGTATTCAACTACTCACAGGCAAACTGCAGGAGGGCATCTCGACTCAGGATGATGCCAATGCTGTTTTCAGCTCTGCACTGGTATCTTCCATAATCAATGGCCTCACTCGCATTGTTTATTATTAAGTTCCCATCAATCAAACTGTAGCGAAAATCTGCTTTTGTGTCCACATTTGTTCCGTTGATCAGCCAACTGTAAAAGCAATGACACAATCAAAAAAAAAAAAAAATTATTAGAAGGATTTACAAAAAAAGAAAAAAAGATTTATAAAAGTATTCCACTACCACTATGCACATAATAAAATCCTAGTGTATAGTTTGTCCCCTTTTGAGCATTTATTTTTCTTCTTCTGCTTTGGTATAATTTAGACATCACATTAAAACTACTGCAGAGCATGTTACCATACAACCTGATTTATATATTTATATCTTAGACAGGAAAATCGATCTAAATTACAACCCAGAACTCCAAACCGTATCAGTGTCTGAGTACTCAGTATTGCACAGAGTGGATTATTCGCCCTCGCTAACACCTCTATTTTTTTATGTATGCTCATAGACATTCAGTAAATCATCCAAGCGGGAAACAGAAACAGTGATCAATTGCTGCCTGTTTCCTAAAGGTTAGAACTTCTACGAGACTGCAGAACATACAGTGTCGTATTGAGTAATATGATGATTCTAGCACATTAATCCCTGGTTTCATAGACAAGGCTTAAGCCTAGCCCAAGACTAAAATGCATGTTTGAGCTGTTGTAACAGATAGCAACTTACACTGACATGTCTTTTTGCATTTGGCAGACACTTTTATCCAAAGCGACTTACAATGCATTCAAGGACAACAATGAATCAGTTCTTGTTTTCCCTGGGATCGAACCCATGACCTTGGAGCACCAATGCTCCACTGATTGAGCTACAGGAAATTGCCATTGTTTTGTGATGCACACAAGTACTGTTTTATTTCTAAGACATGTTTATAAAAGCTTCTTAAAAGTCTTAATTAAACTAAGGCCTATTCCTGTCTTAATCTAAGTCTTGTCTGTGAAACCAGGCATACATCACATCTGATTAGGAATCCACAGAGGAAAGTCCAACATTTGCATCATTAGCATTAATCTAACAGAAATGCCACTCAGACAAGATAATAAGGATTCACAGTAAAGCTCCAGAGAAATTAAATGTCATTTATTATCCATTTAATAAACCTTATCCGTGTTAATGTAATAAGTAAACCGTACCTGTAGGTCGGAACAGGGTTTCCTCTGGCTTCACAATTCATTATCACTTTCTTATCATCTGAATCCAGGGAAAAGATTGCATCATCTGGCTCTTGAATGAACACAGGACCAAACTCCTCGCTCTCTAGGGTTAGATGGAAGAAGAAAAAAAGGCAAACATGTGTTTTTATTGTATATGAATAAAATGTATCTAATAATATTATTACTTGACATGGATCTGACACACATGAATTAACTTTGTCAATTCAAGACTCAAGTGTAAATCAAAAGCAGGTATTTGATAATTGTGTGCGTATTTGTTTAATCAAGAGAAATGCAATGCAAAAGAGAGCTCCTTTCAGTACTGGTGGGCTGTCTATGAACACACACCCAAACCACACACACAGAAAGCCACTTCGCAGACAGTGCGCCGGTCCAAAATTGAGTTCCCTTTTGAGTTATATTGCACTTGAATGGTTTGAAGGAACTTGAATGACTGATTGGCAGATCATGGGAAAGGCCTACAAGAGGGGCATCTTCAGTCAGCCACTCTCTCATGCTTTGGGAAGCTGCGGAACAGGACCCACATAGTGTAATCATATTCTGTTAGGCTAGACAAAGAATACACAAAAAAGGAACCAATATATGCTTTGCTAACTTTTTAACTGCTAGCATTTTCACAAAAATTCCAAGGCCCCCAGAATATTTTGCTGTATGAAAATCTGAACATGCAACAAATCAAAAGAAAGAACCAAGCTTCTACTTTAATAAAGAAAACAGTTTAATTCTAACTTAATGCATTCTTTTTTATCAAAACTTGAATGTGGCTAAGTTTCATGAAAAAGCATTGAGCAAAAGGCTGAAAAATGTCAACCCGAGACAAGATATAGGAGTATGCAACCTTAGGGGCTTATAAACTCCTATACCTTTTCTTGGGTTGACATTTCATTCAGTGATATTAGGCAGTTCTGATTTATGTGCTGTTAAATTATGATGACCACATTATTTTACATATGCATCTGCTTACAAATGCTAAAGCATGTTTCTACTTCTTCTTCACATGTCTTTTGATCAGGAGATTGAGTACTCTTTCACAAGATGCGCCATAGCGCCCTCTACAGTATAGCAATTAAAACACGAAAAAAAAGGAAAGAAAATCTCTGTCAATGGTGGGGAAATATTTAAGTATGTCTAACAGATTAAACAAAATTGTATTCATGAAAATGTTATTTGTGACAGTCCTATTATTATTTATTTGTACAAAAGAATTTTATTTTGACATGATAAGTAATACAAGGACAAAATATGCGAGTAGTCTAGGTTGTGGGTTCAATCACTGCAAAGGGTGATGCATGAGCTATCACTACTGTACCCTTGAGAAAGACACTATATGCTGCCTTCAAGTCCTCCTGGGAAGTTCCAACTTATGAGTTCAGAAATTATATTAACTCAATATAAAATTGTAGCCGTATGATCATAACAAGTTGCCAGGCAAGTTCATATTTCTTTCCCTCCTTTTTTCTTCCCGACAAAGACAGAATGAGTTTTAGAGCTAGTACAACAAAGTTAAGAAGGAAAAATAGTGAGTAATTAAGTGTGTCAATGGTGTTTTAATCTGTGTGTTTATCATGATTGTGCCATCACAGAGAAGGATGGGAAATGTAGTCTTGTCAGACAATTCTGCTGTCAGGGTTTCGTCACATTCGTCTTTTCTTGGTGTTGTGGCAGAGCTCTGACACTACCGTAATGTCTCGTGTTTTGTGTGTCTGCGCAGCTTTGAGGGTTTGGGTCATGCACACCCTTGTCTGTGTAATGTCTTATGTTCAGGTTATGATGTCCGATCCAAAGACTAGTCTTGTTCAGTTTCGGTTTTGTGTCGGGGTTCGGACATTCATGCGCGTGAGACGGGTAGTTGCTCGTTCTCGCGCGCTCTACGTTATGTGAGTGGGTTCGTTACGTTATGTGAGCATGCGGTTCAAGCAGAGCTCGCAACCGCGCGCTCTCGGGTCCTTGTGTGATGTTTTCTAAGCACGCGGTAAGTGTTTACATTGGCCGCGTGCTTTCACGTTGTATTTTCGTGTCGCTCGCAGTTTGGTTTTCACCAGTTTTCGTCTTTGTGTTTTTGTGGACATGCAGCGATGCACCTTTGATTTGTTCCAGCTGTTTCCCGTTCAATCATCCTCCCTCCTGTTTCTATTTAATCCCTCTATGTTTGCTGTCTTGTGTTGTTTCGTTGTCATTTTATGGCTATGCTTTCTTGTTCACAGTCCAGTCCAGTCTTGTTTTCCCCCCACTGGGTGGTTTTTGTTGAGTTTTTGTTTAATAAAATCCCTACACTCTGCAATTGAGTCCTCGCTCTCCTACGAAACCTGACACCTGCTGTCTCATAAATCAGTCACATATTTGGCAAATTATATTAATATTTCTCAACAAAAATACATACAATGCATACAAACTAAAATATGCCATCAACACTTTCACAACAGTAAATCAATTTGCTTATGCCATGCATTTTTTGTTGACAAAAATCCATGCGTCCCTATGGAAACAATGCCAGAGTGTGGTTGTGTACAACATATTTAGATGGCACCCATCTAAGTAAATGAATTTGGATATGTGGTCCAAATGTTAGGCATTAAATGATGTTTTAACAATCCAAAACAGTTTCAGCTCGTTCTACCAGTTGGATTTACACAGCAGACGGTCCACAATAGGAATCCTGTTAACTGTATCATATATTCAGCCCCCAGGGTGAACTTGATAACATTTCTCAGTAGAATAACTGAGAGTCCTACCAATTAGAAACACTCAGGAGATCTGCTCCGTCGGTGCTCAGTGAGTTTATGTTGAACAATGGGACCAGTATTAAATCTCTATTTGTAAAACAAACACATGAACATTTTTTGGGGACATGTACAATATATGTTTTTTTTATTTTAGTATATTTATCATGCTTATACCATCACCAAGCTAACACCATGATAATATTTTTTTTAACATATAAGGTAATAAATTGTTTTTTGGACATTTAACTAGGTAATACCAAGGTTATTGGTATGTCGGTATTTTTTTAAATAACATGTAAATGTTAGGCCAATATCATCCAGTACCATGGTATATATCAAAGTAGCATGGTAGTATCATCTTATGCCATCTATGTACCATGGTACCGTTATAGTACTTTTTTGTAAGGATAATGCTGTTCGTTAAATTATCAGGGCTGCATGAACGGCTCTCCAGCCCCTGTTCGACATCCGCTATGCGATGGCTAAATCTGGCAAATGTTTTTGTGCAGGAACAGAATTAGACAACAGAGATAGAGAAGAGATGAAGGACCTGTGGGCACAGAGTTCAAGCATAACCTAGTCATTTGCAGCGGCTTGGGAGTTAGCTATCTGAGCTCTGGCTCTATTATTTATGCTCTGTGCTGCATGCATAATAAATCTCAGTGTGTACAGGCTGCAACATCATCACTGTCTCGAGCTGGTCTCTGCCCAGGTGTCAGCAGCACACCAGCCTCATATCCACGGTCTGTGTATGGCCAACGCTTTGCAGATCCGTTGAAGGTTTCCAGCACAACCAGGGTCATTACCAGGACTAAAAATACATTTCTTATACATCACAGTCTGTTGGCATATTGACCAGAAAAATTGTCACAAGAGGAGGATATCATATACGAAGGGAGGCACTGAATTCTGTGTAACCAACACACAGTACAGATAAAAGTCCAATAAAATTATACATGATGATAATATTAATGGTAAGCTAACATGGTAAAATTCAAAGTAACTGACTTTAATCAATTCAAAAATATCCTTTAACATTACTGAATCAACCTAAACACATTCATAAACCACTAAAACGGCATTATATGGGCTATGTCAGGTAGAAATAGACCTTTAAATAAACAAATTATAGGGATCTGTTTTTGCCGGTGTGTTTTGGATGTTTGCTATTGGGCTATTGCGGTTCCTAGGTTGTTACGAACTGGCCCAGGTCAAAATAATCAATCACCAAGCCTCTATGACAGGAGTGGCCAACCCGAGGCTCGCGAGCCGCGTGCAACTCTTTGACTGCTCTTTTGCGGCTCTTCAGTCTCCACAAGTTCTGTGTTTACAATCGCAATTTATTTTTAACAGAACCTCTCACGCGATTTAACAAAGCTCCTATTGACTAACAGGAGCTGCATTCTGACCGGCTGCATTGGGCAATCAGCATTGGGCTGATTGACCCCCCCCCGTCAACAATCACAAACAGGTCTCCCACCCCCCTGTCAACAATCGTAAACAGGTCTCTCTCTCTCTTTTTTTAGGTTCATCATGCTGAACAGGTTGGCCACCGCTGCTCTATGATATTCTTGAAACGTTCTTGAATACTTGAAACATTCTAAAGATAACTTGAAATGTTTCTTCTATGGCATCACAGTGAAAACCTCCTTTTGGAAAGAGGGTAGGTATGACTCTAGACCTTCGGTTTAAGTCTGTTGGATTTTCCCACCAATTTTCTCATCACATAAAAAAAAAATGCTGAAATTTTCACTTTTTGAAACAATTTTCACTCAGAAATTGCCAGCAAATTTCAAAGAAACTGCAATTAACTGAATTAAATGTGAAATTGTGAAGTAAAAAAATAAATGAAATACTATATTAGTTTCTTGCTGTTGCAATGATTTTAGTTTAATTTTGACTTTGTAAAATATTAAGAAAGAAAACAATAGAAACATAAAGAAAACAGTCTGATCACTTAGAAAAGTAACTGCACATTTCATTATTTCAGCCACATGGTTTTAGGTATTATTGTCCTTAGCACATAAATTATTATGCCCTCATTTACACACACGCGCACACACAAACATAATGAACTTTGGGGAACGCCTTCAGCTTGACTGTATCTAGAATATGTGTGCAACTAGTCCAATCCTAATTGGTGCTACGTAACGCAGAAGCTACAAAGGGAAGCCGACAACGCACTAGCATCAGCTTTTGACAGGGTGAAGCAAGTTGCTCCCAGGCATGCAAATAGTTTGGTAAAGAGCATCAACCATTGAGTCAGTCACGTTCAATGTTATGTTGGACTGACATCATAAAGTCTCACATAGGAGCCCAATCACCTCTCAGTAGTAACTAATCAAGCCAATGAAGCCAGTGAGATTTGCATGGCGAGTCACACCTACCTGGATATACTATCTGCTCATTCTAGTCTATCTTAAAGAAAGACTACAATTTATAGAGCAAAAAGCAATTTTGATTGTTCTCGGTTTCCTTTGAGAACTTCAATTTTAATTGCTTCTACAGCTCTTTGTAGAGCAAAAACAGCAATTTTAATTGCTATTGAGAAGATCATCTCCAAAAAAAGCAATATTAATTGCTTTTCTTTTGCCACTCATTGAGGTAACTCTCTGCCTGAAAGGGATGTGCATGGATAAGTGGAGCGTTTCACTATTCGCTGCTTCGGTGCACAAGAGCAAATTTGCTAAAGAGCAGTCACTGGCAGCAAGTGTTTCTTTAAAGATGCCTCTTTGTCCATGCATTTCTGGATGCAGTCATTTCCTGTTCTCATCTGTCGGCCACAATTGCTGTCCTGCATGCCTAACATTTTAAGACTGGATTTGTGGGTAGTTCATGTTCTCGCATGGGAACATAAGAATGCCAGTACTTGGGTTAGCACTCTCCTTTCTCGTAAAGTCCCTTTTATTGTTGCCCAGCCGCCACTTGTGTGTGAAATCACAGCTGGTGGTCTGATCAACACTAGAGCAAGAGTTTTCTGCTTTGAAACCCACAACAGACCTCTCGCTCCTTAGCGTGTTGTGTGCCGATGCCTTGGCTCCTGGACAGGACCTTGACTGCAGTGGCATACCAATTGCTGTGCAAGGTCATGGAGAAAGAAGAGCAAGGCTTGTTAGTTGTGCCATGTAGCACCCACCTCCTAACTTCTGGAACCTCCATTTGTGGTCTCTAGACGAATCACAGAGGACTTAATTGGTCTACTGCCTGCAGTGGTAGACACTATCACTTCAGCAGAGGTGTGCCTATGCTTTGAAGTGGAGTCTGTTCACTGAGTAGTGTTGTTCTCGACGGGAAGACCATCAGAAA
Organism: Rhodeus uyekii; assembly: GCA_037043235.1. Classification (NCBI taxonomy): domain Eukaryota; kingdom Metazoa; phylum Chordata; class Actinopteri; order Cypriniformes; family Acheilognathidae; genus Rhodeus; species Rhodeus uyekii. Next base: position 4,905,447 of record JAWRVZ010000009.1, read on the forward strand.
TCTGGATCTATACCCAAAGTTCCCACCACTCCCTTTCGGGACCAGATGATGAACTTGGCAGCCCACCCCTTCTGTTTCTGTCTCCGGTTTGTGCACTGCGTGTTTATGTAGACAAAAGCCTGACCTGGTGAGAAACTGTTCAATGGGCTTACTGGCAAAGGTAAGGGCAGACAGCGTGCCTTAATCCCAGAAAAAGCCTCTGAAATGTAAAGCCTGCTGATCGTTAGATTGGTCAAGTCAAGTCCTTTATTTTACCTTTATTTATATAACGCTTTTTACAATGCAGATTGTTTCAAAGCAGCTTTACAGTTTTCACAGGAAATCAATATAAACAAAGTTTGTATTGGCTGTACAGCAACCTTAAAAGAGCAGGCAAAACGATACAATTGATTAATATTAAGTGTTAAGTTTCCCCAACTGAGCAAGCCATAGGCGACAGCGGCAAGGAACCAAATCTCCACCAGCTGACGGAATGAATGAATGAAGAATGGAATAGAGAAAAAAACTTGGGAGAAACCAGGCTCATTCGGGGGACCAGTTCTCCTCTGGCCAATAGCCAAACAGTGCATGATTATAATATTGACAACATTTCAAGTCCTATTTTAAGTCCAATTTGGTCCAGTTGGAGATGGGTTCATGATCGTCACAGGGGAGGGTCTAGTAGAATCACGGTCTCCGCAGACCCTTCAGGGCTCTGTTGTGCTCGTGTCCAGGTGCAGGTCCTTCATATGATTTAGACACGACCCGGATCCGGCTAAAACTTGGTAACTGGGTAGCCCTCCTACGGGGTCCAAAGCATACCAACAACTGGTCTGATGTTATACAAAGTAGAAGACTGCCAAGTACAACTCTTCTAAAGTCATAGTTAGATTCCTCCCGCTGGGACTCTAGCCTGAGCAGCAGGCCTAATCTTCATAATGCCACTAAGGAATAAAATTAATAGCTTACCCCAGAGGTACACCACTTAGTGATGCATGGAAGGCATATGATCCACACACGTACATTAAGAGTGGACAGGGAAAAACGGCCAGAGACACATCTTGAAGGAACTCCAGCACTAAAGCCACTGGGCAGTAAACTGGGTCCAACTAGTAACAAGGGTGATCTCTCACTACGATAAAAAGACAGAACCTCAACCACAACCACATGTACAGTGGTGTGAAAAAGAGTTTCCCCCCTTCCCGGTTCCTTCCCAGTTCCTTTTTTCAAATAAACACAAAATGACGATTTTTATTATTAAGGGAAAACAAAATCCAAACCTAGATGCCCCTGTGTGCAACCACTTATTTGCTGCAGCCTAAACTAGGAGCTTGGGTTGTTTTATTTGTTATTTTACTGGGTCTGGATTTGGTGGGCAGTGCCGGGGCCTTAAGTAATAATGCAATGTTGTGGAAAAGAAAAATGCTAAAGTCTATTCCAGTTCATAATATTGCCATTCTCCTTTGATCCCAGAACCAAAGACTGCAAAATTCTAGATTAAATCTTTTTTTTTTTCCACGATCACAATACCTCTGTGTGGAGATCAGTAAAGAGTGGTCAGGACAGACGTAGTGGCTGTGCTCTGCTTTGCAGGAAGTGCTCATAAAATTACTTGACTTGTGCACTTACTGCTTTACATCAAGCCATATGATACTGAATCTGTCCGAAGCAAGAACACAACCCCCAGGAGTTCCTACAGGCAAGGAAAGGAGCTGGCAAGTCCTTATCATCACCCTGTTCGATGCTAAGGAAATATACCTCCTCAGAGTTAAACAGACCTAGCATCGGGGTCAGCAGCTCACTTGAGGTGGATGAAACCACAGATCATACTTCCAGATCCTTCGCTAAAGAGCTGGAGCTGGCAAATGAGGGTAGAAAAAGGGCTGAAGCCATCTCAAACTCCTTTACCAGCTTCACTGGCAACCTGACGATCTGAGACAACGTATTTCCTCCGTAGACGAGGGACCCAAACCGTGAGAAGCATAAGCCTATCCATTCTCATACAGTATAAAAAGGCACCTGCTCACAATGTACAGAGTCATCTCCCTCTAGAACTGCCCATGCATGCTCTGTTCCCAGCTTAGTCAGATGATTGTTCAACCATTTTAATTCTTCAGAATTAAATGCTTCCACAATCACCAGACAAGTGAAGCACAGTCTGAATAATAGGCTGAAAAGGCTGTTTCAATATACATATCATTTTTATATACACACACACACACACAAATAACACCAGTTTGACACAGAGTGCTTGCTGAAGAGCAAAAAGCTGATGTTACTGTGCTGCCAGCTTCCCTTTGTAGATTCCACATTACGCCGTTCCACGACAAAGTGATGCAGCATCAGTCAGAATTGGACTAGTTACACATGTGCTTCAGAGGCGTTCCCCAAAATGTTGTCATAGGACACAGCTCATTTCTTTATAAAGTGAACTGCCAATCAGTGTAGCATTATTATGTCAAAATACAAATTTAGCTACTTTTAAGTTAAACCATTGTAATCCTGATAGTATTCCAATCCTTTTTTATGTATTTATTTTTTTTTTTACAAAAAAATAACATAACCATAACCCGCACCCATAGATTGCTTAACTTTTTTGTGTAAGATCACATTTAGAATTTCTAAATGTGATCTTACTATATAGAGATATTAGATTTCGGCGGCATTAATGAATCGACATTAAGTGATCGAAAATACTAAGGGAGTTTGGTGGTTCCACTTCAAAAACGTCGACATAATAGTATTGGCGAGTTCACCGTGACTCGAGATAAGTGAACTCCACTGTATATATATATATATATATATATATATATATATATATAGATAGATATTTATTTGTCACGGAAAGGCAAGATAAGGCAAGGACGAGGAAACATGATTCAACTGAACTTTAATCGTAGCAAAGGAGATACACACATAACACGTGTAGAACAGTGATGGGGACAGTGACTATATACATGATCAGTGATTGGCAAACGACAAACAACTGGGAGGAGAAGTGTCCATGGAAACAGGCAGGTGACAAACTGGAACATGTGAGCACAAGGCAAACTAAGAGACCCGAGCGAGTAGTGCTGTGACATTACGCCCCCTCCCAAAAAGGCGTGACCTCACGCCGCAAAGTTGAGAAGGAGGCCAGATGGTAGTAGCAGGAGGTTCGAGAGGGGGATGGACACCGGGATCCCAGGACCCTGGTGGACAGCCGACGGACCCGATCGACAGCGCTGGCCTAGGAGACCAAGGCAAAGGCGTGGCGACAACCTCTCGAGGTGAAGCCAGTGTGCCCGAGGACTGGGGCAGAGCCGGTGTGACAGAGGACCAAGGTGACAACGCAGTCAAGGAGGAGCCTGCTGCAGCCAAAGGGGTCCCGCAAATCCACGGCGGAGGTGAAGTGACGACTGACCAGGGAGGAACCGCTGGGACGAGGGAACCTGGTGGAGCCGAGGGTGGGAGGAGCCAGGGTGGAGCTGACAGGCCGATGGGCCAAGGTGGAGAGAAGGGGTCCGAGGCCAGAGGCGGAGCCCAGGGCTCCCCAACTGCCAACAAGGCTGGAGGTGACAGGACCTGCGACATTACCTCCTTGCAGAACTCATTCAGTGGTGGCTTAGGATTGACGGCTTCTTGTGGAGGCAGCGCTGGAGGACAGGCAGATGCAGGAACTTGAATTAAAGAATGAGGGCAGGATAGGGTGGGAAGCAGTATAGCAAGCATGGACAGACGGTTCGTCACGAGCCCAGGCGCTGACCGACGGGTCGTCGCGGGCTCTGGCGCTGACTGACGGGTCGTAGCGGGCTCTGACGCTGACTGACGGTCATCGTGGGTTCTGGGGCAGCAGCCCTGTGCAGCCTGCCATGGCAACAAACTAATTCACCGCCCTTTGGGCTGTGACTGGGGTGATCAGCGCTGATGGATGGGTCGTCACGGGCTCAGGGGTGGCAGCCCTGTGCAGCCTCCAGGCTCGCACAGCTGCTATGGCATAGAACAAATTCACTACCTTTGGATGGACCATGGATGGGGCGATACGCTCCATTTTTCTTTTCAAAAAAGGAAAAAAAAAGTCTTAAGAAAGTCTTTCTTGGGTGACAAACCCAGTCGGTTCTTGTCACGGAAAGGTAAGGCAAGGACGAGGAAACGAGATCCAACATAACTTTAATCACAGCAAAGGAGATTGTAACAGTTATAACAAGGCTGTTAGCTCTGTGTTATTTCAACTATAGCATGTTTATATTCCTCTACTTTTAACATGACATTTCTTATAGTGTATTGTTATTGCTCATGTACCATACAGTATTACTTTACCATGCAATGAAGCAAAACTATATTAAAGTATTAGAACTATAACTTTTTTATGTAAAATGTGATATTGTTTTAGACACATCCAACATGTGAAATCATATTATTTTGTTTAAAGTTACTTAAATCTATCTTCTAAATGAAAACTGAACATTGTGAGAGAAGAGACCCTTTTTCAGTTTTTATGTTGTAAAACTGAATTTGACCAGTTTGGCAGTCAGCTATGTTTTTAGTGCAGCTGTGCTGACAACAATGGAGTATCTTTATGTAAAGCAGTAGCCTACTTGATTCACTCTAACATTCTGTCCTCTAGGTGCCTCTCGGCTGACTGCGAGCCTTTGAGAATAAAACGTGCTCCCCACACAAACACTCCCACTCCCGCTTGGCCCATATACTCCCTGGCTCACACACCTGTAGTCACCAATCATTCTCTTTGAATTATTTACAGATATGTGCACCTTAGACAAACTTTGTGTAATTGGGGATCATTCTCTGACAGAGGAACACAAATGAGAAAAAGTAAAAAAAAGTGAAAGTGTCTAATGAAGGCCAAATATGGTAACCCATACTGCATTTAACACATCCAAGTTAGATCTGCGGAGAACGTCTTTTGTTGCCAGATACCACAGGACACCTTCAGAGGTCTTATAAAGTCCATGAATCTGTCGGTCGGCACTGTTTTGGCAGCCCTCAGAGGGCAAACAGCATATTAGGCAGGAGGTCAGAATTTTTTGGCTCTTCAGCACGTAAAGTGATACCAGCAAATTTACAAAGAGTATACACACTACTATATGTACATAATGTACATTTAGTTACCTAAACATTAAAATAAGTGTACAAAGACATAATGACATCATATTTCACTTGCATTTTGTCCCCCAAACTATTGGTAGTTAACATACACATAACAACACACATTTCACGCTTTGGGTTGTGATGCGTTGACATACATCCTTGTTGATAAGTCAAATTATTGCAGCATATCAGTTTTTGCAATTCTGGCAACACATTGTCCCTGCATTATCCTCTCACCACCCCTGTTCAAATATATCTTGCCCTTTCTCAGACGATACAAGCCATCACCCAGCACAGTGAATTCAGTCTCTATGTGTATATGCCTGCCTTCAGGCAAAATGCTTTTTACTGCTAGTGTAACTACATTTCATAACTGCTTCAGCAATTTTGCAGGGTTTAACAATCACAGAAAAAAGACGTTCTGTGATACAATGACATGGTTACAATTACAAGAAGAGAAATCTTTCCATCGGATCACAGAAAAAGTTGACTCGTTAAAATCTCAGCAGTCAGACAATAAGTGTCAGCGTTTTGCCACATTCGGTCTAGTCATTTTTTAGTTTTGAGGCAGAGCTCTGACACTACCGTAATGTCTCATGTTTGGTGTGTGTGTGGATTCGACGGTTTGAGCCGCGAGTGCTCTTGTCTGTGTAATGTCTTGTGTGCGGGTTATGATGTCCGATCCCAATACTTTGGTCTGGTTCAGTTTCGGTTTTGGGACATCCATTCGGACATCAATAACTCATGTGCTCGTCCTTGTCGTGAGCGCGTGAGACGAGTGCTTCCTTGTTCTTGCGCTGTACGTTATGTGAGTGGACGCGGTTTCTGGCTTTGCTTGAAACACATCCTCTCGTGTCTGTGTGCACTGTTGGAGCACACGGTTCGTGTTTACTTCGGCCACGTGCTTTCATGTTGTGTTTTGGTGTTGCGCCGTCTTTGTTTAATGTGAACATCTGTATTGGCTGCATGTTCATGTCTTGTCACTGTTACCCCCCCCTCCCTCCTTGTTTCCTTGTCATTAGTTTGATTTGTCCCAGCTGTTCCGATTTAATTACCCTTCCTCCTGTGTCTATTTAATTCCCTCATGTTTGCTAACCTGTGTCGCATCTTTGTCTTTATCATGTGTGTTACTGCCGTATTGCAGCCTGTCTTGTTGTGCTCTGTTTTAGTCAGTCTAGTCTTGGTTTTCACCCTCAAGGTGGTCTTTGTTTGGATTTTTTTTGTTTTGTTTGTTTAAATAAAATCCCTAGACCTTGCATTATTGAGTCCTTTCCTTTCCCCTCTTCTCCCACACCTGACAATAAGTGATCTCTCATTTTGTTGTATGTGAATCAACATTTATGTCAATACATTAATGCCATCATCTGTATGTCAGTGTATACAGTGTAACTCCAGCTCCACTATATTTAACTACATCTCTTACGGTATGTGTCATGTACGCTGGTCACTCATACTGAATAATTATCATAATCATAAAAATGCATTTTAAAAAAAACTTTACAATCCATTCGACCTAATTTAACTTTAATGTTGAGGTTAGTTACATTTTGAAGTATGATAAAATTGTCTGTAGATGTATTTTACATTTTTTATGCTTTAATTTTTTTAGTATAACTTTAAAAGTTAAAAGTTAAAGTAATGAAAAAAAAACTATATTGCCATGACTTATTGATCATAACATTATGTACAGTGTAAAAGATTATAATACCATTGTGTACAATGATACAGAAACGTATTAATGTACTTCAAATAATACATTACTACCATATCTAAAAAACATTTTTGTTATCAGTGCAACTCCACCATCTAACAGAAATACAGGCCTTTAACCTAGTTTTGGAAGCTGAGGCAGCATGATATTTCTCACCATTTAGAAATTATCAAGTGGCAGGGAAAGGCATTTGTTCCTCGCGAAGAGAGGAAACAGTAATCTGCGCAGTCTCTTGTCAGCAGACTTGGTCTCCAGTGGGAAATAAAACACTTTTTGGAATTATACATAAATCAGAGGTACAGCAGAGCTGGAGGACAGGACTGGTGATCTCTCTGCTGAAATGTTTTGGAAAAATTATAAAGTAATTTGTTGCTGGACAAAAGCATCAAATACCTTCTTATTGTAGTTTCACCCCTCAAAGTTAGTGGATTTGTTTTTTAGCAAAATATTCTTAAAGCGACAGTTCACAGTAAATAAATATACAACTGCTTCAAAATGGGTTTCTGAAATGTCATTACCTTACCATAATCGCAAGTTTCAAAACACTACTAAAGCAACTCAACCAGTCATATGATTGTTGGTGCTAAAAAGCCCTAGTTGCTAAATGTGGAATCAATTTATTTTGATGGCCCCATTAACACATTCTGTTGACTAAAAAATAAGTGTTAATAGAATATTAGTAGACGGTTAGGGTTAGAATAAGTAGACATGAAGTTGCAAAGTTATTTAAAGTCAGAACATCTGTTGAGGAGCATCACAATCAAAAGTTTTCAGATATTAAGCAGACAGTCTAATAATACTCTAATGAGAGTTAGTTGACATAGAGCATGGTTATTCATAGTCAAAACAAATGTTCAAAAGGGACCGTCAAGATAAATTGTTACCCTAATTTTTTCCTTTTCTGTTAGGAAAATGCACCAAAAGGCATGGACGACTGCACACTTTAAAATAAGCGTGTTTGGGAGCGGACAGCTCAGGATGTATAGAATGCAGGAAACCATTAAAGTTGAACTTTTTATCTTTGTTTGACTGTGTGACAGAGATGACCAACCATCAAAAGCATCCTTTCACATTAAACAAAATCCTCAATAACAAGGGCCATTTCTTCATGCGGGAAAAACCTCGCCTGGGGCGTCAGATTTCCTGCCTAGTGAATGCCTTTGAGAGTTTAATCAACCATTCTTTCTCTCACTATTAAACAGGGAGTGCTCATGGCAGTACACAATTTTCACAGATAGGCTATGACATGTTTGAGTGCACATCATGGAGCCTTTGTATATGTCTAACAGTTGAAAAGCAATTATAGTAAAGTGCCGTGGTTCACTCTCTTCTATTGTTCAGCTCGGTTTGAGCAGGTAAAGCCCATTCAGGTATCACCAAAAACAAGGTCTATCCACTGGCCCAAACTGTAATTATAATTATCATACCATGGTGTGCTATCTTAGAATGGGAAGAAAACCAGGTCCTGGCAGTTTATTCGAGGACAGTGACGTGTTTGGCATATAAGCAGTTCAAACTCAATAGTGATGGGCAAAGCTGACCAATGTTCATACCTATGTGAAAACCAAATACAATCATGGAGAGTGATTTCGTGCCTAAATAGCTTGACAAAACAGCAACAATCTTTGTCTACAATCATGTCAATTGTGTTTGAGCAAAATGATCCATAGATAGCTCAATGCAATCAAATGTAATGGTGTCTGGATTCAAGGTAGCATCAAAGAGTCCAGAAACTTCTCCAAACAAGTGTTTTACTGGACATAAGAATTCCATAAAATAAATACATTACAATACAATTCTGGTGGATGAGCAATGATCTTCCAGAGCCATCTCAGTTTTGTATTCTATGGCACAAGACCTGCAAGACCTGTCAATTTGAGCAATCAACACAATCCAAGCGTGCCCTATCTGTAAAACACTGGCTGATTGTTCTCTACACATTGTCGCAAAACCTAATAATACCCAGATACTCCAATCAATTAAATGAGTGAGCTCAATAACTTCTTGACTCAAAAGTGGCCAGATTTGTTAACAGCTTGCACCAGCGCAAACTGTCTTTTGGTGTTAAAAAACACCTCATTACTGTGAGGATTTACTGAAAATTCTATCTGAAAAGGTGTCGACACAGTTATTTCTGTGACTGACCTTATTGGATATAAATTTGTAAGAGCTTCTTTTTAAGATGCAATATTTATTTGAGGATAATCTTTAAATTAATCATGTAAGGTTTGCACTAGTCAGTTTACTGGTACTTGTGCCATTATTTACCACCCCAAAAAAAGCAGCTTAAACCAGATGCTAATTTCAGCTACTTTTGGTAAGTTGTGTTGGTCTCTATGAAAATGATCTGGATGCTTCTATGTTCTTTTATGTACATGTCGTCAGTAGATTACACGTTGAATTTCTTTGCACCTCCATCTGCACTTATTTTGGAATTGTGCTCTAACACCAATTTGCCCTGTTCATTAAATTTGGCCTTTTATGTGTTGTTTACTTGAGAATTAATAGATTGGTAGAGGAGTCAGTTGGACCAATTCAATTAGTTTGTCATTTTTTACACAAGAATCGTGTTGACTCGACTCAACTCAGTGAGTTGTTTACTAGTTAATTTGTTTAATTGTTAACTCTTTTTGACCGAATCAAGTGAGTTGATAATTAAATAACTGTTTTCAGTGATTTAAGATCTAAACCTCAGGAACTGATTTACCCAATTCAGTGAATCTCTAACTGTCTTTTTAAGTTGATGAGTCAAGAACCACTCTCATCAACAGAGTTGTTGGGTCTGGAAGCACTGAGCTTCAATGAGTTATATTTGAGAAAAATTTCTGATTGCCAACTACTCATTTCTATTCAAGTAGATTTGTAAACCGACTTGATTGATTAATCACAAAGTATCATTACCCCAGGACTCTTATTTTGCCTTTTGTTGTCACATGTTTTCTGTTCTAGAACTCTCCGTCACCCATCAGTTTCCATAGTCACTAATTATCACAGGTGTTTGTCTTTAGGTTCACCACTGATAGTATATTTAGTCCCCATTGTGCACTCTTCAGTTGTCGGTTCTCGTTTACGTTAATGTGTTGTGTGTGTGTTTACCTTCTCCAGTTTTGGTTGCTTTAATAAAAGCCTTAAATTGATTATTCGTCATCTTCTTGCCTTCATCGCACACAAGCCCGTGACACCATGTATGCATTTTCAACAGTGTTATTGTCTGCAGTCACAAATTTGGAACAGGGATCTAATTCAAAACATCTAAAGACAAAGTACGTCTACTTAAAAACATACATGTGCAGTACTATACAGTAGGCTGATATTTATTCTGCACTCCATAGATGAGAAAATAAGTGTGTTAGATATAGGAAGGAATAATTACTGCTGCCCACACACTTATATGACTTTTATATGCTTGCATAATATTCATCTCTGAAACTTTTGTGAGGCAGGTTTTGTATCAGCTGTGAGATCCCACTGAGATGTGTATTAGCAACTGCAACTGCAAATACAAAAGTTGTGGTTTTTAAATAGTACCAGCTGAGAGGTACTGTAGAGTTTGTGAAGAGGATGTTGTATCTGTCTGTCTGCGCTGCTGTGCAGCTTGTCTAAGGCAGCTTGTACTCACAGTATGGGGTGACCGTGAGTGTTTTATGATTTAGCAGCTTGATAATGTCAGAGAAATCAGTCATCTGAGAGGCAGTCTGTGATCCGTCAGCCTCACCGGGAAAATAGCAGCCCCACGCATGTACCCCCTTCATCCCCTCCCCCCATGAGCTTTACAGCATTACAATTCACCGACAACCTGAAGAGAACGGGTTACACAGAGAGGAGACATCTAGCTGACAATTACTGCATCCTCACAGTGTGCAAAGGAAGTGGCGCATACCTAATTCATGTGACGCCTCGGTTCCAGCTCCCCTGTCGTCTCCTGGGTGACCCCTAAACCGGTGAAGTGCGGTGATCCAGAAAAGATGGCGTACTGACTGCATCATCTCGAATGAGACAGTTCCTATGACCCTGATCTGACCCAATCAGACTTCTTCATCTGTTCCTACTGAACCACAAACGCACTCTTAAACACTTCTACTTCACAATCTCGATAACGTCTTCAGTTGTTTGGTGACTTTTATGAACCTGATAATTTATGGGCTGGTAGAGCAGAAAAGTGATTCTTCTTCAAGGATGGAGGTCGGTTGGATCATAGCAATTCAAGTTGTTAACATGGTTACCTCAACCAGCTACCTACCGACTAAGGCAGTGCTTCTCAATTATTTTCTGTCGCGCCCCCCTAGGAAGAGGTAAACATTTTGCGCCATTTTGGAACTTTCGCCTTGATGTTTCCATGGCAACGCGTCATGTTTGTCACGTGACATACCGCAGTCACAAAAAGCGCTGTACAATAGATAGATCACATTTATTTAGTTTGTTTCTTTTTTTATTCAAAATAGTCACCAACTTGTTGGCTCAACTTGTTGAAACCTAAAAGAAACCTTATGTGGTTGAAAACACTGAATTGTTGTGATAAATGACAAGCTCTGAGCGCGTTTTTTCCTGGTTCAGTGCCAGATAACGCGTGAAAACACGTGTGAATTTAGCAGTTGATCACGTGACACATATGGAACTACTCCTTGGCAAAAAAAAAAAAAAAAAAAGCATGTACCCCAAGGTCACTTGACTAAGGCAAGATTTACCAGGTCCAAGCATAGTTAATCAACTATCTTGATTTCCACACTAATCAAATGCTTGTGGAGTCCGGATTTGTTTATTCTACACACACACACACACACACACACACACACACACACACACACACACACACACACACACACACACACACACACACACACACACACACAACTAAAGGATTATTAGGAACACTTACTAACACAGGCCTAAGGGGCCTAAAGTGTGCCAAGAAAACACCCCCCACACCATTACACCACCACCACCAGCCTGCACAGTGGAAAAAAGGCACATTGAGATCCATGTTCTTATTCTGTTTACCCCAAATTCTGACTCTACTCTCTGAATATCTCAGCAGAAATTGAGACTCATCAGACAAGGCAACATTTTTCCAGTCTTCAACTGTCCAATTTTGACCGGCCCGTCTGGCCCTTCTGGGACCAACAACCACGCCACGCTCAAAATTCCTTAAATCACCTTTCTTTCCCATTCTGACATTCAGTTTGGAGTTCAGGAGATTGTCTTGGCCAGGCCCAACCCCGAAATGCATTAAAGCAACTGCCGTGTGATTGGTTAATTAGATAATTGCATTAATGACAAATTGAACAGGTGTTCCTAATAATCCTTTAGGTGAGTGTATATGACTGTTTATGGTTTTGCTGTGCTGTATTTAGAATGCAGAACGTTCTGTCTATTTTAAATGTTCTTATTTCTGAACAACATGAAACCAACACAGACTGTGGACGGACATTTGTTAAACAGTCTCTTCCTGTCTTCCTGGATTTCGGTACAAAACTATTATATATATATATATGTGTGAATATCTAAAGATCAGATTGCAAACAATGTGAAACTAGTCTAGAAACTGCCTTTAATTGATTTTTCCTGTGCGGTTAACATGTTCAGTGTCAAAAACACTTGACCCTCAGTGGAAACAAATGTCCTTCAAATAACCCAAACAGCAGAAAAATAATTGGATTCTAAAGTTGCAACAAATAGATTCATACACCACAAATCAACAGGAACCTTGACAGATCTTATTTTATTCGCAAAGGTCTCATTCATAATGCAGCTTTCTCGTTCTCTTGTGGAAATAAATATTTCTCCCAGTGACAACGGCATCAATCAGTTGTCAGGCTGACGGAAGGCTGGGAGTTTGGGAAGTGCTGAGATGTTTCAATGATCCCTGTTCAATTTCCGTCTGACCGGGGTCTCCGTCAACTCTAACTAAAGAGAGACATGAATCATTGGTGAGATGTCTAGGTCAAATTCAATGTTAGACTCCAACACACTTTGTCTGTTAGCTTTGACAACTAAAATCAGGTCCTAAATGCCTTGCTGGTTAGTGGTGGTCTTGGGAAGGTCTAGATTTTGGACATGTAAAACCTAACCAGTAAAGCTAGCTGACTAACTTAGTCTTGCAGGTGTCAATATCAGCATCCAAAAGCACAACATATTTGACTAGCAATGGTCTTTCCTATATTGTAAGAATGCTAACTATTGAGTGCCACGAGAGATCAATTTGTCTTGAACATTTACTAGTCAAGTTAAAAAGGACATTTTTACATTTTCAACTTTCTTTTGTGTGTAATGTTGCTGTTTGAGCATGAAAAAGGTCTTCACAGTTACACGCTCCAAAGGGAGTTATCCTCTAAATCAGTTAGCCAGAACTCCCATAAATACCTAGATAGTCTTGAGTTTCCTCCAGGGAAAAACACATCACAATGACATGGAGAGGGCAAGGAAGGTAGGTAGAGGTGTGGAATTAAGTGCAGGCGCAAAAGCAAACCAAGAACCAATGAACACAAAGGGCAGGAGAAGAAGAAAACAAGATGTCAAGATACAAGAATACATAAATATGAAAAACAACTAACAACGTAATAAAGAAAACACGAGGGGCTTAAATATTCCTGCTCAAGACATGCACAAAAAAGGGACAAGGCCTGGTTGAGTTGCATTAGTAGTATGTTGAAAATTGTGGTTACGTTAAGGGATGTGACATTTTCGAAAAGCTCTCAAAGTTGACCAATCACAACATACTGATCCAGTCAACGAATCAAAGCTCATATCGCTTTTCATAAGAACTAAAAGTATCTTGAAGATATGGAAAAATAATGTGTGTTTGAACTTTCAAGCATGAAAACCGATTCTAGTACATGCCAAAAATCAAATCAAAACTAAAAAGGGTAAAATATGGGCTCTTTAAGTCCAGTCTTCTAGTTTGAAACGTGGTTCAAAACCCTAAATAAAAAAAACGTCATATTCAAGTCAGTGCTCAACTCCTATTAGTATTTTAAACCACTCTCTATGAGGTCAAATCTCTAAGTCATAAAGGAGAAAAGGCAGAACTCATTCACCCTAGTGTGACAAGAACACAGATCAGACAAAGTGAGTTTGTAAGTGCTCAGCATGATTTGGTGAATTGGCATTGGATTGTGTGATTCAGCCTCATTCTCACCTTCACTCCTGTAGTCCTCTTGTGAACTGAGGGCTGAGTATCTGTGTCTGGAGAATGGAGGCCAGTCTTGGCTAGGCGATCCCACTCCGTAGTTGTTCCTTAATCTCATCCTTGAGCTCAATAAGGAGGACGATGAACTGTCTGTCTTCATCCTCAGCACTGCAGCATATGACACAGGTCTCCCGGCAACGGCTCTAGCAAAATCTGAAAATAAGAAGAGAGAGGAGTTACACCTAACAATTAATATTTGTAATGCCAGGCCAAGATATAATCGCACAGGTCACTATTACTACTGCTCATGTTTAGAGTTAACACACCCCCAAACCCTGTGTCTTTCTGTCTCTGTCTGTTTGTGGGTGTTAATGCAATCAGACTTACATTAGTAACTCGAGTTGAGTTCGGATAATCGGCTGAAACTAGTATCTGGTACAGGTAAAGCACTTTTGCCAAGTATGAGAATCATATGAGTAATACGAATCAATATCTGTGCTCGGATTGAATAAAACATCCTAGGTGACTGTCTGTGTTCTGTGATAGGGTAGTGACAGCACCCCTCCCCTACACATACAGATTTGCTGTGTCCCGCTCTGCTCACTCACACACACACAACACTGAGAAGAGAACAGCTCTCTTTCTCTCTCTGTCTCTCCCTCAGTCACTCAGGTTTGCAGGTCTTTTCCGTTAATGTTTAGGGTTTCTTCAGCTTCAGTTTTTTTTTTTTTGGTTTGTTTGTAGTACTTATTAACCAGTAGAGTTCTGGTAAACGTGGGGTTTGTTCAGACGTGGTGTTTGGTAGAATGCGACTAGCGTTGCGTCTCTGGCTGTCAGATAATTTTTTCCCCCTTTTTTTCCTTGTCTGCTGGCTCTAACCAGTTTTTTGACTTGACGCAAAAAAGTATGATTAAAAATGATGATTTCTTCATAACTGCAACCGCATGTGTTGTATTCATTGTTGCAAAACTTGTTCTTTATATGGTTTGTTGTCGTGATCAAAACCATTGAAGCTCAATGCTGATGCTGTCATGTAAATAGTTTTCTAATCAGCAATACATTTAACAATTTCTGATCAACCCACATCAATTCCATGATTAAAAATAGCATACTGGTTAAAGCCCCGCCCATTTCAAGACAACCCGCCCGCTTTTGAGTTAGGCCCCACCCAGTCCGAGTACAGATACAGATACCGTAATTCATTTGGTCAACAGATACAGATACAGATCATGCTGTACTCGCTCATCTCTATTAGTAACTTATCTAGTTTCTAATCGTACAAAACAAACTGCTGCCAAAAACAATTTAAATTACCAGTCATTTTAAAATAATGATATTGTTTTGTCACTTTTTCAATTACACAATCATTCAAAAGTGTATGATTTTTTTTAATCTTTATTTTTTAGATACTCACTAAGACTGCATTTGTTTGATGAAAAAAGAGATCTTGTAATTATTATTAATGTTGACACCAGTTCAGATTCTTGATATGTTTGTAGAAAAGTATCTTTAAGGATTTTTTGATTGAAAGGATTTTGTGATTTTTTTTTTTATAAAGTTCAAAAGAACAGCATTTATTTGATTTTTTTTTTTGTAATGTTATAAAATGTAAATTTAATGATTAAATTAATGCATCCTTGCTGAAGAAAAATATGCTGTTTTTTTTTTTTTTTTTACTGACCCTGAACTTTTGATTGGCAATGTACTGCAATAAACTGTATATACATACACAATTTTGAAAGACAATGGAAAAGAACTGTTAACAGTTTGATACCTTCTTCTCATGTTGCCGTGTTCTATTGGAAACGCCACTAACACAGAGTGAAATTAATTTAGATAGCAAACCCTTGATTATTAGTCACCCAGAGGAAACACACAGCCAATTATATTTATGTTATATACCATGTCAATCATTGCTGTGGAATTACAAATGATTCTAAATTGCCCATTTGTGTTTCAAATGGTGCCAAAAGAGGAAGGACTTATTGAATATCTTAATTAAAGAGTCATTATACACCTGCTGAAATCTCCCTTTTCTGCTGTTGGCAATTAGAACTTCAACAAAGTGACTAAGCTCCAGCGCATCAAGCAGTCTGACTAAACTCACAGATGTGATGCTCAGTAATGAGGACGACCCAACAAATGACAACTTAAATGCTTCATTCTTCCCTTGGCACAGAATCGTTTATAGACCATCTCGCCTGGAGAGAGGGGAAGTAACCTCTAGAAATTAAAGCCGCCCAAAACGTGAATCTGTATTTGTATAGAGAAGCACTCGAGGAAAAAAAAGTGAGCTGACATTTATGAGGTCCTAATTAAAGACAGCCCTTTTAATACTAGAGAAATATAACCTTTGCTGTCCAGAGCCTTCAGAATATAGCTTGAAAACTGGAGACTGTTTTGACTGTCGAGGAGAATGAGACTACACCGAGGGCTCCTTTTCTCCCAAAGAAGATGAAAAAAAAAAATGAAAATGTGCATGCATTCCCATTCAGGCAGAAAAAACCCACAAAGAAATGTTGCTCTCAGCTTTCAGATGCTTAAAGAAGAGAGAGAGGGAAAACTGATCCAAAAATGGAAGACAGGTGTCTAGACAGCTGCCTACACAGAAATCAACAGAAAAGCATACATATAGAAATAAATATAGGCAGTTACTGAATTTGATGGATGGAAAGATGAATAGATGGATGGCTGGGTGAATACTTGATGGACAGATGAGCAGGAACGAAGAGGCAAGCGGCAAGAATTGTGTGAAAGAGACGGGTGGGAGAGGGAGGAGTAGAGAAATCCAGATAGACAGATCCAGCTCTTTACATCCATGTGAAAGAGGATCTCATGGGCATGTTACTATGTTGGGAGCTTTAAATCGGAGCATGTGAAATGTGCACGATTAAACATTCATGGGATGCCTTAGAAAACATTGACAGAAGCCCCTTGAATATAGCTTTCCACTGTTTCTGAGGTGGTTTGATATGGGTTTTGAATTTAAAGTTCTGCTTAAATTTGTGGAATTAGTCATTGAAGACATTAAGAATGAAAAGAGACCTTGCATTTTCAGTTTTTGAGTAAAACAAACTACCTTGACTGGGATGACTTTGAAAAGAGCAAAAAACAAAAAAACCTTGCTGAGGGATTTGAACGAACTAAGCATGTGGAGCGAGCTTACGGCAGAAAACTGTGACATAGTCACAGTGCAGTGAGTGCTGAGTGAATGTGCAAGAATCTAAAAAAGATAAATAAGAATTCTCATTATACCAAACTGCTGAGGACATGACTCAAAAGCCTGTTTTGGATGGGTCTAGCTTTCCTGGAATACGTTAGAGAATTTTTGTTTCACAGACATATTTTGCGATTTGAATCCCACCTGACTCTTCCAAATCTGTGCTTTTTCTCACCCACCTTCTGTAAAAATTCCAGAGCAAATTTCCTACTGTTTTTTTTAGCTTAACTCTAACGCTTCTCCTTGTGTGATATTTGAACTACCTTAACAATTTTATACACACAATATGGATGGTATCCAATAAAAAGATCCACATCAACAGAAACTGCTAAGACTGGCCTATTAACATCAATGTCACATACGATTTCTCTTCTCATGCATGTAGGTTTATTATAAGCCACTTATATTTATTCCATCTGAATTAATAAAACCACAGACACCAACTGATAAAATGTGTAACTCAAACAAATGTTTAAAACCTTATAACTGTCCACTCTTATTTTAAAAGTAACTGTTATAATAAATTTAAGGGAGGGGTCCACCAACCATGTAAATATATGCACCTTAAATAAATTAACCAGCCGTAACCACAAGATATCTTAAATCAACAAAAGTGTTTTAAGTGTTTATAACCTTGAACTAACCTGAATTATTCAACCTTGACTTGAATAATTATTTGAAACAAAACAATGTGGAATCAAAACAATAGAGAGTAAATACAAAACAAAATCAATAATTAACTCAACATAAGTTCCAAATGAAAATTAAACGTATAAACCGATATTAAAGTACCCCTCAATGTAGGTGTCTTCTATGAAGAATTGTCCATTGTTTATAGAGGAATCAATGATGATGATGATGATGATGATGATGTATGTCAATGTTTAAATCCGTCAGAGTTCATTGTAAAGTTTCCCCTGTATGTCCTGTTATGTGCTTCTCCAAGAACCCCTTTCTCCTTGTTGAACTTGGACTCAACTCCTAAAGAAATTGATGGTCCTTTCTCCCAAGTAATTTAGTAGTGTTTAAAACCTGCCAATATAAAAGAGTCCTTCTAAAATAGGAAGCACAAACTAAGAATTAGCATTCTAGAAAACATTCACAAAAAAACAATAACCGTGAGCAACACATTTCAATCCTAAAGAAAAAACAGAGAAAATTAAAACACCAAACAAAACCTTGAAGAACATACTTAGATTGAGCATGAAACCTAAGTTTCTCAATACAGACTCTGTGCTTGTTGGCTTCTAACATGAAAAACCATGCTTCCTCCCTCTCTAAACCTTCTCTTACCTCTACTTATATACCTCATATCCTGTATGAGATATACAACTTAGAGCCCCCTGGTGGTTGGATGAACCAACTACTATGACACCACAGTAACATAACTTATGGGTTGTTACAACCTTGTCCTGTTCGAATAAGGCTAACCCAGCTAACATGGAATGTTCACAGAACATCTCGGTTACATATGTAACCACAGTTCCAACCAAAGCGGGACTAGAGCCCACGAATGTGAGCTGTGAGGACCATCCTGCCACATCTCAGGCGTCCTGTAGGGAAACTCCTAACAGTAAGGATTTAGAAGAGGGCATACCCCTGCTTGAGTGAGCCTGAATAGCCAAAGGAGAGGGCTATCCGATTAACTTATAACCAAGAGAGATAGATTTGACCACCCACTTGCTCATAGTCAAAGTATAAAAGTACAAAGTATCTAACCCAGACTCCCTGCTGGATGGAGGTACAAGTTGCAACCTCCACAAGATCCTCTTATAGATTCGAAAAGGTTTCTCCTTGCTAACAACTACTGCAATGCAACAATGAACAGATCTAAGCATGTATACAACACTTGTGCGCTTTCAAACTTCAGTGACAAAGGCTTCTCCAGGTCTTATGGATAATGTTATTCAAGGTTTTTGTGTCAGTTTTACTCTTATTGTTAGTCGTATTCATGTTTAAAGAACATATTTAGTGTTTTGATGATGGTTGTTGAGGGTGAGGTCTAACACTTTGGTCCATAGTTGTTCAGCTGGGTGAGATCTGGTGACTGCAAATTCCATAGCCTATGATTCAACTCGTGATCATACACATCAAACCATTCCCCTTATACCCCTTATGCCCTATGGATGAAGGCATTGTTCATTCCCATCTGGTACTAAATATTCCATCATTAATATAAAGTGATTGCAACAGCTGCGCATTGATTCGAAGCGATCATTCCCCTTAAGGCAGTGGTTCTCAAATAGTGGAGCGATGCCAGGGGGGGCGCGCGTGACCCTGGGGTACGGGTTTTTTTTGCCAGGGAGTATGTTTTCTTGCACTGAACAAGAGCAGCATATATGAAGTTCAGATAACCGTCCCCTCATCCTTTGACGTGTACGATCACACCGGTGTTCATATGTGTCACGTGATCAACCGCTAAATTCACACGTGTTTTCACGCGATATCTGGCACTGATCCAAAAAAAGACGCGCTCAGAGCTTGTCATTTATCACAACAATTCAGTGTTGTCAACCACATAAGGTTTCTTTTAGGTTTCAACAAGTTGAGCCAACAAGTTGGTGACTATTTTGAATTATCTATTATACAGCACCTTTTGTGACTGCGGTATGTCACGTGACAAGAATGACGCGTTGCCATGGAAACAATAAGGCGAAGTTCCAAACTGGGGGGGGGGGGGGCACATTTTTTACCTCTTCCTAGGGGGGCGTGACAGAAAATAATTGAGAAGCACTGCCTTAAGGGGACAAGTGGGACTAAATCATGGCAGCAAAATGCCCTCAAAGGAATAACAGAGCCACTGGACCTCCAGATTTAAGGAGGCCCTAATATCCATCTGTATATTACTGTAACTCAATCTCTTTAATTTCAAAAGCTCAAAGAATTTCGTTTCATGACATGACCCCATTAAAACAATAGAGCTGAATTCAATTTTCACAATCGATTTAAATAAACAAGAGAATATTGAGAAACACACAGAGTAGGAGTTGAGTTCCTAAAGATCAAAATTACTTTAAGAATTCAGATAATATAGTTCACCGTAAATGAAACCTTTTCTGTGATAGCAAACCGTCATTAACATCTCCATAAAAAAATACAGCTGAAAGGTGTCTTGGAAACAAGTAAGCTGTCTGATTGACACAAAAAACATCTCATCTGACTTCAGACTTATCTTCCATTATTTCGAAGAAAACTATTGGTTAGGATATGACACATTAATTGGCACCTTGATGACTTGTTTATAAAATAATGTTGCTTCAGTTGTTACAAACTTCAGGTGTCAGGAAAGTGTTTGGCATTTATCTTAGTTACCGTGGCTGTTGTTTTCAGATGTTATTAGTGACTTTCACAAGAAACCAGTAAGAAAGAACAAAATTCATGCAGTATCAGTAGCCTATTAGAAACGTTATGTGTCAGAGGTTCTTCAGGCTTTTTGAATCCAAGGCACCTCATTGTCCAATACAATATTTGAAGACCCACCAGCCTAGGTAACTATTTAAACTGAATTACTTTATTTTAATTTAATAATTAATTACTGTAAAACATATTTGAAGTTAAATAACCGAATGTTGTTCAAGTTTCTGAAGAACTACCGTAATGTCTTAACTACCGTAAGAACACTACCGTAACGTCTCATGTTTTGTGGGTGCGAGTGGTTTCGAATGTCGAGTCATGCACTCTCTTGTCTGTGTGGCGTCTAATGTGCGGGTTATGATGTCCGATCCCAACACTGGTCTTGTTCAGTTTCAGTTTTGAGTCGGGGTTCAGACATTCATGATCCGTGTGTTCATCCTTGTTGTGAGCACACGAGAGCAGAGTTGTTTCTCGTGCGCTCTACGTCATGTGGGTGAGTCGCTCTCTCTCTCGTCTGTGTGTAATGTTTAGCACGCGGTTCGTGTTTTCATAGGCTGCGTGCATTTTATGATGTGTTTCATGTCGCGCGTAGTTTGTGTTTACACCAGCCGTGCACTTTCTTTGTTTCATGTGAACACGCGGCATGTGCGTTCGCATTGGCTGTGTGTTCATGTCTTGTCATTGTGTAACCCCACACACCTTGTCTCCTTGTTATTAGTTTATTTGTCCCAGCTGTTTCCCCCTCATTATCCTCATCATGTGTTCCGTATTTATTCCCTCTGTGTTTGCTGTCTTGTGCTGGTTCGTTGATATTTCATGGTGGTGGTCTGATTATCCTGTTTTCAGCCCAGTTCCTGTTTAGTCAGTCAAGTCCAGTTAAGTCTTGCTTCTGTTCGGTTTTGTTTAGTTTTTATTATAATAAAATCCCCATTCTCCTGCATAATTGGGTCCTCGTATCTACCCTTCATCACACCTGCGTTTTCCAGTTTGATTACAGGACAATTCACACTTTTCCAGACATTTCCAGTTTCACTTAATTTTTATGGTCCCTATAACACACTCTGTTGACAATAAGTAGTTTTGCACCTACATGTCTACTAACTGTCATTAGAGTATCGGTAGGGTTAAGGTTAGTTAATTTAATGTTAAGGTTAATGTTTTAGTTTTAAGATTAAATTAGTTGCAGAGTTAGTATAATGTCTGTTCAAGGACCATCACACAGATAGTCAACTTATACTCTAATGAGAGTTACAGAATGCTAGAATGAGAGACTACCAAAACAAAGTGTTACAAAATGTCCGCATATTTAAAAGTTTTCCAAGAATGTGCTAACCCTCTTTCTTAAATGAAACAGACAGTTGTTGAAGGAATAAATTGAAACAAGAAATATGATGCCATGTGACTTCAAGATAAGGAACTTTAAACTGCTCCGAGACTCAAGCATTGTGTATTCCACAGAGCTTCATCCAGCTGTTTTTGAAAACACATGTTCAGTGCGAACGGCCCCTTAAACAAGCAAAAACATGCTTTACATTAAGGTGATATTTCAAGCTTGGAACACTTGTTTACTGGTCAGTGGGTATGATTAATTGTAATCTTTTAACAACAAATATTTTAATTACCTAAACTGACAGCCCTAATTTTGACATGTAAAAAAGTACACAGCAGTTAACACTACTGCAAGCCGTGGAAACACACTGATGCAAACACAAAGCTGCAAGGATGAAAACCAGTCAAGTTGTAACTGACATAACTGTGTTGACATAGACAGACGTTCATTGGCACAGACATACGAGACATCAAAGAGACGTAAATCAAACTCACCTGAGGAACAGGCGCCCTGGATTGAAAATGGTATGACATTACAAGATGATATTTCAAGCAAATTTGGAAGTAGTCATGGGATCATGTCACGGAGTCTTTTCCCTTAGCAAGTAGGCCACCCAACCCAATTATGAAACTAAAAAAAGGTAAAAAAAAAACAAAAAAAAAAAAACTGACAGAATAACTGTAATCATTTACTTGTGATATGTTTTGTTTCATTTAATTGATAATAATAAATATTGAATTGATTTTCAGCTTTGTTCTGAAATCATTTGTAAAGTTTAACCACGTAAAAGCTACAATATCCCATTTTATTCACTATTTTGATTGATTTCAGAGGCCTCTAACCGATCAATATGTTACGAAACATTGCTGAAAAACAACCTACTAAATTCCTTCTGACATTTGATTGATAGCTTGTACTTTTTTAGCAAGTAAAAGGCCTTTGAGTATAATTCTAATACCATGTCTGTTCAGGGGTCTCATTTATAAAACTGTGCGTAGGATCCCTACTAAAAGTTTACGTATGCCTAAAACTTAAAAATGGCATACACCAAAAAAGTAAAAAAAAATGCTAATTTTTTTGCTAATTCTCTTTGTCTTCAGAATGTGAGAACGCAAAGCTCAAAGTTTGCTTCAAGGTCCGCACATTCTCCCATCAAGTTTGTTTTTTATAGATCACAACCTTTGCGTGGAAACTGGCGTACGTACGTTTCAGCCCCGTTTTGTGCGTACGCACGCTTTATAAATGAGACCCCAGGTCATATCAAACATATCTTAAACGTAAGAATAACATTTCTTTTGTAAGTGATATTTCAAGATGAACACTTGTTGGACTGATGAGACTTAGATTTACTTCATTTTTAATACTGTTGATTTGAGTATGAAATTAACATTATAGGGACATAGTTATACAGTGATGTCATGCTTTTGAGGAAAGTTTATTTGTATGTCTCTCATCATTGTGTTACATTGTATTATATTTTGTCCTCCACATTGAAAACTACAATGCTCTGATAATAAAACTAGCCATTAAATATCATCTTACTAAGACATATTATTGGGACATATAGATTGACAACTAATATTTATATGCTTTTTTATCCAAGTAGTCTGATATTGTCATGAAGATCTAACTTTTTTTACATTACAAGCTACAGTATCCACATTTCATCTTACTTTTTGGCCATATAAATACAAAATTGCATGTTCCCTTTCATGGGAACTTCGAGCTGCGTCAGAAAACGCTAGGGGAAACCCTTGACGTCAGTCACGTGAAGATGTGTACAACCAATGGGAATTTTACGCGTGTGAATGCGAGTCACGGAAGTGACGTCATGAACAGAGCATAAAAGCGCGCCGGAACCCGGAAGTGACAGCTTTGAGTGTCTTCAGCGTGCGTGTGTCAGAGAATTTGTGCTTGCGAGTTTCAAACCTCCCATTGGATTGCGTTGTGATTATGGCGGAGCAGACATTTAGATCGTGTGTTTCTCCTTGCACTCGTTTCATTACGGGAAAGGACACACACATTCAGTGCGTTGTCTGTCTGGGAGCGGAGCACGCTCGGTCAGCGCTTGAGGGCGGTGATTGTGAGAACTGCGAGAGGTTCTCATTGCGTACTCTCCGCTCCCGTCTGGCAGTATTTGCGGATACTAACCAGACTCGCGTTCTTCAAGGTTCGGGACCCGCTGCGGCTGAGGCTCGGCGGCGTTCTCAATCTTGGGGATCGCAAATGGATCTCACGGAAGGTTGCGGGGCGGGTGAGCCCGCCTCGCAGTTCGACTGTGCTGATCCCAGTTCCAGCCGGAGGTTGGAAGCACGCGTTTCAGGCGCGGTTTCTTCCAATCCGACTGGGACTTCGGTGCTGTCATTATCCTGCTCTGAGGAGGAGGAGGTGATTAGCATCGATCCGGTTGAGGAGGCTTCGCCACCCTCTTCACCGGCGTACGAGGAACTGATCGAGGTTGTGACACGAGCAGTCTCTCGTTTGGATATTGATTGGCCGGCAGAGACTAGGAACGCCCGTCCCAGCAAAAGTAAGTTGGATGAGCGTTACCTTCCGGCTCGTGTCGCTCCCCAGCGCCGGGCAATGCCTTTCTTCCAGGATCTCCATACTGAGGTGTCGAGATCTTGGAAGAAGCCAGCTTCCGATAGGGTGCATACATCGTCTAGTGCGATGTACGCTACTCTTACCGGAGCTCATCCTTACGGTTACGGAGGGATGCCGAAGGTGGACGAGGCTCTTGCGGGATACCTTGTGCCCCATTCGGCATCCACTATTAAAGCCCCGGCGCTCCCCACCAAACCGTTGCGAGTCACATCATCACTGGTGGGAAAAGCATATTCTGCCTCTAGTCAGGCTGCAGCGTGCCTGCACACCACGGCACTGCTGCAGGCCTACCAAGCAGATTTGCTGGGAGACCTCGATCAAGGTGGCGGTATTGGTCCCGAAGCAGTGGCAGAGCTGCGTCGGGCCATGGATTTGTCTCTCCGAGCCACTAGAGAAACGGCCTTCTCTGTCGGGCGCTCAATGGCAGCTCTGGTGGCTACGGAGAGGCATTTATGGCTCAATCTTTCAGCCATAAAGGATAAGGACAAGTTCGTTTTGTTGGACGCCCCTCTGTCCCCTTCGGGCTTGTTCGGCGACGCCGTAAAAAGCGTTGTCGATAAGTTTCAGGAGGCTGCACGACAGCAGGTGGCGTTCAGCAAAGTCCTTCCCCGCCACCCTTCACGTGAGCCCAGTAGCCAAACACGGGCTCGCAGTTCCTCGTACAGGGCCTCACAGAAGGAGAGTGTTGCATCTCGTTTACCTCCCCCTAATAAAGGGAGGTCGGGACAACACTCTCGGGCCCAGCCTTCTGGTAAAAGGATGGATCTGAGGAACGTCCTAAATGCCAAGAAGGCTACCTCTAAGCGTTCCTGACGCCAGAGGCAAGCCGCACCAAGGCGGTCAGCTCCGTGTCCGGTTCCCGAGGGAGCCCGTCTCGGAGGCACTGCCCCCTCTAAGGAGGGTCCTAGAGCATTCCACCAGTACGGTGTCCGGAAACCCCGGCCCTGTGGTGTCTCTGCTCGTATCAGAGATCAGTCTCGAGAGGCTGATTCCCTTAGTAGAGTTCCAGGCCGCATGGTTGCGTCTGCCGGGCATCTCTCAATGGGTCCTGCGCACAGTAACCTCCGGGTACAAAATTCAATTCGGGGCTTCACCACCCCGTTTTATGGGGATCCTATCGTCCGCGGTAGGGCCCCAGCAGGCTCTGATTATGGAACAGGAAGTAGACTCTCTGCTGGAGAAAGGGGCCATCGAGTATGTGCCCCTTACAGACAGACAGTCCGGTTTCTTCAGCCGATACTTCATAGTTCCGAAGAAGGATGGAGGGTTGCGGCCCATTCTGGATTTGCGTCTTCTAAATCGCACTATCTTGCGTCTAAAATTCAAAATGTTGACGCTCAGGCAGATTGTGACGCATATCAGGTCCGAGGACTGGTTCGTCACAATCGACCTAAAAGACGCATACTTCCACATCTCCATCCTTCCTCAGCATCGGAAGTTCCTACGGTTCGCCTTCGGGGGGAAGGCGTACCAGTATCGTGTACTTCCGTTCGGCCTATCGCTCTCACCCCGCACGTTCACGAAGGTCGTGGACGCTGCACTGGCTCCGTTGCGGTTACAGGGCATCCGTGTCCTCAATTATATAGACGATTGGCTAGTAATAGCCCAATCGTCTCAGTTAGCAGCACGTCATCGAGATGTCGTGCTTGCTCACATGCAAGAGCTGGGGTTAAGGTTGAACACCAAGAAGAGTGTGCTTTCTCCTGCTCAGAGAACCACCTTCTTGGGAGTCATTTGGGACTCGGAAACAATGTCTGCTCGGCTATCCCCCGGGCGCATTCATTCCATTCAATCAACTGTCGAGAGCATAAAATTAGGCCAGCTACGCACTGTCAAACACTTTCAGAGAGTGTTAGGGCTCATGGCAGCAGCGTCCAGCGTTATACCGCTCGGCCTGCTGCACATGAGACCCCTGCAGTGGTGGCTCAGGACCAAAGGGTTTTCCCCGAGGGGCAACCCGCTTCGCACAATCAAGGTCACGAGGCGATGCCTACGCACCTTGACCCTGTGGAAGAACATCTGGTTCCTGTCACAAGGCCCCGTGTTGGGGGCTCCGTCTCGACGAGTAACTCTGTCAACGGATGCCTCCCTCACAGGTTGGGGGGCGGTTCTGAGGGACCGCTCCTCACAAGGGCTTTGGAGCCTGCGGCACCAGTCCTGGCACATAAACCTGCTGGAGTTACTGGCGGTCCGCAGAGCGCTACTTGCTTTCCTCCCAGACCTAATTGGGCATCATGTCACTGTTTTCACAGACAGCATGACAGTGGTGGCTTACATCAATCACCAGGGAGGTCTTCGTTCTCGTCCGATGTACAAATTGGCGAGACAAGTTCTTCTCTGGGCCCAGGGCAAGCTGCTCTCACTCAGGGCAGCTCACATCCCTGGAGTCCAGAACATAGGAGCAGACTTCCTGTCGAGGCAGGGGCCGAGGCCCGGGGAATGGCGGCTCCACCCCGAGGTGGTGGAGCAGATTTGGAAGAGATTCGGGAAGGCACAGGTAGACCTGTTTGCCTCGGTCGAGAATACTCATTGCCCTCTATGGTTCTCCTTAACGTACCCAGCGCCGCTGGGGCAGGATGCCATGATGCAGGTGTGGCCGAGGCTACACCTGTACGCTTTTCCCCCGATTGTTCTGCTCCCGGGAGTTCTGGCCAAAGTTCGTCGGGACAGGGTCCGTCTCACGCTGGTGGCCCCCTTTTGGCCCAGCAGGATCTGGTTCTCGGACCTGATATCCCTCCTAGACGGAGTCCCCTGGGAGATTCCGGTCAGGGGGGATCTTCTGTCCCAGGCGGAGGGTTGTGTTATTCACCCCCGTCCAGAACTTCTGAAGCTGAAGGTCTGGCCCCTGAGGGGGTCCAGTTCTTCGAATCTGGTCTCACAGCCGAGGTTGTAGAGACCATCCTTCAGTCCAGAGCTCCCTCCACGAGGAAACTCTACGCTCTAAAGTGGAAACTCTTCTCTGCTTGGTGTAGCGTAAGGCAGTTAAACCCAGTAACCTGTCCCGTTGGCAAAGTGCTGGAGTTCCTGCAGGAGAAGTTTGCGACAGGGTTGGCCCCTTCTACCTTGAAGGTTTATGTGGCTGCCATAGCGGCTTGCCACATACCTTTGGGAGGGGTGTCCTTGGGCAGGGACCCCCTAGTCTCTCGTTTCCTTCGTGGCACTCTAAGGCTGAGACCTGTGGCACAGACCAGGGTTCCTGCCTGGGACTTGTCTTTGGTACTCCAAGGCCTGTCCCAGGCACCCTTTGAACCATTAGAGGAGCTTCCTATTAAACTCCTCTCCCTAAAGACCCTTCTTTTGCTGGCTATCACCTCGCTTAAGAGGGTCGGGGATCTTCAAGCTCTCTCGGTGGTTCCTTCTTGCCTCGAGTTTGCGCCCGGGATGACGAAGGTTTTTCTTCACCCGAGGCCAGGCTATGTCCCTAAGGTTCTTACGAACGTGGCTCGGTCTATCATGCTACAGGCCTTCTGTCCTCCCCCCTTTGACGATCATGAGCAGGAGCGAAAGAACAAGGTCTGTCCAGTACGAGTACTGGACGCTTACGTCCTCAGGACTGCTACCTGGCGTAAGTCAAACCAACTGTTCGTTTGTTTTGGGACCCCTGAGGGGGCTCCAGCTTCCAAACAAACCCTAAGCCGATGGATAGTCGAGGCTATCTGTCTGGCTTATGAGTCGGCCGGACATGCTTCTCCCCTGAGGGTCCGGGCCCACTCCACTAGGAGCGTGGCGACCTCCAAGGCGTTTCTCTCAGGAGTTTCCCTTGCTGATGTTTGTGCTGCGGCTGGCTGGTCCTCACCGCACACCTTTATGAGATTCTATCAGTTAGATCTCGATTCCGCTCCGGGAACGAGGGTGCTCTCTCAGTGAGCTGAGACACATCCGTAGGCCGGCGTCGCTGAGGTGACGTTGGTATAACGTTCCCCTAGCGTTTTCTGACGCAGCTCGAAGTTCCCATGAAAGGGAACGTCTCGGGTTACGTATGTAACCCTGGTTCCCTGAAGGGGAACGAGACGCTGCGTCTTCGCCTCAGCTCCTTGCGCCTCCGGGCCCGCTTCAGACACTCTTTTGCTGTCACTTCCGGGTTCCGGCGCGCTTTTATGCTCTGTTCATGACGTCACTTCCGTGACTCGCATTCACACGCGTAAAATTCCCATTGGTTGTACACATCTTCACGTGACTGACGTCAAGGGTTTCCCCTAGCGTTTTCTGACGCAGCGTCTCGTTCCCCTTCAGGGAACCAGGGTTACATACGTAACCCGAGACGTTTTTATTCTTTGAATACTCTGAATATAATATGGGGTCTGACGTTCTCAAGAGTGCTTGGGAAATCTAGAATGACTGACTTTCTTCAGATGCTTGCACCTCCTTTTCAAAACTACTGGTGAATTGCTTTCAAGGTGCCACGGGTACATGACAGTCTCGTTGATTGGTGACAGCTTTTCTAGATGGGTGGAAGCGGTTCCTGCTAAGAGTACAGCAGTCAGTCACTCAGCCAAAACTCTTCTCAATGATTACATCTCACTGCCAATCAACCCAGGCACCACACAACATTGGCAATGTTTACATTGAACTTTATTAACCATTTGATTACTACTACACCCAGTTTTCAAATCACAACTTTATGGAATCAATAAACAAAGACAGAAAGTAATGCAAAACCACAAGCTGCTCCTCCAAGAAACATTCCCACATTAGAATAAAATAATTTCTTTTAAGTTTCATGACAGTTTTTCTTTACAGATACCTTCCCTGCTGAAAAGTCCAGCATAACTCAGTAGGAATTCCATGTTGGTTCAGGCTGGTGCTGGTGGTCCTACATTAATTAAAGAATGTAAAATAATTAAAAACAAAAATCTGCTTCTAAACACTACAGCTCACTCCGTCAGTTTTATCTTTTTAAGGCTACTATTGTTAATGAGAAGTCATAAGTAGAAATTATTGGCTGCGGTGTTCAATAGTTCTAGAACATTTATTTTATTTTTTTACCAGCTGACTTTTAATTTTTTTTCCAAACATGTGGTTTATTATTGTGTTGTGACATCATTCATTAAATTATAGGTGTGAGGGAATTCCAAATTGTGTTCTGGATTTCTTGACGGGAATTTTATCATTTAAAGTCATGTGACCCAGTCCACATGATTCATTTTAAGGCTAGATGGCAGAAAGTTGTAAGTTATCATAAAAAGAATGCTTTGAGTTGTTTTGTTGTGATATATTACACACATTTCCATCATGCATTTCATATGATGTATGTAAATACTTTATAGATAAGATATATGTTCAATAATAGATTTGTTAGAGAGAGAGAGAGAGAGAGAGAGAGAGAGAGAGAGAGAGATTTCTTTGAAGAAACATAAGGTTTCCAGTTTCTTTAAATAAAAAAATAGTGCTTTGATCATGTATGAGCCTAATTATTAAATTAAATAATAAATAAGTTTAATTTGATTAAACGGTCAGAAGCGATTTTTCTCTTTATTTATGAATCCCCATTGATTGCTATTTGTAATTCTGATATGCAGTTTCACTTTAGTCTTTAACCTTGCCTGATTCATTAATGCGTTTCCTTATATAACTACAGGTATGACTGTTTTACAGACTTGAATTTTGTGCATGTGTTCTCTTCACACTCTCTCTCTTGCGTGTTTTCTATAAATATTTTTGATACTTTTGATCATATTCCTAAGGAAAATGTATTTCAGTCGCATTAAAGAATAAATAGTCTTTGGGAGTTACAGACAGATGCTGTGCCTCCTTAGCTGGAATAGATGTTATTCTGCAGATGAATATGCATGTGGATGATTCAAGTTCAATTTGAGGATTCAATATATCCTTGAGATTGTAAGAAACACATAATTGAAAAATGAAAATATTTTGACACTCTATTGTCTGCAATATTCCAAGTGTAACAAATTTCATGTGTATTACTGCAAAAGCAATATATCTATATGTTCATATATTTTATCAGGTCAAATTGTAAAATATGCAAATAACCCCTTATCTTTAGTAATGAAACAGTTTGATGTATTATGAAAACTGTAGCTCTCAGAACTCAAAGAATCCTCATCAGTCCAACAAGAACTAATGAAACTGCAAAAATGTCTCATTGTGAAATCTTACTGATGTAATGCACACACGAAAGAAAAATCCAACTACTGGCTATTTAAATGGATAGTTCACACACAAATGAAACTCCTGTCATCAATTACTCACTCTCATGTTATTCCAAACCCACACGATATTAAATATTTTGTTAAAACCTTTTAAAATATTAATAATAGCACAACAAAGCAAAAAAATTAAAATAATAATTCAAGTGATAAAAATGCTGTTTTTAAATTAAGGTTGTTATTAATAAAACAAAATCCACAACTGCCCTGTGTAAAAAAACTGCATTTTGTGTTTTCTTTGACTAATGTTTAGATTGTTTTGATGATCTGAAACATTTAAGTGGGACAAACATGCAAAAAAAATAAATAAGAAATTAGGAAGGGGGTGAACTCTTTTTCACACCACTGTATGTCATGTGAAAGTAGTTCACTAATTTTTTTTATATAATAACCTTTAACTTTCTCCAGTGGTGTAACTTGGTGCAAGTATCACTATTGGTTCACAGCAGGGGAAATTATATGGCTTCATGATCTATCATGTTTATACTTTTCTCTTTTTTCAGTTGTTATTCTTCTCTATTTTTATCTATTTTCCCTATTTGTTGTGCAATAATTAATAATGATGCCTGCAAGTAAAATGTGACATTTCTGAAACATAGGCCCTGTCCCAAGCAGCACACTGCATACATACGAGAAACATTGGCCACAATGGTACGTGTGATGGTGAAGTCCACGAGACCATAGTGTATTCCATTTGTCATTTTAGGTTTCAGAAGGTGGTCGATCTCCACACTAGAAGTGTATTTTTGCTCAGCCCGGAGTGAACTTCCACCCTAGAGTCAAAGCGGCATTGCATTGTAAAAGTACAGACTCTGAAATGTGTTTAGGGTGTGGATTGGGACAGGGCCATAAATACAAGGTAATGACTACAAAACAGGAAATCATCCAACAGATTACTTCCAGCTTCAGCCATTAATAAAAAAAGAAATACATATACATACTGTATATATATATATATATATATATATATATATATATGTTTTTTTTTTTTTTTTTTTTTTTTTTTTTTGGCCTCACTCAAATCAGATCATTGATTTATTTATCGGTCCGTAGAATATTTAATTTTGGCAGTCAATAAATTATGATTTCCGATAGGACAGCCTGGGCAAATGAGATGTTGATGCATCCAATATGACTGAAATCCCGATGCTCAGTTATCAAGGAATGTCACAATGTGTTGACATTTGTCTTTGGAATTTTTTTTTTTTGAGGATACGTCACCAACCATTAAAACATTACCTTTAAGTGAAAATGAATGGCAGGTAATATTCAGTGTGGTGTGTTTCGAAACCAGCTGTAGAGGAATTACAGTTCAGACCCGGGGACCAGATACATTGAATGAAGACCAGGAGTCAGAAGTGCAGTCATAGAAGACATTTTAGTTAAGCTTAGTTTGCAGTTTCATCAGCAGAAGCCAGCTTCAGGTCTCACAAGGAGTTCGTAGGCCACCCCACATACAATAACATTTTTACAGCAATTATACTCTAACAGAGGGTGCTAACTACGTCATTGATGACGGTTAAATGATTCTGATTGGCTAAGAAAGAGAGAAAGATTTCTTGATCACCTCTATCACAGAGAAAATGAAGAGTGAAGGTTTTTCACCAGCAAATGTCGGAGGTTTGTGTTCACACTATAATTTTATCACATTCAGTTTTCAACGGCTTACAGGTTACAAAGTTTATTATATCTTATATCTACGTGGGCTCAGTTTTTCCTGTTGTTAAAAAAAAAATTGCCAAAATCGTATGTTATAAAAGATGAAATGCAATGCATAGGCTGTACTGGTTTCAAAATGTTAATACAGTGGTTCTTAACCTGGGTTCGATCGAACCCCAGGGGTTTGGTATGTCAGACTTAGGGGTTCGGTGGAGCAGTGGTCCCTAATCCCCGGTCCGCGGATCGTATCGCGGATCAAATGGTATCCCTCCGCCCATGGAAATACAACTACATTTTGTTGGACGTACCCCCCCCCCCCCCCCGCCCCCCCGTTACAGAAGGAACACGTGACCAGAAATGTTAAAATGCTGATTCTGCTTGGAACTGATTTTTTTAAGGCATGAAAAGTATGTTTTTAAGGCCTGAATAGTATGCATAAAGTAGACTACTGAAATAAAATGTACCCTGAAAACTCCTCAAACAATCAACTCACTTTTAATTGCATTTGTTCCAACTCATTGTACATCTGTGATGACACTTTACTTTAATTAAATAGCACTGGTAAGATACAATGAAGTCTAAAATGTGCATTGATTCACGCTTAATTAGCTGTCAATGCAGCTATAACTCACAGTCAATTATGCATTAAATATTTGTTGTTTATATAACAGATTGATATTCAAAGCATTTGCACACCACCAAAAAGTTTGATGAAATGCACATATAAAAAAAGTGTAAAACTGTATAGTGTGAAGAGAAAGAGAGATTGCAAGGTCTTCTCTCTGTCGACATATACAATGATCACCTGTTACTGGTGACAGTTTCAGACTGCAAAAAAAATAAATAAAAAAAATGAAATGAGCATGATGCAATCGCACAGACTGTCAAGACTTCAAAGATGTTGGTGTTTGGGGATTTATACAGACACAAAAAGTCTGCAAAAGAATGAATAAAGAAATGCAAAAAGCTCCTTGCTGGGTAAGAAAAGTCTGTGCATTCAGCCAAAACTGAGCAGTTTAGATGAGGTCATGAAGCTTGCTCAAAAATGTGTACTGAAAGTATAATTTAGCTTAGCTCGATGTATGTTCTTTTGATGCAATTAAAATGAATAGGGAGCTTTTAAGCTTCAAAAAGTAAAAAAAAAAAACACACACCATAAAATTGTCTTTTTTACATTTTTTCTAAAGACTCCTTTCCTGTATTCCAATAACAATATATAAAGTTCTCCTTTTATGTTCTATGGGGAAAAAACCTGAGGTTTGTTAAATAAAGTGAACAAATAATAGCCCAATTTAAAATTTGGATCTCTTTACGTGTAAATCACCACTCGTAGACGATGGAGCAGAAATACTATTGGCTAAAACATGGTTTATTTAGGAATAATATTAAGTCTACTCCGTGACAATTGTTTTCCATTTAAGCTATTAACTTCCAATTTCCATAAGGTTTTCTTCATTGCTCTCATCTGTTTCGCCACTGTTCTTTTCAAAGGTTATAAAATGCTCTTCAGTAACCACACTGTGCTGCCTTCGAAAAGCCTGACTGCTCTCTCCGGCTTTCTCATTTCATATCACGTCCTGAGAGATATAAATTTCAGACACAAAATGCAGTGACTTTAATGTATGCCATCCACGTTTAATTTAATAATGCAAATGTGTTTATAGGGGTTGAAAGGACAAGACGCATTAGTCAACGTCACAATGGTGAAAAAAGATACTATGTGATTTAATTATGACTTTTCGATCCCGTTTATGGAATAGACAGAGGCACAGCTGTTGAAAGGGTATCTGAGGGTTTACAGTGGTGCTCGCAATGATGGATATAATCTATTGTGAGAAAAACCCTTCTTTTATTCTACTGCTACAGCTGACAAGTGTGAACACTTGTCAAGATTCTGCTTTGGCCAATAGGCAATAACCCCTGACAACCCCAAACAGCACCTGATATTCTAACAGCACTTTTTAGGGCTAAATCAAACAAAAACTGAGGCTGCACAGCTGTCGGCTTACAGAATGGCTGCAGATGTATTTGCATTGGTGTGCAACAATCCATTGTAATTAAAAATGCAAAACTCAGTGCTTTTTTAGTACAGTGGAACCCGGTTATGTCGACGGCCTTGGGGGTTGCAAAAAAGCATCGAGATAACCAAGGTTCGAGATAACCAAAAGCCAATCTGGTGATTTATTTGATGAACCAATCGGCCTGCTATAAAAATGTACATACACTGTCTATGTTTGCTAACAACAAAAGGCATATGTGCACCAACTAACAGCAGAGATTGTAACAGCTACTTTGTTTATGTTGGGATTATACCTTTAAGACGGCGTATGTAGTTTGATGAGCGAGCTATTCTGGTATGAGCGTGTTTTTGATTGAGAAGAGAGATGGATCTGCTGTTTCTATTTTTCTTACTTTATTTGTAATGTTTGTCAGAGTGTTTTCTTTTTCCTGGTTTGTACTTATGCTCTTTACATGTTTGATAAGAGTGTGAAACCCGTCTATAAAGTTCGTCATCTGGGCAGTCGTCAACCACTCTGACAGGCGTTACAAGATTTACCAGTATACGATTAAAAAAACCTTCGATTCTCGATAAAACCTTTAATCATATTCTCCAACATTGCAAACACAATTTCGCTCACAGTGTAAACAGTCACAACACACATTAACACATTCGCTCACAGTACAGTCATTTCAGTTCTCACAGTTCTGAGAAGTTTTGCACACGCGGTTACTATGGCACTGCGCCGCAAGAGTGAGTGAAGCGTCATTGGAGTGAGCGACCGTATGGACCGTGATGCATGTGCCACGCAAACTCAGAGCATGCACAGTGAACTAGGTATTATCATTAGTCACGGGGATCGAGACTATCGATGTTAAGTGGTGACTTTGTCCCTCTTTTGTGCTTGAAATATCAGGGTTCTGCGACATAAAATAATCGGCATAAACGATAAGAAAATGTTAAGAAAAATAGGGAGTTTGGCGGTTCCACTTCAAAAACGTCGACAAAAAACCTTTTTTATGTTTTTTTTTATTTTTTATTATTATTTTGGGTGTCATGTACTCGCGCTTAAAGAGGGTCTGATGGACTTTCTGCTCAGCCAGGCGTCCATGGGCCACAGTGTGCCAGATTAATTAAAAAAACATAAGCAGGTGAGACGTTGGTGGGAGCTCAAGTACAGGGACATGATTAGCCATAGTAGACGAGATTAATGAAGACCTTCTGAGAGAGATTATATTGACTGAGCCTGATTATACTGGAGACCGTTTATTCAGTGGCGTATCATTATGAATAGAGGAATCCATAGATCATATGCAACCCCCCCTCAAAGGGCTGATATCTCACTAAGCCCAGCCTTTGTCCTGAGCCTTAATGCATGCAGATGAATTCATAACCGGCCTGGTCTAACCAGATGAAAATGTATCCTATATGTGTGTGTGTGTGTGCGTGTTTTTTTAATACGTCTTTGGAAGATCTTTTCAATGCACGATGCAACACTTCAAAATGACAACAGTTGTCAAGCACCCAAAAAGCCAACATAAACAAATCGTCTGTTTGATACACGTTGCTGTACTGACCAACCAAATTCTGGAAATTTCTACAAGGTGTTCTGCAAATCATTTAATGTGACACTAGAAACGAGAAAGCTCAGATCGATTCCAGTAGATTCTTACTTCACACTTAATCAACATAACCAAATCAATCCCTAAGTGAAAGATCCATGTTGGCACATCAAGCTTTGACAAAGCAGTTTTTGGAGGCTTATGCAGCTGTATGTGGTGGCCAAATGTCATCTTGAATCTTTGGCTTTCTATACACCGCTCATTCACAGCCAGGCCTACTGTGTTTAGCATGCTAATATTTTATTCTTGTCTTGACTAAAAAATGGATGCACAATAAACTCTGTGACTTTTTTGCCCTTGGTGGAAATGATTTCATACATCACTTAAACCACTCCACACATCTATATTCCATCTAGCCTGCGTTTAATATTTAAACCACAATATAGAGCGAATGAGTGGTGCTCTGATGTTTACTGTGCATGGGTTTGAAATGATGAATACTTTGAGCACCATTGACAATCTGACAGTAAAATGATATGTGATTGGATGAGGAACAAAGCAAGGCAAATTGTATTACTTCAATAAGATGTGAAATCCAGGAAGCAATGCGAATTTCAACCGTGTTTTGCAGCCTCAATTTCACATGTTCAAATAAAAAGAAAGGAACGTTTAGCACACACCAGTGTAATTGCTAAAACCGCAAATGAGATGAAAAGATCGGTTTGGATGTGCAGCAACAGATGGCTGCCTCCGTCTTTGCCCTGATGTTGAGTGCACAGCAGCTTCCCTTCTTTTACACTAATTTCTCAAAACAATTTAAGCTTTGATCACAAACACAAGTTATTATCACCAGAAACATCAACACCGCATTCGCCCACGCGAGCAAAGCGTTGAAAGCAAACACGTACCTTCCGCCTTTCAGGTGAATAATGTCTATGAACATACACTAACATGCATCAGTGACCTTGTGCAAGGTAAACTCATTTGTATTCATAGATATTTGTTCAGGTTTTGTATATTTGGGTACTGAAACTTACACATAGAATGTTAAAACTTTACAACAAAGTTTAATTTGTTAACAATACCGTTTTAACTCAAATGAATTAGCCATGAGCAATACATTTGTTCCTTTAAATGTTCATCTGTGTTAATGTTAGTTAATACAAATCCAGCTGTTCATTGGTTGATCATGTTAGTTCACAAAGCATTAACTAATGCTAAGTACAACTTTTGATTTTAACACTGTGTGAATACATTTTGAAATGGACATTAAGAAAATTAATAAATTCTGTAGAAGAATTGCTCATTCAACCAATGAATATGTTGATCTTTTAAGTTTCAATGCCTTTCCAAATACAATTGTTCTTACAATCTCAAGGCTATATTGAATCCTCAAATTGAACTTGAATCATCCACATGCATATTCATTTGCAGAATAACATCTATTCCAGCTAAGGAGGCACAGCATCTGTCTGTAACTTTATTCTTTAATGTGCCTGAAAAGTCAAGCTCAATCAACAGCATTTGTGGCATAATGAGGCCTACTTGTTTGAGGACTGCATGGTTGAGGCCAGTGTGTTTGAGGCCTGCGTTAATGAGGTCTGCCTGGCTGAGGTCTGCATGATTGAGGCCAGCATGATTGAGGCCTGCGTGGTTGAGGACTACATTTTTGAGGCCTGCGTGTTTGAGGCCTGCATGGTTGAGGCCAGCGTAGTTGAGGCTTGCATGTTTGAGGCTTGCATGGTTGAGGCCAGCGTGTTTGAGGCCTATGTGGCTGAGGCCTGCATGTTTTAGGCCTGCGTGTTTTAGGCCAGCCTGTTTGAGGCCAGCGTGTTTGAGGCCTACATGTTTGAGGCCTGCGTGGTTGAGGCCTACATGTTTGAGGCCTGCGTGGTTGAGGCCAGTGTGTTTGAGGTCTGCGTGGCTGAGGTCTGCATGATTGAGGCCTGCATGGTTGAGGCCTACGTGTTTGAGGCCTGCATGGTTGAGTCCAGAACAAATAACAGTGCATGTCTATTTGGTCCAGCTTCTTCATTATTATTTTTACAGTGCAGCACAGCACCTAGTGTTTTCTGCTGACTAAAAATGCTTTGGTGGACTCACAGACATGCTGTCAATTGAGCTTAACTTGTATTTAACCTGGAATATTTGTTTTAGCTGTTTATGATTTGTGATTATATTTAGGGGTTATTTTGCTCTGATCAGTGCAAAGGCTCCATTTTTACATGTGCATCCATAATTTAATATGTGCCAACCTAGGGAATTCCTGAGCAGTGTCTGTAAATGACAGTAAATGAAACACCATCTTGTCAATTCTGGGAACTTCAGAGGGCACAGAAAAATAAACGACAGTGTTCCCAGTGGATGGCACAATCTGAATGAAAGCTAGCAATGCTACGGCTTGGAGTATCATCAGCAGGCCCAGAGATACCTTCACCATCTCTCCTTGATTGCATTTGCATTTCAAATGCCATTTATACTGTTGAATAAATACTTTTTTATAAGTCTATTCCAGCATACTGAAAAGGTTGCATGCACTGCAGAATATATACATATATTACATACATAACACTGATTATATTAGGGAGTAACAATGGATACTGTGTTAGAGTCAGACAGACCAATACCAAACTGTCCGAGTTTTTTTTTCAATTTTTATTAAATGTGACCATATCCAATATCTGTCTCACACTATACATTTGTTGAAACAACCGTAAGTGTACTTAACTTGAAAAGCTTAGTCCAAAAAGAAAGAGTTTTGCAATAGAGTCAAACAAGTCTTTGCTTTCCACAATATTTTCAGCAAATTTCAATTTCAGCCTGGTCCAACAATATTTCCTGTAGCTCAATCAGTAGAGCATTGGTGTTAACAACATCAAGGTCATGGGTTCGAACTCTGGGAAAGCAAGAACTGATTCAATGTGTTCCTTGAATGCTATGTAAGTCGCTTTGGATAAAATATTGGGTTGAGCCTTCGTCCTCAATTGCACCACTGAAAAGAGTCACGGGATCACTTTTGGTGTTGGCATCATTCGCCCCCATTGCCTTGTCGTGCAAAATTGCATTGACAAGTGAATATCCGATCTGTCCGCTTAAATGGCATAAACAAATACATGTATCTGATTCACTCCAGACTCATTTCCATACATGAATGAGGCCTGAAATCAGCCTCATTCATATGTGAAAATAAATCACGGAAACATGAGAATATCAGAATCAATGTGTCTTATCCTGCTTACACGTTTGTGGATAATATCTGATCTGTGCCACATGGGTAGAAAAAATCCACAGTGAGTGACTGGAGAAAACAACTCTGCAGGTGAGAAATGATAGAGTATATATTTTCTTTGACATGTATTGTACTAACAAGAACCGTGCAAAAAAAAAAAAAACCTTTTGCTTGTAGTTTCTATCAGCTCCTGCCCTGCTGATCATTAACACTAGGCATATTTTGTATGTTGGGACCATGCTGCTTGTCGGTTGGGAATTGGGAGTGCTGGTGGAGCAGCTACAGTTTACTTGAGAACAGTATGACTATGCTGTTCCACCAGCTAGACCAGCACTGCCAGCTCTAACAAGCATAAACCAGCCTGGTCCAACATGAATTCATGGTGTGTATGCTAGACTTTTCAGCAGGGTGGATGACACACTGTAAAACAGGTGTTCCAGACTCTGGCCACTGAGTTCCACTGTCCTGCAGAGTTTAGCTCTTCAGGATTAATAGAAAGCTACAGGCAGGTGAGTTTGATAAGGCTTGGAGTAAGAACCAGAGAATCCATTCTATAAATTAACATTTCAAAGTTATAAATAAAACAATAAAAACGCCTTTTTTTTTTTTTTCATACCAGGAAGTTTATTTAAGACCTACTCCTTTCCAAACAGTCAGTTTCCACAAGTTTGAATAATTTAAAAATGCAACATGGCAGTAATTTATTGAAGGTGGCAAAACATCACAATGTTTAATTGTGCAAGCATAGGATCAACATCCTTCCCTAACGATCTGCCAAACACTTACATCGAGATCTCACACTTACAATTAAAATTTCAGTGTGCAATATAGACCTTAGCTGGAAAACTGCCAAACAAGCTTGAGGAGGAGGTGAGAATCTGGTTCTATAATTGTTATTAAACCATTAGTACTTTATTTAGAAATAGTCCCCGGCCAACCATCAATAAATTGAAAACCTACTCAATGTCTTATGCCGTAGGGCAGACTCTTCAAAATAGCACAGATTCATAGATTCTCTGTCTCCGGGGGCCGGATGGGCCGAGTGTGTGTGTGTGAAATAATTTCCTATGGGCACACACTCATTAAAATCTAATGTAAACACGCATCCAGCTCCAAGTAGGATTTGACATTTAATTTGGACCTTTCCATATTAATAATGTAGCATGAAATTGTTGATGTTTGACTGATGGCAGAGAAATCGAAACCAATTCAGTGATCTAATAAAGCCAGCTGGCCGAAGCTTCCTTTCTAAAATTACCCACAAGGACCCAGGGTTACGTGCGATTATCCCAAACCGCAACGATGATGAAGCCATGTGTGGACAGGACCTGACAGTCTGTCTTGTTGTCTCAATGGCCTGCTTTAAAAGACTTCGGAAGGAAGGCTTGACAGATACAGTATGTCTCATTTAGACAAGCACAAACACTCATATCTATTGCACAGATCTGTATAAAGTAGATACTGAATTAAAGGGATTGATCACCCAAAAATCTAAACACTGTCATCACTTACTCACCTTCAAATTGTTCCAAACCTGTATGAATTTTTTTCTTCTGCAGGTATTCTGAAGAATGTGGGTGATCAGACCAAACAGTTGATGATAGCCATTGAATTCCATCATTCTTTTTTTCTCTCTCCCATCCTATGGAAGTGAATGGCTATCATCAACTGTTTGGTTACCCACATTCTTCAAAATGCAGTTTCTTCAGTTTCTTCCAGAATTGGCTTCTTAACCTTTTCCAGACTGATAGATCTCAATTCATTTTTCTCACACAGGGCCATATAGGTTTGGATTTTGTTTTCCCTCAGTAATAACAACCTAAAAACTGCATTTTGTGTTTACTTGTGTTATCTTTGACTAATTTTTTTTTATTTTTGGATGATCTGTAACAGTGATAAAATATGCACAAAAAAAGAAGAAGAAAAGGACATCAGGAAGGGGACTGTTTTTCTAAATTTTCTAAATCCATTTGGCTAAAAAAATGTGAGCTGGCAAGTGTTTCATACTTCTGATTGGATAATACCTTGAAATGCTCAAAAATACATCAAAGTGACAAATGACACAAGGTCATCGTTGCATAGGACAGGACAAAATTACATTTGCTGCAATTGACCACAGCGGTAATCCAGTTCCATTCTGATTACAAGTGTCATTTTACACGCACATGGTGAAAGACATGGTGTGACTTTAGGGGTCCACATTACACTAATCCAAAATGCGTGATTGACAATATAATTCATTTCAGCATTAGCATAGCCGTGTAGAAATTGGCTTCCAATTACCACACTCAGTTAAGTGCCAGAAACTGATGAATGAGGGAGCTGTATCTGGCAAGTCATTCATACTCTACTCTCATGACCTAAACTCAGGGTGAGCAGGTTAAAATTTGAATTACGATCTAATAAAGTCATATAAATATATTATTTTATGCATAACAGACAATAATAAATTCAAATTTCCCATGTAACTAAATGACAAGCAGTCTCCTTCAATAAGAAGAACGATCCTTTACTTACTGTAAGATAAAAAATGGTGAAAGTAGGCAATCTTTGACACAAGCCAAGACATATATGAAAATTTAAAATAAAACAATGCTATGAACCTCATGAATGTTGGCATTTTTTTCCTTTGTAACACTCAAAACAAAACCTGAAGAGTTAATGACACAGAAATGTCAAAGCGTACATTGGACAATGAAAATCTAAAAGTCAAAAGACAAAAATGTTGCATTTTGTTTCCACTTTTTATCAATAATGTTTCCTTGCTGAACAAAAGTATTTTAATTGTATTTTTCTTACTTACCCAAAACCTTTGAATGGTACTCTAACATTTTCAAAAGAAATGTTAAGCAGCACAACTTTTTTACATTAATAAAAATATGAAGTGTTGCCTAATCACCAAATCAGCATACTGGTATGATTTCTGAAGGATAATGTGACACTGGAATAAAGACTGCTGAGAAAATCATTGCCATCAGCGTAATAAATTATATTTTAATATATATTCAAACAGAAAGTAGTTATTTAAATTGTAATAATATTTCAGTTTTTCCTTGATTTTCAATAAAATAAATCCAGCCTTGGTGAGTGAAACAGATTTCATAAATTAAAATTGTTTAACCAGTCCTTGATATGCTGCAGATATTTAGGCATGTTTAATGCTGAACAATTGTAAGGACCTGTATAATGATCTAGATTTAACAACATTAAGATTAGGATAAGAACAAATGTATGTCCATGTCCTCCTTGTTTGCACATATAAGAACAGTCGCACATGGGTTGTAGTGAGTACACCCCATTAACATTGGAAATGTATCAAGCATTGCAGGACAGCAGTGGGATAGTGAAGCAACACTTACTTCTTATATACTCAGCGCAGGATGTAATGAGATAGGTCAAAGTTTATAAAGCATTGAGTCAGAACAAAAGCGTGTCTTAACCTAAGTGAGTGGTTGATGTTTGTAGACAGCTGGGCTATTATGGAGAAATGCTGATGCAGGTCTGGTTCTCTCTATCAGGCTCTTAAGAGAGTGTCTTTTATTAGAGGCGCAGTCACTGACTGATGATATGAGAGCTGGAGGACACACTGCAGCAAAAAAAGGGGAGTCAGACAGCCATTTCAGTTAGTGGCCTTACCCTGAGTGAACAGGTTGGGTAGATTTCTAGAAAGGTTGGCCAAACATGATGGAGTTTGTTCTCTTTTAAATGTTGCATAAATATAAATAATAATTACTTACATGTTCTTTAAACACTTCCCAACATTCCTAGTAACTGATCATTACCCTGTGATTTTGGGGGGTAAAGGCAGAGTAATTTTGTCATTAGTTGCTAGAAATGTTTGTTGTTGAATCTTACAAAAATGTGTCACATTTATATTGTGTCTGTATAAATATTTGTTTTAAACTAAATAGCAATGAAAATGTAATCCTAATTAACCTTTATGAATACATGATTAACATCAATGTTGTATCTGTGAATATTATTGTTGAGCTCACATGAACAATGAACAGATGTATTTTAACTAGAATTAGCAAAGTTTAATAAATATTGTAACAAACATATCGCTCATTCATTAATCAACGCATATATAAATATTATATAAATATAATAAATATTTATTTAACCTTATGTCATTAATTAAACAACGGTGAATATTTATTTAAAATAAATAGTTTACAAAGCAATCTACCATTGTTTTACATTAGACTAATGATAAACACTATTTTGTTACTCAAATTACATGCAACTTAAATTATGCATAATTGTAAGCAACTACTCCTAAACCTAACCCTATTTCTAAAAGTAAGCACATTTTGTTTATTAATATTACTCAGTACTTGTTTTTGTAATTACCTAAAATAAAGTGTAACCTGATATTTGTATGGATAAATGTGTTTAACTGTCACTTAAAAACTGAAATATCTCCTTAAAAATTAAGATAATTTCTTTCTTCTGATTTTGGGATGAATCGTGCTTGAAAGGTTTTGTGAGATTCACCCTAGATAATTAAAAAATAAAATAATGTTAGATGTTATAGTTACATTAAAAGCTTGAGGTCTGTTGGACAGATTTTTCAAAGCATACCATCACATATTATCCTTGCGTAGTGTAGCAATAGTGCAATTATAAAAATGGAAGGCAGTGGGCTAATAGTATGATTGAAAGTTATGGAGAAAGAGAAAAGAATGCACGTGAGAGAGGAAGAGAGAAAGAAAGCAAGCAAGCGAAGGTAGGCCAAACCCAGTGCAACAAACAATCAGTGCTGTCAGCTTTAAACAACTATCCCTCCATGCAACAGCCTGGCTAGATCAAAAATCAATGGACAAAAAATGGACTCAGCAAAAACAAATTAACTGTATCAGCCATTCAGACACTCTTTGTAAACTTGATAAAACAACTAAAATCCTTTGAGAAAACAGCAAATACACACATAGAGATGAAGTCAGCACCTTGTGGCTAACGATACGAACACTTGCACATTCCCACCTTCTCAAC
This sequence comes from Rhodeus uyekii, assembly GCA_037043235.1. Taxonomy (NCBI): domain Eukaryota; kingdom Metazoa; phylum Chordata; class Actinopteri; order Cypriniformes; family Acheilognathidae; genus Rhodeus; species Rhodeus uyekii. The sequence goes on from JAWRVZ010000009.1 coordinate 4,949,470, forward strand.
CCAGCCTCATTAAAAAAACATGCTTATAATGACATTTCTCCAAACATTTTATTACATTGGTTCTTACGCTTATAAAGGCAATTCCGAAATGAATGTCTGCTGAGTGGCGTTAAAAGGTTAATGCTCTATAGTTTTTAAAAACAAAGTACCACCTACGTTTCATAAAATCAGAACTGAATGTACTTGGTTTATATGAATGAATTTCCATAATGATTTTTCAATGGTGTTTTGGCTGTACAGTAATACCTCGAGATACGATCGTCTTTACATACGAGTATTCCAAGATCCTTCGGGCAGCAAGCCTTCGGGCAGATTTTTGCTTCTAGATATGAGTAAATATTCGAGATACGAGCGCGTGTACTGACGACGATGCACGTTCACTTCACGTGTTCGTGACTTCTGTTCGTCGCCTGCGAGTAGCTGATTTTCTCTCTATTTTGAATATTATTCTTCATAATAGCGATGAGTTCTAAGAAAGTGATTGGTAAGGATGGTACTGAGAGGAAGAAGCGCATGATGACCATGGAAATGAAGCATGAAATTGTGGATAAATATGAGCACGGTGCCGTGTGAGTGATCCAGCACACAGGAAAATCAGGAGGAACTGTCGACTAAGGAGTTGATTTATCTGCAGACGATGAACATACGCAGGTGTTGCAAGAGCTCAGCAGTAGCGAGGAGGAGGAGGATAAACCGGAGGAAAACATTTCTACAAGTGAAATTAAGGAAATTATGGCTATGTGGCAGAAGGTTTCTGATTGTTTTTTTTTTCTGATTTCTACTGGTCGTGCTTCGGCGCTTTTTGACGACACGTTTTTTTTACGAGATCTCCCTCAATAGGAATTTTGTTTTTCATTCAAACGTCTGCGCCAAGTGAAAGTGAGGGTAGTCAGGCAAAAAAAGGGAAGAAAACAAACCGAAAAAAATCACAACAATAATATAAAATGGAAGTTTTTTTTTATTTTTATATGAAAGCTAAGTTCAGTTATATTAGTTTAAGTTTCTGTACGTTACATAATGGTTGTGTAAGTTACAATACGGAATCAAGTGTCTGCGCACTAACCCCCCTCCCTCCCTCCTCCATACCTGCCACTACTGTCTGTAAAAACTTATAATTAAAACCACATTTTATTTGATATCACACGAATTCTTATACTATAATTGTGTGTGTGTGTGTGTGTGTGTGTGTGTGTGTGTGTGTGTGTGTGTGTGTGTGTGTGTGTGTGTGTGTGTCTATACCAATAAAACATGTTTTTTTTCCATTGTTACGGATCTGGAACGGATTAATTTGTTTTCTATTATTTCTTATTGGAAAACATAATTCTCAATACGAGTAATTCGAGTTACAAGCTCTGCCCTGGAATGGATTATGCTTGTATCTAGAGGTATTACTGTATTTTGAATTCGCTTTGCACTACATTGTGTCATTGTGTCGCCCGGTGCTCAAAAACGGCCCGACGGCCAAGCGTCAGCTTGGTGTGTCCCAGGCTAAAATGCATATTACATTAAAAGAGACTCGCACTGATTTGTCGTATAATATGTTAATCCCATTGTTATGTCTCAAGATTTACAGCAGCAAGACACGTTTGTAAAAGCTACTAAAATGCCCTAATTGAGCTAAGGCCTAATCCTGGTTTTGTGTTCCACGGAAGAAATATTAACACATGGGGTTTTTAACAACCAGTGCTAATTACAGAAAATATTTCCTTTTCCACTTTTCGCATTCAGTCGACAACGTTGTCAAAATGACCCTTGAAAGAAGCACAAATTTGCATTCATGTAGTTTAAACTTAACGGTTTTTGCACTCTGAAGCCATTTTCAAAAGCTTTGGTTCTCAGGCCCCCAAAACGCCATTGAACACCGTATTGCACTACTGGTTGTCACAGAACGACAAGGGGAGGACTCAAGTGCAGGGGAAGGTAAAGGATTTATTGTCACAAACATAAATTACAATACGGGAAACCAAAAACCCACGAGGGGGAAAACATAACTAGAAACATTAACTGAAACACAACCAACCGGATGAGACGGTACGGTGAACCAGGGAACATAGAAACACATCCAAGAATGACAACGACGCCACGCAGGACATCAACACACAGGGATATTTAAAGGGCACACGAGGGGAGGAGTGATCAGAAACAGCTGGGAATAATTTCGGGAAACAAGAAGGCGGGGCAGACGCTAACAAGACACAAACGCGCGGCGAACGCAACCGCGCATCGCCGCGTGTTTACAAAGCACGCGAGACATGCGCAACGGGTGAACACACCCACTGCGCAACAATGACAACAAACAGACACGTGGACACAAGAACGCGCACAAGACGTAACGCGCCCTTACACGAAACATGGGAGGAAGAGCAGTGCCACGGTTCTGTCCACTAGGAACACTAGAAACCGAAACTAAAACTGACAGAACCGTGACACTGGTGATTTGACATCTGCTGTATAAAATATTTCATTGGTAAGGTTTTTTTTTCTTTAAGTCACTCATACTGCCAACCCTGGAAATGGCAGTCAGGAGGTTTGGAATTTTAAAATGCAAGAAAACTAAATAAACTAGCAAGTTTCTGAAACTGAATAGTCCAGGGCATTGCTATTTTCAGAGGGGAAAATTCTGGGCTAGAAGTCAGATTCATTCTAAACATGTTCCTGGAGGCAATTTAAACCCTCAGCTTGATATCTGTTTTGTTGTGCTCCTTGTGCAAAAGGTGGTTATGCTCTCATGCTTTTGAATAATCAACATCAAGGCATTTTACACAACATTATCTCTGCCTTAGCAGATCTCGCTCTGTGTTGTTTGTTCACATTCACACAACAGTTTTTACAGAAAGAGTGGAGCGTGTTTGTTTGTTCACATGTGAGGTACGGGAACGTGAAGTCTGGCTCAGGTTGAATAAACCCAATCTTCCATAAGTCAAGCCTGCGTGATATTATATCAGAGAGGCTGTTTCAGAGTGCTTTACACTTGTTTCTCCCAAATTAAACTATTTTAAACTATTAAAACTATTTAACATGATCTTGGCAGGGACTGGTTTTGTTGATTTGTTAAAAAACGTGCTTTATGATTTGTTTGTCTTCCCATTCATAAGGTGGCCGAAACATTACATCTTCAGTTTCAGCATCTGCTGGGGCTCTATGACGTGCATAAAAGAGCCATGTTTTAGAGAACCATTTCCACAACTTAGATAAAACAGGGTACAGCAAGGCTGACACTGTTACGAACTGGGAAACGTGTGCGATGCTTAAAAAACGATGAGGAGAACAGGTTTGAAACTCAAACTCACTTTATTCAAAAACCAAAACCGAAACACTTTAAGTACCAAAACAAAAACAGCACACTTGTGCGAAACTTAGGGATGGCTGCCGTGAAACTAACGTTTCGAAACGGTGTCGAGATCCCGAAGCGTAAATGTTTCGAAACACTGAACCGAAACTGTGATTCAAAACACCCATGTCACGTGACTATGGCTAAACGAAGCTTCTGCGCGTTTCACAAGTGTTTCGACAGGCGGTGCTTGCTGAGTCTGCGTTTGATTGACATGAGCGGGAACAAACCACACAATCGCACATCTGTCTCAACTCCCACAAAGCTTAAAAGAGGAGTTAATGCATCTTCATCTCCTGGGTTTTTGTCAGAGAAAGATTTTGAGATAACGTTTACGATATAGTGACATTTATAGTGCAATTTAGATTTATGCTACATTTAATTTAAATATACAGTATTTACTGATAAACTAGAGACAGTGACAGATAGATATAGTGTCATTCTAGGCTAATACTGATTAGATACATGGATTCATGTACGTCATGTATTGTATGCCTTTGGCTGGAGAAATGATCTGTAAAAAAAGTAGACTAAGCCCTTCCACACCAGAGCAATTCATGTTTCTGAATAAAAATCTGTAAAAAACAAACAAAAATGAGACCATTGTGGATTGATTTGTTTTATTAATTTTCATTTTATGACCAAAATAATCTAGTTGTTATTATTATATATTATAGCTATATAGTGAGGATGTTAAAAACTCAAAACATTAACAAAAACACATTTTTTTTTTTTTAAATGGCATGTTGTCAAAGTTGTTTCATATAACATGTGCAATTGACCACTAGGTATCACCGTGGAGACGGGTGTCGGTATAGTGCAGGGGTGCTCAATACGTCGATCACGATCTACCAGTCGATCTCCAAAGTACTATTGGTAGATCGCATGACATGGTGAGGTGACATTGTCATGAACTGACGCTATACAAATAAAGTTGAGTTGTTTTGAATAAAAACTAGACGTCAGTGTATCAGCCATCCGTCACTTGATTGATACACAGGACAACCAGTCAGATGACATCTGATTTGTTTCCGTACAATTAGGTCACTTGTGCATGCTCAAACAACGCCCCTGAGCGCTGCAAAGCTAACAAGCTAGTCGTTGGTTACATCCTAATTTTTCGCTCGGTTTTTTCCTCTTACACATAAGCTAGGGTATAAAAATGAGTGGGGGAGCTGGACCAAGTAAGAAGAAAAAAACGTATCACTTTCATACGAAATGGGAGTAGGACTTTTTTTTCACGATGACATTTTCAAAGTGCGTTTGTCTCGTCTGCCAGTCTACCGTCGCAATACCAAAGAAGGGAAATGTGGAGCGGCATTTTCGGACTCTTCATGGAAAACACGACACAGAATTCCCACCGAAAAGCGAGCTGAGAAAGACAAAGGTGAAGGAGCTAAAATCCCAGTTGATGGGATGTACAAAAAATGTACATAATTATGTTGTGTTGTGCAACATATATGTATGTGGTTATACATCAACATAAGTTGTAAGAATCCTCAATTTATTTCTCAATAAATATAATGGGTAGATCAATTTGACTTGGTCATTTCAAAAGTAGCTCCCATGCTGAAAAAGTGTGAGCACCCCTGGTATAGAGTTTTGAGGCCTCGACACAATACAGCACATTTGCTTCAACTGTTTCAGTGTTTCATAAAGCCTCGCTCTGCCCACCATTAGCAAAACCGGGAAAACTGGGATAACTTAGAGAAACAAGAAGAGACAGGAACAAGGAGCTGGCAGCCACACACAAAGAGTACGCCAAAGACAGAGTCACAAAAAGATCATCAACAACCAACAAAGACAAGGTAAACACAAGTGGGTTATTTACACAAGGGAATGATGAACACCTGGGTAGACTAACGATATAAGTGATGGGACACGGAAGTGAACCACATGACAAGGCCGTGACAAATGCCACACCAGACAGGAAGTATAATGACCTTACTGACAGGACCAAGGGTGACAGGCACCAAGGCAAATTTGACAATTTGGAAAGTCCTTTCACATAATAGAGGATTTTCCCGTATCATTCTTCCAGTTTTCAGTGTCACATGATAGAAATCATTCTAATGGACTCAGTTCTTCTTATTACTAATGGTGAAAACTGCTTAGGTTTTGCAGCTTAATGGAAACCATGGTATGTTTTTTTCAGGAAACTTATTTACTTCCTGAAATGGAAAATGCTACTTCAATTCACATTTAACTTAAATTCTAGAAGTAAACTGGAAATAAAATAGTTTTCTTAAATCAATTCTGAATAGCGCACAGCCAGGCTGGCACATCCCACTGCTCAGCGGGGATGTTTTACAGTTCTTTTCTTTTGAGGGTTTGCTGGAGGCCTCGTGTATTTTTTCACCAACTGTGATGAGAGAACAGAGAGCTGATGAGTGCTAAGAACATTCATTACTGATGATAAAAAAAACAAATTTCCTCAAGTATCTTTATCAAAGTAATACTTTTCCCAAAGGAGATAGAAAGTGCTAGAGAGAAAGTGTAAAGAGAGAGAAAGAGAGGCTTATTTAATTAAAATTTGCAAGTGAAACAGTAACACATTATTTATTTTGTGATGATAATGGCTAAATTATAACAAACACATGCCTGTAACTTTCTAATTCAACTTTATCAATTAATTTAGAATTCGCATTTAAGTAACGCTATCATATGTCCTCGAACCATAAGTAAGACATACAGTATTATTCAAAATTTATATTGCCTAATGTGATGGCTAAGGCCACACTTAAAGTAATTATATATATATATATATATATATATATATATATACATGTTTATATATATATTTATATATATATAAATCTTTCATTTGTTGTGAAGGATTAGTGTGTTTTGACCATTTATATAAAAAAAAATACATTTACTTTTTTAATGCAAAATGCATACTTTTTAATATCATGATCTTCATATCATATACCAGGTATTATGGGAAATGTAGTTTCAGGTCTTTTTTGGAAAAGTGTTTTCATATATATATATATATATATATATATATATATATATATATATGTGTGTGTGTGTGTGTGTGTGTGTGTATATGTAAGTGTGTGTGTGTATTTTACGCTGTGCTGATGCCTACAAATATTAATCATAGTCATTAATCATTATTAATTAATTAGTTAATTAAATTGTCAAATTAAATAAAATTGAGAAAATGGAAATTAATTACAAACTATTCTGATATATAAATAAATGAAAATGATTTAGAATAAAAAAAATTACAAAAGCACAAAATACCCATACCTAATATCAAAAGATAATACAAAATATTAATAAAAAGGTATAATGGTGTACAAATAATGCTGAAACTATTAAGATATTAGAGATTTTCAAGAACTTTGAATTCTGAGCTAAATAAAAGTCAGTTGCATGTTTTGCATGTCAGAAAGCATGAAATGTCTGTGAACTTTTGAACGACATAATTTTGTGTAAAATAAATGTCAGCTCTTTAAAGGTTATTTCATGACTTCAAGGACAGGTATGAGGGAAATGTTTTACACTTATCTTGATTTTACCTTGGTAAATAAGAGAATTTCTAATGCTAATATTTAGAGTATCTAAGTTTTTCTTCTATAGAGGTTATTAAATGAATAGCATTATTAATACAGTACTCAACCAAACCCCACAATTCACATTGAAATTCACTCAAAATGTATAAACAAATCTAAACATTGTGTATACAAGGAATATTCTAAACTAAAATGAATACATTGGTTCAAGGATATAATTTATACTTTTTAATCATAAAAAAATCAATTACTTGTTTTTTTTTTTTTCCCCACCACAAAGATAATTTAAACGTTATATCTCAATTGAAACATGTTTGCATGGAATGATTCATATAAGGAATTCAACTAAAATATTATGAGGTATTTGGTGCAAAATCAGACTACTGATATTCCACCATGGGAGGGGGTTGAAACTTAGAGTCACTTCTAATTTCTCCAAAGATTTAAGAAGAATAGTCACAATCTAATTTTTTTTCTTTTTGTGAATTGACTGTCCAAAATGACAAGCCATTAAAGATGACCAGTGACAGCATGTGGGTGATAAAGATAAATTTGAGGGTAACAGAAAGCACTTTGCGAGAGGCTTCACTATTAGAAGCTGAAATGCCAAACTTATAGAGCTATTTGTTTGATCTTAACACTCCATTTGCTTCGATAGAGCTGCCAGGCGCAATTTTCTGGAAGACATTAGGAACACAATTGTCAATGGATGCCTTAAGACAAATAGAGATGTCTCAGGTATCCTCCTTCAATGTCACACAAAAGATGCTTATGTGTACTCCACCTCCCCCCATAGCCCAACACGCACACGCACACACACACACACACACACACACACACACCTGAATATGTGGTTTATGTGGACGTGATGATATTTACACTGCATATTTATATGAGAACTTATATATACTTATACTATACTCGAAATATTGACTTAAGTCAAAATAATATTGTCAATATTTCGAGATACTAAGTCAATATTTTGAGATACTAAGTCAATATTTCGAATATTATGTGTGTCAGAAAATGTTTAGTTTTTTTGGGGGTTTTTTTATTTCAAAAGTAACACTGTTTAGTATTTTGAGGGTCCTCATAAACCATGCTGTAATACCCATGTCATTGCAAACGTTTGTGTCCTCATTCAAGAAGACTTACAGGCATGCGTGCAACTCATATATTCACATTATAATTGCTTGATGAACTTTCCGATTTTGTAAAACGGACCAACAGCATGAAAATCACAGTGATTTTGGTGTATGTGTGTAGTAAGTATGATTTATAAAGTTCATCACAACCTTAAAAAATGTCATCACAACTTCATAAGATTTTTGTGTTTCCTGTCATTTATCTCTGCACATTTAGATTTTTCTACAACAGTAATACTTTATTTTTTTCCAAACATGTCCTTAGTTAAGTATAGTAGTCAAGACAATATCTAGACAATCTTAGCTTATCATTTGTTCATATTTTACCCCACTGCTCACGATCATTAATCTCTGCCTGATTAAAATCAAACCAAAGACCATCTACTGTGACTTTCTACAACGATAGAATGAGAGAAGCGCTGCAAAATCGGTTTCTTCCAAACACGCACACTGTGTAATATTAAAGATGTTGTCTGCCAGTGTGATCATCTAATTTTTCCCCCTCTTTTAATGGCTTTAGCTAAATACTATAAAAAAATGAAACAAAATCCATGGTTAAACACCTAAATAGGGGTTGAACAACTATGTCATCACCCTGGACTGAATCTAGAATTGAGAGGCTCATCTTCACAGTTTCTGAATATTAGTGAGGCTTAACACGGATTTTAATGAGCGTTTAGAGATTAATCCTCATGAGTAAGCTTCATAATCTTCTTCAATCTCACTGCATCACATTTTGTTTTTGTTTTTTGATTTTTTCAACCTGATAATCTTTATATCATTCCACATATTAACCCACGCACATGCAACGCCGCCGAGGTGTAGAAATTCAGCCGGCAATGTGCAAACCTCAGTAGAGCAATTACTGTATTTTCAGCTTGAGAGAACTGTAGGATTTAAACCTCCATCAGTAATGGTCCCACACAGTGGCACCGAACAGTAAAACATGCTTGTCTGAGTTTCCTTCACAGACCTGTATTAAAGCCTTTTGCCTGCCAGACAAAGATTGATAATCAAAGGTACTGGTAATGTAAGGTCACTTAAAATACTTGAAAATTCTTGTAAAAAAATATCAAAAGTAAATGTCTTTAAATCACTACCGTGCTCAGCTAATATTAAATATTAAAAGCTACTAACACTTCTAAATTATGAAGAAATTTGTATGCATCTTTAGAAAAGCATGGCTCCTCTTTAAGGCTTTTTAAATATAAAAAAAAAAACATGTAAACATGCAATTCTATGCAATTCTCTTTGGTTTCATATTAATTACTTATATTTCAGTGATTTGATAAAGTTTTAAAAGACTGTTTTACTGTTTCCTAGGCTTTTGACTTGGTTAAATGTGTTATATGTTGTGGATGCATCTGACCATCGCTGCTCATTGGTCAGTAAATGTTGCTATTTAAAGCACAAGGACTTATGGAAGCATGTAAATGATAGTCGTTTGAATCTACAAATGTGCTTGCTCTAAGTAGTGTTATTGATATTGCTTTGTAGCCAGAAGGTGCTTCATTTGATATCACCATTACAATGATAAGTGTTCCTGCTGGTGAAGCTGGTGTACACCAATTAAATTGTCTTTTTGCAGATGCAACTGCTTTGCAGTACAAAGACTCTTCACTCTCACTGAAACAACTTGGATCCTATTTTTTTTTGACAAATAACAGCTTGGTTCCAAACAGTGGATAAATTCCACTCATTACCACAATTGCAACTTCTATCGCCATTGAGAGAGATTATAGATTTGCCAGGGCAATAATTTGACAGAACTATTGAAAAACAGATACACAAGTTATTGTATTATTTGTTTTAGACACTAATTGTGAAGCCCCCTCTCTCTTCCCCTAAGTTTGGACACTCTTATGAGAAACAGAACTGTTTAAAAAAATAATTGACATCACATACAGTTCGCTGAGTGTAGAGATTTAAAAAAATGTAATGAGCACAATGAGTTGTTTCAATCATACTTTGGTTGGTGATCAGCAAAAATTATTTTGATTACTAATTACAGCTTGTAGAGGCAGCTAGTGTTTGTACTTGATTTCAGCTTGGAATAAATTAGCAGTGCAATCAGTATCTAATGGAAAACAAATACACTAATCCTTCTCGAGATGCGATTTCAATTAAAGCTTTGTAAAAAAAAAAAAAAAAAGTATCAGTGCTTGACTTATGTTAAATATTGCAGATTTTTTTTTCCGGTGCCACAGGTTATAATTTTTACCAAAAAAAAACTGAGTTACAATTGATTTCGATGACATCAAGGCATTATATAAACAATAATTAACTTTGGGACTATGTCAACTAGCTCTCATTCAATGGTAATAGTATGTTTTACATTGCTACTGTACTTAAGTACATGTTCAAGTATCTGTACTTCCAGGGCATGATATCATAGTCTTTACTCTTCTACATTTCAAAAAACTTGTTGTACCTCGTCATTTTGAGCTGGAAGAAAAAGCCAACCACTCCGAGATGTCATAATGGTGTCTGATTCATGAATGAACTGATTAACCTGTTAAATTGCTTCTATAATGACTGGTTCTCACTGAACGATTAATTAGTGGATTGGACCAACACGAAAATATGATTGCATCTGTTCTCAACTCAACATGTGTGATCCACTTGAAGCGGCGTTGCATGGACTGATCGGTATTTGACATCAAAGTACAACAAGAGTGATTAGACAGCAGACGCCTCGGTAAGATTTAGAGCTGCTCTCGCAGAACTTTGATGTCATACGATCGGTATGCGGTGTCGCGTTAAGCTGAACACACCTAACGAATCACTGACTTGCTGATGATCAATGATCCACTCAGACCAAGTCATCAGTTAATAATTCACCAAGTTCACTTGTCTGATTCAAAATGAGACAAAAATGGGAGATCCTCTGAGCTTTGTGCATGAAAACTTATTTATGCCAAGCTGTTTTAGCTTTTTGTATATAGTTCTTGAATGAGGACATGTCCATATGTGTGTCTGAATGAGGTAGGTTTTAAGTAAACACTAAACAAAGTTAAAATAAAGCAAATTACGTCCCATGTTGCATGTTGGCAAACTTAGCAGTTTCAAATGATGATACAAAATATTTGTTTGCATATTGTTAACACATTTTGCCCTATCTGTTTCTATATTGTAAAAACAGTCAGGAATTTCAAAACCAGCCACAAACAATCAGTATTTCTTCAGTATTTTATCTTGAACCACTCTCCCAAGTGCCCATTTCTGCTGCTTTGCAATGTACCTCTTTCTTGCAGAATTTCGTTCCATGCAATGTGAAAACTACGGTAGCATGAGATAATTGCATGATCTATGACCAAGGTGAAGCAATTCCTCATTCAAACATTGGTCTTGTTTCATTACCGCTTCATTTTTATTCCTCTTTTAATTTGACAACGACAGGTGAAATAATCAGACAAATAAAGTAGGAATTAGCAATAAGCTCATCAAAAGTATTCTGATTCATAATATACTGACATTAGCTTGCATTGCTAACAAGCTAACCAACAGGCTGGAAAAAACGTTTGATGGGGTAGTTTTAGGAAAAATGTATCACAGCACACTTACTTGAATTACTGGAAAAGTAACTTCATATGTAAAGTTAGCGTTGCTTTGTCAACTTTTCACCAAAGATTAACAGCAATCGTTGACAGCCAACTTACCTCAGAATTGTCGTTGTGGCTAATAATGTAGCTTTCCTGTAGCTCTCCTGTCCCTTGAATGCAATGTAAGAATGCACTTGGATAAAAGCATCTGCCAAATGCATAAATATAAATGTAAAAAATATCAGTCGAACGCCTGTTGAGGGTTGAACATCTGTTGGCAGATATTAATCAGAGTAAATTTAATAATAATAATATTCTGATTGTTGGTTGACATATTGTTGCAAAGTTACTTATAGTTAGTGTGATAGCAGTAAATGCTAATTCTGATTGACTGTAAGGTGTTATATTTAATTTCACAATAGTCCTGTCCTTGTAAAGTCTTACTTAACCCAAACTTTTAATGGATAAATATACATATCTTGAACCTAACAAGTATAAAACAAGTTTAAAGGGTTATTTCCACCTGAAAGCCCATAAATGTTAGTCTGCAAAGTAACAACACCTGCAACAAAATCAATTGAGTTTTTGAGAAGTCATTAAAATTCGAAATGTTCCTTTATGGCAACACTTCAGTAAGCTTTAAGTCAGTGGCAGTGTGACCTTTTTGTGCAATATTTACTGTGGTTTGCAGGCCGCCTGCGCATGCATTTATTTTCCGGTGTGTAAGCACATAGCTGAGAGTAATGGCTATTAAGTGTGGCTCTCTGGTGGACCATCAGCATGAAGTGCCGGTTTATTCTTAATGCAGGTGTCCGCATAGAGCCATTATGTATCGGTCCCTGACTCAGCTGCAGTCGACAGTTCATTCTGATTCAAAATAAAGGATGTGCACACAGACTCATGTGATCCCGCATGCTTCAACATGGTAAACATTTTGTAAGAAACAAAAATAACATCCAGAGCTGTTGCCCTTAATGATGATAATAAAGATATTCCAATGTATATTGTTTTTTTTTATATATAATGCTGTGTTTCAGCTAGTGCTGTCAGTAACATAAGAACAAATGCACCAAATTCACTATATTAATTCCATAAACAGTTATACCTTGGTTTACGACTGACTTTGTATACGAGCAAATCGGTGTACGAGCATTGTATCGGTGTGCGAGAAAAATATTCCTAGATCTAACGCTCTGCATCATCACGCGCATTTTTACTGGAAATATCCTAAGGACAGCCTCTCATAAAACAGTCATGCGGTTCCAACCCCTTTATCACCCCTTAACTCCTTCATTCTCTCAGCGTTGCTCGGTTTAGCTGCATCATTCACCACAGTACATTATTTTATAAGTTGTTGTTCATTCTGTTAATCATCACAACAACTGTTACATGTGAATATGATGAAACTTTATTAACGGAGGATGTGTTACCAACACGACACATTGCGTGTTATCCGTCCAGTACCCAGGGGGTAATGATGTTCTTAAAGGGCCATACACTTTTAGAGAACAGCATACTATAACAGTTATAACTCTGTACAGCTCATATACATAAATGATTTACAGCGGTTTTACCTCATGTTGTTGCATTAACTGTGATCGCTATTCTTCACATTATAATATCGTTACAAATGTTGAAGGAACTAGTTAATCTGATGTGTTCAATAAGTGTTCAGTTAACAGTCTTGTCACTTTAAGAGGGCGGGGTTTCAGGGGGACCAGAGAGAGAGTTGAGTTGTGAGGGATGAGAGAGGGCTCTGAAGCAGAGTTATAGTTTTGATTTTTCTGTTATGTACGGCGTGTGTTGCGGCCAGAACAGCAATCCGTTAGTTCTCAACAAAATCTCTGAATGAGAAGGAACCTGTCTGGGTATTAAAAGTAGCAACACTACAATGTAGTGAAATATTTACGTACAGTACAGAATATAGAAAGAAGGTACGAAATTCTCCTTGTAAGCAGTAACACCCCACCCCCCTCCCCTCTTCTCCCGTCTCCATCACATCAGCAGTGTCAGCTAAAGGGCGCGTTACAATACGTTACAGTAAATTGTCAAGTATTTTTAGAGTTTAATTGTCAATTATTAATTAGTATTTATATGAGATCTTAATGGTTATATTTTTAAATGTAATTAATAGGTTAAAACCCCAAAAATATTTAAAATAGGCATTTATGGTCGTGTGGAACAAATCAAGTGATTTTTAGTGCATTCTTATGGGGAAAATTGTTTTGGTGAATGAGAATTTTGGGTTACGAGCTCGATCTTGGAACGAATTAAACTTGTAAACCGAGGAATTGCTGTATCTACTTCTGAGAAAAGTGTGGCAGATGACTGGAAGTTAATTTCAACATAGGTTAATACCATTCATAATATGTTGTATTGCCACTGTAAATGGGACTACCTTAAAATCAAATTTGAGGTGAAATTCAATCAAAATAATAACAGTGAGAAAGCAAACAAATAAATAAATGACAAAGTCAAAAGTGAACCATCACAAACCAATCCATTGCACATAGAGCTGTGGGCAATGAAAGAAAAGAAAAAGGCAATTTTCAACATGCTATGATTTGGAATTTATTGTTTCTAATTTTGCATATTATTTAAGATGGACAGTATTTAAAATAAAATCCCTCCGCCAAATGTGAGCAGCACATCAGTATCACACATTTACAGCAGTGCGCCCACCCGTTTCAAGGGATGTTTCAAAATTCATATCACTGGGCAGCAGAGCGTTTTAAAATGCTGCAGAATTAAAACATCAATTCTATTTTGGGTCAAAATATTTGACTCGTGAATAGCAGAGAATGGTTGTGAACATGTTTGTTTCACAATATAATTATCAAACATTGCCTTACACCCACACAGACTTTATAAGTATTGATAATATGTATTAATGGGAACAAGCTTTACAAGTGCCTTTTGCAAGTTTTTCCCCTGCTGAAAACTCAGAACATTGTTAGCAAAGTTAGATTTCCGTCAGAAGAAAAACTTTCAGCCAGATCACAGAGAGGTTGGGATTTTACTAGGAGACATTATTATCCAGCTGAATTGTTTATGTCGACAAATTTCAGTGGGAAAGAAATATTAAAACAAAGCAGGAATCAACAGCAGAGCAGAACTAAAGCAAACATCCGAGGCAGATGCTGGCATTTGTTAATCAGGCAGAATTTCATCAGGATTTCACCATAAAAAGCACCATGGACATGTAACATTCCAGTGTCGGGGAAGCTACTTTGAGACTGTATTTCCCCGGGGAGCATGCCTTTTTTGCACCGAACAAGAGCACAGAGCAACAGAAAAAAGTGCAGATAACAAACCCTTAACCCTCTGACGCACGCGATCACGCCGATGCGATTAGAACATTCAGTGTGTCACGTTATCAACTGCAGAATTCAAACGTGTTTTTGCGCGATATCTTGTGTTAATCCAGAGATGAACTTGTTCAGAGCTGGTCATATATCACAACTATTCAGTGCTTTCAACCACATAAGGTTTCTTTTAGGTTTCAAACATTTAAACAAACATAAGTACTGGCAAAACAATACATTTATAGTTTGAAAAATACACACTGATGTCTATAAAAGGGGAATCTGTTTAATTATAAATTGATTAAGTGTTTTATTCGTATCAGATACACATTGCGTTGGTAACTATAAATTTTACTCTATTAAATTGGGGGGGGGGGGGGGGGGGGGTCGCCGCAAAATGTTTACTTCCTAGGGGGCGTAACAGAAAATAACTGAAAAGCACTAGTCTAATGAAAGCTTCATGCCGCCCAAAACTGAGCAAATCACAGAATGTGTTCTTTTTTTTGGAAGAGAAAATTGAAACCAGGAAAAATCTATATATTAGCCGCGTAATTGTTTAAGCTGTGAGGTTCAAAGCGTGGAAAAACAATTGCAGCTTATAGTCCGGAAATTCTGGTAATGGTAATTTGCAGTGTGCATTTGATGGAAGCTTTGATGCTTTTGATGACAGCAAAATAGAACAGCCTGAATCAGAAGCCATTGCTGTTTTGTCAGTCTCCCCCTCCCCCCGCCGCTCACCACACCCACTTTTGTAGCATTTTTAAAAAATTGAGGTGAGACCCTTTAAAGCAGGGTTTCTCAACCTTTTGCCTATTGCGACCCACTTTTTTTTTGTATGACAGTCCTACGACCCACTAAGGCTAGAAATAAATAAATAAAAATAGTAAATAATAAGTAATGGAAAAATAATGAAATAATTTGTTAGACCTATACTGTGTGTGCTCATAATTAAATTCACAAAACACTTTTTCAAAAATTGGGCAGACTATGAAACGAACTGATTTATTTATTTTCACTCACGTTCACACACGTTAATGTGACATTTGAGACTGCCGCTCTGAAACGATGATATCCAGACGCGGTGAAATTGGGGAAAGGGCCACTCGTAGTGTCGCACTCAAACTAGAAGTTGTCAGTCTATTCCTGCCTTTTGTTTTCGTTGCAGTCACCGTCGAAAATCCCGACTCGCAAAGATAGGTAGTGCTAAATGGCAGAAGAAACTTTGTTGCACGACTTGCGCGTTCGAAGCTGTCGTGAGCGACACAATACTGCTTTGCTGTCTTTTAAGTACATCGCGCTTTCGCACAAAGTAATCCACAGGTTTACCGACACATGTTGGATGTTTAGTCTGAAGGTGACGTTTTGATGGCTTCATGGACTCCTTTGCTAAGACCTCACCACACTCAACGCATTGTGGTTTTTCGTCCGACTTAGTAAATCCATATTTAATATACAGTGAGCCTCGCTACTTCGCGGTTCGACCATCGCGGATTCACGACTTCGCGGACTTTTTTCATTACGTATGTATATATTATAAAAGAAATATATCGCTGATTTTCCGGAAATTTCGAAAATAGACGCGATATATGAACATTAAAATCAGCTTGCCTGGGTGGGCCTGGGCCCCCTCATTTACATGTTCGGCCCCCTCAGACTTTCAATTGTTTAAAATCGCAACTGTGAAAACGGAATTAAAAGCACATATCGCCCTCTGCTCAAAACGATCGCAACGCACCCCCAAAGTCAACATTGGCGCGCTGCACATTGCATCATAACAAATCCATTGGGGTTTCCCAGCACAGGTTCGAATCCTGCCGACTATGTTATGCTCGCCCACCACCCCTGTCAACAATCTTGCGCAGTTTTGCCCCTCATTTTAAGATGGGCCCCTTCAAAAAAAAAATCTGGCTACTCCCCTGGAACACAGTAAAACTCTCGCGACCCCCTCTGTAAAGTTCCGCGACCCACTAGGGGGTCGCGACCCCCTGGTTGAGAAACAGTGCTTTAAAGCATGTTGCCTTCATGTCAGGTCAGAATTACTGTATTTCAGAGATAAACATGCATGAATGGCACATAAATCCAATTACCAATGAAAAATTCCAAACTCAAAAAGTCGAGGGTGTGTCGATTGAAGAATCCTGGCGGAAACAAATTGGGCATAATTATGTTTTAGTTGTGAATGTTGACTGCACAATTATCTTGTACCTCTTTTATGTACTGCTAATGAAGAAAAGCAATAAAACTAGTCAGAAAATACTGCTCATTTAGCTGGTTAATGAGGCATCTGAATTGTGCAACAAAACTGCATTTCCCATCATTCTCTTTGGCAGAATGAGAATGATTAAATACACAGATAAAGTTTCAATTACACACTTAATGCACTTTATTTTACTATTTTGTACTAGCTCTTAGTCTTTAAAACTAAATGAAAAAAAAAATGTATTTATGACCCAATCAAGTAATTGGTATTCATATTGCGCTTTATGCAATACAATTTTTTTCGAAGCAGTGACACACATAATTAAAAAGGAAAATAACAGTGTTTATGTTTCAAAATGTATAAGTCATGAAATGATTAAGCAATTATGAAACTTCAATTTCAGCTGAAAGCAGATCTACAGTACATAGGACAATATTTTAAATTCAACAAAAGTTCAAAGATGCTATAATTTAGTTCAATAACAGTGTCACTGTTGCAAGGTTCAACAATTCAAATTCAATCAAATTCAATTCAGCTAGAGTATAAAGCTGCTTTACAGAAGTGTCATTATTCAGCAAAATTCAGTTTAGAGTAGTGTTAATTCAGTTCAGTAACACGGTTAATATTGCAAAGATTATTAGTTACAGTAAGGAACAAATTTCATTTAGCTATAAAGCAGCGCTACTGCAAACAATAATGCCATGTTTTAGCTCCAGTAAGTTCAGAGTTGATAGAATTCAGCTCAGTAACAGTGTAGATGTTGCAAAGTTCATTTTTGAATGTTTGTGTTAATGTGTATTAATCAAAATCACCAGAAAGTGCATCGTATAATAATTACAACACCTGAGCTTGTAAGTAGGAACATCCCAAGTAGACTTGAAGGACTAGACTAAATTTTCTGTCTTTTCATTACAAGCAAGAAGACCATAAAATAAAAATAAACGAAATTGCAGCTATGTCTGGGAACTACATAGAGTGATGAATCATTAAATGTGTGTATTGAGACAAACTAACCCAATGAAGTGATTCTATACAAATAATAATTGGCACATAGTATATAAGGGCATGCTAGGACAGTGTGTTTGATATGCTCACTCAGTTGTAGATTTATGATTTGTTCTGTTTAAAATGGTCATACAACATAATGTAGCATTTGTCCCAGTATGCCATAACTTGAAGTGTATCACCTTGCAAATGATCCAGAACATGGTAGCACAACATGCCTTCAACCATCCAAAAAGAGCCCACCTCACACATATCTTTCTTCAAGAGTAAGCTAGACTACAAAAGCTGTGAATAACTCAACTATTTCTGAGCTTGCAAAAGAGCCTTCAGCTGTTTTTTTAAAGGTTGCAATGTTCTCAGAAGTTTGACTGGAGGTTGGCAGTTCATTCCAACTAAGAGGAACTGAGAAAGTAAAGCCGCTGGAAAGCCACATTGTGATACCGTCAGGCACTACTCGCCCACTGACCGTAGAGCACATAAGGGAACACAGACCTGTAGGAGGGTGATGATTCAGTGGCAGTCCTGAAGGTCTACTCCCAAGCCCTGAATTGGATGTAGGCCACTATAGGAGTGAGACCAAGAGAGGTAGCATTCGCCCCTATTGGTTGATTGAAGATCAGAAATCTACAGATGCATTTTGGATCATCTGAAGACTTCTTTATGTGTTATATCCTGGAAGACTCTTGTGCATTACCCATACAACGACAGAACTCACTGCTTTGCCATAATACAAGGCATCTTTGTAGAAACTTGCTTGCTATTACTGACTGTTAATTTCCCAAAAGTGCAGTGACATGGTCGAACCTCTGTCAATTAAAGCATGCAGGTTCAAAAATGTACTATAGGATTGTCAATAATGTCGCCACGTGCAGGTGGTGGAGTAACAACTTCTAATCAGTCAACACAAGATTATTTTAGTTAATTTACACATCCAACAGAAAGCCATTCATATTTTTAATCACATTATCCTGCAGTATTTAGTGAACACTTTGCTCCTGTGTACATATGGTTCATTCAGTCAGCAGGTTTCTTCACAACATAATTTCTCCATGATTCTTCCCTGTTGTTTTGTTAAATTCGGTGTTTGATTCATCATGGGTTCCTTCTTATGTCATACCCAAACATATTCATGCATAAGCACATTCTTCAAAAATGGTGCTGATTAATGACTTCTGAAAAACACTGAAAAGCATAAACTGGCATGATTTCCATGTTGGTCTAGGCTGGTTGATGCTGGTTACAGCTCCTAGACTGATGGTCCAGGTGGATCAAAACCTCCTTGCTTCTTCAAACCCTGCATCCATTGGAATGGACATCACGTGTTTTTATTTTTTTATTTTTTTTGTAGGCCACAGTTTGGACTTAAAACAGTTCTTTAGTTTTTTTGCCTTCTTATTGCAATCGTATTCATTATTCTTTTCAAACTCTTCAATGGTGGTTCACATACTGCTTAAACTGTAGTTCATATGTATAATTAAAATATCCAATGTCCAATATAACAGACCAATAAAAAACAAAAAAAAAAAAAAATATATATATATATATATAAATATATATATATTTGAATGTTTTGATGAAAGATATAGGATGTACTGCATATTAGAATGATTCTTTTCCTCAAGGACATGATTTTAACAAGAAATTATGCTTCTTCACACATGTTGAGAGCTGTAATTACAAACACGTAAGTTTTTCAATGCTGTTAGCAAATGCTTGTTGGAACTATGGTTTCTGGAAACACCAAATCACTGAACTATGTTGGTAACAATGGAACTTACAACCATAATTAGGCTAACGATGGACACTGCTTTCGGGCTGATCTGACTGCCATGAAAAGATGCATCTTCCATACAGAAAACTAATCCATAACAATAGACAGAGGCACTGTGTGACTCTGGTCTAGACATAAATAGACTTTTCTCCATTTGTAAGTCACTTTGAATGAAAGCATCTGCTGTGTAGAGTAACAAAATGCTATATCACAATTTGTTTCCTTATTGAATTACAAATGATTTACAACCATGTGAACTAAATTTATAAACACATCTATAAAATTCAATATATAATCATTAGCCATGTGGCCAAAGCTTACCTTATATATACTTTATCCGGAATGAATGGTTACTAATCTCAAAACAAATTCAATTGAATAATAGATTAAATCATTCCTAGTTCTTGCTGGATAACGCGAGTCAGGTAACAGTACAATACTTTTATAAGAGCTGCCCTGAAATGTAAGTGGAACCCCTGTAAGTAGAAGCCTCACTTGCTTAGGTGTATATATGCAGTGGTGTGAAAAATACTTTGCCCTTTCCTGATTTCTTATTTTTTGCATGTTAGATAACACAAGTAAAAACAAAATGCTCTTTTTAAATGAAGGTTGTTATTATGAAGGGAAAACAAAAAGCAACATGGCCCTGTTGAAAACTGCCCCCCTTTAAAAACATAATTAACTGGGATTTTTCACACCAGAAGTTCAATTGATTACAGACATACCTGTTCTCAATCAAGAAATCACTTAAATAGGACCTGCCTGACAAAGTGAAGTAGGCCACAAGATCTTCAAAAGCAAGACAGCATGCCAAATCAAAGAAATATTCAATGAAATTCAGCAACAAATGGGAAGTAATTGAGATCTAATTGAGATTTGGCACTCCAGCGAACCACAGTGAGCACCATTATACACAAATGGCAAAAACATGTAATAGTGATGAACCTTCACAGGAGTGGCCAGCCAACCAAAATTTCCCCAAGAGCGCAACAACGACTTATCCAAGAGGTCACTAAAGACCCCATAACAACACGCAAATAACTGTAGGCCTCACTTGCCTCAGGCCCCGTCCACACGGAGACGCGTATCACTGCATCCGCATACATTTCTTATCGGATTGGCGTTCCGTCCACACGCATCCGGCGGTTTGGGAGATTAAATCCGCTCTCTTTTGATACCGGGTCCTAAAGTGGATAGTTCTGAATCCGACACCCTTGCGGTATCGTTTGGACGGCCAATCCGTATATTTTTTTGTTTACCGATGATGTCATCACATCACGTGTCGGCTGCGTCACAGTAACAGCAACAGTGTTGCCAGATTGGACTGAAGATTCCAGCGCAGCTACAGCTTAAAACCCTCCCATTTAAAAAAAAATACCAGCCCAAAGTGCGTACTCTTATAAATAATGAAAAATGTTGAGCGATTTTATGCATCAAAAACCATCCCAAATTTTATCAACCAGCCCAATGCATTTTCTCCCGGTCGGACGTGACAAAAAGGTAAATAGCAATCTGGCAACACTGAACAATGCGCATGTTCAAAGTCTTCTTCTCTGTGTATAGTGTATTATCTGTGGCAAAATTACAGCGCCCCATACTGGTCTGGCATATAAACTACACCAGATTCAGTCGGTTTCAGTGGTATCGTGTGGACGCTGTTTTTGTTTTTTGAACGAGGAAAAAAAAGATCGGATAAGGAACGCGCCGGCATCGTGTGGACGTGGCCTCAGTGAAGGTCAGTGGTCATGACTCCAACATAAGAAAGAGACTGGGCAAAAATGGCCTGCATGACATAGTTCCACGATGAGAACTACTGCTACTGCTCATCTAATTTTCCCAGAAAACAACTTGATGATCCTCAAGACTTTTGGGAAAATACCCTGTGACGAGACAAAAGTTCAAGCTTTTGGAAGATGCATGTCCCATAACATCTGCCGTAAAGTAAAAGGAAAAATAACATCATACCAACAGTAAAATATGATGGTGGTAGTGTGATGGTCTGGGGCTATTTTCCTGCTTCAGGACATGAAAGACTTGCTGTGATAAATGCACCCATGAATTTTGCTGTCTACCAAAAAAAGAAGGAGAATGTCCGGCCAGCTATAATGTGTATAGCTATTTTTCACTCACACTCACTCTCTCTCTCTCTCTCTCTCTCTCTCTAGTATCTGCACTCTACTTGAACTAAACATTTCGAGTAGCTTCTAGCTTGACAAGCTACAATTTCAATGTAGCTTCCCCAACTGGTGACGCTGCATTGAAACTCTTGCTTGTTACTGAAAAAGCGACACTATT
The DNA here is from genome assembly GCA_037043235.1 of Rhodeus uyekii. Lineage (NCBI taxonomy): Eukaryota > Metazoa > Chordata > Actinopteri > Cypriniformes > Acheilognathidae > Rhodeus > Rhodeus uyekii. The sequence continues at coordinate 4,971,588 of JAWRVZ010000009.1, forward strand.
TTGACAAGTTGAGATACTGTCACACTACTGGAAAAAAAATTTAGTTAAGCTGGTAACATTGCTACCTTTAGCTATTTACTATAAGGCTATTGTTTTTGTCACTGACATGTGCAGGAAAAGTTTCTAACTGTTAGAAACTAGAATAGCCACAAAGACTGTCAGGCAACAATTTAAGTCATGGAGAAGAAATTACTTATTTGCCTTGCAGTAAACAGATTGTGAAGTATTGTCATGCCTTCTGCACGTACCTCAGATTGCTAGAGGCAGAGTTGGAAAAAATGGTCTGGCAAAAGATTATCAGTCCAACTTTACTCCACAGTCAGGCTCAATTTGTATGTTTACCTCTTAGAAAATATAGCAGCTACAACTGCAGGTCACGTGTGGATGCAGAATTACCTGTGGGGAGACCAAAATGCCAATCTAAATGGCTCAGCCTGGCAGAGGGGTCAGCTTGCTTGATTTCCTAGAGGGGCAAAATCTTTCATTTCTTAAATATCACACAGTAAGAATCCTGCCATTGGGGATCACACTCCAAACATAGAATCACCATGAGATGACTCAAAATAGTGCTAGTTTAGCAAAACCAAATAAAAGTGAAAATGGAGAGACGTATCACCTCCGGCACTTTGTAGTGCCAGAGGTTTGTGATATAAGTAGCGTAACCTCAGAAAAGTCATCATGCAGGTCACACATTTGACAGGCACCTCTAACACCAACATTCGCAGGTTGGCATCTCTCATAGCAGGGCTTCTTCTCCTTCCCTCATTCAACCGTCACCCCGTCTCTGTCTCGCTCCAAAACACAATCGACATTTTCATTTTGAAGCACACCAGGAGTCTCAGAAGGTATCACTTCGTAGCGAGTGTTCCTGTGCCCCGCTTGCTTTGTTCCCACCTGTATTAGTGTTTTTATTCAGAGACAGACATGGCCCGGGGGAAGGCGGTCACCTGCTGAACCTTTCACTGAGATTAAGCGCTAAAGGGGTTTGATATTGGGGCTAAAAAGATCTGACAAACCAGACTAATATGAACTGTGTACAACATAGGCATCAGTGTAAGTTATATCCTTTTGGAATTTAAACAAATGAAGAAGAAGAACTTAATCATAAATAGTTAAACAAAAAGATTACACTATTATAGTCAGAGGTGTCATAAGATCTGTTTTAAAACCTAGCAGAATTTTGCAATGGTCCCCTACCATGAGATTTTTCCATATTTTGTGTAAACAGAACAGAACAGTTTACTGCACTACCACTGATCTACATAAATGACCGACTGCTCATGGCGTCATACATTGGAATCGTAAGCCGTTCGAACACTTCTGATGGCTTCACCGCCTGCTGGCAGTTTAGAAGTGGCGTAGCCTATTCAAAATTATGCATATTTATTCAACTTTTTTTTTTTAAAATCATTTATTTAGTTGTTTTTCCCATTAATTAATTTTATTAAAATTTGTATTAATAAATACATCTTTAAGAATTCTAGATCAATGGTTTTTAACTGCCATGGCCATAGGACCCATCTTTCCTCATGGTTATTAAGCAGCAACCCACCTTTTCTTGTCACACAGGAATAGCAATACATGTAAATGTTTTCTTCTTCACCCAAAACCAATTAGTAATTACAATAATAACAATATTTATCATTTTACATTTTATTTAATACATTTGTTATACATTATTCAATTTGAATCAAGATCACAATGAGCAATCCAGTCATTTATTTAGATGGGTACTACTCATTTATATGGTATCCAGAAACAGTGCTTGACTGCTGTGCAACTCTGACAGCAATTCAATGACTCTGAGGTTATAATGTTTTCTCCAATGGTAGAGCCAGAGGTTGCTATCTTCCCATTATAAGAACATCTCTTATGTTAAGCCGTTAGCTTAGCAGCATTTTAACATTAGACTGTCAAAATCTACTGTCATTGCATTTTCCTAACGCACTTCACATGAGGACAAATTGTTTTCCTTATGTAAAGCTCATGAGAGAATTGACTGACAGCAGAATTTGACAGTTGACATGTTGCGAAGCTAATGACTCCATCCTGCGTGTTGTGGCTCCATACTTGTGTGTTCAAAATCAATCACTTATGAGGTTCCATTTCAGCTAGGACGTTGCTGTGGAAGGTAGTTGTCTGTGTGGGGTTTAGACAGTGAGGCCACCCACGACTAGCTATAATAATTGCTCAAGCTTGAGAACAATTATTTATTATTTGAAAAAGAAAATGGAAATGCTGTTCTATCTGACATGGATATATTTTTTTGAAATGTGCAACACTGAATAAATGACAAGAAGAAAAACTTTGGAATTTCATGTGTGTTTGTGCAATCTGTTCTTTGCTCAGATGCTGTGTGGGTTTGAGTGATATAAACTGTGTGACCAGTCTCCACAAACACTTAGTGTAATTCAGATTTTCAATTTTAAATGAACATATATCATTATATAATAGTGATGATTATTTCAAATGTTCAACTGCATTGCACTGCAAAAGAAAGAAAAAAAAATTGAACCAGGGTCAAGCCTTTTAGGAATTCATAAAACTGTGCACAGAAGTATTCATTAAACAGTCTGTTTTAAGTATTCTTTAAATAGTATAAAGAGGTTTAAAAGTTTGTCTTAAATGTATTAATAATTAACTTTATCTATTCATATTTCCCTTTCAAGGGAACTTGCGCTGTGTGGGAACAGTATGGGAACGCTTTAGCGTGATTGTCTTGTAAAGCACAATCAAATCGATCATGTTAATGCACATCGCAGAATGATGACGTCATGAACCAGGAGGGTAAAGGTGCAGCTGAAGTGAAAATGTTAGTGTCTTCAGCAACGTGCTGTGAAACAGTCAAAATGTAAATGTTGCTGGCAGTGTGTCTTTGTTTACAAGATCTCCCGCTAGTTTAAAAAGAACAGGGCATTTTACACCATACTAGGTAAAAAATAACTATGCCAAGTTAACAGCATTTTAGATTGTGTGTTTCTCCCTGGCATCGCAACAATCATGAGCAGGGATTCACACAGTCTTTTTGTTGTTTGTTTGGGAGCAGAACATGCTCGGTCATTTACAAATATCCCCTTTTCGTGCCTGGCTTTTTAAAAACAAACACTGCCCAGATTAGAGTTCCTCAGGTTCGGGTCCTGTTCTTTCCGAGGCAGAACAGAGATTTTCGTTCTGGGGTTCAGAAATAGACCTGTCAGAGGGGTTAGATGTGGTCCTGGCTTTATCTCTGCCCTCACCTGGCAGGTCCAATATCCTCTCCCGGGAACTAGAAGCATATGCTGTGGTCACTTCCACCCAGGTAGAGACACCGGTGCTGCAGTTATCCATCTCTGTGGAGTTAGGATCGAGGCTGGGGATCTCCAACATATAAGTTGCGACTCAAGTATGTCAGTTTTGTTCTGCACACTGTGTTCAAGTCAATAAAAATAAATCTAAGTCATGGCTATGGGACACTGAAAATGGAGAAGGCACTGTATCCGAGCTGCCGCCGGTGCCTTGGGTTGGACTGGGGAGGTCGTCCTGTCCGAGAAGGGTCCTAGAGCACTCACTCTAGGTGCTCCCTGCCAAACAGGGCCCTGGAGTGGATGTTCAACAAATAACAGAGGCCAGCCTCGAGAGGCTGGTTCCCCTAGGTGAGTTTCTGGTCATGTGGAAACACCTCCCCGATATGTCTCAGTGGGTCCTGAAATACCATCATTCAAGATTCAACGGGTTCCTACCCTCATTGATAGGCCGCAAGCTGGCTCTGGTTACGGAACAAGAAATTAACTCACTGCTGGGCAACGGGGCCATGGAGTATGTACCCCTCTCAGCCAGAGTGTCTAGGTTTTCAGCAGGCACTTCATAGTTCCAAAGAAAGATGAGAGTCTCACTCTTCCATCAGGTCTAGCTCTTTCACCCCACATCTTCATGAAAATGCATGGACACAGCGCTCTTTACATTGTGCTTCTGAACCTTTGCTCAGTCATGGCTGTCTCGCTCACTTGAAGGAGCTGAGGCTAAGACTGTATGCGAAGAAGAGTGTGCCTTATCCTCTCCCTAGGACCACCTTCTTAGTAATGTATTCCCCCCGTGCTCGTCGACAGTTAGCAGTCAAAGTATAAAGCTACCAAATCAGTCATACCCAAAATTGTTGGCACCCCTGAATTTTTTTTTCAGAAAATCAAGTATTGCTCGCAGAAAAGGTGTGCATTAACACATTTTTTGAGAAGGTCCCATCTCTGTTAAAGACCTTCCTCTTCCTTACATCCACCTAAGCTTAGAAGTTCTTCAAGTCCACTATCGTGGCTCACCCTTCATACTTCAGGCAGAAAAGGATCTGTTGTGTCCAGTATGTGCACTGGACTCTTATGTCACAGAGCTGAGGCCCTGTGGTGCTTGCTAGATCATCTGTTTTTCTGCCTAGTGGCCCTCAAGGGAGCTCCAGCAACACATATTTTGAGCAAGTGGTTAGTTGAGGCTCTCACTTGCACATGAGTCAGTTGAACAACCTTCCCCTACAGTGGTCCGTGTCCACTCTTCTAGGAGCATGGCTGCCTCTGAGGCTCTTTTAGCAGGAGAATCTCTTTTTGTGATATTTGTAGAACCTTGCGGATGAGGTTCTACCAGTTAGACCTCAATTCTGCTCCGGGAACACAGGTGTTCATGTAATGAGCTATGTTTCAATCAGCAGACCCTCGTCAATGTAGTTGGTATACTAGTTCCCGTAGTGTTTTGATGCAGCGCAAGTTCCCTTGAAAGGAAACGTCTCAAGTCACGTATGTAACCCTAGTTCCCTGAAGAGGGAATGAGACACTGCGTCTTCTTCCACACCTCCTACATGCCTGCAGGGTGCCTTGCTTCAGACGCTGTCTAAGCTGCTGCTTTATTGACGTAATCATCCTGAATTGTGTGCATTCACGAGACAATCACTCTAAATTGTCCCTATAGCATTTGAGGCAGCATCTCTTAAAAAAATATCAACGGTTCCCTTTTATGCTTTAAGTAACTTTAAGTAATTTATATTTCAGACACAATATAATTAAAAAAGGCTATTCTGTTCATTTTTGCTCCACCATGTTGATCTGTATAGCAAACACAGACAAGCACAGTGAAACCAACAGTGAAATGTTCCAGTTCTCTAATCAGTGTTACTAGAATATTGCTCGACCAACCAGATTAGTGGAACAGCATTAACTGATGTGTAAGTATAAAGTCAATAAGAGTAGGTATTTAACAAGTCTAATTAGATAACAGTATTGCTTGGGAAGCCACACAGCTTTTATATTGCTACTCTACCTTCTGCTCTTCAGAATTCCTTTTATCAGTTTTCAGAACAGAAGCTGTCTCTACAAAGCATTCCTTTAAAAGACGACATGTGAAACATAAGTATGCTAATATGAAAATTTCAGTTCTAGACCAAGCTTGTTCGCCATAGCTTGGTATGGTGCAAACATCTGTTCAATAATTGCACACCCAGGGCTCCTTCTATCTGCTAAAGACGCACAACATTACGAATTCAAGACTGCATTTTAGATGTCAATTATGCTATCTGATGTTTACTTAACCAAGCCATTACCATACTAACAGTTCAAGTCAATACCTCAACGGTGTTATGAGAGCTGCAGATATAGTGAATACAAAGGCAGTCTAGCACTAATAAGCCTGAATAACAAAAAAAACAACAGGAAGTGTTTCACAGCAGCTCTTTATCAATGTTGCTGAGCGAGAGAGAGAGAGAGAGAGAGAGAGAGAGAGAGAGAGAGAGAGAGAGAGAGAGATAGGCAAGAGGAGGTTGTTTTCAGAAAAGGCAGTTTCTTATCTTGATATAATCGCACGACCGCTCTCATACCTGCTAGACCGCTGATAACTGACAGCAGGAGAAGTGGTTTCCATGGTGACCCCATACTTGTTCTGGAGGGTCCCTTCAGTGAGATTGTTAGTAGGTCTGTTTCTTCATTAAAGCAGTGCCTATGACAAACAAGAAGACAACAGAAAGAGGGACAGAGTGAATGTGTGTCTAAAACTGAAAGGAATAGGCAAGTTAGTTTAACTGAAAATGCTGCTGTTCTATAAATCAGTCCTGAGAGCTCAACCTGACGGTTCATGAAGCAAACCCAACAGAAACTGCACTAACAAACAAAACCCGCATTAAAATGTAAAGATGAATTTCATAAAAACTTAATCACAGAAAAAAAATAACTAGAAATGAATAATGATAACGATTCTTTAAAAAATGATGCATAAAAATGGAGCCTAATATCAATTTTTTTATTCATTTTTATTTCAGATTTAATATTTGTTATTTAAAATGTTCATTTCCTTTTATTTTATTTTGTTTTTTTAGTTAATAACCATGGAGTACCTGAAGAACCAATCAGGTGATAGATGCATAAATTGTGTAAAGGCAATATTTACATTTAAAATGTAAAATATATATATTTTTGACGTTTTATGTTTTTATTGGAAAGCGCCTTGTGCACCTTTTGGTTGTTGAAAGGCACTATATAAATAAAGTTTGATTGATTACATAATTACATTGGTTATTATATATTAGTGTATCTAGATTTGTAATTATTTTTATTTTGGCAAATAGTAGGAGTCAGGTTTATGTGTTACGAAAGGTGCTGGTGTGCGATGCGGAAACGAGGAGACAAGGCAGGTTTCCAAATCAAATGTCATTTAATAATAATATATAACAAAAACAAATAACAAAAACAAAAAACTTTAAATAACAAAACAAAGCAGCACGCTTGTGCAAAAACTAAACTCAGACAAAACTCAGGAAGACAGGCAGAACATCCACACACTTGACCGTAAACTTAGTTAACAACTGACAAACACTAGGGAAATGCACAAGGCAAGGCAAGTTTATTTGTATAGCACATTTCATACACAATGGTAATTCAAAGTGCTTTACATAAAGAAGAATGATAAAAGTAAAACATTAAAAATGATTAAAAGAATAAAAAGATAATACGTATAAAATAAAATGCAAACAGTTCGGACATAGCAGTGCTCAATCTGCAAATGCATAGGTAAAAAGATGTGTTTTGAGTTGAATGTAGCTACTGTTGGAGCACACCTGATCTCTTCTGGAAGCTGGTTCCAGCTGTGGCTGGCGTAACAGCTAAAAGCAGACTCTCCTTGCTTTGAGTGAACCCTGGGTATTACTAAGTGACTTGATCCTGATGATCTTAGTGATCTGTTAGGTTTATATTCTATGAGCATATCTGCAATGTATTGAGGTCCTAGGCCATTGAGTGATTTATAAACAAGTAACAGTACTTTAAAATTAATTCTAAATGTAACTGGAAGCCAGTGCAAGGACCTAAGGACTGGTGTGATGTGTTCATATTTTCTGGTTTTGCTCAGAATCCTGGCAGCAGCGTTCTGTAAGAGCTGCAGCTGTCTTATGGTCTTTTTGGGAAGGCCAGTGAGGAGGAGCCCATTACAATAATCCACCCTGCTGGTGATGAAAGCATGAACAAGTTTCTCTAAGTCTTGATTGGAGACAAAGCATCTATTTCTTGCAATATTTTTGAGATGATAATATGCTGATTTAGTTATTGTTTTTACATGGCTACTGAAACTCAGGTCTGACTCCAAAATCACACCAAGATTCCTGACCTGATTTTTAGTTGTTTGACCCCTAGAGTGAAGGTATGCGTTCACTTTGAGAACTTCATCTTTGTTTCCAAATGCAATGACTTCAGTTTTGTCTTTGTTTAACTGAAGGAAGTTTAGGCACAAGTGATTTATGAAGGAAGTTTAGGCACAGTTTAGGCACAAGTGATTTATACACAAGGGGAAACAGCAACACCTGGGAGACTAACGAGGAAGTGATTACAAGACAGGTGTAGGGAGTGAAACAATAACCCGAGAGACAGGAAGTGAAACAAAGACAAGACTGACAGGAAGTGACAAAGAAGACCCAGACAGACAGGAACAGTGTTACATTATGAATGGATTATGAACAGTTGTTTCTATATGTTTTGGTGAATTTTAAGTAAATATTGTTATGAATTGTTTTAAATCATTACATTTTTATGTATGATCGAAAACACTATCAGCATCAAAAATTCACAAAAGCTGTACAGTAGTACAGTATATGAAACATAACTATCATACATTTATATCCAAATGCCATAGTTCAATCTGACACCAGCTCAACCATAGAAGTGCCTTAGCACATTTTTTAATAAAGTGAAAACTAGAAGTTGACACTCCTCCTCTTTAGTCAAATCTCATATTTGAGCAGAGAGAGGGAGAGAGTTTGTCAGCGTGCGGGTATGCATTAGTCTCTATGATCAAAGTACCGATGAGTATGTTGCTTTAGGCGTGATAGAGCAGCCAGATGCTTGAAAAACAGACACACCATCCTCCAACCACCCCAAAACACACACACACACTACGGTCAGACCTCTAATGGTCGAGCAGCTGCCCATATCAACACAAAAACACACATATTACAGCAGGTTTATTTAATAACCTTTTGCATAAAACCAAAACAAAAAAGAACAAATATTAATTTTTGAGACTGGATGCAATTAACAGAGTCCTGTGGAGAGCCTGAAGAAACACTGGAAACACAGTCTCTCTCTCAGTCCTCTATCCATCCATTACTAATAACACCTGCCTGCGCCTCAGCTCAGTGCACACACACACACACACACACACACACATACACATGCAGACTGACCGAGACTGAGTAGCGTAAACCAAAAATTCTCATTATTTATATTCATGGTGCCGTGGCTTGCCGATCAAAAACAATATCAATGAGAATGTTCTGCAGGAATGCCTGTAAAAAATGAGTCCATATGCCCAACCTTTTGGAAGCCACCACATGGTGCGCTTTTGGCTTTTCAGCTATTTCTCTACTTGTTTTTGTTCCATTGACAAGGTCACATTACACATTACAGGAACGAAAAAAAGAAAACAACATTTGCTGTTCCGAGGACGTGAACAGTTTCGTCACGTGTTGTCATCTTGTAATTATGGTAATTATGTCATTGCGTGAATGCAGCAACAGATTTCATGAATCAATTTGATCCACGAGCTCTTGATTCAAATCAGTTTCAATTCATTTTGATATCATGTATAGTGCATATAAACACATTCTTAAGTAAAACAATCTCGGTCCCAGTTTACGTTAGCTTTCTTTGACTACTATGTACAAACCAGTGGCGTAGCCACGGGGGGGCCTAGGTGGGCCTGGGCCCCCTCATTTACATGTCCAGATTTTCAATTGGTTAACATGGCAACTGTGAAATCGAAAGTGAAAGCACATATCGCCCGCCGCACAAGACGATCGCAACGCACTCCCAAAGGCAACAATCGCGCGCAGTTTGGCCCCCTCATTTTAAGCTGGGCCCCCTCAAAAAAAATTATTCTGGCTACACCCCTGGTACAAACATTTAAATTGAATCATTTGATTAACTTTTTTTTGTAATTGGTTGTTCTTCCAATGAAAGTGTCTAATGTGTTCTGGATCTGTCACTACAAAAATCACTACAAAATATCACAATAAAAAGAGTTCATGTGGCGCATTTCAAGTCTTCTCTAACAATTAAAAGGGTGATGAAAAGAAACTACTACTGAAAATCTTGCCATACACCCTAGTTCTTTATACTACTATATTGTATAGAAAAGAGCAGCATAAACACCGTGCTAAACATCTCCCTCCGTGCTACATTGGAAAAAAAACGGCATGTAGGTTTCGCACGACATGAGCATGAATAGATGATGACAGAATTTTAATTGCGGCACATTTATTATTTAATAATCAAAATGTGCTCTCGTTTGATAAGCAGTAGCAGCAGGAGCATTGTAGAGCATTATAAAGAAAACTAATACCAGAAGTTAAAACCCATATCCCATAGACCCAAGTTTTATAGCACTGGATGCTTGACAAAACGCTTCCATTCAGTCGTTTTTTGGAGTGACTCCTTAAGCAGAAAGGAGAAGTGTGTGTGTGAGTAATAGACTCCTGTGGGAGAGGTACTCCTGGGTATATTTAGTAATGTAGGCTTGCGTCAGGCCTGTCTAAAGTTCATTGCACTTGGCTGCTCCACATCAGGCAGTGTGCAGTGAGCTCTCTCATCGAAAATTCTCTGTCTTTCTCTCCCTCCCACTAACAAGTAAAAACAGGAGGAACAGAACTCCAATTTCTGCTTAGATCAGTCATAACGCTAAGAGGAAAGAAATCCCACGTTTACAGACAGGAGGAACACGTCCTGTCAGTGGCAATTACGTCAGCTTGTATTTCCCTCTTTTAATAAAGGTCTAACAGGTCGGATCATGAGACTACATCATGTGTATCAGTGCTTCTCATCATGGTTTGGCTTCAGGATCCAGATTTTATGGCAACCGAACACAACAATGAATTTTCATTTGTATTCAGTGTAGCCTTGATTATCATTTTTTTCTTTGCTGTGAATCAATAATTCCTGATTAATTGTGCTTAGTGTTACCTTAATCTATTTATCTATCTATCTATCCATCCTGAGGCTCAAATGAGTAATTATTCTCAGACAGATTCAGTTAGAATTTATCAACAATTCCAGAATGACCAATCTCCTACCAACTTTTAATTTAAATACATTTAGAGCAATCATCACATGCAGTAAATCCATTATAATAAATGTCACGTTTTTGTCTTTATTTAGCATGAAATAATGCCATTGTGTCTGCTCTATGTTTGAATGAGAACTGTGCAGTCTCATTCATTGTTTAATTTTAGAAGATAATTTGGTAGCAGTTAACTTAAAGCCTTTATATATATAATGCATTACACAAGTAATTTTTAATGCATCAATTATGTCTTGTAATGCATTGGATGGTTCCATGAATAACTGTAAACACAGCTATAATACTGATCTCTTTGTTGAACACATCTTATAAGAAAGTATAATACATTAAAATATGACAAACAACCAATCTCAGATGTAACAAGTTTTCTGAAAATATTCTATTGCATTTTAACTTTAATAACAATTATTTATTAAAATATATACTGCATTATAACTCATATTATGAACACATTTACGATTCATTATACATTAAAACTTTAAGTTATACGTTTAAAATATTTAGTACGATTATTATTAATTAAGGACTGACCCAACACATTTTGAAGTGCAACGTAACAAAATACATTTTTATATATTATCGTAAAACATTCCAGAATACAATACACGTGGCCATAAGTAACTTAAAATGAAATGTAAAACACGTTAATGTAATTTCAAAAACATTTCAAGTTAAAAGTGTCTTTGACTATGTGGCACACTAGTATTCAGATCACGCAGGTTATCTTTGACGGCGCAATGCCACTGATGATGAAATAGTAGCGAGAGGGATAAAATGAAGAGAGCTGCACTACCTCCCTCTGAAGTGAACATTGACAATAATAATGTAAGGCCACCATTTCTGATGTAGTGCATGTCCGTCCTAATAACAGCGAGATAAAATGGTGTCCACCTCTTGCTAATTGTTTAAAAGGCTGTCCTGATTTAAAAAAAAAAAATCTTTATGAGAGCAGAAACAAAAGAGTGCGGGGATAATGAAAAAAGCACTCGTTTGTCACGAGAAGGATCAGATGGCTCTCTTTAAATTCCTCATTAATTAAAAGAGGCAGATGAAGTGTAATGTCACCCAGGGGACGGGATTAGAGCGGCTCTGGGCCATGATGACTCCGCCACAGTGACCTCAACAGGACAGAGAGGCTGCTGGAGAGTATAAAGCCTCTGCAGAGAAACAATCTGTAATGAGTATAAACTAGGAGTCTTGGTAAACTGTTTCTAGTGGGTCTGTACAGACGGGAATCCAGACATACTGATGGCAGAAGCAGCTTTCGGACCGCTTAACCGACCAAGAGACCGTCTAAGTCAGGGGTGGGCAAACTTTTTGTCTCGCGGGCCACATTGGTTTCTAAAATTTGACAGAGGGGCCGGACCATAATAGAAGGATGGTGTGTTTGTGTGAACTAATATAAATGAAATGTAAAAACCATTACATGAAAAGATTTGGCCTTTAACAGGCACCAAAACATCAATGTGCAGGGTTCATTGAAAAATGGTTTTCCAAATGTATTAATTTAATAACACAGTAGATAAATGCCCATTCAGTTTCAGTGGGAACAGTGTTGTTGATCTCCTTTTTTGCAAGTGCATCAAAATCTGTTGTGGCAATTCTCAGGACATATCCGAACTCCTCCCCTTCACATAACTTCTGGAACCTTATAAGATAACACATTTTAATTAAACATTAGGACTTCAAAAAACATTTTAAAAACATTGTTCAGAATAAGATCTGTCACATGCATTCAGAAAATAGTGAATTTTCATTTCATGCCAACTCTAAAATGATAAAAAGTAGCTTGAACTCTGTGTGCATTTATATATTCCCAGTTATAACTCTTATCCATTACTGATAGAGAAAAACAGCTCTTTTAAATACATGTCTGTTTACCGCCTGTTTTCTGGTAATTTAAGACTATTTTGCCAAGAAATTAACTATCCAACTGGTGCAACTTTGCCCTTGTTCTGTGCCAATGCAGCATGGGCATCGTCATCTTTCTAATCTCAGCTTCCGATGTCATTCAGTAATGAATAATGCTGATCCACTGTTCTAAATGTTCTGAGAAGCTTTTGTTTGAGTTTTTTAGGAGGAGAAGAAATTGAAAATCATGGGAGGATGGTGAGAAAAGTAATTGCAATGGTATGTGTGTCATATAATCTTAAATGGGCAGCTCTATCTCTTTTTGCCTAAGAAATGATCCATACGGGAAGTCATGAGTGGAAAGAAGTAACTAGAAAGAAGTGGTGGTTTATTTGCAGTAAAATAAATGCAAGTGTGAAGCTCTGGGAAAAAAATCAGTTATCTCTAAATGGACAAAAAGAAAGCTGAAACTGATTCCTGCCTGCAGGAATATGGTCACATTAAGAGCTGACACTGCCAGTGGGGAATTATTACTGTTCGTTCTTAATTCGGGGATGCAGAGCCAGGAAGAGACAGGGCCATATGTTCAAATCATCCGTAAGAAAAAAAAAATATATATATTGTTAGGCAAAAAAACAAAACAAAGACAAAAAAAGTGTTATGCATTCACCCAACTTTCTTTTGAGTTTGTCTTCAGAGTACACACAAAGAAGACTTCACTTTTTGTCCTGGGGATCCACAGAGCTACATTTACATGGCTCTCTTGTCTGACACGCTCGGTTCAGTTCATACAGCTCTTTCATATCAAACTGATGATCTGAATAAGATTTGTTTCCAGAAAGAATGTACAGAATGCACTCATTGTACTCACGTAATGTGAACACCACAATAACTTCAAGACTAGATTACAGCCAGTCATGTTTAAAGTTGTGTAGTCTGAACAGAAAGGTCCTCCTTCAAAAATTGATGATACAAAACAAGTAGGGAATATATACTGCTTAGTTGAGTATATAGGTTGCCTGGTTCTGTGACACTTTTGTAACATTGCATTAACACAACATTGTATCATTCACAAACAGTGTGATGAAGACGAGCAAACCAGCTCGCCTTCGGGGATAAGGGTAAGTTCGTTAGGGATGTAAAAAGGATGGCGCACTCGTCGAAGCTATTAACTTAAGATGTAATTTATTGACAGTGTCCAAAAAGAATAATCCACAGTGAAAAAAAAAATATATATATATAAGTGCCACAAAATAACCAAAGGAAACAAATTCTAAAAGTATCAAAGAAACAACAAAAAAGGGAAAACAAACCAGAAAATACTTAAACAGAATATCCACTATATACTGGTTGAGAGGTTTTGTTGAGGCACCACCGTTACACTCTTTGACTTGGTTAACAAATTAACAAGTGCTGGCTTTTGGTTTGGCCTTGGTTTTTATAGGCCAAACTCCACCCCCTTTTTGGGCCATACCATTTCTAAGGAAGCATTTAAATTAAACACCAATGAAAGTACTACATTTAATATTTTATAAATCAACTAATAATAATAATCATCATCATTATCATTTCCACACTTAAACACATAATACACTTATAACCATTATAAGCATTTACATAAACACAAACAAACCCCCATTCACACTAGACAATGGTTTCGTCAGCTTCCGGTTGTTTCTCACCGGCACTACCTTGGCCGTGACGTCATAAGCGCCCTCCAATTGATCGCTCGGTTTGCCACCACAACTTTTCCCGGGAAGACTGACTACGCCCACAGAGACAAACAACACGGACTACAAACTAATAAACAGTGCAGTGTAAATGTATGAAATGAGCAGGAAATGGATATGGAAAGGAGAAGTAGGAAATGGGTGAATGTCCATGTGCTATCAGAGTTGCGTGTGCACCCGCTCCTATGATAGCGGCAACGAGATCGGGATGAATGAGGTTAGTGTGTGTGTGCGCGTGCGTGCGTGCGTGCGTGCGTGCGTGCGTGCGTGCATGTGTTAGTGCTGCTTCCCCAGCGGGGTAGCTAATGTGACTTTATCACAAACAGAAAGAGCAAAGAATTATGAGGTATGTTTTCTTTAACTTGACCAGTGGTTCTCAGCTAGTTCCTTGAAACAACATTCTTGGAGTTGAAATGTACCGCATACACTACTAAATATCAACAAAAATATCTATCAATATGTTAATCGGATCACAAGTAGACAAAGGAGACATATTCCTGTTTACATAGAAAAAACGTGTCCCCAAACAACAGGTCAAACTTTCTTGCCAAGCAAGTCGTACAAAGTAGATGCAGCTTATCTTGGTCTTAGATCCCCCTGCCAGGACTCTAACCTATAGGACCCATCTTCATATTGCCAAGAAGGAATCAAATTACTAAGTAATGGTACCCCAGAGATCCACCACTTAGTGGTCATCCCGCAGACTAACAGGGAAAGACCGGCATTAAGATGTTCTTGAAGGAACTCCAGCACTGAAACCACTGGGCTTCCCCCTAAGAAACATGGTTTCTTCCACATGTCCAGAGAGCAAAAGCATCTGCATGTAACTCTACTCATACGGAATGGGTTTCCACTCAGGAAGAACACCCTGGTACTGAGCCACCTCTACAGGGGTCTTATATGTAGCAGGCCAAACGCTATTGGACGCAGCTGCCATAAAGAGGCAACTCCAGCGGCAACACTCTCTTTCTGTTACTTTGGTCTCGTTTTCGATACCCTGAAGGGGAGGATTGGCAGGGAGTAACCGAAAACGATTTTTGGTGTGCGTAGCGCCAGGACCTGTTCCCGAAGCACCCTCTCGAGACTAACCTTCGGTACTTTACATGTAACGAGTTTAGGGGTCTGAAGTGTTCAGCAGTAGAAAACCGGATACAATTGTGTACAGACTCAACAAGGCCGCAAGGACTTTGAGACAACCACTCATTCACTGCTTCCTAAACTAGAAGATTTGGGTTGATGCCTGACCTGACCTGACCTGATATTCTTCAGGAGGTTGGTGGAGCAGTTTTGGTGCCTTAAGTAATAACGCAGCATCAGGGAAGAGGAAGATGCTAAAGTCTCTTCCACTCAAGGCATCATCCCATAGCTGTTCTCCTTTGAGCCCAAAAATCAAAAGATTTGCACGGTTTTGATGTGTTCAGTAAAGAGAAGACTGGTCCGACATAGAATCTCTGCTCTGTTTGGCTGGATGCGCTCATTTAGATTACATGCACCTCCTGCTTTACAGCTAGCCATGTGATATTTAATCAAGCTACAACAAGAACACAATCCTGAGTGGCTCCCATAGATGAAGGATGGAGGTGGTGAGTCCTCAACATCCCCTGCCTCAATGCTAAGGAAATCCACCTCTTCAGAGCTAGACTGACCCAGCATCGTGCTGTCACCTGGCGTGGAAGAAACAACAGAGCAGGCTTCCAGATCCCTTGTGAAAGAGCTAGAACTGACATGTGAGGGTTGAAAAAGGGCTGTACTTCTCTACCAGCTCCAATTACGACCCCCACGATCTTCCATCTCAGCAGACACTGGAGCCGAACCACATGAAGCGTGATTCTGGCCGCTCCTATTGAGTATGGCCAGGTAGGAGCAGAACGTCCTGAATGGGTGCTAATCACAATGGACTTAACACAGCCCACTTGAGAACTGCCTATGAATATTCTGCTCTCAGCTTAGTCAGATGATTATTTCAACTTTTAAATTACTCAGAATTAAATGCAGCCATAATCACCAGACACGTGAAACATGGTCAGAATCATAGGCTGAATTAAAATATCGAACTTCTGAAAGTCAGATAATATCCCAACTTGTTTTAATCACAATTAGATTTAGCCTGTCACAGAACGAATGAGGAGGACTCAAGGATGTGGGGAAAAGTTGTTTTTATTAGAATATGAAATAAATCAAAACCCAAACCAAAACCACCCTTGAGGGGGGGAAACATAACTAATTTAATAACCGAACATAAAACATAACACAGGGAGCTAGGAAACACGAGTACTAACTGACATAGGAAATAACAGGAACGACCATGGAGAAACAACGACACCACAATGGACAGCAAACACTGGGGAAATAAATAGGCACATGAGGAAAGGTGGTGATCAGAAACAGCCAGGAATAATTACGAGAACAGAAGGAGGGTGGGGATAACACTAACAAGACACAAACACGCAGTGAATGCAGACGCGCATCACCACGTGTTCACAAGAACTGACGAGACGGTGCGCAGTTAGTAAACAACCAACTGAGTGCAACACAAACGACATGAAGGCGCGCGGACATGACGTCACACGCTCTCACAAAGACACTAGGAATCTAAACTGACGTGACAGAACCCTGACACAGACATAAACACTAGACAAGTGAACCATGGTCTGCATAATAGACTGAAAATACTGTTTCAATATTTATTTAGACTCGAGCCATTCATAAGAGTTATGGTTTTCTTCCCTCGATAAGAAAGTCAACAGGCGCAAGACTGAAACAACTGGCTGTACGTGTAAAGACATTACCCTCAGAAGCTGACTGTGCATGCCTTGCACCCAAACAGTATCACCCACCGATCTTGTGTGCCACCTCCCTAAATTTTAATGTGGACAAGAGACACACGCTTTCAGCTGTGCTTATACTAATATTTCAAGTTCCTATGGGAAAAACAACACAAAATAGGACAAACCGTTTGACACAGAGCTCATTCTAAAGAGAGAAAAACACCTGATGTTACTGTGTTACTACCTTTTGTAACTTCTGCAAGGTTGGACCCATATGGCTAGTGCACTTCCCATAAAGATTATGATTAGGTCAAGAGGGAGAAAGTATGCTGTCTTTTGTGGCAGTTCGAACAGATTCGACCATATGAGCGTTTACACAACAAAATCAATCCAGTCTATTGCATTTTGGACTTCCTCTGGAAGTGGTCAAAAGTGGATGAGTTCAAAACACTTTAGACCCCGTTTACACCTATATTTAGCATCGTCCACTTCCAGATCCGAATGAACAAACATATCTTAATACCAGGTGTAAACAAGGGTTTTTATGATAGCAAATCAGAGACAGGCGAGTCCTGATTGTAATCACAGGCTTCATGATCGCTTAATATAGCGCTTCGCACCTCTCCATCCAATTAACATTTACGTCAGTGAAATTGAGATGATTCTGGGATGTTCGCAGAGGAGAGAATTGGCTGAAGCTTTAATTGGACCCATTCTGAGCCCTATGTGGTCACTGATAATTACTAAAGCTGGATTAAAGACACTGAGCGGTAGTTCCCAGATTAGCAAAAACAGACGAGTTCAGGCTGGAGGTGTCATATAACATAACACTCAGATGTAAAACACTTGCGCAATTATCTTTCTACGATATGTTTATTTCTTTATAGTCTTCATGAATAAACAACCTGAACATACACATTGGTTTTGTTTTTATAATTATTAAGTATCATACTTCTACTTGTACCTTTCCAAACAATGTGAATGATATAGGATGCAGACTATTTATGTTGCTTGTACTCACACAGTATTTAATTCTGGAGAAAATCAGGGGAAAGTATGTGCAATTTCCCTTTGGAATTCATTATGTTCAAATGGTAAAATGTGTCGAACGGAGCTAAATGTATGGAATAAAGTACTTTTTTCTTATTTTACTAAGAGAAAAAAAGAACAAAACTACATCTAGAAAATGTAGTCTGAAAGGTCTTCTGCTAAACTAAAGTACCAAGGGATTAACACTGATCAAATGTTGCGTGAAAGTATGTACCTATGTATGTAAATATTATACACAGGCAGAGGAGCCAGCATATTTACTGTTATGCTGTTTCAATGCAGTTTTAATCTTTTTTTTTTTTGCTTATTTTTATAGCAGCAATATGAGAAAATAGGAACAACTAGAGAGGATAAAGTTCGTCGAGACAAACTTTAGAAGTTGGCTGAGAACGTTGCACCGGAAACTTTAATTTTGCATGTTGGTAGCACAATGTATCATTACCTACGAAGTATGTTACGAAACCAGATATGAACAGGTTGCTAAGGTGTTCCTGGTGGTTGCTAGGTTAACCAAAGTGGTTGCTAGGGTGTTGCTAGGGTAACAAGAGTGGTTGATGGGGTGTTGCTAGGCAGTTTCTAGGGTATTTTGGGTGGTTGTTAGGCAGTTGCTAACTCCAGTAACTCCAGACAGTAACTCCACTGTACTAACATTATTACTAATATTATTATTACTATCACTATGAATCGTTCCAAACAAAACTTCCATATGGTGATTTCACAGTGTGACTTCTACTTTTACTTTTGACTTTTTGACTTTACAATGAAGGTCCAGCATTGGTAACGTTGTTCCAGACCCTTTGGCGCCGGTGGTCCATTTGTTAATATTTGATATCTTGGGAGTGAGAACACGGGTCCTGTATAAAAAGAGTTATTGAATCAGTATGAGAAAAGACCTGCACTTGTATCATTGGCATAACTGATTTTCCCCTTATTTCAACTTTAACAAAGAATCCACTGTAGTATCTCACATCACAAAAACCAGACACATACCAAACCATTGTTAATAACTGACTGCCAATTCAGCATGACATTAAGAATGAGGCCGCATCCATTCATTTCATATTAGTCAGTCTGCTACAGTGTTCACAACGTAAGGGCTTTTACTGTTGTTAGGAAGGCTCTTGAGTACAGTACTTGCAAAACTTCGATCTCCTTCCTGGTTAAAGCCCCCTCCAGCAAGCACGGCCCACTCTGTGTTATCTGAGCTGCCAATATGGATATTTTTCTAATAGTCCAGGTAAGCTCTCCACGTGGGATTTGTACTGGATAGTTGGAATTTGAATGACGTGTATTGATGCTTGCTAATGGAGGAGCCTATATAGCCTGCCACCTTGAGTTAAGAGATACAGGATGATATTATGTTATCAAACAATGGAGAGCGAATTCAATGAGATCCTGTTGTGTTCATCACAGGACTGAATTGCACAGTGATTAGAAAACAACAAAAAATATGCAGTTCCCTTTGATAGTGGAAGGGAAGGCTTATGTACAGCTTCTAAAAGGTTGTATGGTGGAAATTTGAGAAACAGGATTAGACCAATTTAGATGGTATCTTAACTAAAACATTAAATCAAGTGAATTCCCTGCTTTTGCTTTTAAACAGTTTTTGAATATTTCAAAGTGCTTGTTTTTTCATTTGCAAAGTGGGCGGTTTAAGTATAGATTCCGTTTTAATTATGATTATTTATAATATGTAAATTATTTACTTTCTTTCACATGGCAACACACCAACTTTATTTTGGCGAGAACATTGGTTTAGGGCATTATGGTTGCCAAGCTGCATCTATCACAGAATTAGTTTTTTCCTTAAGAGTTTCATAATGTGATGCGGTTTTAGCACTGATGGAAACCTGTTTTTGTCACACACAATAAAAAAAGGGGTGAACAAAACTTTATCACACGCAACTGCTTTTTTATTTCTTATAATTACAATTTGATGTACAGTAATACCTTGAGATCCGAGCGTCCCTACATACGAGTATTCCAAGACACGAGTAAGCCTTCAGGGAGATTTTTGCTTCTAGATGCAAATAAACATTCAAGATAGGAGCACGTGTACTGACGCCGACGCACGTTCACTTCACGTGTTCGCTGACTTCTGTATGCATCGTGTTTTTCTCTTCATTTTGTGCATTATTCTTGATAACAGTGATGAGTTCTAAGAAAGTGAGTTGTAAGTATGGTAGTGAGAAGAAGAAACGCATGATGACCATGGAAATGAAGCATGAAATTGTGGATCAATATGAGTGTAGTGCCCGCCTCAATCATCTAGCATGAAAGAGCATCAGGAGGAACTGTCGACTTAGGAGTTGATTGAGCTGCAGATGATGAACATACGCAGGTGTTGCAAGAGCTCAGCAGTAGCGAGGAGGAGGAGGAGGAGGAGGAGGAGGAGGAGGGTGAACCGTAGGAAAACATTTCTACAAGTGAAATTTGGAAGTGAAGTGAAGAAAAAAGGAAGTGATGGCTATGTGTCAGAAGGTTTCTGATTTCATTGAAATTAAACACCCTGATAAATTGTCTACTGGTCATACTGGTCTTCTGCGCTTGTGCCTTACTCATTTTGAAAGGGAGACCTTGATAGATATTTTGTTAAAAGGTCTGTGCCAAGTGAAAGTGAGGTTAGTAAAAAGGTAAGGAAAGTAAAGAAAACAAATTGAAAAAAGCAAAACAATAATATAAAATGGAAAAGTAAATAAAAAGTAAGCTAGTTGAGTTTTGTTAATTTCAGTTTACATAAGTTACGTAGTGTTCGTGTAAGTTACGATACGGAATCAAGTGTCTGTGTACCAAGCCCCTTCCTCCTCCGCACATCCCACTATTGTCTGTAAAAACTTAT
The DNA here is from genome assembly GCA_037043235.1 of Rhodeus uyekii. NCBI lineage: Eukaryota > Metazoa > Chordata > Actinopteri > Cypriniformes > Acheilognathidae > Rhodeus > Rhodeus uyekii. The sequence continues at coordinate 4,992,398 of JAWRVZ010000009.1, forward strand.
AATGAAAACCATTATAACATTTTATTTGACATCACACAAATCCTTATACTGTACTATAACTGTGTGTGTGTATGTGTGTGGGTGTATGTCTATACCAGTAAAAAAAAAATGTTTTTTTCCCCCATCGTTACAGATCTGGAATGGATTAATTTGTTTTCTCTTATTTCTTATGGGAAAACATGATCCGAGATTTGAACAATTCGAGTTACGAGCTCCTCCCTGAAACGGATTATGCTCATATTTCTAGGTATTACTGTATCTCAATTTCCAGTTCCAAATAATTATATTGTGATTTATAAGTAACGAAAATACATTTAACCATAACTACCCACCCTTAATGATAACGACACATTGACAGGTGACACCAAAAAATCAACTCGCGACCAAGTTAAGAAAGGACAGCACCTTTTAAAATTCAGGACACAATCGTACTCTCATGCGTAAGTGTTTTTTTCCCACTGTTTATGACCCTGTTCCACATTGTCAGCTGCTCAAAGACACATCATGCATTAACAGGAGATGGTACCACATGGAACGTGTCCTGTGCCACCGGACGCGGTGGTCATGTAACTTATCATCTTGACTTATGTGGAGCACGGGTGTGGCTGCCCAGTCCCTGCTCATTATCACTATTAACAACAAGCTGTCATCCCGGGTCCTGGGAGGCCGCTGACACAGTTTGCGTTTAGGAACTCTCTGTCGTATGCATTATGCATTTGCTCTCGAGCCCCAAGGTGTGTGGCATATCACAATGTCTCTTGATTAAGGACACTGGCAGCCATTTGTCATCTTCTGGCAACAGTTTATAATATAAAAGTTGCTTAAATGTACGAATAACTGGTACAAATAGGATAACGGACCTCCATTTTCGAATCAGAGACTTACTTTGAGATTTGTCATGGCTAAATGTTTACTAATTGATTGAAGATTTAAATCTCCAGCACTAAACTGCAAAAAACTTGACGTACACCGCCAGAGTTACACTTTCTAACCACTTTCTTGCATTCAAATCATGTTGGAGGGGTCATATATGCAAGTTTTCCGAACAGTGGTGATACCCCATGGAAGGCCTATCATAATTATAATGCTGCCTTCATGTGCTGTCAAAAATGTCTTACTTCTGCTTCTAAAAATGTAATTATGAGTTCATTACAAATGCTTTGCTGTTGAAAAGAATAGGAAAATCCAGGATCACTCTTGCTATTTCTTGGGAAAATCTTATTAAAGCCCAAATGTTGAAGATAGTCAATATACAATGAATTTTGAATGGAATGTAGCATCCCATTCGTTGAAAACTACTTAAGCATTACCGGGACTTTTGCATACATTCATTCTTTCAAGCTTGCTGATAAATTATGGTAAAAAACAAACCAAAAAAAATTTTTTTGCTGTATAAAATGCACACATTATGCACAAATGGTTACTTATATATGTAAATATATATATGACTTTAGCAGCAAAAAAAGCAATGTATAATAGATGTTTTGGGGAAACAGTCACTGTATAGTTCTTGCCTCTGTCGTGTTTAAATTGTAAGGCTTTAAGGGAGAGTTTATCAGTTATAAATATGATCCGAGATGCATTTCAAGTCCAATTTTGGAATAGGAATGTCTTAGGGTTACATTACCCCGGTTCCCTGATAAGTTAACGAGACGCTGCGTCCCTATTGCGTCAGCATCTGACTCACCGTCAAGGTCCATTAAAAGGAATCAATTCCCTTTTAGTATTCATATTGTAAATGGACTTGCAAGTGGATCGTTTTAAATTTACATCTCTTTAAATTCATTTTTTTTTTTTAAACAGTGTCCTTCTGTTTGTGTGCTTTTCTTTTTCAACATTTGATACTAGATACTAAAAATACTAGAAAAGCTCAATTCTAGAGTTTAATAACATGCACAAAATTATGTGCATCGTCTGATTCTGACTGAAGCTTGTAAATAGTCATCTGAATGGATTAAACTAGTTAAACATAACAGACATTGTTTATTTTATACAGTCATTTATATTTTGAACAAACAACTTGGACTAATTACTTGGTTTACATTTATGAATACACTTGAGGTATTTTCACTATATTGCATCACAGAGTAAAGTAAAAAAAAACACCATTTCCATTATTTGTATGCTGTTTAGTTCACTTACATTACTTATTTCCATAATTCATAATGTTATAAGCTTTCCATTACAGTACTCTTGGAAAGCAAGCCTATAAGAGGGAATTGCTTATAACTTTTTGTGCCCTTTTATTTTTTTTGAGAAAGAATGCCATGGAAATTATTACTAACACTGTTGCAGATAATTGCTTGTGCCTTTGGTATAGACAAAATTACATGTTGATGCCTTTTGCTGTTTTGGGCTGTTTTTTGTTTTTGGCCTGTCTTTTCTGTCAAATGCTATAAATACACTGAATACATGTTTTCTCATTCTATCCAGTATTTAATTGGACAAAATATTGGGCCTTGCATGGAAGATAAGTGGCTGATATTTGGTCCATTATTGCAGAAGAAAATTAGTGTTTAAATGCATTTATCTGCCAAAAGTTTATTTACTGTAGTCATGGACTAAAAGCCCACTTATATATTTAAATGTTTCATGTAAGCTTTCAACAGAAGCCTCAGTCAAGGCCTTCAAACTCATCCTAAATGGAAAAAAAAACAAAAAACTCATGCGCATCTATGGTCTCTAACATTTAAGACATTTTCAAACAAAAGCAATACTTTCTAAAGATGGCAAATCAGACCTCATTAAACGCTCATGCACACATCTCATAAATTAGAGAACCAAACTGTTGTTTTAACAGCAAGCCTAGAGTCATCACCAACTTCATAGTTCATTAAAACAAAGCCAACAATTAAGAGCAGAGTGATTATTACCTAAAAGCTTTGAAACAATGCCAAATCACCTGTAAAGCGCCACCTCTGCAGCTGCGGGCAATAATCACAATGCTAATTACTCGGAAAACACAGTAGATGAGTTGGCAGATATGAAGATAATCATTGCATTTATGTTTATTATTAGTGATACATTTTACACATTTTACTCAGAAACATGACTTTGTGGTAAAATTGTGGATGAATTGTGATGGGGAAAAAATTTATCTGTAATGTATGTCATAAAATGTATATGTAATACAATATTAACATAATTTGTTTTAAATATAAAATAACATGCAACTTCTACCATTCACACAAAGTACTATCAGACATATACATATATATGCATATGTCTGATAGTACTTTGTGTGAATGGTAGAACTTGCATGTTATTTATATTTAAAACAAATTATGTTAATAGTTTTTAATACAGTTGTTCATTCATTTTCAGAAGCATTTTCATTGATTTTCAGCCCTCCCCCCTCCATTCACCTGCTCCATTATAGTATGTAACACCCATTTGTCATAATCCAATCAATTCCCAAAGGGTTAAATCAGGTCTTGTCCTACATTTTTTCCCCTCACTGAATATAAGATTATTCACTCAAAAAATATGTCAGATTACAAAAGGAAAATGGGTTGCGAACTACATTCAAAGTCTACGGTTGTTTTATTAAATGTTTCATTAAAACATTATCTTGTAGCTTAAAAATTGCATCAGTTCTGTAACTCTCAAAGTTTTCATTGCTTACCTTTACTTTTCATTTTTATAAATCAAGATAAAATGAAAAAAATCCTCAGTTGTTTGTTTTTATTTTATTTTTTGCATAGTGACTCAGTACAGCAGTGGGGTGAAATCAACGAATTCTTTTCTTATTTTCTTTTCTTTTCCATTTTGAGACCAGAAAAGCTTTCAGATTGGATGTCAGGTTAACTTTCACACAGGCTGATCAAAGAGATTAACGCTCACACGTCTGTCAAAATGAGATTAGATTTCCCTCCGTTCTGTGCAAATCTGCCAGGAACTGGATAAGGGATGCAATCTTCATAGGTTCATCCACACTGTTTGGCAAGTCTCAATTCCGATATCAGATAAACAGAAAGCAGGGAGAGTGATATCACTTGTTAGTCAAGGACAGACGGTTTCCCTTAGGATATTACCTACTGCACACTTCAGATCTGAAGAGCTTGTGACATCTTTAAATATCAAATGTATAGCACTGACATCACACTAATCAGCTCAGAACATGCTTGTGACTGAATCATACTAGCGGGAATTGTGGCTTTGTGTTCATTAAAAATGGAGGAGATTAATTATACTGAACCCCACAAATTGGGCATGTAAACACAGATTTCATTAGACTCTAAACATCAAACAAATCTGTTATGCATGTAAAAAAAAATGCAACATATAGCTTCTCATACAGTCCTAATTAGTGGTGCTAGTTTACGTAAACATCACTATTATTGTTGCTTATTCCTAGGGTTTTGAGCAGTTATGTATTAAATACACTATTTGTGCTGCATGAATGATACCTCAAATAATGCAACTTCTTGTGAGGATCTGGGTTAGTACCTTTCTAAATGGCCGGATGTCTGATTTATGCATGGTGAAGAATAAAGAGTTAGATAGATAGTTAAATACATATATTTGTGTACACACATGCTTTGATTCATGGAGCCTCACAAGTTTTTAGATTTCAACTATAGTTACCTCTATACTCAAATTAGATGGAATCAAATGGGCCTCCAACTGATTATTGGAAAAATGTGTCTTCAGATTAGGGTCCAATTCTTACTATTAACTAATAGTGACTTGCATCAATACAATTACTGCTTATTAATAGTTACCTTTAGGTACTGGGTAGGATTAGGAATGTAGAACAATGCCATACAGAAAATGGCATTAGTACAGTGATCCCTCATTTATCGCGGTTAATGTGGTCCGGAAACCCCACGCGATTGGCCCCCCTAGGAATTTCCGTATATGTGTGTGTAGGTACCAGAATGTTTAAAAAATATGTATATTTATACTCTAAATATATTTGAATTTAATATATTTAATTATAAAACATTAATATTATACATTTACTCTCTCTCTCTCTCTCTCATACAATACGTATTATGATGCTCTACACTCATCAATGACAGTAGTATCTTGAGACTCCAGTAATGACTACGATGACAGATTTGTGCGGTTCTATGAATGTGATGATGAAGATGATGATGGTGTTATTGCACTGGTATAATGAGGCCTTTAAATCAATTCGGGAAGCGCCTCATCATCATATCGGCGCTGGAACGTCAACATTTGCTTCTGAGAGAGGCGAAGAGGCTCCCACTCCACTCATGCTCTCATTGGTCGATCTTGCGCCGGGAACCAATCACGTGTCTTGTCTGAGTGCCCGTGGGAGTGTACAAAGCCTCTGAGAGAGTTTCTCTCTTTGTCTGACATCCTGGGAACCCGTTTCTCTCGCATCACGATGAAGCAACGCTGCTTTCCGCAATTCGGCTGCCGATATGGCGGTATTTTTAAAAATGTATTTTCCAATGAGCGTTTTTGAAAAATCCACGATGTACTGAGGCCGCGAAATTTGAACCGCGAAGTGGCAAGGGATTACTGTACTAATAAAAGCCAATATCCTAGTGATATGCAACTACTTAATAGTGAGAATTGGACTCCAAACTTAAGTGTAACCAATTATGGTGGAAAAGTGGCTTGACATTCATGTGGAGCTGGTTATGTGATGCAAATGTTAAAATGTCATTGTTTACAAATCGTATACTATGGTAAACGTATTTTGAGATAACATAATATTGTGCATGGAACCACATAAAAATAAGTCTTCATTCAAAAGTCATTGGTTTTTTACTGCCACTAGAGTTCATTTCAGATGGAAACTGCAGTGAATCGTACGTGTAGGTATATTTTTGGGTTCTGCAAAAATGTAGGTAGAGGCACATTTTTCCAGTGAGTTTAGGTTGCAAAAGCTGCAGAGAGAGGGGCTGACAGCGGCATGGACTCAGCCGTACTGCAAATTAGAGCTAACATCAGCATTAAGTAATCCAGCCATTAGCAACTGCATAGTAACACCCTGGCAACCACTTACAACATTCACATTTCCATTCACATTTCCAATCTAGTCTACCAATAATCTCTTTATAAACCGTATACCTCAGCTTTTCACAAAGCTTAAACATAATCAAATCATATACAGTCGTCACCGGTGTAACTGTGTAGCAGATCTAGTGGCGCTATAAGGGTTGTATTTCAGGTGTCAGTGCTGCTTTTGTGTGAGTTTTGCATGAATTACCATGTCAAAGGCTAAATCCAGCAGTAACTTGCAGCATGCTTAATCCTGCAAAGCCTTTATGTTACGCCACCAGATGTTAGCAGCTTTCAACCGGCTCTTAGTTAAAACCCCCTTCAAATGTCTAGCGGTAGAAACACGGCTTAGAGGAACAACTCTGAATACTTTCAATTATTGCCAGCTACAGCATCAAAGTGTAAAGCAAACACCTGTGTGGACAGGGTCGGTGGTACTTCCCCTTTAACGGTCAAATTGCTGTTTGAGAATGCTAGGCACTGACAGAAGCGTTCAATATTCTATTGGGATCTCTCTTTCTGAGAATGCACCCGACTAGATGACAATGGGTGGGCTGTCTTGAAGCGTTTTCAGAGCAATACTTTGACCAAGCAAGGCATGTTCAATCACTTCTATACTTCTGATCACCCTTATTGGCACCAAAAGCTGTAACTGCATTTTAAAACCACTTAATTCCCTACTACAGTAGACGAATGTGGAAAGAATAGAATGCAGTATGTGTATAATGAGCAGTATGTGGAAAGAATAGAATGTTCAAATTCAAAGTATTCATAAAACAGCAACTGGAAAGAATCCAGATCACTGAAGATTCTGAAGTATGCAGCTGATGGACACTTCACTATCCCATGAGGCCATGAGAGAGGATTTAAGAATGGCAGTGAAGCAACGCAACTGATGCTGGTAGGTCACATGACAATGAAAACTAGGGCATGCAGTATGCCAAAATATCAAATACCCTAAACTCATATGTTTAAATACGGTATATAAAAAGCTGGTCCACTAATTTGAATGGATCATTGGAAATCCAAGAGTGTATAGAATTCAACAGTACTGTTCCTTTATTTGGTATCATTCCACTTTCTATATGTGAAAAGCTCCAGAGCAGTATGTAAGCAGTGCTGAGTGAAATCTTCTGAATCATTCAGTGCAGGGCATCTCAGTGAAAGCCATGTCACATTGACATTGGGAACACATTGGAATTTCGAAAGCACAACTCGACCAACCTGTCTGAAAATCTGTCAGAGGTGATTCTAGGATTTTTGTCTTATGGGAACTAAGAACATGAGCTGATGTGGCTCAGTGGAATACATCTTGCCTTAAAAGACGAGATCACAAGAGTTCACACTGAAATATTGCTGAACATTTTTTGCTAATTAGCATCTGTTATATTGCGTTACATTTTAGAATGTGCTTTCACTGTAACAGTGGGCATTGGGACAAGAAAAAAAAAATCTGGAGTGAATCTGTGACAGCTCTTGAACATTGCTGCCCTACTGTAAGTCACAGAAATAGAAAGAAATGAAATATATATATATTTTTTTCAACATGTATGGTTTGGTAGGTTAAGATATAAGGATAGGTTTTTCTTCATATGTATTTCTTTAGCAATTAGGATATAGTGCAGGTCCACAGTCACACAATCTTTTGATCTCACTAGACATTCACACAAAAACATTTTCTTTTAAAATCAAGATTTTGATGATCAAGGTCCTGTGACTCATTGCTATATTAGCTTGGTTGGTGTAAATATTCTAGAATTCCCAGAGTCGTCTCAACCAAACCAAAACTATGGCCTTGGCTTGGGGACAAACACTTTGATAATTTGGTTGTATAGTTCAGTCAATTTTTATCTGAAACAACCGTTGCATAAAAGCCTGATATTTAGTAATTATATTATATTTAGTATAACTGTAAATGTGGTATTGTTAAAATATAACCACAAAAAAGCAGAGTGTCATATACAATCGTATAATTATAACTTGAATTCTTTTAACCAAATTGTGTTGACTGACATTAAATCATTCTCCAAGGTTTCTGAATCAAATTGTAGGCTTTTAAGCTCTCTAAAATGATTTGTAATACATAAACAGTGGAAGATCATCCAGGAAGTCATGAAGCTCGGATTACATTCAATACAGCTAATCAATGTCCTGGGTAGGGTTGCACCAGCTGTTTGCAAATTTGTTCTTTATTGGAACATATAAAGTCCACACTAGAGGATTAGTAACTACTAGCCTATTATATCTAGTTTGTATCTAACTCTGTACTTAATTTGTCTGCATCATTTGTTCTTAAAGCAGAACATCTCTATAAAGTAATTCATGGTTGCATATTTTAACGTTTACTGTGCTGTCAATGATAAAATAGCAGCCTTCAAAGTCATAATCATTAGAAGTTGCTTTGAAACAATTTTTTTTAAACAAATGATTTCTTGTTAAGGTTGATTCTAGCTTATTTTCTTATGTCTTATTTTAATTTACATACATTGTGATAAAATTACCTCTGAAATATGATACTTATGAAATAATATTTTGTAAGACTTTAGTTTAGGGTCCAACTCTCATTATTAACTAGTTGCTTATTAGTGTGCATACTTCTGGGATATTGACTGTTTATTAGTACTTATAAAGAGCAAATTAATGCTTTATTCTGCATTCCTATCCAATTGCTACCCAACACCTAAACATAACAACTAACTTACTAACTATTAAGCAGTAAATAGGAGTTTGATGCAACATTTATAGTTAATAGTTAGATTTGTACCCTAATCTAAAGTGTGACAAAAATGGTACTAGTAAATAAGTCAGAAACTGTATTTGAAATTAATAGCAATAAATAAGTACTGATACAAGAGCGGTTATTCAAACAATGTACTCTCTCTCTCTAATGTTCTCACTATCAAACATTTGGCAGACGCGTTTATTGCATTCAAGATACACATTGACATTTCTGATGCATTCAATTCAATCAATCTGCTGTTTTATTCCTCTTTGAGGCTCCTATAAATATCTAGCTTATACATAGAGTGCTTCAACTAACGCCTGGTAAACACCAATGTTTACTCGATGGCAAATGGCCTAAATTTGAGGCACATCAGTGCTCTTTCAAGTAATATGTATTACCATCTGCATATTTATGTCGTGATCTAAAAGAAAGCACAAATGCATTGATGCCCATGACTCAAATGTGTTTTGACTGGAAATGACATCAATGATGACCTACATCCAATGAGAGCTGGGAAATTCAGGGGGAGGAGTCATAGACCTGCGACAGAACATCAGCAAGCATGACTTCATATTCTCTTTTTTCTCAGCAAATTCAAGATTCTTGCAAGCATCGTTTTTCAAGAATCCAACCTCGTGGATGATTACGTTATTTCCTGTATCACTTCTCGGGTGTGTTTGGTCGTAAAACGCAGTTTGTAGATCAGACAGACTCATCTGTGATTTCTCCAATTGAAGTGTTGTATAATGTGTGACCCTCCATTGCAGATCCATCTTTGTAATGTTCACACAGCAGAAACTAAACGGTACCCCAGACAGCCATGTAGTGTGAGAAGAACAGCAATCAGACAACTTTGAAAATCGTGCAGTGTGTACCCAGCAAAAGTTTAATGGTGCAACTCAAAAAAAACAATCTTTAGTTGCAGCTTAGTGCCACTTTATGTCACAACCAAGATAAGAAGTAAAAGCTGATGCAACCAGTCCCTGATCAATTGGAGTCATCTCAAATAGGCCTGTTTTTGTCACAGCCCTAATTGAACTAGACCCTGATTGAATTACTAAGTCTCTCTGTCTACTATTATGACATTACACCAAGCATAGTCATATTGGAGCACATGTCTCTGAGATCTGATGCTGTTATGTCCATAAATCAATGCAGTGAGGAATTTATTTTGATCACTTATTCCATTTACTGTTGTTCCCCAGATCTACATCCTAGAAACTACAATCTTGAAAAATACCTCAATCTCAATTCCATGAGCCTGCGATGACATATACATTGCTCTGCCACTGCAAACAATACAACTAATCTCCAACCTGAAAGAGATTTCCAGCAGGTTCTTCAGACCAGCTAAGTGAGACTGTGAGTGAGTATGTTCATTTCACTGCTGCTAAACAACACATTACTTTATATAATATCCTCAATACCCCCTTGTCAATATGAAAAACACTAACTGCATATTGTTTGAAACAGTATGGCATTTTGTTTGTATGTTATGTCGCAATTTCAAAAAAATATAATTGGAATGCAATTAGATCACAATCTGGATGTTGCTATCTTTGATTCAACTTTTCTTTTTTTTGTGCGAATCAAGAGTGTTGTAAGTGGCGTGTCTCAAATCACTCTGGCTATAACTGAAATCACACTTCCCTGATATGTAGTCCCCGAAAACTGTACGTGAAAAGAGTAGGTCTGAATTTACAGTATTCATAAAACAGGTCACCGTGATTCCAAGACATTTTCCTGGATCAATATATTTAGCTAATCCTGGAATAGCATTCCTGTCTGAGAATTTAGTCCTAATCCTTTCCCCACCCCTAAACCTAACTTTAGCCATAACTTGTCACTAAAATCAGAGGAAAATGACAGGTGAATAACACTGATTTTAGAAGAACCTAACCCTGGTTTTAAGTCCAATTTTGATGTAGACTGTTAAATTGTCACTCAAATATGACTGGTTGAATTGTATGTTGTTCCAGGAACATGATATACTCACTACTTCTGTCAGGATTCTAAATTGTACATCGGATATACAACTTTTCTATGTTTGGTCACATGATAATGAAAACGTGATGGATCTAATATGTCCAGATTATATATGTTTTACTACAAAAATTCAGACTACTATGCGTCAGACTGTCTGCTCTTGTGTGGAAAATTACTTGTTTTGTTTATCTTTCTTTCTCTCTTTCTTAGCCAATCAGAATCATTTAACCATCATCATTGACGTAGTTAGCACCTTCTCTTAGAGTATAATTGCTGTAACAATGTTATTGTATGTGGGGCGGCCTACAAACTCCTTGTGAGACCTGAAGCTGGCTTCTGCTGATGAAACTGCAAACTAAACTTCACTAAAATGTATTCTATTGACTGCACTTCTGACTCCTGGTCTTCATTCAACATGTCTGGTCCTCGGGTCTTAACTGTAATTCCCCTACAGTTAATGTAATGCCACCTACTTTTTAATGGTTGCCAAGTAATGCGATTTCAGACAAAGCATCTGTATTTGAAGAAAGTTTGGTTAGCATGTACAGGTAGTCCCTGTTGGTAGATGCCGTAACTACACCATTCATGGGCAGAACACATCTTTCCCCGATCAAAAAGTACTGTACTGGTGTATTCTTACCTTCAATTTATTTTCCCTTGAAACATTCAAATCACCAGCTAAGTAAATGCTATTGCGATCAATGGAAATGGTAACATATCATATAGCTTTTTCTCTGTGTTATAGAACTAGATTTATGTTTTTCTGATGTTATTTTTTATTATTAATGTTTTTGTGTTTTCTATGCATAACCTCTTTGTTGTCACTTAATAATGGTTAGTACTTTGTTTTCTGAAATGCAGTGTTTTCAAAAATGCTTCATTTCTGTTAATGTTGTACTATGGGTTAATGGTGTTGGTTTGTCAGCTTTTGTTTCCTCCGCTTATGCTGTCATGTTTTGCACCCCAGGGCCACCATAATATGCAAATGTGGAATTCATTTGAACATATTTTGCCCTGCCATCAAAGTAAGCCACTAGAACAAGCCTTGCATTTTATTATACTGTACTGGCTGATTGATGATCTTCGGTAAAAAAGTAAAAAGTTGTCTTCCAGAGACTCTGTGGAGATGTGAGTGGCTTGCACTTGTCTTCAGGGTAATGGACAATTTCTTTTCTACACTGCGCTAGTTCCTGCTCCTCTGCAGTCTATTAATCCGTCTGCTGTGAATGCAATAAAAGCAGGGTTGTACAATGCAAATAAATCAGGAACAGAAGCGTCCCGCTGCGGTAACCAATGTCAGTAATGAAAGCAATAGTTCTCATAAAAACGGATGTTCTGTCAATGTTTTAATGTCATTAGTATTATAGACCCTTTTCAAATGTCCAGGGTTATCAGGAGCAGAAGTCATGGTTGGGTAAACTATAGTGGTGAATGAAAACTACAACAATTTTGTGAACTATATATACATATTTAAAAAATCCTGGAACAAAATCTACCTCTAAACCTAAGCCCAGGTCGGCAGCTGGAGAATTCTGAGGACCCTAAAAAAACATTGATTTGGAGCCCGCACTGTCCTCCACTCATATTATATACGATATAAGATATGGGCATGGAGGCCCGCATCTGATGTCATGTAACCTAATAGGGATTTCTTATAAAATAATAAAACTGATAAACAAACGCAAATAAAGGTTTTATTGGACAATATTGTCCTTTTTAAAGCCAGTTTTTATGCAAAGAAATAAATATAAGAGAGGGAATACACGTCTGTTATATTTCAGCTGAGGAAGAAGAGGATGAAGGGTTTAAAAGGTTAGATTAAGCAAAGGGTTTTAAAAAAAACAAACAAATGTAAATCCACGAGGAAACAACAGTGAGTCTGACACAAACACAAGATCAACAACTGTGGAGTGAACATTGAGAACTAAATACAAACAGTGATGAACCGGAAATTATGATGATGATGGTGTCCATGGTGACTGATGAGTGGTGGTAAACTGAAACAAAGAGTCAAAATAAAAAATAAAAATAAAAAAACTCTCTGTTGTGAGGGTGACGTTATAACATTTCCACGTTATATCTCCATTTATTTATACATGTAACAGTTCTTTTAAAGGGATAGCTCAACCAAAAATATTCACAAAATCAAAAAGTACCCGCATAACCTATTATCTCATCCAAGATTCTGAAGTGTGCATATGATGGACACTTTACTATCCCATGAAGCCAACAGAGAGAATTATGAATGGCAGTGAACAGATGCAACTGACATTGGTAGGTCAAACAACAATGGCAACATGGTGAAAGTAGTATGTCCGGATTACATTCATACTACACACAGTGGATGCATAGTGTCAGGGGTGTGTGTTGCAGGAAAGCGGGACGTCCAGGAAACATAAGCTTTATTCAAACACAGAGCCACCGAACACGGAGTAAAACTACACAAAATATAGGCGAGAACAGATGCACTAAGGCAAACGCAGGGTTTATAAACACAGGGAATGATGGGGAACAGGTGACAAGCCTAATGAGGTGAGTGATTGACGCAAAAGCTGAAAGGGATGAAAAGGGGAAAACCACACAAACAGAAAGAGGGTGGGGAGGGCACCCAGGTTCTGGTGGGAGCAGGTGAAGGGGCATCGGACACCTGAGGAGGCGGAGCCAAGTGCTGGACTGTTTGATGAGGTGGGAGAGGAAGGTTGGGTGGGGAAACAGGAGAAGCAGTAAGGAACAAGAGGGGAAAATAGTTCTCAGCTGGTCTGAACTAGCTGGGAAAACAGTGGAGACAACCGTTCGTGCAGTCCAATAAGCAGTCCAGAGATCACCATAAATTCCTCAACCGCGGTGAGGCCATGGGCGGGGGTTTCCTCTTGGCTCTCAAGCTCCACTAATCCCCCCTCATCAACAGATGACGTTGCCAGCTCGCGCACCTGGTCAGACATCTGTTGTGGGACTGGTTCCGGGCCGATGACTCTCTCTGACCCCTGTCTCGGTTCAGGCTCATTACTCGTGGCGCCACGATCTCCACGGTCTGCAGTGGGCTCTTGCAACGTTCTCTAGATTATCTTGCTCGGCGGTTGTTGTCTGGTCCCTGGCTGTAGAGTGGGGCTGACATCGTCCTCTGCCAGGGCAATGGTGAATTCCGAGTCGTTGTTCACAAGCACCCACTCCACATAGGCTTTAAAAGCAGGGCAACTCCTATTCAAGGGAAGTCCATATCTGAAGTCTTTCTGTGGCGACAAACCAGGTCCGTTCTTCTGTCAGACATGTGTTTTACAAGGAAGCGAGGAGACGAGGAATCCAAGAAATATAAACTCTATTCAAACACAGAGCTAGGGAACATTAAACATAATATAGACAAGAACGGACGCAGACTGAGAGAAACACAGGGCTTAAAAACAATGATAGGGAACAGGTGACGAGACTAACGATGTGAGTGACTGACGTGATAGTTGAAAAGGATGACAAGGGGAAAAACCACACGAGGGAACAGGAAGAGGGTGGAGACACGACGGGACTGTGACACATAGTAAGAACTTATTCAAAATAAGTACCTACTCAAGAGACTATGTGATTTTAGACTCACGTCATTTGAAACGGATACGCTCACATGCTTCTTCTGGCAGTACCGCAGTCTAACATAGTTCTAACGCAGTTCTTCCACTTACTGGAATGGAGTGTGTAATACTACACAATTACTGACATTTCAGGTTAATTTTCAGGTTAACATCATTTGGGTGAATTATCTCCTTAATATGTAAATATTGCACACTAACGGATCACTGCTTATTTCATTTTTAACATTTATATCAATTAATTATTGCAAACATAATCACGCCACACTTTAACGATTAAATGCATGAATGATTCAGCAGCTATTATTACATCTTTATCTGATCTATATCTAACATGGAGGGATCTCTACCTGTTGCGATACTATAAAACTCTCCTGATACTAGAATACGACTTACAGAAGAATAAAATAAAGCATATTGCTATCTTTTTGGAGCTTGGAAGGGTTCAGGAAGCAGATGTATAGCATCATCACTGTCCTCCTCAGAGCTCATTTCCCAGTACATACAGCATCTGTCTCATATTTGCGATCTCAAACATATTCTCAAAACTATCACTTTCACTGACAACTTCTTCACCAGATCCACCATTAAGTGACAGTGATCCTAATATTTGCATTTAGTACTTGCACTGTTGTAAATCACTGAGCCATTTCATTTTTGCTAATGATACTTGTAGAATAAAGGTGAATTGATCTTATTCAGTCATCAAAGGTTCAATTATTGTTGTGTGAAACACACTGTTACACACCTCGGGTCGTTATTGACCCTATACAATTTTTACCAAAAAAGTAAATGGGAAAATAGGCATTCTTTTATAATCATTAATTATATTTTTTTATAATGAATTTATTGAGCAATAGAAAGAAAGTTGATGTCTAACTTTGAAAAATGAATGAGGAGGGTAGTGAAGATCCGGGGCGCTAAAGATCCAAGGTATGTGTTTAAGGGTTAAAGGGTTAAAAGTCATAATTTGAAAATTCATGCAAATTCTCCAAGCCAAGACATACAAATTTTGTTAACGTTCTAGTTTAGGGTCCAGTATTCACTATTAACTAGTTGCTTATTAGCATGCATATTACTAGGATTGTGGCTGCTTATTAACACTGAAGTACACGTTCATGCCATATTCTGGATAACATTATTCAACATTCCTAATCCAATTCTATTTCTACCCAATACCCAAACTTAACAACTACCTTATTAACTATTAATAAGCAGTAATTGTGAGTTTATTGAGGCAAAAGTCATAGTTAATGGTTAGATAATAGTGGGATTTGTTCCCTAATCTAAAGTGTGACCACACTTTTTGTACTTTTTTTAGAGCTTGACAGCTGTTTTTGACAGCTGTTTTTCATTCAAAAATTGAATGAAATATTACAAAAAAATATATAATATTAAAACATACAGCTTTGAAACAACATTAGGAATCATTGTGTAAAGTTAATGAATAAGTGCACCAGTCCTACTGTGCATCACTGTCGCTCCATCTCTTAATATAAATTTATTTTTTCTCTTACACACCATAGTGGTCAGTTTTATGAAAAAAACAGCTCTCCATTGTCAGTCACATTCATGACCGACACTAATGGGCTGCTCGACCTCAACGCAGTGACGGCTGAAGGTAATAGGTCTTGTCCATCATCATCCTCTCCACTTAGTGTGTTCCTGTCCTGCTGGTTCCATCAGTGCAGGGTTTAATAGCAGGCCACATGGGGCTTTGCAAGGATAAACAAAGCCTTTTCCTCTCAGCCAGACTCCTTCAACAAGTCGCCCACATCCCACGCTCGCATCTCATTCTTCTGCGCAAACTTGCTGTCTCTGTCTCGCTCTCTCTGCTTTGTCACTTTTCACCCCCTCAGCTTGCTTGATTGTGCTGATGACCTCAATCAAAAGACAATTACCTAGGCGAGGGCAGGAGACAATTATCTCCCATCAATGTGAGATTGACCACACCTGAATGGAGATGGCCACCTTTTATTCGTGCACAGAGGCAAAAGAACAAGCAAACTCTGAGAGAGGGAGAGAACGAGTGATGAGGGGGAGGCGAGCGTGAAATTCGTACCTGCACTGCTATCTGTCCTTAAACTAAGGTGGAATATTAAAAGCGGTGGCAGAGATTGCCTTTTCAGTATGTGGGTGCAAATGAGGAAAGCTGGGCTAGGTGCTAGGTGCTAGGTTCAGAAACAAAATAAAGCCTTTATCAAGCAGCAACAAAGAGAAAATTGATGAAAAATGGCCCAAAATGTTCACGACCTTACTGAAAAGGTCAGCTTAGACGAGGACAAATTTCCATGCTCATAGAGACTGGTTAATGCTGGTCTTTTATGTGAGTCAGCAGTTTTTTGAATCGTGTTGGCCAGCATGTCCTTGCTAATGAAACTGGTTCACACAAATTCTTGCTAGTTAAGAAAGTTTAATAAAACAATAATAATATACTTCTGTGTACAACCTCTGATAGTTTACTGAGACATTCTGTCATTATTTATTCAGTAGGACTTTAGAATGATAACTGTTGCAAATCAATGGCTGGAATCATTAAATAAACAAAACAAATCATAAAATCTATATGCTATTGTGCAGAGATGAACAATTAGATTCTAACCATGGTTTACTTTGCTGATATAATTACCTTTTAGAAAATAGTTCTGTGATCCGGAGAGCATGAGTAAACGATGAAGGTTTTTTTTTTTTTTTTTTGGTGTGCTATTGCTTTTAATTTCTTTAAATTAACTTCTGTCTTTGTCAAGTTTTCATTGTTTTCAGACACATCGTTTGTCTCTCTGTGTTTTCTTGCTTCCCTGTATCCAGTGTTTTCACTCATCATTTGTTGCTATAGCAATTCATTGTTTCATTAAATGGAGCACACCTGGTTGTATTTGTGTTCATTATCTTGTGTTTATATTGCCCTCAGTCTCCGTTCTTTGTCTGGTGTTGTTTGTGTTTAAGTGCACACTGTTACTTCGCTTCTCACCTTTTGTATTGTTTAATTAAAGTTACTCTACTAGTTGAATAGATACCTTTCTTATAGTCATTCTTTGTGAGCCTGACCATTAGAGAAAACCAGACCAATTCAGCAGGTATTCTTGGCCCTGCAAACTACCACGTTGAGGACTTGGCAGCGGTACAGCTCACATAATACCAACAGTAAAACTTGGTGTTGGTAGTTTGATGTCTGGGGTTGGGGCTGCTTCAGGACCTAGAGAACTTGCTGTGATAAATTGACCATGAGCTCTGCTGTCTACCAAAAAATCTTGAAGGAGAATGCCTGGCCATCTGTTTGTGACCTCCAGCTGAAGCGAACTTGAGTTCTGCAGCAGGACAATGTTCCAAAAACACACCAGCAAGTCCATCTCTGAATGTCTGAAGAAAAACAAAATGAAGACTTTGGAGTGGCCTAGTCAAAGTCCTGACCTGAATCCTATTGAGATGTTGTGGCATGAGCTTATAAAGGCATTTCATGCTCAAAAACCCTCCGATGTGGCTGAACTACAACAATTCGGCAAAAATTCTTCCACAGCGCTGTTATCTCAAACGGTCATGTAGGTTTTAATTTGTTTTTTATCTTAATAATAATAACCTTCATTAAAAAAAAATATTGTGTGTTTACTTGTGTTATTTTAGACTAATATTTAAATTTGTTTGATGACCTGAAACATTTTAGAAATCAAAAATCAAACACTTTTTCACACCACCGTAACATAACATTCCCCATGTCAGAAGTTTTGCAACAATGAATGCAACACTGTTGCAATGTGGTTGCAATTATGAAGAAAAATGTAATGAACATCAGTTTATCTAAACATAACTTTCTTTTTTTAACTTTTTTTTTTTTTTTTATGATCAGTGTGATTTTATTTTTTATTTCCACAACAGGTATGTGCATGTGTAGCTAATTAATTTGTAATATTTTTTATACCACTACTTCCTTTATTTTTTGCGTGAAGTCAAAAAACTGGATCAAGCCAGCAGACAGTAAAAAAAAAAAGATCTCCGACAGGCAGAGACGCAATGCTAGTCGCATTCTATCAAGCACCACGTCTGAACAAACCCCACGTTTACCAGAACTCTACTGGTTAATAAGTAAGTACTACGAACAAACCGAAATAAAAAAACAAACCCTAAACGTTAATGGAAAAGACCCGCGAACCTGAGTGACTGACAGAGAGACAGGGAGAGGAATAGAGCTCTGTGCAGTGTTCTGTGCGTGCTTGAGCAGGGTGGGACACAGCAAATCTGTATGTGTAGGGGAGGGGAGCTGTGACTAGCCAATCACAGAACGCAGACACAGTCAGCTACTCAATGAGGATTTGTATTCAATCCGAGCACAGATATTGACTTGTATTACTCGTATGATACTCGTACTCTGCAAAAGTGCTTTATCCGTACCATACTTGTTTCAGCCAAGTATCCGGATCAACTCTACTCTTTAATGTCTGTAACATTTGCTAAGTGTGAACCTGCTCTCATGCATGAAAAAGTAGGAAAAGCAATCTTCACTGGAGTTTAAAAGTGCGTAAGGGTTTGTTTACATACCTAGTTCTATTCGTTTGTGCATTGTAGTGTCTGTTAGCAGGTAGGATTCATCTTTGTTTGTTATTGTTTGTTGAACGGTGTTGTGACTTAACACGCTATTTTTGAACAGCCTAGCTGTTGTATTTTATTTTATTACACTTAAGTAGGCTCCGATTAGAAGTAATCACAACTCTTAGGTGGTGATAATTTGTGGGCGTGTGATATTTTATGTTGGACAGTTAACCAAAAACCAATAAAAAAAACTACCAATTTATTTTCATTTCTGCAGCACTGTTTTTGTTTGCTGCTTTATTCAAAGGTGTGCATTCAAAAAATTGAACTTTTAGGCTTCACAAAGTCTGAATTTCACATACTCAAGATTTTAAAAGAAAACTGAATTTCTATGATTTTCTCAGCAGAAGATTAGATGTCTAATTGTGGTGAGATCACATTTGTTTTATTGAAATATAGGATTTGTTTTGTTGTAATTGATTGTTTAAATATATACTGCTCATAAAAACACACTCAATTATAACAAGTTAAGTTAAAATTAAGTTATTTACACCAATTAAACATAAGGAATGTCATTCTGTCAAGTTAGGAAGCATCAGTGATTCAGTTTCACTGGCGCTTTGTGCAAATGAAAGTGGTGCAATGGGGAGGCAACAGCAAGAGAACCCCGAAAAGGGACTGATTTTGCAGGTGTTGGACATAGACAACTGTTCTCTCCTTGTAATTTGTGACTGTTTTATCTTTAGATTTGTGTTTTGTTAAGATCCATGTTACTGTCTGTAGCATGTGGCAGTATCTGCAGCCCAACCATGTTGCATAGGTTATCCTGCTCCTTAAAAGTGGCACACCTGAATGTGAAATCGTAAAGAGGTTTGGTGTGTCTACCATTACAATTTCAAGAGCACAGAGGAGATACTAGGAGACAAGTCGTTACCCAAGGAGAGCTGGAAAGGGAAATAGAATGGCAAAAATCCAGCAGAAGGACTGGTATCTGCTCCTTTTCATGAGTAGGAACAGGAGAAGCACTGCCAAAGCCCTACAAAATGACCTCCAGCAGATTACTGATGTGCATGTTTCTGACCAAAATGTCGGAACCAGACTTCATAAGGATAGAATCAGAGCCGGATGTCTTCTAGTAGAACCTGTGCTCACAGCTTATCACAGTGTACCTCGATAAGCATTTTAAAGACAACACCAGAATTCAAGTCTGCCATTGCTGCCCCATTCTCTTCATGGATCTGTATTTATTAATTTAGCAGACACTTTTATCCAAAGCGACTTGCAACTTGAGGAATACAGAAAGCAATTCATCCTGAAGAGGCAAAAGTACACAAGAGTGCTCACATTAGAAGATTTCGAATATTGCGTATAGTAGTATAAGCCTGGAGAATGGAGGGAGTAATTATTTAAGGTTATGTTACATGCTCACAGAAGAGGTGAGTTTTCAGCTGTCTTTTGAACATGAGATTTTGTGCCTCTGTGTGATGGTACCACGAGTCATTGCTCATTAACTGATCGTAAGTTTCTGGTAGGTGTGTAGATTTGAAGTAGCGAGTGGAAATAGGTGGGTGCTGAGCCTGTGCTAGTTCTGTAAGCAAGTGTCAATGCTTTGAATTTGATGCAAGCTGCAAGTGGTATTCAGTGCAGAGAGACAAAGAGAGATTTGACGTGGGCCCCTTTGGGTTAGTTGAAAACCAGATGAGCTGCAGCATTCTGGAACAGTTGTGGGGGTTTTATTGCACTTGAAGGAATACCGGTCAGAAGAGCATTTAAATAATCAAGCCTGGAAGTGACCATGGCCTGTACAAAGTTGTGTTGCTTGCTCAGTTAAGAACGGACAATTTTCTTGAAGTGCAAACCTGCATGATCGAGTTGTCTTGGCGATGTGATCTTTGAAGGTCTTTCTTGCAGAACTTGATGGGGTAATCGTTGAGGAGCCAATCTGAATGGTGAAGTTGTGCAGTGTAGTTGGATTGACAGGGAAGACGAGAAGCTCTGTCTTTGCCACGTTAAGCTGCAGTTGATTCTCTTTTATCCATGCCGAGATGTCCAGTAGACACTTGTGATTCGTGCAGCTACTGTGGGATCATCAGGAATTAAATGAAATGATAGGTAGAGCTGTGTGTCATCGGCAGTGATAGGCTAAACCATGTGTCTCTATGATGGGAGCAAGTGATGTGGTGTATATGGAGAAGAGAAGGGGTGCAAGAACTGAATCTCAGTGGGACTTCAGTGATCAGTTGACATTCATTTGGAGATCATTTGCAGATAGATCCAAGAGAAGGAGAACTGATGATTTGGAATCAGCTTTTGCAATCGTTAGAGTTTCAGTGACTGACAGTAACGCAGTCTCTGTGAAGCCACACTGGTTGATGTCCAACTTGTTTTCTGTGAGAGCAAAGATGATACCTGGTTGAAAGCAACACATTCAAGTGTTTTTGCCATGAAAAGGTAGGACAGAGACAGGTTCATCTACAAGTGATACATTTCATTTGGGGTTTTTCAACAGTCGGGTTACCCAAGCTTGCTTGTATACTGTAGGGAAAGTTCCCCTGTGGAAAGATGTGTTGATGATGTGAGTGAGTGCTGGTTAAAATGTAGAAGATGTGAGGAAAAAGGATCTAAAAGGGCAGCTGGTAGGATGGTTTGAGAGGAGAAGTTTAGACACGTTTACACGCCTCAAAATTAAACACCTATCTTTCACCACTCCCCCATTGATAGACTCTACCTAAACTCACTCCATGGATTGAGATAATTCTGCTGCAGTGGGCTTGTCAGGATTCTAAAAAATAAGGATGGAAGCTGTAAGGGTAAATAGTGAAAATGATGAGAATTGTTTTTTGTCCCTGAATGATGTCTATAATGGGACATGTATTCATAGAAATCTATCAGTAGTTTATCTATTTTCCTATTTCTCTGTCTTCATATTTCAGCACTCAAAATGCTTTATATAAATGGGGAATCTCCTCAACCACCAGCAATGTGCAGCATCCAACTGGATGATGCAACGGCAGCCATACTGCACCAGAACACCAACCACACACCAGCTTATTGTTGGAGAGGTTACAAACTGGCTGATGAATCAGTGTGTATAAATATATATATATATATATATATATATATATATATATATATATATATATATATATATATATATATATATACATATACATGTGTGTGTATATATATATATATATATATATATATATATATATATATATATATACATATACATATATATACATATACATATACATACACACATGCACACGCATTTAATGTTTACAACTGCTGAAGCCTGTTCAAATTGACTGCCAAAGTTAACAGCTAACAGACACATCTGTGGTGTCAGGAAATATAGCCAAAAAGAGAAGCACATGTTATATCTGCAGATCATTTATGTTGCTGTTAGGAAACTATTAATGCAGTCACACTCTGTAGCAAGGTAAGTAAGTAGGGATAGTGTGAGTAACTGCCTTCAAAACTTTCAGAGACGCCTTTTTTCCAGAGTTTAATGAGTGCCTCTCCATAGTTCCCAATCAAAATCAAGCACATCTCTCTCTCTCTCTGCCCACACCAGTGACACTAAACAAAAATTCATTACAATAATGCTTTTTCATTGGTAAAAATAATAAGTTGCTACAGCACGTAACTGTAAATTTAGACAAACCTCAATAACCACCTCCAGATCCCATCTCTTACGGAATGAGATCCATGGATAAAGAAGATTAAAGCATTTTGGAAAGGATCGATATGGGCTCCATTGCCAAGAGTGATAGAATAATTTCACAGTAATTTCCTGCATAAGAGGGTAATGGGAAAACAGGGTAGGCGTGTGGGTTTGAAGGATAGCTATCAGACAATCTGGGTGTGGTGTAGTTATGATCACTGAAGGAAGGACTGATGGTGAAGAAGGATGGTGCGCTGCCTTCCTCTGGATCCCAATATTTTATTCCTGCGTCTCATTCAGTGGTATTTTAACAATCAACTGATCATAATGAAGTTATAATGGCAGCCATTTGCATTTTAATCTTAAATATTTTTCAGATGTTTTCTTAAAAGATCAATAAATCTTTAATCAGACTAGGTATAGATGAACATCTAAATCTGTCAAAAACATGTTCATGCCATATTTCACCACACATTAAAGTGTAAAAAATGTAAATAATAAACAGTAAAAAAAATCTATCTATCTATCTATCTATCTATCTATCTATCTATCTATCTATCTATCTATCTATCTATCTATCTATCTATATATATATATATATATATATATATATATATATATATATATATATATATAACTATTTATCATTTAATAAGACAGATTTTAATAGTTTTGCGTATTTCCTAACAGTAACGTAAATGATCTGCAGATATAACATGCGCTGCTCTTTTTGGCAATATTTCCTGACACCACAGCTGTCTGTTAGCTGTTAAATTTAGCAGTCAATAATTTGTACAGGCTTCAGCTGTTGTAAACATTCAATGCATATATATATATGCATATGCATATGTATTTATTATTAATTATATATATATATATATATATATATATATATATATATATATATAAAATATATATATATAATAATAAATTGTAGTACAACATATATTTTAAATAAATGAAATTAATTCTATTAGAATTTTTTGGCATTGTGAAAAACGTCTCAGGTTACGTATGTAACCATAGTTCTCTGAGAGGGAACGAGACACTGCGTCGAACGCTTTGGGGAATACTTGGACGCTGTCTCGCGAAGCACAATATGTAAACTTCCGTCGACCGAGTGTGAGTGACGGTCGCAGGTCGGTGACGTCATGAACCAGGTCATAAAGGAGCGCCAGAACCCGGAGGCAGTAGCTTAGAGGTGTCTGAAGAAGCCCGGAAGGTGCAAGGAGCTGAGGCCAAAGACTCAGCGTCTCGTTCCCTCTCAGGGAACTATGGTTACATACATAACCTGAGACGTTCCCTTTCAAGGGAACTCGCACTGCGTCAAACGCTTTGGGGAACGATATACCAACGCCACCTCAGTGACGAAGGCCGACGAGTGTCTCGTAGCTCACTACGAGAGGACCCGTGTTCCCCGAGCAGAGTTGAGGTCAAGCTGGTGAAACCTCAGAAAGGTATGCGGGGAAGACCACCCCGCCACATCACAAACATCAGATAAAGATACACCTGATTTAAGGGCCTTAGAGGCAGCCACGCTCCTGGAGGAATGGGCACGGACACTTAGAGGCGAAGGGGATCCGGCCAACTCATAAGCCAGGGTGACAGCCTCGACTATCCATCTGCTTAAAGTAGGTTTGGATGCTGGGGGTCCCAAAGCAAATAAGCAACTAGTCTGACTTACGCCAAGGGCAGACCTGTGGAAATAAGTGTCCAGTGCTCGTACTGGAAAGACCTTGTTTTTTTTTTTATTCCTGTTCCTGGTCACCGAATGGGGGGAGGGCAGAAGGCCTGCAGTACAATAGACCTGACCACATGAGTTGGCACTTTGGGCACATAGCCTGGCCTAGGATGGAGGAAGGCTTTCACCATCACAAGCGCAAACTAAAGGCAAGAGGGAGCTACAGAGAGCGCCTGTAGATCCACAACTCTTTTTAGCGATGTTAGCTAATAAGAATAATGTCTTTAAAGTGAGGAACTTTAGGGGAACCTCATCCAAAGGTTCAAAAGGTGCCTGGGACAAGCCTTGGAGTACCAGGGATAAGTCACAGGTATGAAACTTGGTCTGTACTGCAGGCCTCAGCCTAATAGTACCACGGAGGATGCGTGTGACGAGGGGCTCCATGCCAATGGGCATGTCACCCAGAGATACGTGGTAATCAGCCACGTAGACCTTCAGGGTGGACGGGCACAGCCCTGCAGCGAATTTATCCTGCAGGAACTCCAGCACTTTGCCAATGTGACAGGTAGCTGGGTTCACCTGCTTTTCGCTAAACCAAGAAGGGAAGAGTCTCCACTTCAGGGCGAACAGCTTCCTTGTGGAGGGAATTATGGAGTGGAGGATGGTCTCAACAACCTCAGTTCAGAGACCAGAATCTATAAGCTGGGCCTCCTTAGAGGCCAAGCCCACAGTTTCCACAGTTCTGAGCAGGGGTGACGCATCAAGCCCGCTGCCTGGACAGAAAGTCATCCCTGGGATCTCCCAGGGGACTCAGTCCAGAGGGGACACAAGATCCGCAAAACACACTCTGCCCGGACAACATGGAGCAATTAGTGTGAGACTGACCTTGTCTCGGCGAACTCCCTCCAGAACTCCCAGGAGCAGAGCAATTGGGGGAAAGGCATACTGAACCATGTTATCCAGCCCGAGCGGGGCTGGGTGCAAGAGTGAAAACCACAGAGGGCAATGAGTCAATTCCTCGAACGCGAACAGGTCAACTTGTGCTCGGCCGAATCTCAACGTGGTGAAGAGAAGACCGAAGACCGCTCCCCAGCCCGTAAGGGACGCATCCGTCTTTAGCATTACGCGTCGACAAGGAGCTCTCAATACGGGTCCATGAGACAGAAACCAGGGTTTCTTCCACATATCCAAGGCACATAAGCCTCGCTGCGTGACCTTGAGAATGTGGAAAGGGTTGCCCGTTGGGGAAAACCCTCTGGTTCTGAGCCACCAATGTAGCGACCTCGTGCAGCATCCCAAGCGGGGTAACGCAGGAAGCTGCTGCCTGAGACCCAGCACTCGCTGGAAGTGCTTTGCAGTGAGTGTCTGGCCTAGTTAATCTTTGACGGCTAACAGGACGGAATCAATGTGGACGGGGGAAACCCGTGCAGACATCATAACCAAAACCCAACAATACAGAGGAAGGTGGTCCTCCGGAGAGGAGAGAGCACACTCTTCTTTGTGTTTAGCCTCAACCCCAACACATTAAAGAGCACGGGAACAACATCTCAATGTTGAACCGCTAGCTATAACGACTGGGTATAAAAGCTAGTCGTTGAATAATTGAGAACGCTGATGCATTGGACGCGCAGCGGGGTTAGTGCTGCGACCATGCATATGATGAACGTGTGAGGTGAAAGAGCTAGGCCAAACGGAAGCACTCGATATTGGTAAACCTTCCAAACCTGATGTACTTCCTGTGTTGTGGAAGGATGGTATGAAAATATATGTCATTCAGGTCTGGGAGAAGCATTTGCATGGAGAAGCTCTGGGGCTGTGGCTGGCTCACTGCCCCTAATTTGAGAGCAACGAGGCAGTAGCACACTGAACGCCACCTCTTGCTAGCAGCCTCCTAGAACTTATTAACGACCGTCTCAACAGTGTCGGCAAAAAAGCCCAGAAGACGAGGGAGGGGCGTCTAGTAGGAACTTATTTCCTTATCTTTAAAAGTTTGAGCCACAGATGCCTCTTTTATAAATATAATATATATATATATATATATATATATATATATATAGAGAGAGAGAGAGAGAGAGAGATTTATATAATATTAAAATATATTTATATTTTATGCTCTCATCGAGGTCCCCCAATAACCCTGCTTTATATGGTTGACTGCCCACGAGAGTGGAAATAATCCTCCAAATAATTTGTCTAATTATTTATTTTCTTAGGACGAACGCTCCTTTGCCGGCAATAAATAGTCAACATGGCGCGCGAGTCTCTTCCTCGAATAACTCCTCATGCTGGAGAGAAAAGATGAGAATCTTCTCTCAGCATTTAATGCTGACAACACCCAACTCCACAAAGATAGATTGTTGCAGCGTCTGTGCCTCTGTTTGTAACAGCCCTCGGGCATGCACGGGCACTGGATCTGCCGGAAAAAGGGCTGAGATAAGGCAGCGCCCGTCTCACACCCCGCCGTCTGATCCATTTGCGAACCCCAGGACCTAGATCACCGCAGAGCCTCGACTACAGCAGGATCCAAGCCATGGGGAGCGCAAGCCTGGGCGGACTCGGTATCAAAGCCCGCTAGATGGAAGCGGAGCACCTGCAGCGGTGGCTGGGTGCAGTGATAACAGTCAGCGCGCAAAAAGCACTGTCCGAACATGCTCTGCTCCCAACAAACACACACACAGTGAGTGCACGTCCCCACCCGAAAAGTAGTGAGGGCAGGGAGACGTGCACTGCACAAATGTTTGATTCGCCATTTTGAAAATTGGAGAGCCCTTTTCTTTTAAACTAGTCTTGGGAATAGATCAGTCGAAGGAAACTCAAACAACCAGCACAACAACATAACACACTCTCACACTGTGCTTCCGAAGACACCTAAGCTACTGCGTCCGGGTTCTGGCGCTCCTTTATGACCTGGTTTGTGACGTCACCGACTTGCGACCGTCACTCACACTCGGTCGACGGAAGTTTACATATTGTGCTTCGCGAGACAGCGTCCAAGTATTCCCCAAAGCGTTCGATGCAGTGCGAGTTCCTTTGAAAGGGAACTTGTTTTTTAATTGACTGTATTTATTTGTGCATTTGTAAACTAATTAGTTTTTTAAGACAGTGAAAGTGATACAAATATATAGCACTTAACTCTTTCTCAACCGGCATTTAAACAAAAAAAATAAATTGCCAGCCACTGCCAGCATTTAAAAAAAATATATTATCATTTTATCATGCTAAACTTAATTTGGTTAAAATGTGGTTAAACGGTTGCCATCATTCAACTAGAGGAGTAAGAAACTGCTATGGTTTCACTGTCAGGAAGAAATCACTATTTGTATACATATTTTGGTTCATCTTGGGGGATTCACTCCTACAAATAAAAGAGGTTGCGACATCCAAAACTCTGCAGTGCATGTGTACATGGCTTTACAAACTTGTTCTGCAACACACATTAAATCTCTGTCCCCGCAGACCTCCCTCATAACCCAAATACAGTAGGAACTCAATTGTTATGAGTAATGCCGCCCACTGTAAGCATACAATGACATAACACAGGAGATAAAAAGCATTCCTTGGGGCCATGCATGTATCATTTGGCCCAAAGTGGCTTGATATCTAATCTTTAAACACCCTGCTTCTCGTTATGGAACACCTAGTAATATTCCTTATGTGGAGCTTGGTTGCAAACATCCAGCATTAAAACCCTAAGAGAAAAAAGTAAAATCGTTTTCATGACACTTTATGAAGTCAGTGTGTATGCTCTTGGAATCATGTAACTACCTGAAACAGAAAAGCTATTGTGCTCAATTATAAATACCATTAAACTAGCTTTCACTAGAAAGCCTTCCTTCTGAAAACATACATTATTGCAATCAACTGCTAAATGCAGCACACACTAATGTGTGTATGGTCCAGGTAAACCCTTTGTTATGGGAACAAAATGTTCCCACAAGGATGGCAATATCCACAATTGTTTTCCTTGTGGGGACGTGTTTGGTTCCCATGAGGAAAATAGTTTATAAATCAAATCATATTGATGTTTTTTGTGAAAATATAATAATGCAGAAAGTTTTCTGTGATGGCTAGGTTTAGGGTATGGTTCAGTGTAGAAGGATAGAACGCATTGTTTGTGGAATATAAAAATCATTATGTATATAGACAATCCCTGTGTGTGTGTGTGTGTGTGTGTGTGTTTGTGTGTGTGTTAACCAAGGTTTCTTTATTTCAATGACATTTATATCAAGAAAAGAGATTAGGCTTTTTATCCAATTAAAAGAAACTAAATAATAAAAGTAATCAATTGTTGTAATTAGCTTCAGCACTAATTAATATTAATAATTGGAATAAGCAATTCCTCTGTCAAATAATTTAGTTAAGTGACCTAACCAAGGGTCGTTTGTGGTTGCCACGCAACATTGCAATTTGTCTCTTTAATATATTCCACTTCAAAAGCACCTTATCAAACGTAGTTCGGAGTAAGATCTGTCTCCTAAATTCATTCAAGTAGAAACTTCAACATCACAAAACCATATAAGGAAAATAAACAAAGTTGTGTATAAAGCGAATGCATTAAGCATCGGGGTAATGTACTTAACTTAAATGTTTTGCTAAGCACAATGGCCATTCATTGTAATGGCAGAAAACGAGAGAAATGTCTTTGCCGTCAACCAGCAGCCAAAAATAGACACAATTAAGCAAAAACAGACAAAGGATGACTGGAGAACGTCCTTCCCCTTTGATGACAACCTAATGACTTCTACTTATCATCAAAGGAATGAGCGTGAGATTGCAGTGTCACACTTGCTGGAACTAGCGACATGCGGCCTAGGTGTCCCACCAGCAGATTCATTAGTGTTAAACATCATTATCGGGCAAGACGTTTGTCTGCAGGATTTCGGTCATTCATCACAGTCTTCATAATGTCATCATCATCATCATTACAGCAATTATATTCCAGAACCATAACAATTACCATCTATTGCCAAACTATCAATAATAAAGGAACGCTGGAAATGCCATGGCGCCACGGCTGATCCGATAAAAAGTCTGTGCCTTCGAAATAAGGCTGACTTTGTGACCCACACATATTGATGTTTCTTATTTTCAAAACTTCCAAAGCCATTTAGAGATGCTGAACATAGGTGGGCCCTGAAAATAGCAGTGTGTGAGGTGAATTCAAAGAGAATCGTCCAGGATTGAACCACTCTGGTCTCTCGAGAGAAGCTGTGAGAGTGTGCGGCTGAGGAAATGGCTGGATTCAGGCGAAATGAAAGAGAAACATGCTTTGGTCTTCTATTGAATGTGCCAGCTCGCTTACACCCAGCGGAGAACTCTGGGAAATGGGTGTATGCAAACATTCACCTGAAAATAGCAGAACAACAGCTAGTCTTTATCTCCTGGGTGCACACGGGATCTTAACAGCATTTCATTGATTTGGAGAGAATCACGTGTGGTTACGATCCAAACTGTTGAAAAATTCCACAGTGTAAGAGCGAATATTTAGTATTATGCGTTTAATATTGTCAAAATTTGAGAGGAAATCTGTGTTCAATCTGTGCATTGATCTTTGGATGTAAATGCAGCCTAAATGACAATTGCCATTGTTCACCACATTTTTGTGGCCATCCAGTAATCAAATTTCACTTGAAATCGATAGATTTTGCAAAAGACAAATTAGACATGCTTTGTTCAGGACCATGAAATGATCATTTTGCAATCAAAAGGGAACTCAATGCTAATAAACATTTAAGTTAAGTGCAGCCTTGATTATTTTATTTTGCAGTATAAATTACTTATTATTTTACATATCAATTTTTTGCATGAAATAAAAAAAACTGGTCAGAGCCAACAGATGGTTAAAAAAAACCTTGTCTCCGACAAGCACCACGTCTGAAAAAAAACCCACATTTACCAGAACTCTACTGGTTAATAAGTACTACAAACAAACCAAAATAAAAAACTAATCTCAAGTTGAAGAATCCCTTTACATTAATGAAAAAGAACCGTACACCTGAGTGACTGATGGAGAGACAGAGAGAGTAAGAGAGCTGTTCTCTTCTCAGTATTGTGTGTGTGAGTGAGCAGAGCGGGACACAGCAAATCTGTATGTGTAGGGGAGGGGCGCTGTGACTAGCAGAACGCAGACACAGTCCAATGAGGATTTTTATTCAATCCGAGCACAGATATTGACTCTTATTACTCGTATGATACTCGTACTTGGCAAAAGTGCTTTCAGCTCCGGCTCAACTCTACTTCTGGGGAAGTTGAAATGTGCTGCTAAACAAGGGATTAGTTCTCGCATATCAAGCGACCATGCCTGTGCTTCCCTTTACTAAAATTAATGTTTATAAGTGAATACAAGCCTAAATTCAATCTATTCATCATGTTGTGACTCTTCAGAAAATTAGACTAAACCAATCAAATACTAGTTTTACAGTCTAATTATGAACTTTTGAAGCACCAATGTTTCACTTACGCAGCTGCCAGAAGAGGGACATAAATCTCAGATTTCAGAAAAAAATATTTTGATTTGTGTTCCAAAGATGACCGAAAGTCTCATGATTTTGAAACAACATGAGGGTGAGTAAATGATTACAGAATTTTCATTTTTGGGTGATATAACCCTTTAATATCATCTTATTATTTATGATATTTTATTTATGAACTTCATAAATAAATCATTACAGCATTTTTGCTGTGGTATGGGTTATAGGTGCAGTGAAGCTAGGGCAAGTGCTTCAGTGCATTGAGCCGTGGCTTTCATATGGATGATGTGAGTTTAAATCAATTTTGCAATATTTCCAGATTTCATTCCTCCCTCTTCTTCCCACTATCCTATCACTAAAAGTGGCCAAAAAGGGCATGAATAAATAAACACAGTTGCTGTTAGTATTAGATCACATACATGACTCGCATACAAATCTTGTGAATGTGTGTAATTTCATGTGAATAAGTAATTAATCCACTTTGCATCAATGATATCAATTGGAATTAACTACAGTGGACCCAAAAACATTTGGACACTTCAGTCACACTTGTACATGTTAATGTGTCATTGCATTAGATCAAAGACTCAAAGCACTTGTATTAAATGTCCTAATGCATTTCTGAAACAAACACGGCTGTCAGAACATTTATATTATTCTTTATTTCTACACAAATGTAGAAATAATTGCTGACCAATTCCCTCTGGCTGAACATGTTTTTAATTATGTTCAGATCTGATGCAATCTTCACACATCATCTGTCTGCAGTAGACGAGTGTCATCGGTAAGCTTTCTGTCAGGAACACAAAATCTGTGTTTAAGCACATGATTGAACTCTCTCGGGATGATTCGACACTCACGGGTGAGAATTACATGGAATGGGAGATAACACAAACTGCCGCACAACACATTAGCAATGCCAAAGGTAATATGTGCAAGCAGATTACCACACAGCAATCAGTGCCACAGTGAATAAAACGCACAAAACGACAGAATGATTAAGACAGGCCAGACGAGTATTCAATGCTGATGAATTCAGTGAGAATTCAGTGCTGATGCTGTATACTTTTAATTGTTATTGTTGTGTGGTAGTAGTAGTAGTAGTAGTAGTAGCAGTAATACTAATAATACATTAAGCTTTAACCTTGAAAAATCTCTTTTGACAAATATAAGAAGATATAGACATTCACATATTCAAGGTTTAAATAAAAATATTTACATTATAATATTTTATTATAGTTTGTTAATTTACTTATTTGGTTGGCTTAACAATATGGTAACAGGGTTGACATGCATATACATTATATATTATTGTATATTTTATATATACAGTAATACCTTGAGATATGAGCATAATCCGTTCCAGGATCCAGCTTGTAACTTGAATTGCTCGTATCTCAAATCATTTTTTCCCCATAAGAAATAACAAAACAAAAATGAATCCATTCCGGCCCTGTAAAAACTCCCTTAGTGCTAATGTAATGCTATATAATGTAATGCAATTGTATTACACTAATGCTATTAGTGTATATTTTTAATTGTTATATATATTGTTATACATATACACACACACACACACACACACAAAATAGTGTATTCGGACTCCTGTGAATTTAAGTTTTAATTATGAGTTCTTACCTTCGAGACGATACAGTAGCAGCACGTGCGGAGGAGGAGGAGGGAGGGATTACATAGGTTACGTAAATTACATAGATAAATCAAACGCAATACGGAAGTGTAGTGTTTCTTCCCGGGTAGTGTATTCGATAGACTACACACACAATAATGTATGAATGTATGTAATGTATGAATGTAACTCATGCTGCTCCCATCTTAATACTCGTGTATCACTCGTGGCGCCCGGTAACCTCCCGCTGTAAAACTGGAGTCCAAATGCAATTACCCTATAAATGTATATAACATAGACCACAGGAATACTCACGGGAGACTCAACGAACATGTGAAGTGAAGGAGTGAGGCGCGTGGGCTGCTCCGAGTGCTGAACACCTAGCGTCGGCGTCTGTAAGCATGCTCATATCACAAATCTTTACTCATATTTCAAAGCAAAATATTGCTTGAAGGCTTGTTCGTATCTCGGAATACTCATATGTTGGGACGCTCATATCTCAAGGCATGACTGTATATATATATATATATATATATATATATATATATATATATTAGTTTTGCATATTTGCTTTTAAAGCAAAGAGAAATTAGGGGGGTCACATCAATACAAACCAAAAATTATTCAAATTTATTATTTGAATGATCTTTTTACATGCATTTCAATGAAGATCACAGGAATTACACAATTTGTTAAGTCATTTTGTAAATTGTTGAATTCTATCTAGAGCTTTTAATTCACATTAGCTGAAATCATATTCAAGGTCGGTGCCAGATCCTCACAGCTTCTCTCTAATGAGGTTAGTGCTTCTTTTCCAAATTATCTCATATATGACAAATGGGCTGGAGAAAGAGAAAATATATGCTTATAAATGACTATCCTGCCATGACAGGTGACGGTATCTGTGCAGTTTGGTGCTCCCAGCAACCCATAATGCTGTGCTTTCTCAGGGCACTGAGAACAAGGCCACGGCGGGTGAACGCGACTGGCACCTCGGAGAAGAGAAATCGCCAGATTTATCAATAAGCCCAGCGTGAACCCCATCCCTGGAATTACTGTTGACTCTCCTCCAAGAATTCATTTACTTTTAACCCTCGCGCACCACTGACCCATTTCCTGCAGTTTTGGAACGACGGCGGATGTGCGGTCTCCATGGTGCCCCAGATTTCATTGTCTGTATCCAATTCATTCCATTCTTTCCCAATGTATTGGATTTATGTTGTTCTATAAGACTGAAGAGCTTCACAGACCACCAGTCAAACAGACCGTCCTTTTGGTCCCCTTGCAAAAACAGACGACTCCAAATGTCAGGAAATAAATAAATAAGCCATGACAGTCCTGAAACTGTATCCTGTCTCCATCATGAACTGGCCAGAAACCTATTAAGTGAGTACAGGATGGATGTGAGTGCTTGCGGACACATTATGCTGTTTCATCATGAGGTAACCCAACTCTGCCTGTGGCCATGTCTGAGTGAAAGAGGTTGTACTTTCATTAGATAAAAATCTACTACGCCTCTCTCTGGTCAGAAAACGTAAACTAAAAGCCTCCTTATCTCTCTTTAGTTAACAGCCTGACATATTATGACACTGGCTACCTCGCTCTGAAACGGATGGATTTATATCTCAAAAAGTGTTTAGAGTAACTGCTTGTACTGTATATGATTTCAAAGTTACAA
The DNA here is from genome assembly GCA_037043235.1 of Rhodeus uyekii. Classification (NCBI taxonomy): domain Eukaryota; kingdom Metazoa; phylum Chordata; class Actinopteri; order Cypriniformes; family Acheilognathidae; genus Rhodeus; species Rhodeus uyekii. The sequence continues at coordinate 5,026,313 of JAWRVZ010000009.1, forward strand.
GAGTTTCTCCTCTTACAGGCTTTTCTTGTATAGCGCTCAGACGGCACACCCACGGATCGCCCACAGTCCGTTCACTGGCCATCTGACGCATACTGCACACAAAACTGGCAAGCGCTGGCAGAAAATCGGCAGTTCTAATCTGATTGGCTGGCATTACGCAATTCCCAAGAGTTGGCGCTGGTTCGCCTGGAAACTAAGTTGTGTTTACAAGGTGCTGGGTTGATACAATGAGGGCTTTTGATGAAGGATTATTGGATTTGTCAAAGTTTGGTTACTGGCTTCAGGTTCTTGAAAGGTACTCAAGAGTTTTGTTTGAGGCAGTTAAGCAAGAAAACTATATATGCATACTTATTAATTTGAGTTCTTAACAATTCTGACACACTTCTCCTAGTTTTACAGAAAGGTGAGTGATATTTTCATACATCCCAAGTATATTCACAAATGAAGAAACTAATTTGTGTATACGCATACAGAAACCTGAACATATATTATAGAGAGGATTCTTTTAAAAACTCTTGTGATATTTGTAAATAAAACATAATAATACTGTATTGAAAATGAAAATTATGTTTAGGATGTGTACACTCATATGTATTCCAGGTGTAAGGAAATTATATTCTCACTTTTTGCTTGATGGTTACACCGCATGACATTTTAAGTGTTATTGGATGTAAAATTGTAATATTTTCATGTCTGCACAATGAAGAAAAAAATACTATTTTCAAAATGATATTTATTATTATTTCTGCAACAACAATACAATGATAGTAACTTCATTCCTTTTAATAACTTTTTTGTCTGTCAAATCAAGGTCACATAAAACAGGAAATTATATAATTGAGAACCCTCATGACTTTGACGATATTTATATTCAAGAAGTAGGGAAAATATCAATATATATATATATATATATATATAAAATTACTTAGAAGTTTTTACTTGATTTTAACACCATATGAAATGTTTAGAATTAATAATTATTTTCCAAACCAGTCTATTTTTTTTTCTTTTAAGGTTTTCATGGCATATTATAAAACTGATTTATCGATTCTCATGTCGGTTTCTTCCTGTCTAAGTGAACCAGACCTTATATCTACGATCAAACATTGATCTCTACAATATTACTAGTATAAAACAGCATTTGTGTATGTGATGACAATACACAATGACCATCCCCCATAGCGGCGTGTTTAGGGCAGTTCCAATCGCTGGTCTCAGCATAGCTACAAGAGAAACCACTGTGTGACATCTGAACCCCTGCTCCAATCACATGCCCTTCGACCTTTACTGCTTGGGCAGCGTTGTGTACAGTATTGTCTGACTTTTGCCTCCAAGTTTCTGATACAAGTAGCTTTACCCAGAATCCACAGGCCAGAATTCTGAACCTTTCTGCGGTCTAAGCGTCCCATGTCATTTCTGATTATTGATTGCAGCAATGGAGACGAGGATCAACTCCTCAGCCATAGCAAATGCCCTGACTATTGATTCCAGTTTAAGCTGATGGAAAAATGATGAAATCCACCAGAGCTATAGACCTCCATTGACAGGGTAGTTATAACACTGATTTAAAATGACAGATTATTTCACTGTAGTCCAGCACTATAGTACCCCTAAAACAGTTCTGAGAACGGCCACTTTTAACTACAACCATTTTTTTAAATAATTAAAACCTCCCGAACACCAGAGTAAGACGCTAACACCAGACTTGCACATTCAAAAGTTCATATAATGAAATGAAGTTAAATAGGATCAGCTTCCAGCAACAAAACATTCCCTGAGGACCTAATTAAAGAAATACAGGTATGCAGGAAGAATATTATAAGGATTTAGGTATGCAGTGTTTATCTTTAGGGGTTCAAGCAAGTTTCAGCATTCTCTCGTAAAAGTGATCAGACAGACCAAGTCTTAGAGACTTGAAACTTTGAGAGTTGGTACTATGCACCACATCTGCAACGTTAGCAAGGCTCGACTCAATCGCCCTGATGGTGGCAGGTGCTAAACTGATAAAAATACGTAATGGCTCCTAAACTCCTAAACTGTTCATCCCAGGCTCAAGTGTCATTGCAAATTTGCATAATTCCCACATTCCCACAACATTTGTACCATATTGTATAACTCCACATTTTGAGTAACTGTAAATCTAACTGTCTGTTAAATATTTGAGATTGTTTGAAAAACCTACTTTCACAAACTAGTCCTAAGACTAGTCCTGGGTTATTGGCTCAACCTCGATAACTGTTAAAACTAGAGTTGAGCCGGATACTCGACTGAAACGAGTATCCAGTACGGATAAAGCACTTTTGCAGAGTACGAGTATCATACGAGTAAAACAAGTCAATATCTGTGCTTGGATTGAATAAAAATCCTCATTGGGTAGCTGACTGTGTCTGCGTTCTCTGATTGGCTAGTCACAGCGCCCCTCCCCTACACATACAGATTTGCTGCATCTCGTGGCCCATATGTGGAAATGTAAAAAAAAAATAAAATAAAATAAAAATCACACTGTTCATAAAAAAAATGTAAAGTTAAAAAAAGAAAGTTATGTTTAAATGAAAACTGTTGTTCATTACATTTTCCTTTATAATTGCAACCGCATGTGTTGTATTCATTGCTGCAAAACTTGTTCTATATATAGTTTGTTTGTTATCATGATCAAAACCATTAATCTGAAGCTCAATGATGTAAAGCACTTGAACCCCATTAATTGCCTCTTGCAGGTATATTTTGCATTGCGATTGGCATTAATTGAACATGTTGTTCTTGAACTTTTATTTGAATTCCATTTAACAGTCAAATTATCATGAAATGCATTTCATATGATGAGAAATAAAATAAATGCATAAACATTGGGAACCTGAGAGTCCATATAATTGCTTCCACAAGACTTTAATTAAAAATGACAAAGGAAAGCTGGAGAATAATACAGCTCTCATTTTGTCATGTCTGACACACCAATGGAATAATTATAACACAATTATTTGAACCATAACATTGATATTGTTGAAGAAGAGCATAAACCCTCTCTCTGTCTACTTTGCAGCACATCGCACCCTCATTCCATCATTTACTCACAAAAGCCATAAAATAGTTGTATATGATTTGTGAGTAACAGGCACAAATCCTTTTATTGTATTTTCTTAATCTGTGTGTACTATTGTCTGTGCACGACATGCTGGTCTCTGCAGGATTCGGTTAATTAGAAACCACACTGTGCTGCAACGTTGGAGGTAAAAAAAAAGAAAAAAAGAAGCAGCAACACATTATAAGGGAGACAAGCTGCCATGCAAACACTACAATTAACATGGTGTCTCAGGACACAGCAGCACGCATCTTTTGATTGCAAAATTAAGATTCTAAATACTCTACACTTTGCAAAAGTCCTGCCTGAATAAAATGACTTAATTGTGGATAAAATAGTAATTTACAAAATCTTGACCTTTTTGAGGATGAATATCACTGACAATATCAACTAGATATACTCTCCAAATGCCACAGCGCACTTATGAAGCACTATGGTTGCATGACAATTTGCATAAAATCCATTCCAAGTACGCTGATTACTATCAATGTGTACCCACATCAAAGTCCATTTAAAATAGTGTGTCGAAAGTACTTGATGATACGGTATACCATTTCTGTTAGAAGGAACATCTTCCCAATCTCTATACGATGATCCCTCGTTTATCACGGTTAAAGTGGACCGGAACCCCCGCGATAGGTGAAAATTTGCGAAGTAGGATTGCCCCCCCTTGGAATTTCCGTACGTGTAGGTACCGGAATGTTTAAAATATGTATATTTATACTTTATATTTTTAATTAATTCTATTTAATTATAAAACCTTAATACCATATATTTACTCTCTCTCTCTTTCTTTTCTCTTTCACTCATCAATGACAGTAGTATCTTGAGACTCCAGTGATGATGACGATGACAGATTTGTGCAGTTCAATGAATGGGACGATGTTGATGATGATGGTGTTACTGCACTGGTATAATGAGGCCTTTAAATCAGTTCGGGGATCATCAACATTTGCTTCTGAGAGAGGTGAAGAGGCTCGCACTCCACTCGTGCTCTCATTGGTCGATCTTGCGCCGAGAACCAATCATGTGTCTTGTCTGAGTGCCGTGGGTGTGTACAAAGCCTCTGAGAGAGTTTCTCTCTTTGTCTGGAATCATGGGAAACTGTGTATCATGCATCACGATAAAGCAATGCTGCTTTCCGCAATAAAGCTGCCGATATGGCGGTATTTTTTAATTTAAATTTTCCGATGAATATTTTTGAAAAATCCGCGATGTACTGAGGCCGCGAAACTTGAAACCGCAAAGTGGCGAGGGATTACTGTAGGGTAAAAGAACATCTGTTAAACACTAAATTAAAAACTAGTAAAAATATTTAATATAGTGATGAACAATAGTATTTAGTAGGTGTCTGTAAAGTCAACAACAAATTACATTTGCAAGCCATTTTTATACCCCAATTAAATTTTCTATCCAAAAAAAAAAAAAAAAAATCATACCTGGCTTATTTGGAGCATTTGTTTTGTAATCTGGTGTATTTTCGTTTAGGCATATATGAACATGGAAATCACAATCAGATCCGCACCTGAACGAGGTGGTCTCGACCAGATTGAAAACAGACTTTTGAGTGGTTCTGTCGAGGTGAGAAAGACTTCTCACAGTATCATAATTTATAATATGTTATATAAAAAGCAACAGTGTCTTATTCTGTGAATTAGTATATTTTAATTATCACAGTTGAAATCTAAAGAGAAAAACTAAAACCTCTTCATCTTAAAAAGTTGTATAATTGCTCTTCCCCATGCAAGTGTACTTTCCTCCAGAAACCTTGATTTCTGAAATAGATTGATATATATATATATATGTTGAATATAATAGATTGAAAAGATTCAAAGATTGAAAACCCTTGGTCTAAACCCGATCCAACAACAACAAAAAAAGGTCTGTGGGGCCAATAATATTGAATTTGTATACAGTAAAATGCATAGATAATTTTTGCAATACTCCACTGATATGTAGAACTAAGGTAGATCAAGGAAAAAATATTTGTCTCTGTTTATCTCCAGGTAATAAATAGATGATGGAAAGAGGAAGGACAAGACTGCTGTTAAACTTTCTCATCTTCAACAGGCACAAGCTTATCCATTCGACAGCAGAAAATCTGCCACCAGATTTTTAACACATTCCCTGGTTATATAGGTTGAATTTCTGATCACTTCAGAGACATGCCTTCATCAAACACCAACTGAAAGCAAGCGTTTATGTGCATTTCAAACGGAGCTTCAGGAGTGAAATTAAAAAAATAGTGGATGGAAATAAGCACTCTGACTCTATCTTAAAATGACCTGATATGAAGCACGGTCTCACTGAATGGCTCTTCTGAAGATGGAGGGGGAGACGACCCTGATCCATCTCAAACCTTTTTACCTGTGATGAGCAGCTGAATGAGGTTAGTAGTGATCAGTTCTTACAATCAAGCTCCGAGGACCTTCCCTTCTACATGGAGATGGTGGCTCTTAACGTCAATGATTTATGCGAGTTATGATTAGGGTCGCGGCAGCAAGGCTCGTCGCTCACCTTAAGTGCAACCCGTGCAGGCCATTGTCTGCGATTTCATTAATCAATTTCAATCATGGCTATTGGACCGCGCTGGGAGATTATTTAAGCCAAATACTTCAAACGAGCGCTGTACTCCACTAACTTTAATGCGTCAAGGAATAACATTTTACTCATCCTGACATGGATTATTTCCTGAGGTTTTTCATGATTCAGTAAGGAATACAGATGAAATTGCAGTGCAAATGAAAGGCTGTGGTGTTTAATTAATCAGGTTTGCGTAAGCGTTATTGAAGAAGTGTGAACTTCAGAGAAAAATTGCCCTTACTGTATCAGATAGATCTGTAATGCATAAATGCATGTTATTTCTAGGTTTAAAAAAAGCTTTTATGTGCTTTCTCTGGCATAAAACTGAAGTTGTTTTAAAGATGTAATGATTTGGTGGTCTGAAGCAATCTGAAATGGACTTGAAGTGGCTGCACATGAAAACAAAGTGAAACAAAAGTTAGCAATAAGACTCAGTCCAATGAATCCTTGACTGAATGAACATGATTCTTAGCTGTAAAACCACCATTCAATAGAAAGTAATATATATATAAATAACATATTTTGACCAAAACAGGAGATTCAACAAGACCAAGAGTTAATTTGTTACACGATTATGAAGACAAACTTCTTTTTTATTAAAATAACCGCGATAACTCATGAGTACAGTTTATTAGCAAAAGTGGTGTTGGATTTTGTATGCTTGAAGCATTTTTCTTGAATCAGTTCAAACATGCCTTCATTATTCTTAACTAGATTTGTACTTCATGCATTAAGCTTATTTCAATCTACTCTACAATAGTGATTTAAATGGGTCACAACATGATAAATCAAATGTGACGATCTTTGTACCATTAAAATATCCTGCAAGTCTCACAGCTTAAAAAAATCCTCCTCATTAAAAACAAAGCATGTATTTGATCAAACAAAATTGTATCATTTAAAATAAAGGAGCCTATAAAAAATAGTTTAGCCATATTACCCAGCCTGACCATGATGCACCTCTCCAGCCATAAACATACACTTCAGTACCTGCAAGGTCTGGCTTATTTATGCTTAAATTATTGAGCAGAAGTAACCATGACTGCTGCACTCGTCAATACAGAATAAACCCACTTAATATCATCACCATCTCTTAATTAGGTGTCTGTGTGTCTCACTTTATGTTCATAGAAAGGGAGGAACAGGTAATGAGCTAATTTAAGTCCCTGATAGAGAGTTTACTATAAACTATTAAAGAGGGCACAAACAATAGTGCCATAAAATAAAATCAAGACTTAAAGCATCAACAACAACAGACGTGGTGGCAAAGACTGTAGTATTATGCATTTCAAAATATGACTTGATGAATCAAAAGTCTCAGTTGATGTAATATCTGTAAATTGAGGCTCTTTATGCCATACCGCATTTCTCTGTTTCTGTAACGGATGGTACTCACAGGCAGAGATCCAATAGCGTGTCTTTAAGAAGAATGGTTATTCAAGCGGATAGTCAGGACAGGCAGAGAGCATAGATAAACGATATTCTAGGCAAGGGTCAAAAAGGCAGGTAGACAGAATTAGAATCGTAGTACAGGCGGGGAAGTCAAGACAGGCAGATAACAATCACGAGCAATAATCACAACAAGGGTCAGGGCAGGCAGACAGCTCGCCTCGAGCCAATCAGTGGAAGAGAGGAGTTAACGTCACTCAGGTGGGACTCGTGGCTTCTGTGATTCACTCATAAGAACAAACAAGTTTAAGTTTTGCGCACAATATTGTTTTTAATGCATTTAAACTTTTGATTTGTGCTTGTTATTTTTTAAAGCACACTTAAACTTTAGATTTACACTTGTTATTTTTCATCCTTGACCACAGTACATTTGGCGATATTTTGAGCCCATAGTAAAGACAGGAATATAATTGTTAGCCACAACAAAAACAAGACTTTGCCATGACAGTGCGTGTGTGAGTCTTTTATAGTTCACGTAATGGTTCGCAGCTGGTGTGATAATCAGTCCAATGAACGGCATCATGGGAAATTAAGTGTGTGTGTGTGTGTCAGTATACGTGTGAGAGCTCCCTCCGGTGGCCAGAGGGGGGAGCGCGGAGCTCGTAATCATAACAGTATCCAGATGACTTACTACTTCCGGTAAGATTCTGAGTGAAGAAGATTTGCAAATCTGTGACGTAACTGATGCTGGTAGGTCACAAGATGTATAACAAAATGTAAAAATATAAAAAGTTCTGATGTTTTACTATATCAACAAAACACGTAGTGGGCAAAAATGGCTTAATGTAAAAGTGGAACATAAAAATTGTGCACAATTCTTAAATTAAAGGCAGTTTTCAGAGTTGCCCCAAAGAAAAGCATTCAGCTGATCAGTATTTCATGAACAATGTCTCAATAAAATTCAACCTGCATATTCACCTGTTTCACTCCTGACGTCCTTGCAAGATGATGGCTAAGATGGTTTTATGATCTTCCTTTGTAGAAAATACAAAAAAAACAAAGTGCCACTTTCAAACTCCACGTAAAAGCTACAAAAAAACTATTGCTTTTTCTGTGGACAACACAGGCATATAAAAAAAAAGATGGAAAAATGATAAAAATATTGATAAAAATGATCATCTTTGACATGCCACTGAGAACCCCTGCGGATTGCACATGGAAGTTGCAAAACATAGCATAAAGAGTTAAATAAATATAAAAGTGGATGAATGACAGCTCAATGGACATTTCATCCTCCCAGCATTCAGTCATCATAGGCGAGCACTGGGACAATCCAGCAAACACTGACATTTCTGGGGCGGCTGGATAAGTGACACCTGCAGTGAGGGGCGGCACATGTGTTTGGTCAGTAAAGGAATTACTGGGATGTCCTTTAAAGGAACTATGAATCTCATAAACACAAAGCCAAACACAAAAGTGTTTATTGAATGCCCAGGGATTTTAAGGTCAGTCAATTTCAGGGTTTCTTTTTCTTTTTTCCCCCCCTCCTCTGTGTCTCTTTCTCCTGCTTCTCATGCTCAGGTAGCTTTTTTGTAGTCCATTTCTTGAGTGAAAAAGAAGCTGGTGTGTGATTTATCAAATCTTCTGCATTCATTAATTGAAAACTGAGAATGTTATAGCAGGAGTCAGACTTAATCATACATTTACACCAAATGAAAATGCATTGTTCATGTAAAAAACAAGATTTATTATAATTGCGGCCTGTTTTCATGCATAGCGAATAACTACAGCACAGCACAGTTTAAAGTCTCCCTCTCTCTCCCCCCCTCTCTCTCTCTCATTCAGATGTGTAATATAACTTGATTCAGCTAAAATTGCAGCTATAAAAAGCACAGTTTTCTAATGCTAAGCATACCAATGTAGATGGATATTAAAATAAAATTACTAAAGTCTTGTGCATATAAATCATCTTCATTACTATGTAGACTATGCAATGTTTCATATAACGCCTTGTTCTTTACAGCCTGTACTTGAGATATATATATATATATATATTTTTTTTTTTTTTTTTTTTTTTATAAGAAAAAAAAATATGATCAAAATCAAATAGATGGTTGCCTAAAATAGAACATTTGTGCAATACCAATTACATTTAAATTTCAAAAATGTATCTTAAGAATAAATGTTCTTCCAGTATTAAAAAAAAAAAATTCTCAAAATTCTCGTACACCAAAACAATTTTCCCCATAAGAATGCACTAAAAATCACTTGATTTGTTCCACACGACCATAAATGCCCATTTTAAATATTTGTTTTTGGTTTTAACCTAATAATTACGATTAAAATTATAACCATAAAGATCTCCTATAAATACTAATTAATAATTGACAATTAAACTGTAAAAATACTTCACAATTTACTTTAACACGCACTTTACCTGTCACTGCTGGCATGATGGAGAAGAGAGGAGATGGGAGGGGGGGCGGGGTGTTACTGCTCATATATTTCACTACATTGTAGCGTTGCTACTTTTAACAACCAGACAGGTTCCTTCTCATTCAGATATTTTATTGAGAACTAACTGATTGCGTTTCTGGCCGCAACCCACGCCGTACATAACAGAAGAATCAAAACTATATCTCTGCTTCTGAGCCCTCTCTCATCCCTCACAACTCAACTCAACTCTCTCTCTGGCCCCCCTGAAACCCACCCTCTTAAAGTGACCAGACTGTTAACTTAACACTTATTGAACACATTAGATTAACTAGTTCCTTCAACATTTGTAACAATATTACAACATCAAGAATAGCGATCACAGTTTATGCAACAATACGAGGTAAAACCGCTGTAAATCACTTATGTATATGAGCTGTACAGAGTTATAACTGTTATAGTATGCTGTTCTCTAAAAGTGCATGGCCCTTTAAGCGCGGTTCGAACCTTTGTATTGTTAGCACTCTTATGTACTTTTGTATCTTCAGGACAAATCGCTTTCTGTATTCCTCAAATTGTAAGTCGCTTTGGATAATAGCATCTGCTAAATGAATAAATGTAAATGTAAATGCAGTACCTTTATGTGCACTTTATAGCACAACTTCTTCAATCAGCCACTATACGGACTAAAAGAGGAAAGGAACATACAATGTTTGGTGAAATCCCAGCAGACGCTTACTAATCTGCTCACAATCAAGCGCCTCCTAAATTTGGCTTGTTTTCATTGTGAAAAATTACTTGGAACACACATAAATGGCACCATTGTCATCTGTCAATATGGTAGACTACTGAGGATAGGAAGTTGTGTCTGGGAGTAATCGATGTCTGGATGTGAAAGTCAATTCATGCACGAGTCATTCAGTTCTTGGCACAACAAATGCATTTCAATACGATTTGTTGATGTATTGCATAAGGACAGAATGACCACAATCAAAGTGACAAGCTTTAGAAAACATACTCAGAGAGCCAGCATTCAGAGCAGATGTTTCTGTGTCTGTTCATTGTTACTGACAGTTCCATTTATAATATGAGATTTTCATTCTCAAGTATTAACTCCCTGAGGTCGGCGGAGGCGACCATCTCGCTTTTTTCTCTTATCAGTGTGAAAGAGACTCGGAGTACTCTGATTTTGGTCACACAGAAAGTGTTATACATCATTCAAAACTGTTAAGTGTCTACTTTTGATTGTGTACACTCACTAAATATTTTTTTTTTAAATCACAAAATAAAGAAAACAACGTTTGCCGTCTTTCTCAGTGAAGACCATTCTGAAACACATCAACAAATTGAGATTAAAAGAGTTGTTACACAGACATGAGAGATGAAGTGCTACTTTTAAATGAAGTAACTCATCAAAAAAAAAATTCTCTGTTCATGAAATCCGTATAAAACCAACGAAAGATTTCTCACGCATCTGCTCATTATCTGTAATGTGACCACACCTAAGATATGCGCAAGCAATTCTACATGCTAATCGTCCAAACAAACTAATACTTTAACAGAAATGAGCTAAAATATCAGGGCATGTCAAAACTCCCCCAGGGCCCAGAAACCCCTGACCCCAGAAGGTTAATCTTGGACTGCCAAGACTACGCTGGACTTTGTGCTCCACTGACTTCCATTCACATGCATGCAACTGTGTGGACCAGAAACCAGTATGAAAGTTCAAGTTCAGTGCACACTGACTGCATATGGCATAAAGATGTTTGACCAGGAGAGACTCTAAATGTCACAGTTTGAACTCTTGGCCAAAGTGAAAGAACCAAAGAAACTTCAGAGCTGCAGGTTAGATGACATATTTTGACATTTTGAATTTAGTGCTATATGTTTATCGTTTAAACAGAAGCCCAGGAGTTTGAATTCAAAATTGTTTAAACTCAAGTGTGGCTACATCTCAAGGCCAGTATTTAAAGTACACACACACACACACTCACGTACAGGATTATTAGGAACACCTGTTCAATTTCGCATTATTGCAATTATCTAATCAATCAATCAATCACATGGCAGTTGCTTCAATGCATTTAGGGGTGTTGAGATATTCAGATGGTAGACAGATGGTACATTTTGTGATAAACAGAATAAGAACATGGATCCATCATGCCTTGTGACCACTGTGCAGGCTGGTGGTGCTGGTGTAATGGTGTGGGGAATGTTTTCTTGGCACACTTTAGGCCCCTTAGTGCCAATTGGGCATCGTTTAAATGCCACAGCCTACCTGAGCATTGTTTCTGACCATGTCCATCCCTTCACGACCACCATGTACCCATCATCTGATGCCACTTCCAGCAGGATAATGCACCATGTCAAAAAGATTCAATCATTTAAAATTGGTTTCTTGAACATGGCAATGAGTTCACTGTACTAAAATGGCCCCACAGTCACCAGATCTCAACCCAATAGAGCATCTTTGGGATGTGGTGGAACGGGAGCTTCATGTCCTGGATGTGCATCCCACAAATCTCCATCAACTGCAAGATGCTCCTATCAATATGGACCAATATTTCTAAAGAATGCTTTCAGCACATTGTTGAATCAATGCCACGTAGAATTAAGGCAGTTCTGAAGGTGAAAGGGGGTCAAACACAGTATTAGTATGCTGTTCCTAATAATCCTTTAGGTGAGTGTGTGTATATGTGTGTGTATATAATAATGTGTGTATGTATATGTATATATTCAAACATTATATATATATATATATATATATATATATATATATATATATATATATATATATATATATATATATATATATATATATATATATATATAAAATAATGTATGTGATCATTTTAATTCACTGTGCCATCAAAAGTAGCCATATGTATAAATTAATACATACTATTTTTTTAATAATCCTGTGAATTAATCTAATGAAATGAAGTATTTAATTTGTAGAATAGTTTTATTTTAAATAATCATAAGGTTATTAATAAATGATTAACCTATGTACAGTATATGCTCACAACACTATAGGCAACAACAAAATACTTAAAAAAAAATGCATGAGCCATAATCAAAGATTAAATCACTTTACATTATATGAGTGCGACAGGTTGTGATGTTGCGTGGCAAACATAACCTATATACGTATTCACATTGTGAAAACGTCAAACTTAAACATCGCTCTTATTATAATCATAATTTTTATACTGAAAGCACCATCTGTGACAGTTTGCAGAATGATATCATCAGGATACTCTGCTCTGAAAATAGGGGGAAACACAGCTTGTCTTATTCCATCAAATTACTTGTGACCACAGTACTTTATTTATTTGATTTAAATTCTAATTCTCTAAAATCAGATAGATTAAATTATTTAAGGAGAATGTATACAAAAATTATGTTTGCTAATGACATTACTGAAATTTTTGTTCCTAGTCTTTGCAAGGGACTTAATGGGGAGAGTTAAAATGTTGAAATTAAGTCTAATGTTATGTGTTTTTGAGCTAGATGAGAAACGAGGAGATTTCTGAGACTGTTGAATATTCCATTATGATAGGATTTTGTTTTTAGTTAGCTTTGTAATGAAAAGTAGAGCTTTTGCTAGGGCTGAGGATGGGTAAACAGAGGATGTTTTGCTATTCTACTCAAGTAGCATTTATTACTTAGCATTTAGCATGCTAATAATATGGGTCAACATTACTCCCCAACAATTCTGTCTGGCAACCATATAAGTTTACTTTGAGATCGTTTAACTGGGTCACTTAAAAATAACTTAAACTCCTTGCTGTTGAAGATGGTGTCATGCGTAACCAATTTACATGATTACATCATGTATATCCAACTCACTTTGTTCAGTATGGTGTTGCAGAAGTACTTTATGTAAGAGTATCAAAACTTTGTCTTGGTCACAAAGGAACAGTAAAGTAGCAATTTCACAGTCAAAAACATCTAAGTCAAGCCTGATGGATTCCTTCCAATCATGCGACATGGGAAAGCAGTAAAGCAAACAAAAAAGTTGAATGTGGTTTGCTGAAAAGTAAACCATTCAAAACACCCACTTCAACTATCCAATTAGACTCAAAGACTTCTTTCCCTACTATTTAGAGAATATTTTGGGAAACGAAGCCTTCCAACTTCTCCAGGTAGATTCAATCGTTAACATCCCAAGCTTCATTACCTCTAACTCTTAAAACATAAATCCAGAAACCAAAGCCAATCCACCCACACGCCTCCATTCATTCAATGCAGAAATCAGAAGGTTCCATTGCCAGCTTCAGCCGGCTGCCTTTGCATGTAGCGCTGTGAAACAATAGTTTCACGTCTGGAACGAGAGCGCTTTAGCTCAAGTCAAGTTGGGAATGGAGTTTTAATGGCACGGTGATCAGGCTTTCGAGAAAACGAGCGCTGTCTTCCGGCAAAAGGCAGCTCAATTAACAAACCCACTCAAAACGACAGCAGATCCAGACGGAAAAGGAAAAATGTCTCAAGCATGTTCTGCACAGCCACTGCCTCCCCTGCTCAAAGAAGGTGACAAGGACACATACTCAACTTTTGTGTTTGGTTCTGGTGACTAAAGTTGTGTTTTTTTGATTGTCCTAAAACAATGCAACAGCAACATTGGCTCAAACAATGGCATGAGTTCAGTATGAGATGATTCGTTTATTCAGGAGGCGTATTCTCGAAACCTGTTGGTAACAATTATTATTTATTTAAGTTTGGTACTGCTAGTGGTGAATAAATTATATACTTATAAACTATGAAACCTGCTTCTGCCACAGACAAAAAGTAATAAAGGTAATAGTCGGTTTTATCTCAGAATTTTGTACCCCTTTCTTTACTGTTTTTATCTAAATGAGTGAGATATTATAGAGATATTATGTCCTCCTAAAGGGACAGAGTGAAGGAAAAATTATGGGATGGGAGGAAACGCTTTTTCGTCGGTCATTGTCTGAATATCTTGCCAACTTCACTGGTCTCGAGTTAAGCACCGACCATATTTCTTTATACTTTGTTACCAGTTGAAAACTTTACGAACTGCTATGCAACATTAGGAAGTGTTCGTCCGAACAGGTTTTTCGAGAGAATACAAATTTAGATTTTTTTTTTTTTATTCCTCCCATCCCATATTTTTTCCACCACCATGTCCTGTTATGATCTAATTAAGATATAAATTTAAAAGTAGAAATAAACTCAGAATTACGAGACATAAACACACACGCTTGCAAAAGAAAAGAAAAAAAAAATCTGAATTATTTAATTATTCATGAACTCATGTACAACACGCTTCCAAAATGTAGCATCACCCCTTCCCCCTATTTTAGTTTAAATAATTATTACACATTATTACAGTGATATAAAAGTACTCAAAATATGTAATACATGGATTTATTTATATCTAGATTAAAAATCTGTTAGTTAATTAGCGGATAAAGGTGCTAAAACAGATGTCACACTTTACAGATTTACATCAACACCTTCGTCTAACTAATACATAATCTGCAATGACAATAACACAGAAATTATTGTTCTAAAAGTGACAGAGAGTTATCAGATATATCTTGCTAAACATGAAAGAAAATATAACAAGACATGGGAAAAATGTCAACATGATTGAAAGGAGAAAAAAAGGCAAAAAAAAATCCAATTAAATAAATACATTTTTTTAAAGATTTGCAGGGTGCATCCATCATGTGGTGGAGGTTTTCTGTTTAAGCATTCACACTAATTAAGAAGTAGGACTGTTGAGAGTGATGTAACGATTTTGAGAAATGATCTAAGTTGTTTAATTAACCAAGATCTAGCTATTAATTCAGAAGGACAAGCATTCTTTAGCAGCTCTTTCACATCTCTTTATCAAATTGTTTTAAAATTCACTTTTAAAGGGATATTTTACCAAAATCAAAAAGTTTTTTTTATTTTGTTGCAAAACTTTATTACATTTACTTCCATGTAACACAAAAGGAGAAGTTCATTTAAGCACCTAAAATGCTTAATTTCATTGTAGGGAGGTTGACAAGGAGAATTAAATTAAACTGCCAAGTGCATCAAAATCACTTGAAAGAAAGTAATGTCTGAGACATTCAAGCAGTATCTGAAATCAGAAATCAGCTATACATATACACACACACATACATATATATATATATATATATATATATATATATATATATATATATATATATATATACACACACACACACACTCCCCAACAGTATCTACCATTGAGATTGAAATTTGCATTTTTATGCTACATTTATGCCTGATCTCACACAGCCAAACACCTGAGAATACAAATGAATGTCTAAAAATGCAAAAAAAAGAAAGAGGGGAAATGGGTTAAATAAAATAGACATGCAGTTCATAGCACATATGACTGAATGCGCTGAATTTCAAGTCTTCTAAAGCAGATGTAAGGAAGACAATACACCAGACAGCTGCATTTTTTAGCTTTCCATCCAAAAGGTGCAATTACCAACAGGATAAGAGGGTTACGTAATCAGATCAACCTTTCTCAAGTACTGTTAAAGTAATGGAATACTTTTCCCATTTATTGACTGACACTTAAGTGTTGAGAAAAATCTGGAATATATTGAGGGTATTGTGTGCGCTGTAGTTCTAGACTAAATGTGAATAAGCACCAAAACAGGTTTATTATTCCTCAAAATAAATAAATAAACAGTGACATGAAAGGAATGAAAACTGAATATTACAAAACCCTGCAATAATAAATATGTTAAAGTGTATGTATGCTGCTGACCTTCAATGATCTTCCTTCATACTATGAGCAAACATCACTAGATTAACATCACATTTGTTTTCTTTTATTTATTTAATAATTTTTGAAGAATAATTGAATTTTCTTCTCCTGTCTCCTATTCCAGAATGTCAACACATCTGAAAGGTTTGTTTGAGCTCCTTCAGCCTGAGGCTCATTTATTTCAGTTTTGGTGTGAAAGGGTCCTTACTCTTTCCTAAAATAACTTTTTTCTTTATTTAAAACAACAACAACAGCAACAAGCGAATGAGAGAAAAATGCAAAAAAGTGACAATGCAGTACTTTCCATAAAAAGTTACTAAGTAATTTAATGCTTTTAAAAGTAATTATTCCCAGCACTGATTTAGAGTAATCTAGGATCTGAGACAAATAGAAAAATAAACACCAATTTATCAAAACTGCTGCAGGATGCACAGTATATCGATTTAAAACATTTAGGCATAATTAAAGTGCACGTACATTTCACAGGAAAATACCACTCATTTAACCAAAGAATGAAAAAAAAAAAAAAAAAAAAAGCTTGACCAACAAACTACATTTCCCATAATTCCATCTGGCAGTATGAAAATAATAAAATACAAAAAACATGGATTAAAGCATAATTTGAACTTGTATTAGTCCCTAAAATGCTTATTTTCATTGTAGAAAAAGAGTGGAAAAAGAGAATTAAATAAAATTGACTGATGAGATTTAAGTTCGAAATGAACAAAATCGGTGAAACAAAGTCATGTCTGGAACTTTTAATCAGGATCTTCCTAAAAAGATCTGAAAACAGCTTTATTTCTGTGAATATGGAACTGGTTTTGTGAGATATTCATACCCAACAGTGTCTACTATTTGTGAAATCACTTATTCATCCCTGATCTCACACAGCCACACATCTGCAAGATGCAACACGTCTACAAATGCAAGAAGGAAAAGATGAAATGTGTAAATATATATATATATATATATATATATATATATATATATATATATATATATGGGTTAAGACAAGAAAAGAGATAAATCCATATCCAGCCACAGTGTGAACTGGAAGCTATCGCTACGCACAAAGATTTGGAAATACCACCGCTATCTGTACTGTTGTGCCCCAGGTTGCCTCCATGATAGCACAGACACCATCAGATTAAAGTCAAATCTTGTCAAATATTTCTATGGAATCTAACAGCTGACGGCTGGAAATTAGGTGAGATCCTAGTGTAGATATCAGTCTGGGAATCTTCGCCACGTCTGAACAAACCCCACATTTAACAGAACTATACTGGTTAATAAGTAAGTACTACAAACAAAACGGATTAAAAAACAAACCTGAAGCTGGAGAAACTCTAAACGTTAACTGAAAAGACCCACGAACCTGAGTGACTGAGAGAGAAAGACAGCTGTTCTCGTCTCAGCATTCTGCGCATGAATGAGCAGGGCGGAGCCGCGGGACGCAGCAAATCTGCATGTGTAGGGGAGGGGCACTGTGACTAGACTATCACTAATCGCAGACACAGTCAGCTACCCAATGAGGATTTGTATTCAATCCGAGCACAGATATTGACTCGCATTACTCGTATGATACTCGTACTCGGCAAAAATGCTTTATCCATACCGGATACTCGTTTCAGCCGAGTATCCGGCTCAACACTAAAGTCGATTATTTAATGTCACCAAACCCTAATATCTCGAGCACAAAAGAGGGACATATTCATCACTTCACATGGTTATCTCATGACTGATGGTACCATGTTCAGTGCGGATGTGCTGAGTTCACGTTGCACGTGGATCACTTCACTCACAGTGCCGCGCAGCCGCAGAAGAATTTGCGCAAGTGGCGGGTGTCTAATACTTGCAAAAGTCAAAAGCCTTCTAGATGCTATCTTGGAAGAGGAGGCACAGGAGTTGATTTGATCCCGAGTGCATCTGTGAGAGTGTGTTCAGTGAGTAGAGCGCGTCTGCAGTGAGTGTGTGTTCAGTGAGTGTGTGTTCAGTGAAGCATAATTGTCAAGGAATTTCCAGATTACATTGACATCGACAAAGACGCCGTTACTGATAGAAGCATTTGTTTTCAAGCAGACCATTAAAGGCAAAAAGCAACAAAGCATTTTAGAGTTTGTAAAGAAACCATAGTAACTGCGTTTATAATACTATTCAGAACTGTGTCAGAGCAAAATGTTTTGAGCGAATGTGTTTACACGCATGTTGTGACTGTTTACGCTGTGAGCGATCATTGTGTTTGTAATGCCTAAGAATATAATTAAAGGTTTGTATGGAGAATGGAAGGTGTTTTTTATTGTACACTGGTAAATCTCTGCTGTTAGTTGGTGCACATATGCCTTTTGTTGTTAGTAAACATATACAGTGTATGTACATTTTTATAGCATGCCGACCTCTTTATCAAACAAATCACTATATTGGCTGTTGGTTCTCAATGCATTTTTGCAACCCCCGAGGCCATCGATATAACCTAAGATTCCTCTGTATAATATGTGTATATATTTATATATATATATATATATATATATATATATATATATATAAAAACATTTACAAACCCTTCAAATTATATTTGCATATTCAAACTTAAATCTCACAAAACATGTGTATATATATATATATATATATATACCGTCTAAACGTGTGATGTGACTTTTAACAAAACTAATCTCATATGATTTCATTCAGTACAGGTGAAAGAAAATGTCTGAAGAGAAAGAAGCAGTAAAGGCTGACAGGGAGCAGACGTGCTACTTTATGACATACAATAAATATGAAGCGATGAGTTGAACAGATGGTCTCATAATGTGTCTGTGTCTGCAGTCACACAAGTCAAGGTTAAACACAGTGTGACCGCATCTGGATACAGGCTGAGAAAATATATTCACACCTAGTTTGAATAAAACTTTGTGCTGTTATATGCAGCAGTCTATAAATGTATAATGTATATAAATAAAAACAGTCACGTGCTAAAATGAGTCATCCTACGCTTTTTAAAGTGTTGGATGGATGGTGACTTTAAAAGGAAGTCATAAAAAGTCATCTTGAATTGACTTGCAACCCATTTCACTTCTAATATGTGGAATATAGTGAAACAAGACTCTGAATGTATAATAATATAGAACAGCACTTCATTTTATACATCGAAAATGTATTTGGTAGTGGCTGTTCAGAATCAGAACAGAACAGAACCAGACCGAACACAAGTCTGTTAAAACAATGCCTAGATATTGTTGATTTGCCTCTTAGCTTTCATTAACCAATAGATTGTATAGTGTAAAAAAAGAGGAAGAGGAAATGATATTGTTTTGATTAAACTTTACAAATATATTTATCTAGATTTGTTCCCTTTTTCAATTAAGATCACTTCCAAGTCATAACCGACTATGTTTAGGAGAATAATCTGACCAATTCAAGTGACTAATACGACACTAAAGGGAACTGAATTTGGGGTTGCATGGTATCTGAGAGAGGCATCTTTCTTTGTGCACACCTCGCGCAAGTATTGACATCTTTATTATGGTTTAAAACACTTAACATTTTGTTTTTACATCAAGTATCACACTTCATATGCACATTCTATATTTACATTTATGCATTTCCAAAGCATTTCCAATGAATCAGTTCTTGCTTTCCCAGGGATCGAACCCATGACCTTGCCGTTGCAAGCACCAATGCTCTACTAATTGAGCTGCATTCTTTCTGAGAAAACCAAAAACTAAATGCACCCAAATATCTGCTTTTAAGAAAATAGGTACACTATCTGCAAACATGGCAAATGCTTAGCTTATGAAGGTTTCATTAATATATAATAAGAGCACTTTTTTATTACAATAAAACAGTATGTATATGTGTGATGCATTTATATTTGTTTCATCAATTATTTTGTATTTATGAATCGATGCAGACAAGTTCACTTCAGCATCACAATGCATCATAAAAAAGGATTATATTCCACAGCTATACTATTTTGAATATATTTGTAAAATGTCGTATGCAAACCAGTCTACATTTCTCAGATGTGCGTAAATCTGATTATGAGAATGAACGTACGAACCAAATAAAGTACTTGTGCCTCTCTTCCAGATGTTTTATTTTATTAATCGCACAATTATCTTGAAATTGTGTGAAGCTGAATGTAAACCCCAGTTAATTAAAGTCATTAACACATAACATATCACCAGTCAAAGCCCAAATCATTTACTTGAGAATGGCATGCAGCAAGAATTGCTTAGATTTCCAAAAACTTGCAGTACTCTAACTTTCAGCCACAAGGAAAAGTGCGTATGTATGCTTTTCACAGTTCTTGTAAATATGAACATTGCAGTGGATTTTAGCGTACACACAATCCAAGATCAAATCTGTGCGCTCGTGCATTTCGTAAACGAGGCCCATTAACTGCGATTGGTCACCATCTGTTTAACAAACCAGTAGCAGAAGGGCAACCATTCATAATTGCACCATAAACGATTAATTTAAGTTCTGAAAGGTTAAAGAAAACAGCTCTTATAACTTTAAAAACAGGAATGACTGTTTTGTATTAACCAACATCCTTAATAACAGAAAATGTCCATGATTACATCTGCTGGAGTCGATGCAAGGTCGCATGATTCCTTATAACAAGTAACTTCCTTTATGAATAAATCACAACAACCACAGGGGTTTAATCTCTAATAAAATGATTACTTTGATGATTGTAGTGCGTTTAAACACATTAAATGCTTACTTTACAAATACACACGCACCCAACCCTCTGATTACATGCTTAAGTGGATTCTTTCATTTTTCTGTCTGCAGCTTCCTCTCTGAATATGTCCAATGAATCAAGATTGTTTCCCTTAATCCGTCTGAATGATCCATCTCGCATTTCGAAGGAACATTCATCAGTCCGGTCAATTAAGATCTGGCCATGACAAGCATCTAATCGCTTTGCAAAACTAACAATGCTGCTACGACCAATCAAAAGCAGAATTAGAAGAAAGCCTCTCTCTTCATACAGACAGTGCGATACTCTAACATGGCCACATGAGAATGTGAGGATTTCATTGTCACACTCTGTGCCTTTCTGATCTCTTCTAATCCCGAGGCAACACGAGCGAGCAAGAGAGCGACAAATATCCGCCTCGCTGTACGAGGTTAAAGAAGCCACATGGCATCCACTTGAATCGGTGCATGCTCTAACATAGTTATTTTTGTGCTCGTGTGGCAGCAAAAAGCATTATTTTGTTTGCTGTGCCCTCCAGTACAAGACGAATGCTCCATCTAGGCCTGTCGTGATTATTTGAGATAACGTGATCATTGAAGCTTGTGAGCGGGAGAGGTTGCCAGGGCTTTGCTATGTAGTTGCAATGATGTTCTGAGAGGTATTTAAAATGCTGTTACATGGTTACTAGGATGTTCAAGGTGGCTACCAGGGACACTTTGCCATTCTAAACCCAGTTTAAACTCACTGCTGACATTTCTGGGCATTGCTATAACGTTGCTTCTTCCACTTTCGAAACGAAATTTCCCGTGAGTGCCAGTAAAAGCACGTTCGGTTTTCTTCAACGGGAATCTGCCGTTTTATTACGTAGGTTCACTGCACACCTGAATAATTTGGCAAAACAATCAAATGAAGGAAACTCATACAGCTTAATTGCTCTTAACTTGGAATATTTGAGTAAACGATATCATACATTTAAAATTATCATGTAATCTCAATGTAAATATTAGGTACGTCTTTAGGTGTTTTGCAAAAATATAGGTGTACACTGTTCATAACTATAAAGACAATTTATATCGTTCTAAATATAAAATAATAGCAGAACCCACTATAAAATTAAAGATAACGGCACAGAAACACAACAGCCAATCAGAATCCATCTGTCAGGGTTCTGCCACATTCGGTCAAGTCATTTCTTGGTTTTGTGGCAGAGCTCTGACACTACCGTAGTGTCTCATGTTTGGTGTGTGTGCGCACAGCTTCGAGGATTCGAGCCGCGCGCACGCTTGTCTGTGACGTCTTTCGTGCGAGTTATGATGTCCGGTCCCGATACTTTGGTCTGGTTCAGTTTCGGTTTTGTGTCGGGATTCGGGCATTCATAACTCGTGTGTTCGTCCTTGTCGTGAGCGCGTGAGAGAAGGGTTTTGCTCATTCTCACGCGCTCTACGTTATGTGAGTGGGCGCGGTTTCAAGCTCTGCCCGTACTGCACGCTCTCGTGTCCTTGTCCTGTGTTGTAAGCGCGCGGTTCGTGTTTGTCGGCCACGTGCTTTCATGTTGTGTTTTCTGTCACGCGCAGAGTGGTTGTCACTCATCTTTGTTTTATGTGAACATGCAGCAATGTGCCTCCGCATTGGCTACATGTTCAGGTCTTGTCTGTTACCCCGCACGTCTAGATTCATTGTCATTAGTTTGATTTATCCCAGCTGCTTTACCTCGTTTACTTCCCCATGTCCTCCCTATATATTCCGCCTTTGTCTGCTGTTCGGTGTTGCGTCGTCGTCTTTACTATGTCTGTTCCTGTCGTGAGTTTCCAGTCAAGTCTTTAGTCAAGTTAAGTCTTTAGTCAAGTCAAGTCCTAGTCTAGTCTTGTTTTCCCCCTCAGGGTTGTTTATGTTTGAAGTTTTTGTTTTCTTTTGAATAAAGCCCTAGTAACCCGCATCCTTGAGTCCTCGCTCTTCCCTTCTCTACCCAACCTTGACACCATCCTTTAAAGCGCTTGAGCGTCTATAATGATTCATTTAGAATAAACAAAACAATATGCTAATATAGCTATTACTATATTAATACAGCTATTATAATTTTTATAGTTATCGTTGTTGGTTTTTTCAGGATGAAAACCGTATGTCTGATCTTTTAAAAATTTAGAATTAATCATGCACACCTTTTAAAAAGGTGCATGAATTTAGGGATAATTAATGTATGTAATATGTGCATAATGGTGCAATTTAGTTACATTCTGAAAATATCAGATTATTATTAATTATTAAAACTATTAACAACATGTTATTGTATTATTATCATTATTACTATTGTAGGTGATTAAAATATGACACTTATATTTCGTACTCCTGACAGTTGTAGATGGTCATGATAAGAACGTGACGGTTGTTTGGAGAACAACACAAAAGCTTATTATTACCCACCTGTCCTCACAACAGAGCAAAAAACATATGGGAGTTACTCTCAGCCCAGCCGGGAGCAATCAGAAATGGGCAAAAGCCACTATCCTGCTGGAAACCTCTCTTGAAAATCAGCTAGAATGATTCTGGCATCTGTCACGTTCACAAAGCCGCAGGGAGCCTGTGAAACTGACGTACAGAGGTTCTGCTTTTGTGGTCCACACAACAGCTGCACTCAGCCTGGGCTTTGGGACAACTGTTGGCCCCTGTGGAGCAGAAGATAGAGAAAGATGCCTCGGCCAATCACTGATGAAAAGATGTGAGAAAAGTTTTTTTTCAGAAGCAGCAAAGGAACCCTCTGAGGTGTTAATTTAGTGAGGGATTCTTATTAGTGTCACCATAATACACCATTCGAAGGCAGTGTGATGGTTTAAAATCTGACCCTAAATGTCACTTTTTTTGTGTGAAATAAGAGAGCAGAATAGAGATATTCCAAAACAATGATATCACATTCATACAGGTGCTTGCTATAAAGAATTTTTTGGTGTGCTTAAATTGGCTCCCAAAATACTCAAGAGATCCAACTGGTAGTTGCTAAATTGTGTCACTACCCATTAGCTTTGTTAAACTTGAGTTGATGGACACGCACACATCATGTCACAGTCAACAACCATAGAAAATTACAGACTTTATCCTATAAATCACTACTGCCTCTTTAGCATATTGTATTTGCAGACATACACTTTATATACAAGTACATGACTGTCAAAAAGCAAAATACAGAAGCAAAATAAAAAAAAACCTTATTGCTTTAAATGAATATGTAGGCCAAATAAATCCAGTATTGTTTTTGGAGCATTTCTCGGTTGTTCCAAAAAAGCTTTAGAGACAATTATGGCTTAAAGATTAAGACTCGAGTTTAACAATTGGAGATAAACAACTATATAACCAACTAAACCAGGTAACACAAGAACCACAAACATTGCAAAAAATGTATCTCAAAACAAGCAATAGGCAAAATAGTGATTACCAAAGGATTACTGAACAAAAAGCAAACGTTTGGTTTTTGCAAGCCTGATTATTCACTCACCTAAATGATTATTAGTAACACCATACTAATACTAAGTTAGACCACCTTTCGCCTTCAAAACTGCCTTAATTCTACGTGGCATTGATTCAACAAGGTGCTGAAAGCATTATTTAGAAATATGATGGATTGCATATTTTATTCAACACATGAGATGTGCAACAGCACTAAAATAACATTTTTATACTGGTATTTTAAAAGAGATAAAGAGACTGTTTATTTTCACTGTCATTTTCCAAAAATAAAAGGATATGTACATGCCTACACTCAATTTGACATATATAGAAATGCTATATTATAACGTCACTGTACTTCAGTGAAGTACAAAATCTCTAAAGTTTTCTACTTTCCATCTAGGATCACATATGAACAAATCTGATTTAAAAAAAACATCATAAAATGGTCAAGCTTGTTTGTGGGACATAGTAACTTGTTGTTACTGTACCAAGATTCCAAAATTCAGCACAAGACTAAAGATAATTAACAATGTAGTTCCAGTTATACTTTAAGAGGTCAAACACGTAAAATGAATTCTGAACAACTTTATTCGTCAGTTTGAACCCATTTGTTCCAAACAATACAAATGTTCCAACTATTAACCCAAATGCATTTGACAGGAATAACTTGAATCCCAATGTAATGCCTGTTTTCTGGGACACAAGTGTGTGTGCAACACACACACACCGCCTGAGGAAATTTATTTCAATTGTTCTTTATCTCAGGGGAAAATGTATGTACTTTTGTATTCCTGTACTGGCTTTGACAAAACTGCTATTTAGCTACAAATAGAGCTATTAGCCCATTGCGTGCTATTGTGAGCGTCCGCTTTGAAGAAATGGCTCCTTCAATCAGTCAATTCCTTGAGAGACCAACCAAATTATCAAGAGATTACAGAGCCTTTAAGTCATCATGGTAAAAGCTGTCATCATTAATTCCAAAAATATCTTCAAATCTTTCTCCATGAGAGGACGACTTTTGTTCCATTTTGAGCTATTAGAACATTTCCTCGGCATTTAAACCTTAGAGGGGCCAAAGCATAACAACCAATTTCTATGTTAGTACATTAGTTAATTAATTTTGTTAAATGAGCAATAAACAACTTTTTACTGCATTTATAAATACACTATTGCTCATTATTAATTCAAGATCTGATTAGAATCAGTTCTTGAATTAATGCAAAGTCATTGTGGATAAAAGTGTTTGCCAAATGCATAAATGTGTAAACATGGTTGTTCATACTACATTAACTAATATGCATTTTATGAAACTTAAAGCGATAGTTCAAAACTGAAAATTGTGTCATCATTTACTCACTATTATGTTTTTCCAAACCTGTATGTAAAAAAAGAGGATATATTGAAGAATGTTGGAATCCAGATAGTATTATGGAAGTCAATGCCATCAACTGCCTGATTACCAATATTAAAAAATAAAATAAAAAGAAATAAATAAATTATTAGTTCAGGTTTGGAACAAATAAGGGTGAGTAAATTATGACAAAATAATAATTTTCACCTGTATTATCTATGTAAATCGAACTTTATTGTAAAGTGTTAACAATAACTATAATATTATAATTTGGAAACTCATTTTTTTTATTAAATGAAATAAAAATGGAAAAAACAATTATTTTATGTCACACACTTTTCATTATCCAATCCTGGGTTAGTATTGTTAAGGAATACTAAATAAGCTGGAATAATAATAATAAAATAAAATATTAATTGAAAAACTTTAAATGAAAATTGGAACTGTTGTCTTGGCAACTAAATGAAACAAGTTTAATCATTTGAAGCGACACATTTAATACTAATAAACTAAAACAAGAGTAAATTGACAATATAAACATAAATTCAAATTCTAAATATGAATAAAAACTTGTATAGAAATAATCCAATGATTTCAGGTCCTTCTCCACAATTGTTCCTCACTGAAAAAAATCCTGTTTCACTGAAATATCTCCCAGTATGGAAGTAAAATGGGTTGCGATCAGTGTTTCACATTGACTTGATGTGACGTCTGAAACACCAGGCATAAATATTCACTTTCCCAACATCAGTGTCTTTGTCTTGCCTCACATCTCGCTGACAGAGATCCAGCCCTGCCCCACCTCACAGCCTGCTATTTGACTTCCTACAGCACCAGAGAGCCTCTCATTACTGTCCCTCCAGCTTTCACATCCGCACCTGCCACGCGCTTGTTAGACCGTTCAAAAATAACACATCAAAGCGAGAGACTCTTTAACACAGCCTGTCCAGATAAGGTCGCTCTTCTGTCACATGAAATCAAAAGAGAGTGAGAGAGGTAGAAGAGCCCTTTCACAGCCTGAGGGTTCACCGGCACCATTATCGTCGCTGGCATTGCATGCATGTGACAGCGCAGCACACCATCGGTGTCCCCGTCCAAACATCGCACTTACGTTACACCAATAGTTGAAGTCAGCGATCGTGTTTGGAGAGAACATGGGACAAAATTTGGTTTGAGGAACAAAATCCAGCTTTGGTGATATACTGCATACTGCATATTGCAGTGTACATTTGTTCTGAAATTACTTTTTTCTTCTTTTCTATCAGAGGAAGCATCCTTTCAAGAATTAACCTTTGTAGGCAAGAAGATCAGAAAATTAAACAGTTTAAAAATCTAGTTAAAAATAAAAAGGCATGCTTTCCACAGTTTTAACAAATTGAATATTTAATAAACACTTTTTTTTACTTAATACTTTAAAGTTTAAGTAACTCTACAATATGTCAACAGTCATTACCATATTAGTAGATTGTCGGTCCTACTTTATAATAGGTGCCTTTAAGAACTATGCAAAAAAAATAAAATAATAATAATTTAAAGCAATTTACTAATTGTGTACATACATGTTGTTACAAATTGGAACGAAGAGGAGAACAGGTTTCAAACTCAAACTAACTTTAGACCAAAGTTAAACCAAAACACTTTAAATACCAAAAAAAAAAAAATCTCACACTTGTACAAAACCGGGAAATCTAGGATAATTTAGAGGAACGAGGGGAACCAGGAGACAGGAACAAGGAGACGGCATCAACACACAAAGAGTAAAGACAAGACAGCCACAATGACACCATTAACACTATAGACATACCTGAGTCAGCCATGGCACCGTTAACATCAACAACCGACAGAGACAAGGGAAACACAAGAGGGTTTTATAAACAAGGGAATGACGAACACCTGGGTAGACTAATGAGAAGTGATGACAAGACCCAGAAGTGAAACAACACATAACAAAACACACAGGAAGTGACAATAGACCACACCGACAGGAAGTATAACATTGACCTCACAGGAAGAGTACAGATGGCACGACAAACAGGACTAAGGATAACACATGTTATTACAGTTTACTTATATTTAAAAAATACCTGCATGTAATTCCATTTTTCATAAATTCCTTTTAAAACTATTCTTCAGCTTTGTAGACCATTCATAATACCATGTTTTAACTACAGTCATAAGATGCTACTGTCTCCTTTGGATGAATCACTTTGTTGTATCTTGTTCTATTTTCTAAGTAAATCAAATAAATACATTTAAATGCATTTGGAGACGCATGTGTGTTCCAAAGTTGCGCAAAAACAATTTCCAGTCTATATGATAGTATTCCATACAGAGCATCTGGTTTTTGCCAAAAGTTACATCAAACTAGAGCCATTGCCTTTTGGAAAGCACATCGATATTTGGCACAAAGGTGCTTTGGGGTGACGACAGTCTGAGTCCTGGTTTATGGATCACTCCCAATCCCATTCTCCAAACGTGTCCTCTCTCTCTCCACAAACTGTCCGATCAATATTGTTGAAGAAAAACAGTAGGCCTACCGCTAGGGTTTCCTATCCAGTAGTGATACATTCTTTCCTACGATAGCGATCTCTTTAGTCTCTCATTGAAAGTGTCTCTAAGCTCTCTTATCTCTCCGCCCTCCAGACATTTCTCGTCAGCTCACTCTCCTAAATCTACACCTAATCTCAGATTTATCTTGAATCCAAAATTTGCTCCCATTCCAGGTGTTCAAGCAAAGCTTTTTGTGCTTTCCTTTAAAACGGGGCTGTGGTGTAAAGCTGAACTGTTTAAGATGGAACAGATGACTGCTTCTGTGCTGTAACATACCCCATGCTGACATCTCCCAGTATGACCAGTTAGAAATAATTAAAACTGATTAGACTTCAAGGCCTCCGTAAACGAACGGCTTCAATTAGGTCTGCATCTGCTGAGGTTGAAGAGTTTCACTTTAAATGCAAAACAAGGGAGACGCGTTCAAATCGCATTTTGCAAATGTGCTTTTAATATTTTATGCAAACTAAATTACTTGGGCCAACAGTCAAACAGCTAAACCTCTGCGTTATTACTCGGAGTCACTTTAAGGTGCCGTCAAGCTGGAAATAATTTGAAATTACACTGAGAGTATTCATTTTTCCATCGTGGAATGATCTGGAGCGCAAGACTGGATGCATCCAGATCTCGAATCATTAGTGAGCTTTTATCCATCTGTTCCATCTGATTGAGTGGGATCTATCCACACCTTCCTGTCCTTCGTGACATTGCTCCAGTGAAGAGTGGTACGATTAAGTCTGAAGTATCTTGTGAATATCTTTTCTACATGTTTTTCCTGGCGTTGTAACCCTGCACAGGCGACTGCCTGAGGCTATTTGTGAATGATATGCGTAAAGGGAACATGGTAACCTGAATGCCATCACGGAAAGGAGAAAATTGGTTGAATCAATCATGTTGGGTGAGACATTTGCTCAAATGCAGTATAGAAGTGAGAATTGTGAATTCCCTGCATTGAAGTTAATGGTAGGAATGTAAGTACCATATGGGTTTCATTCAAGGTTTACCCTATTTACCTTCATTGTGTAAAGTTAAAGTACTTTCAGTACACCTGAAAAAACTTTTGAACCAATCACCGAATCATAATCACTCTATATTTGAAATGCATTGGTATGCCCCACCCACTTTTCACAGTCCAATCAATTCTTGAAAAATATAATTAAGCCACACCCTACATTTATCTCATTGAAGACATGTTGGTTGATTAATAAATCAACATGATCGATAAAACCTCAACGATTGGTACTAATTCCCTGTATTTCACTCAATAAACTATATACAATCTTCAGCCGATCTCTTTTACCTTAATCATCAGTCAGCTCTCTCAGATGGAAAGTTTTGGAATAGTCCATTTCGCGCTGAATGACAGGGATGGCTGGAATAGTCCATGTAAGAAGGGGAACAATTTTTACAATCCTGCTCTCCTATTGGTCAGCATTGTGCCTAGTTAACATAAACTTTTTCTAATCACTCACCATGGATGTGAAGATTGTTGCTGAAGTTAAAACGAAGAAGAGTATGCTTTACATTGCATTGATAAGGGGGATGATTAGGAAGTGTGGAGCTAGGTTGCGCTTAATCCCATGATAAATGTGGTGTTTTTGAAAGGCTTGGAATGGATTAGGCAATTTACATGTAAAAGCCTGACTGACATACGAAAAGATCGACTTACGAAACCAACCTTGGAACAGATTAATTTCGTAAATCGGGGTTCTACTGTACTATAAATTTTGATTACAATTTTAAATAATTGTGTCATGAACATCAAACAGAAATGAGCATGAATCAACAACTCCAAAACAGCATCCTCTGTAGGATTTTCTTTACAAAAAGTCTAGCTACAATATGCTGAAGGCATGAGACTCTGAGACTGCAGATATACCGGTCTGAGCCAAATATCATTAGGTCAGAGAGTGAACTGCACTCTGGGCAAGCAACCAGTTTCACCTCCCCTCAGTGGCATCTTCTGCCCAGAAATAACTGTTAGCGACAGAAGATGGAGTGACTTTTCAATGCAGTTTCCCATGTGAATGGTTAGAGAGGTTAGTTTAGACTTTAAAGTGCCTCTCACACTTAAAGCTTGCAGTTCAGATGTTTGTTTAAAAGTTAGCCTACTTTCCAGGCAAGTCAAAAACCCTCTTTGTTCTATACTTTAAAGCATTACTCTAAAATAATCATCTAAAATGTGCTCTCAGGGAGCACTGGGAGCTTCCTTCTTTTTTAGGAATTATATCTGTTGACTGTCTTCATATTTCTGTGATCTTTATTAAGATGTTATAGCATATAGCAAAAA
Organism: Rhodeus uyekii; assembly: GCA_037043235.1. Taxonomy (NCBI): domain Eukaryota; kingdom Metazoa; phylum Chordata; class Actinopteri; order Cypriniformes; family Acheilognathidae; genus Rhodeus; species Rhodeus uyekii. The sequence continues at coordinate 5,056,897 of JAWRVZ010000009.1, forward strand.
GCATTTTTCATTTTCAAAGGAAAACCCGCTGTTCTAAGGCCTGTTTACACCTGCTATAACTATAGTCGAGGAAGACGCATTCTTGTTTACACCTGGTATTTTAATCCACTTTCAACCACCTGTGTCCTAATCTCTTTGAGGGGAGGGTCTATAGGTTTCCTGTAGCTCAACCAGTAGAGCATTGGTGTTTAGTTTACAACGGCAAAATCATGGGTTCAATCCCAGGGAAAGCAAGAACTGATTCAATGTGTTCCTTGAATGCAACGTAAGTCGCTTTGGCTAAAAGCATCTTTCAAATGCATAAATGTGGAAAAACTTAGCAAAACAGTTTTTTTTTTTCTCTATCTTTCGATCTAATGGATAAAATAAATGCACGATTTACATATGAACGCGACTGCAGATGACGGAAAACATACGGATAGCAGCATCTTTCGTTTCCACTCTGTAAGTAGCTTCCCATAGTAGTTCCCCATTTTGCGGCTGTTCAAACACATTCGATCATGAGCGTTTACACCACGAAAGCAATCCAGTCAAATGTGATTTCGATCACCTCTGGAAGAGGTCGAGACAAGCTCAAAACGTTTCAGACCAAGCTTACACGTGTATTTAGCACCATTCATTTGTGATCTAATCGACCAAAACACATCTTAATACCAGGTGTAAAGCCAGGTATTAGTTCATAAAAGAGCAAAATCAGCTATTTGTTCTTTATTTACACAATAAAAAGAAGAACAAAATAAAAGCATGAACTTTAAGGAGTCATAAGCACATATGTAAATGTGTTAAGGGCCAGTCACACAGCCGATCACACACGAATCACTCACAAATCACGCACAGATTGGGTTTGTGCGCGCTTGTGCGTCGAGAAATTGACTAAAGTATTCCACGAACATTCGACGCACGCCCAACGCATGAATCACTGACGGAGCGCGTTCAAACACGCACGCTTCGCAAACGTTCCACATACAAGCACTTTCAGAATTCACATTGTCAGTGGAATGAACGGGAATGCGCGGTTCATGCGTGGTTTATGAGTGATATGAAGGTGGGGTGTCAGTGGACGTGCGCGGTTTCGAACCAGTTCAGTTTGAACGACGCATAAGCACTGACAGCAGACGCGTGTCCCGCGCATAGTCACGCATACTCGACGCATAAACTACGCATGCCGACTCATGAATAACACACAACGACGCACAATTGTGCGTCTGAAAATTTTTTAACCGTTCAAAACTCAAAATCACGCACAAACCGCCTTCGACGCACATCCACTAACAATCACTGACGTTCCACATTCGTTCCACCGACGATTTGTGCGTGATTCGTGCATTTTTCGCTGTGTGACTGGCCCTTTAGATCAGTGTTTCTCAATTTTGGGTTTGAGAAGTTTAAGAATTACTGTTTTAATAGCAAACTACAATAAAGAGTCTTTCTACCTCCCAGTTATAACAGCAAATAGTACATTTAAATGTAACCAGCCACAGCAAACTATATCTACTCCTTTCCTGTGTTCTTCACCCATGCTTACATGCTGCATCTTAGCACAGAGACATTCATTTATCATCAAATATTTGAATCACTCATTTGATCTCAGAAAAAAAAAACTATCTAAAATGTTTGATTCTCAGCAGGCATGTGCATGGATAGACTTCAAGTGGTGTTCAAGCACATGCTCTTTTTTTGGTCTCTGTATAAGTGCTCTTTTAGCAAAACATTTTGTTGTTGTTGTTATTATTATTTTAAATTTTAGTTTTTGTTTAAACTTGGCACTTGGCATCAATTCTCATTTCTCATTCAATTCTCATAGTGTGCCTGACAACGTATTCTTAACAATTCTGCAAGACCACACAAATCCCTCCCACTCATTCTCCCTTGTCACAGCCAACATAGAGCTCTGCAGAGCAGGCGAGCAGCATCCACGTCTCCCACACCTTTTTATTGATGACAGCCAGGAAACATGTTTGCCCTAAACCTTGCCAGCGTCGGTCACTGCTGTGAAATTAAACCTCTATTAATACATCTCAATACAACCAGCCTAACTTAGGCAATAGCCCTCCATTAAGCTTAATAATAAGCAAGTAAGTCTAGCATGGATGTAAAATAGAGTTTTGCAAGGTCAAAAATGCCACCCAAATGAATAAAATGTCCCCAAAATTCTTTGGATGAGTTCTTGCATTTTGTGTTTATAACATACTATAGTTAAGCAACATCACACAAGCAAGAGCTTTTTTCTCGAATATCAGCACAATTGCAAAATGTGACTTCCATTTTATTCAACGGTTCAATAAACAATGAGTTGATTATATGAATTCCCAGTAAACACAGAACATTCCTCTAACGTTCCCATTTGGTTATTTGGTAGCATTTGGTAGAACATTCTGGGAACCAGAAACTAACATACCCAGAACGTTCTGGGAACCAAACATTGTTAGCTGGGTTGACTATTTTTAGACAAAACATTGTCAATTTTGACTCTTTTTGCTCTACTTTGCGAACAAAAAAGTTCTAGGCAAAGCAGAGAAGTTGCGTCTCCCAGAAAAACACCGTGGAGTTTCGTTTTTGACATTCACCGCTTTTGAATGAATAGGTTGAGTCAATGATTCAATGACTCACTCATAAAGTCAGTGAACACATGCTTCTTTAATGAATTAACTAGCCGGTTTGAAAGAATCGGTTGAATGAATCTTTGATTCACTTATTACAACTTGCCACCACCTATTGGCAGTGTTAGTTTCTTAAATCTATTTTCAAAACAGAACATTAATGCGATTGTAAATGGATTTTAATGAACGGTAAAATGGATTAGTACGGATTTCAATTCATTTAATTTGAATCAAGTTGCTCATAATAGTGTAGAGTGTTAAATAGTTTAAATGATTGAAAGATTATCAACAATAAGTAACTTGATTATTTTATAAATAATTATAAGGGGGGTGTATTTTTTTTCTTTCACTTTACCATCTGACCTCCCAAAATGCCTGTGATTGGCCCTGATTCTAAGTCAAGGCCTGAAAACTACAACTTCCTTATTTTTTATAATATAGTGATAAAAAATGAAACAGGCCAGACAAAAGGAAACAAAAACCTGAAAAGCTACTGCACAGGAATGGACAGTTGCAGCATCCTGACAAGGTCAAGGTGTCTACAAATACAGGCACATAACACACGTAGGTTATTAAGCCAAACCATAAACAACATTGTTCAACAGAGACAATAAAAGGCCTCATGAAACTGTAAAGCACGATGATTTTAGACATGTGAAGAAAAAAGGTGCAGAGTTCAGAGAATTTCTCATCTGAACCTTCACCAGGGCTTGCAGACATACCAGAATTTGATGGGGGAATAAGCGTGTATTCATTTTTTAAAATAAGGTCATAGAGATTTGTGTCAAGACCTGACAATGACAGTTCTGGTGAAAAGACCCTGGGTCATTATTAGAAAAGATTGACATGTCTGAATGACAGGCTGTCTAATTATTTGTTTGGGGTTTTGTATCTCTGAGCGACTGTCTGCTGACTGTTGACGCTCCAGATCAGTGGCAGGTGGGATGTGTAATTCTCTCATTCTGCAGAATGTTTCATTGGCCAAGCATTTTTATACGTCCAAGATGAGTCAACAATATTTTTGTTACATTTTCCAGGAAAAGAAAGACCGTACATTTTAAATATTTACATCTGATAAACGTTTACTGTTGGATCTATGCTCGCAAACATTATACACTTCAGTCATACTTTTCATTTTTGGGTGAACAATGCCTTTAATCTACTCCGACTGCAATTCATAAAATGTTAAGACCTCAATTCTCTCATTTTGTTCATCATACTGGAATATATTACCAGCACTACTGTAAAGCTATGCATATTTAAAACTTAAATGACATTTCACCTCGAAAATTACTCAAATGCATAAGCATATATTGAATGATTTTCAGAATCAGAGTATACATCTAATGTTGGGATTATAAATAGCAGCATAAGCAACTGCTTGGAACATTAACTTTACTTAGGGCGCCTGCTGCAAGAAATCCTGCAGCCATTCTTGTCCATTTTCATTTTATTAGTCGCAAATCAGTCAGTGAAAAGCCCTCCAGGTCCTATTATCTTATCTCAGGAAAATGCTGCTGGTTTACCCTCTGCATGTTGACACAGTTTCTTCAAGCCTCACGGTGCATCTGTCACTTTCAATTAACCCTGATCCCTGGACCGCTGGTTCATGTCAATAACCTTTAGGTAGTGTGAATAGTATGACTAAAAGCTTATGTCATGGTATATGATTCATTTTATATCATGGAAACAGCACTGTCATAATATTCTTCTGTTCGAAGTGAAACTGAGGAAGCTGTAAAACTAATATTTACAAAAAGACCATTTGTATTTCTAGCTTGAGACCACAGCAAAATCTAAGATGTTTTTGAAAATAACTGAGATACATGAGAATTTATATATATATATATATATATATATATATAAATTATTAATAGACTAATTAATATATATATAGATTAACATAGAATATATTAATAGATTCATATAAATCTTTAATTAAAGATTTGCTAATAGACTAATACAATTTTTTTGTATAATTGTATTAAAAATAAAAATACATAAATGTTTTATTTTAAAATATTTGAATTGTAACATTTTTAAAAAGCCCCTATTTACAAATATTTTAATATTTTATATAAATATTGTAATTTTGGATTTTTTTTTTCTTTTTCCTTACCGATTAAAATGGACTTAGGGGACTCTCGACCCAAAACAGAACAACAACGTTAAATACACACAGCAAAGAAATGTATTAGCAGTTCTTGCCAATAACATTTAATTGGTATTTCTGATGTAATAGAGATATAGAGATAATTTGTTCCATCTGTTTATATTCGCCAAAGACAAAGCTTCCCAAGAAGGACATTTTGGCAAAGGAGTGCATATGACTGTTTGTCACGGACAGCTGCATCACCGCAAGGTACAAGCGCTACTCACAGAGAAATAACCCAACTGACTAGTGAAAAGCTGCTGGGTAACAATCTTTATCATATCTGTTACTAAATTTGTACCAATATATGAAAAACTAGTTCTGACTCACATGTGACTACACATTGTTTTCTATGTTAGTGTTATACAAAACCCTTATGTTTCATATAAGTATAGGTTTAAAAAAACAGATGTTTAGATTGTAAGGAAGATTAATTTTATTTATTAAATATCTCAGTATAGTACTGCAAACACCAATGCACCAAAATGAAAGTGTGCCATGCACAAACAGACAGTAATACTAATAAATAGACAGAGATAACAAACTAAATGATAAGCACATGTGATGATTAATCAGTGTCCATGGGAAACTAAGACAAAGGACAACATGTGACTGAATAAAAAACCTAAAAGTCCATGAAAATGAAACTATCTGAACAGAATCATGACAAAGATGGAGACATCAGACCATGTCAAACTGTGATAAAAATGAAAATCTAAACTAAACTGCTGTTTGAGTTTTTAAGCATATACAGTGAGTGTATATTATGTTAATAAACGTACCTTAATAGACTTTGTCTATAGGGATACTTTCAAAATCAGATTTTTAAATATAGCATAGCCAATCACCACAGGCTTCATTCTTGGCGGGAACATGTGTTCACTACTCTTTGTCATGGTCCATTTGGTTTTGGACACTTTTTGAAATGGCTCAGGGATGTTTCTGACTGAGTTTTATGTAGAAATGGTTTTTAATATTGTATTCCTAATAATAATAATAATACACTGTCAAAAGTGGTAACCTGCAATGGTTACCTTAAAAAGCTCATACTTGACAATTCATTTTCAGCATATTATCAACACAATTGTTACACTTCAGAGTTACAGTAGTGGCTGGAAGTGGGTGTCTTAGGTGTCTTATTCATATATTAAAAATGTGTTAAAGATTTCCTAAGCTGGAACGGTAAAGCATGGCGCTTGCAACTCCAAGGTCACGGGTTCGATAACCAGAGAAAGCGAGAACTGTTTAGAATTTTAATATGCATCTTGAATGCAGAAATGTAAATGTAAGCATGTGTGATAGTTGTGCTTGGAGTCAATTGTTTTATTAGAGATAATGCTATGAAACATTTTTGGCTATAGGCTATCATAAAGAAATTATGAACACATGCAAAAACAAGAGAAATCCAATGAAATATTAATAGCTGGTTATGTTGTTTTCAATGTATGCTTTTTCCTGTGAGCTTTTTGTTTTTCTATTCTTTTTCCCCATAGTAAAATATAACCTGTAGCTGTAGATGACAGACCTGATCTAATATCACGTATTATTATTTATTTAATTGGATTATATTACAATATTAAAGCACAGCTGAATGAATATTCACGAGCTACTAAATCACATTACATGAGAATTTGTGCAGACACACACACACACACACTGGTTTCCATATTATATGGGGGTTTCCCATCGACATAATAATTTTTATACCATTGAAACTGTATATATTCTATCATCTAACCCTACACCTAAACCTAGCCGTCACAGAAAACACTTCCTTTAGCATGATTTATTTGCTGCTTTCATCATGGAGAACACAGAAAATGTCCCCATATGGTCAAAACTGGAATTACTACTGGCATTTATTGATATTACTATCCTTATGGCGACATATAGAATACTTGGTACACACACACACACACACACTTCCAAACACCACCACCACTGTCCCTACCGCATTTTAATTTGAAGTGCCGCCTATGCGCACCACTCAACCTAAAAGCTACCAAGTCAGAGTTAAGGCGGAAAGACACATTTTCTCATAATAATCTCGACATGCAGCCTCTCTGAAAACCCTCACAGAGATACAGAGCAAAATTACTTGAATAACATTTTAGAGTAATTTACATCAAAGTGCATGGTGTTCTGTAGCGGCTCTGAACCCCAGAGGAGATGGACAAATCTGACCTCATGTTTAATAGCACACAAAAAAACATACACTCCTTTAGCACAGTCAATTACAATAGCATGCATCTAGCGTGTTTGTGTGTGTGTGTGCGTGTGCTTATGTGTCAAACAGAGAGTGAACTTGGGCAAGAACTGTGTACCTTGTTACAGTATATGCCAAAGGGAAAGACATTATTGCACTCATCCAGTGCATAAGTAAACAGCTTTACTTTAGCTTATTAATACACAATCATGTGTGCATGTGTTACCAAACTGGTGTTTTTGGCTGGAATACACATAAGTAAGATGGATGTGGGTGTTAACACAACAGCCCAATTAGTAGCAGGCATTAACTGCATCAGCCTTGAGAACATTCAGATAAAAAAAACTGCTCAAACTCTCTTTTTCTCCTTTTTTTACTCTTTACGCTTCATGTAATACTCATTTACAGCACAAACACATTTCCGTTAAGCAAAATCAGAGCAAGGGTGCTGTGGTAGTGTAATCACTGTCATGCTGATATTTTAACAGCTTGATTGAAAATATGCTGTTTATTTTAAGAAACAGTTCAATAGATAAACAAGAAATTAATATTGAGTATCTCAGACCAAATTTGACAGGTTTTTTTTCCTCTTCTAAATAACGGGGACGATAAGATTTTTAATGTCTCAAATATGCATCACATTGCTAAAAGGTGAGAGTCAAAACATTTACATTGTTACTATTCATCAAATAATCTGGGAAAAAAATGTCACAGAAATGTTGAATTTTTACACCAAATTAGCACATCACTAAGGTTTCTGAAGGATAATGTGAGACTGAAGATGATGCTGAAAAGCTTTTATATTTTATATATTAACATAAAAACATTTTTTTAAATTGTAATAACATTTTACGATATTACTGTCTCACTGTATGCTTGAACAAATAGATGTAGCTTTGGTGCTTTTTGGCCATAAACTATTAATATATTCGTATTGATCGTTACGATTTTTTGCATTTATTAACCATAATTCTGTAGCCTGTAATATGAAAAAAATCGAAACAATAATTCTCACAACTGTAATGTGGAAAAATAAATTTGTTTCAACTAAAAAATGTGTAAGTATACAAGTATAAGAATCAATGTGTCGGACACATTTCTCTCCTGTGTCATTTTTCATATATTCATTTTATCATTTTATTTAAAAAAAAAAAAAAAAAAAAAAAAAATATATATATATATATATATATATATATATATATATATATATATATATATATATATATATATATATATATATATATATATATATATATATATATATATATATGCCTTTATTATAATATATATAATAAAAAATATATATATTTTTTTTTTTGGGGGGGGGGGGGGATGGGGTGGCGGGCGATTCATCCAGTGTAATCCAATTCCAAAGATAAGCAAAATTTAAGAAGTGTTAAAAAAACAACTTACATTTAGGGAAAGAGAGGAGTATTGATCCAAACAACATGCAGCTTCTTCAAAACAGCATTCTGAAGAAAGATAATGCATTTCCATTTAATTCTTATTTTTAATTCTTATTCGTATTGCTTATACTAACAGGGTCTTTGTCATTACGGCACACACACACACACACACACACAACATATCTTCAATGTTTTTCACTTTTAACTGAGTATGGAAGATACAACCTAAACCCTGAGAAAACTTTTGTAGGCTCCACATGAACGGGTCATATGAGCAAGTGTGTATCTGCGGTGTTAAGTCTTCGGAATGAAGGTCTGACCCAGTTGGAGAGTGTCTGAGGCGTTGCTAAGTAACTACTCAAACGGGCCATGCACAGGAGCTGCGGCGAACACCGCATGCGACCACGCCGGAGTGTTCATAACACCATGGCACATTACTCCATGTTTGTCTGGTTTCTTTACTGTTTATTCTCTAAAATGTGAGCATTTGACCCTGGAATACTGGTGTGTATCTTCTTTTTTGAAACAAGTTTCGTTTAGTTTAGTCATCTTTTTTGGAGGATCTCTGCTTGTCGGTGTAGTGAGGCCAACAGACAACAGCGTAGGACAATGCACCCAAATGCCTGACTTCCATAACAATCTACTGCTTGTGTCCTCCTTGATCCTTAACTTCTTCCTTTCTTACTATGTCCTCATTTTCTGAAGCTCTGTCATCACAATCATAAATAATTTCTGAAAAAGGTAAAGCTTTTCCTCTCTGCGTTCTATAAAACTTCCTAACGTCAACATAAAACAGACACACAAAAAAAGAGTACTATACTATTTTACAGTAAAAATAGTGCCAGCTACACATAAATTATGTTCTAAAACAACTTTGTAATTTATGCAAAATTTGTTAAATGTTAATTTTATTGACTTAAAGGGGTGTCCTGTGATATTACTAAAATATTGTAATGGGTGGGATGACAAACGGCACGGAGAGCAAGGTTAAACCAAAAACAATATTCATTAAAGAAAAATGAAAACACTTTAAATAGGAACAAAAAGGACACACTTGTGTAAAACAGAAGACAACTTGGAGAACTAGGAAACCATGGAGAACACCAGGCACTTCCACACACATAGAAACACGTACAGTTACACGTAAAACAACTGACAGAGACAAAGGGATACAAGATGGCTTTTATACACAGGATAACGGGGAACAAGTGACGAGACTAACAAGGGGAGTGGCTGACATGACAGCTGACGGAAATACAGTTTTTTCCCGCATATAACCCACGGGTTATACCAGAATTTACAAATCCCCCAGCAGGGGGTGGTGGGGGAGCGGGGGGAGCGGGTGGCGCGGGTTATACAAGGGTGCGGGCTATATCGTAAATTTTTTACATGTTATAATATTTCAATATATTTGTTACGTCCCCAAGGACGTAAGGGTTTTTATGCGGTATTTTCTTTCTGGTTTTCTTTCTTGCGAGGGTTGTTGTCTCTGGCGCTTGTACTGTCACTCTGACAGCTGGCGCTGATAGGCTGTCTGACTTGTCAATCCTGCAAGTAGACGTGATTGGCTGTGCTGCCATGAGGGCGGGCTCTTCTCATCTCATCCGATGATCAACACCTGTAGAATCGCTTCTTAAGGGACGAGCTGCTGCACAGCGGGAGACACTGCTTTTTCTTTTTCTTCTGATTCTGACTTGTTTGTTTTCTTATTGTGTGAATTTCGCACACAAGCACTGTGTACTGAGTTGAACAGTCATGGATAATTGAAGTCATGTGAGCAACATTCAAAATTCGAAATGTGAACTTACACAAAAAAGTTCATCAATCTATGGGTGCGGGTTATATAAAGGTGCGGGTTATGCCGGCGATTTTTTTACACAAACCCCCAAGACCTGCGGGCTATTTGAGGGTGTGAATTATCTGCGTCCGCAGATTATATGCGGGAAAATATGGTACAATGGGATCACACAGAAGGGAACAGGAAGTAACAAGACATGACTGACAAATATATATATATTTTTTTTTTTTAATTTTTTTTTTCATATTCATATATATATATTTTAGTAATATCAAATGCACCCCTTTACATGTCAATAAATACATGCATGTGTACTCTTTATTGTATTTTAAATGCAATGTTATTTTCTCAGCACCATTTATAAATGACAAGTTAAATTCACAATTTTCCAAAGAACATTTGTGTATATACCCACACTGTTGTGATGTCACAAGTCACAAGTCTTTCTTCATAAAAAATGAGCAAAACAGAATTAAATTTTTTCTTTCATTTAAACAATTTATGGAGCCTCTTTGTCTAAAAATAATGACATCATCATAATAACCACTAACACCAAGCTCTGACAGATCTCCCTGTTACTTATCTTTGTTCCCCTTCGACCTTCTACTCACCCCATCTAATTACAGTCAACTTTCATTGTTTTCAACTAAACTTTAGTACAAACAACAGTGTTTCATTTATTTATTTCTTCAACTAGTTAACAATTTCATTACAATTAATTTGAGGCAAAGATTTCACTCACTTTTTTGTATCCTTGCTTATATTTGGCTCATATATTATAATAAAGCTTAGTGGACAAAACACAAATAAAAGCTCAGCAGTGCCATTGAATTTCATTAATCGCTCACTGCTGCAATGCTTAGAAGATGAAACAGACAATGAATGGAGACAGAAACGGAAATTAATATCTTCTAATGCAAAGAGCAGATGTATTATGGGCACGCAAACACAACATCTCTAATATAATAACCACCAGACTCTGAAAATGCCCGCAGACGCTACTTCTCTTCTCAGATCTTCAGTCTCTGTTATTCGGCTGCCCCTGATGTGGATTCTGCGGGTACTAAAATCAAAGTACCCAATGAAAGCAAGAAGCCTTTTACATTCCTACAGTGTGCGCAAAGGAGAATCTAATCAACTTGCTACCCACAAAACAGCAGGGTGCTCCAATTTCATATTTACTCGCAAGGCTAAAACAACCTCATTAAAGTGTTACACACTAATTTAACTGCGAAGACAAAAGAAAAATGAATGTACAAGGGAGACACATCTTTATGGATCTTAATATTTTCCAGGGAAATCGGATGACTGCTGGAGGCCATTGTGATCGAAAACATCTAATTTATTTTTTTAAATTATTTTGTCTTGTGGAAAACCATCAGCATTATGTAACCGCAATTGACGCAAATGTTATCTGAGTCAATATGCCACGGACTTGGTTGATGTTAATAATATCCAACGGTGAGATGGTCAGCTCTGTCAAAACTCTAAACAATAGAGTTCCCGTGATGCAAATTCTAAACTTCTAAAAGTTTTGCTATCCAATTTCTGTTTTAGTTTTACACTATAAAGTGTAACATTGTTCAGTTCTAACTACTTGATGCCATAAAGTGCTTTCCTGTAGCTCAAACATTAGAGTGTGACGCTTGCAACACCAAGGTCATGGGTTCGATTCTCAAGGAAGCACTATTATCTATCACACTTAGAACTGATTAGAATGTCAATGTATACTACCTTGAGCGCAATGTAATGCTTTGGATAAAAGCTTCTGCCAAAAGCATAAATGCACACATAAAGTGTGCTAGTTGGTTCAGTCATTCAGAATCATATTCTAATATATTCAGTTCATTTAAAAATTATTTTAGTTTAAGTAAGAATGCCATTTTACACAGACCAAACTGCAAGTTAAAGTTGTTGTTTTTTGTCACTAGCCAACAAGCATGTGAACAAAGCTCAAAGTCCAAACAAGTATGTATCAAAAAATAAAGAAAATACACAGTTCAACAACCGCGCAACGGACAGACAAGTCTTCATTTTGAGAGCAAGAGATGAGAGCAAATACTGCAGGAAAGGGTTTCAGCAAGAGCTTACATCAAAGTAAAGTTCAGTCTGAAAACTTTCCAGAGCTTGCTCATGGGACATTTCCGTGACATATTTTCAGACCGAGGAATAACTCTGAAAAGAGAAACGATATTGAAGGGCCAAACGCAGAGAGTGAAAATTGTTTCTGTGATAACCAACATTCTTCTTGAGGGGCAATAAACCTAACAAAGTTTTGCAAATAAACTCACTCTGCTTCCAAAATGAACTGCACTGTTCACTTGCAGACAAATCACAGCTTATCTATTCCCACCCCAAGAGTGAACAAATCAGTAAAGAGGTCAATATCATGTTTCATCAGAAAAAATCAGCAGTAGCAATGCAACAAAACGGTTACTAAGAAAGTAAAAAGTTTTTCAACACAACCTATTTGCATGCAAACTTGGGGTTTCCCACACCTTTTGACCAACATGTTTGTAATGATTTGAAAATATCACTGAAAATGCTCTCACTGAATTGTTGTGCTTAGTATAACCAGCAACATATATAAACATGCATGCCTTTTTTTTAAATGTATGACTTCTCAAGGTCTGATGATTTAAGAATATCACAGTTGTAAGATTTTAAAAATCTGCCATTATTATTATTATTTTCAGGTTTTACATTACTGAGGAAACCCAGATGAACACCCAAACATCTGGATGAACATCTATGCAGACATGCCACCATTTCTGATCGTTTAAGTGCCAGATGCACAACCATTTGCTCCAATACAGGGACGCAGTCCGATATAAAGCAGCACTTGCGGGTCTTGTCTGTGCATCATTACCGCGCAACTTGCTTCAGGTGGGACACATGAAACTCCCGGCGCAGCTGTAATTGCAATGACAGGCGGCACGTTCAGCAGAAATCAGACCGACTTACTCTGGATGTTGCAAGAAGAGAAACAGCTCACTCCTCCTTCCTCTTCTTCCGTCCGCAAAGTGATGCTGTGCGCTCACGGAGTGTCAGATAGTGACAGGTTGTATTGAACAAAGCCAAACATGGATAGAAAAAGAAACCCAGACGATCCAATCCCGCAAGCTAGTCGTATCTCTACTGGACGCGCCGTTGCGCGCGGCAGCGCATCCTTCAAATGTGTGCGAGGCGCGCGATCTCGTCCACCTCTCCGGCTGTGGTCCAAACCTCACCTCCGATTCCTCCTCAGACGCCCCTCTCCCTCCCTCCCGTATGACTGAAGCGATGTGAAACAGAGAGAGAGGATGCGCAGTGGCTGGCGGAGCGTCTCGGTTCTTGCTCGGCGCGTGCAGGAGTCTCGAGATGGGAGTGAGTGAGTGAGTGTTTGAAGCGGTTGAAAAAAGAAAAAAGGAAAAAGAAAGACCTTTTTGCGCGGAACGGCAAGCGCACATACCTCACAGCAATGTTTTAGGATACAATTAAGGCATTTTCCGATTTCAAAATTTTTATGCGTAGTTATGTAAAATAACTTGGAGTTATTTGAGAATAAACTCATTATTTGTAAGGATTTTAATACCGTTTATGACTGTGGTATTGAAACTAAACCGTTGAAACCTAAATCGATTAAACTGTATAAATTCCCCTGATGGAAAAAAAAAAAAATCAACAGCTTAAACCAGATAAAACCAGCTTAAACTGTGGTTAGATTAATGGTTTAAGATGGTCTTCTGGCCAAGCACCTAAAAACAGTCAAAGCAAAGCAGTTTATAATATAAGCATTTTTAAATATATGAAGAGCACAAAGTTATATATATAGTGTTGTTAGTCCTTCATATTTATTTATATTCTTGCATAATTATAAAAACTTTGAAAAGGCCACCAGATACATTTCCTTTATGTTAAACAGTACTCAACACCTAATGCTTACTGTATTACTGTAATTTCCTTAGTATATCAATTATTATGTTTGTTTATCATTATGGTCAGAAACTTGTATTGATTACAATGAAAGTTTAAACAATGTAAACACCCATTTATCATTGATGCCAATTAGTGCTTACATCAATATATTTAAATATAATATTTTTTAAATTATATAAACTTTAAAAATTCAATTTGAAACAGTCTTAAATATTATTCACATACTAGCATTATTCATTTTATAATCAGAAAACAGTTTAGTGTTTGTAAAAAATGTAGGCCTGTCACATTTCTGATAGTCAGAAATCATAAGACATAAGACTCTTTGTACATCTTTGCTGATAGAGATGCCCCATTTCATGTTCATAACTTTAATATCGCGGTCACAGTCATGTCATGTTTTGTCACTTCCTGCCTGTGTGATCCTTTTGTGTTTCCATAGATTGTCACGTCAACCACTTCCCCTTGTTTGTCGTACCAGGTGCTCCTTGTTTCTCTGTCTATTTATACCGTCATGTTCTCCCTTGTGTGTCGATGGTTAACGTTACAACGTTCCATGTGTTTGGATGTCGCCATTTCCGAGTTTTTGCACTGTTAAGTTCCTCTTTGTGTTCAATGCTTATTAAAGTGAGTTCCAGTTGGATCCTGTCTGTTCCTCGTTCTTCTCCGCATCGCACACGATCCCCTTGCATGACAATCGCCTCACATTAAACTCAATGTTTGGTATAAATAAGACCTGAATAGTAAGATGTTGATTATGTGGAATGAGAGATTATACATAATGTCAGTTCATATGTTGGTTTTATTTACGATCAAAAGTGTTGCGAAAGTCAGTCGTCATCTTCTCTATCCTAGGCTGGCATAAAGGATCAAACAAGTTTTCCATGTCATTGTACTCCTTGACTCTTGTTTCAAGACCTCTCATTTTGCATTAAATCAGTATGCTATGTTTATTCATCTCTGTCAAGTCTGTCTCTTTTCTCTTGTCAGGCACAGTCTACCCCTCCGCAATGACACTGAATAAGTCACAGACGTGGGCCTTGAGGGTTTTATCTGTGCATCCGAATGTTTTTCCCTCAACGCAATCATGCTCTAATTAAAACACCATTAATAGAACAACAAAAATGTAAACACTCTGAGATCCAGCTCTCTGGAGTAACCTTCACTACTCATGTTTAGCAACGACACCACTGCCCTAATCCACCTAAATCCACATTGCACAATCAGAAACTTTGATCATTTTAAGATTGGAACTGGTATGATCTTCATGCCAAATTAAACCCAACACAGACAGAAGCAGAGCGAAAGTGTGACGCCGTTCGCCATCGGCTCCCTGTTGACAGTGTCAGTGTAGATTTTCTGTAAGACCGGATCATAAAGCTTTAAGCACAATCCTCTAATATATCCCAGAATTATTAAACAAGCATCAGCAAAGGCTGACGTTTACCCGAACCCCTCATTAAGACCACAAGAAAGGCCACATCACCAATCAAAATGTCATGTTTTGCAACTACAGATCTGAAAGCTTAAAAGCAGATTCATAATCTCATTTCCATAAAGCGTTCTTTTGTCATTTGTAGGCTTATTCATTTGTTAAGCACATTGATCTTTGTTGTCAAGACGCATTCTGCTTGTGCATGCAGCCAATCAGTTTGAAACATTGCATTTACTTGTGTCTTCTCGGAAGCACTGGTCTAAAACTCTGGGTTTAGACAGATTAAGTCAAACGTCTGTTGTTTTCTGCGGCAAATATTTGACTGCATGCATTATTGCTTTTGTAGGATGTTATGCTTCACTGGCTCTTTACCATGACTTGTTCTGTATGAGAAGGATGTGCAAAATGCTGAGCTCCTCTGGGCAGCAGGATCAATGTTTGGCCTCTGGGGGAGCTGTTATCTTTTTATTGATGCAAGTGATTCTGAGGTGGGCTGCATGTATCACCTCCCTGAATCTCTCATTGCTAATTTGTATATATTGTAATACCTGTGATACCAACAAATAGATGCATTGAAAGGGGACAAAATCCAAAATAATAATACTTAAACGGACAGAGCTGTTTGTTCATCAGTTTTTTGTTCATCAGAGGTCTAAAAAAGCAGAATAAAATGATTGCTTTAAAATAATATCTCCTGCTTTCTAGTCTCAGTCAGTAACTTTCATAGAAGTTGGAGTCTCTGTTTCCATCATTAATTAAACAGAAGCCTGCTCTGCTCTCGGCCCAGTGTGCATTAGCACCATTTCATAGTGGCTGCATTTATTCACACTTATTTACCAAAGTTCATTCCTCTAAATAAGAGTTACAGCTTACTCTCACTCTGAAGATGCAGCCTTTCGTTTGACAGGTTTTGTCCTACTCTATCTGCGTACAAACGCTGTAAAATTAGCTCTCTTACCTCCTCCTACCCCCCCAGATAGTAGTCATTTTAAATCCTCCCTTTGTTTTACCTGAAGTTAAAAATTGATGTATTTATTTTAAAAAGCTTGTTTTTTAGTGTTTGTTTTTTTTGCTGCTTTTTGAATCTTCTGAATGTAAATAATTTTCTCAGTTCCAAGTTAGTAATTATTGGCTTCACATTATTATTATTATTATTATTATTATTATTATTTTTTTTTTATTGCTTAGTTGTCATCCAAATTAACTACACAAGTTGATTTCTTTAAAAAAAAAATATATATTTGGGGGTGGGGGCATAAATGGTGGTCCATCATGATCAAAGGGGAGAAGTTAAGTTTTTTTGACATGTCACTCTAGTGTTTTGTTCATTATACAAGATTCAAACCCCAAACTATTATATAATATTTATTTATCTGTAATAGACATGGACTTGAAAGGCAGTGATTACCATGCATTTTCCATGCAAAGAGAAAAGAGGGTTTGACATTTTGATAATAACTCATTTTGTGTTCTACATGGAAAAAGTCACGTTAGCATAGAGCAACACAAAAGTGGTAGATAATGTCAGCGTTTACAGTTTCACTGAACTGACCAAACTGGCATACAGTATATACCAAGAATGGGAAAACAGAATTTAGCTCCCTGATTAAAAAATGTCTGTGGCCTTGAATGGCACTGTGAAAGGGATGCCATTTACAGGGGTGTTCCAAACGAAAGTGAACAACTGAATCCCTTTATGAAGGGTCCTTCCACAAGTTAGTGAAGGAATATGCAATGGTTACTTCAAGAAATTAATATAATAATGTATGGTCACGTGACTCGTGGTGACGAATCCTGACAATTTATTGTAAAACTATATATGGCGGGAGAGTAAGGGTTATATGAACAGAACACGTGAAGCTAATGAGAAAATTACGAGGTATTTCATTGCTCCCTTTGCCAAGTGCGTTTCAAACGACTTCATTATGACACACAAGTGCCCTGCTCCCTCCAAAGTCCCCATATCAATGCGTTTCCACTTTGGAGTCAATAAGACAAAGTGATATATATATACTTTGACTATCTTTCACTTTCACTAACTTTCACTATATATATATATATATATATATATATACACATACACACACACACACACACACACACACACACACGTGCAGTTATAAAGATTCAGAAGGGATATCCTTCTGAAATGCTTGTACAAGCTTTTGACAGCAAAGTGTTTGCTTAATGACAACTTATTTATGTATACCATCACTTTGTATCAAATCACAGGTAAAGTACTCAGACCCCTGGAGATTAAAAAAAACAAAAAAAAAACAATCATAGCTTTGTGAATTTCTCTTTCAAACATCCATCTTTTAATCCAATCATTTGTTTTATGAAAATCCTTCGCTATGACTCGCTCTATAAACTATGCACAGCACTGTGAACCTCATCAATTGCTTCTCAGAATATTGCTGAAATAAATTTCCATGGTCATCTTTGTCTAGTGCGCTAAAATAGCAGGAGGCAATTAAATACTCACTCAAGGGGGTAATGCATCTCTCCTGTTTAGACAGAGCGATCCTTTACCTCGGTCTCATGTAATTAGCAACAAATCACAATCTCTTAAGGTTTTCCCATGCGCTGAATTCCACTTACTTTCTCATCAGCTCTTTCAGACATTCGAGATGAGATGTAATCAAGGCTCTCATCCACCACTGCTACCTGATTTTAACAATCACAAAATGACTTTTCCAAGAGTGAGTGTTAACAGATCTTGTGAGAATAGGCTGATGGACTTCAAGCAGGAACGTAAGTACAGGTGGGCCAAATGGCACTCAATATCCAAAAGGTTCAACCTCATCCTCAGGTTGTTGAATAATCATCGTGCTGCTCTTTTTCGTACTTCCAAATCACTAAAAAAGCAGCATTAACATCTTTTCAAATGTATTATTCTCATTCTTAGAGTGAAATGACATTAGTGTGAATAAATTATTACTTTTTTGGATGGACTTAAGCCGCATGAAACATAAGTTGCAATTGTATTTCCTAACTTGAGACATATATCTGAATATATCAGCCAGTCATAATCACAAAACAAATCCCTTCAAAGTGATACAAGGGATACTTTAAGGAACGTTTCCCCCCCCCCCCCCCCCCCCCCCCCCGTGATATAAACTGCATGATATGAAGTCGGAATTGCATGATATACACTTGGAATTGTGAGTTAATTACTCACATTCTAAGGGGGAAAAAAATTTTTTTCTCAGAATTGCAATTTTATATCTCAAAATTCTGACTTTGCAATCTTACATCTTGCAAAAAAAACTAAAAAAAAACAGATTTGCGAGATGTAAAAAAAATGACAGTTGTGAAATAAAGTGTTTTTATTTCCTTTTAATTTAGTGACAATCAACTGGCTGTACATTATCCTTAATATAATGTGTACTAATAATTCTTTCACTGGCATTAAACGGTAAATATGTGCAATTTACACTAACAGAATAGAAAGGTTTTCTTCGCTTTTTACTGAAACACGTTTCATATTATGATCACGTTGCACCACTTGGCATGTTTGGATACAGTCTGGCGGCGGTGCAAGAAGCAGGACCCTCCATTTCCTCCTGTGATATGAAAACCGTGAGTTTCTTCACCTCTGAATTGTCACAAAAAGCACTGACATCTGTGGCTTACAGATGGCTTGTGATGATGTTGCGGATTACTGACTCGGTGCTCTGCTATGAAAGGGAACCAAAAGGAGAAAATTGTAAGTCCTTTCTGTTTGAATGAGCAGAGGTCTTTCCAGAGAGAGACAGATGTTAATTTATCTCCATTACCCACTCAGGGCAAGCCATCTGAGGTACATTGCTCTGCAATTGACTGTGTCGCTGCTGCATGTAGTGGCCTCTGAGGTGACGAGAACTATCTGACTGAGCCTTTCAACCACATCACTTCCCTTCCCATCCTGATTTCATGGGAAAACATAACTATGTTTAGGTGCCGAGTTCATCTGAATTTTTTGTACATAAACACGATTATTCGAAAAAAGGCAAGCATGCAGGTCCACCGTTAATCCAAGCAGTAAACATACCCATCACTGAGGCAGATCGTACAAAATATATGAATGCAAATTCCTTTCATATTAGTCACAAATTTGCCAAAACTTAAAATAGCTGTGATTGCCATATGATTGCGTTGCCCTTAAACATTCATCTGCAGTGGATAATTTAACGATCTGACATCACTTAGAGGACTACAGATTCCCTCAGTTTCAGAATTGTACATTTTTTAAAGAATATCTCAGACATGTCCCGTTTGCTTTAATGACAGCATCACTTGATCTGCATGACCCTGTCTTCCAATATGATTTGAGAATGACCCAAAGAGCATCTAGAACTCGAACATCTAGCATTTCTCCTCATTTATATATGTTGTTTCTTTCTTTGGCATTTTTCAAAATTCTAGAACTTTAGTTCCTGGTTATTCACATTGTTTTCCATAAATTTCAAAGCATGGATACATTAGCCCAGCATGCATTTTAAATTACAGGATGCACAACCAAAGTTTGGAATCTGAAATAAATGCACTCTTAGCAGCAGCAAGCTGTCACGGTCTTGACCTGTTTTGTTCCCTTCTAGGTCCCTTTATGTATCTTCCAGGTCCTGTATGCTCCCGTCTGTATCAAATCACTGTCTGAGTCTTGTCAGCTGTTCCTAATCCCTTGTTTGTCAATATATACCCTCCTGTGTTCTCATGGCTTTTGTTTGTCTTTTGTTGACGTTATTTCGTAGATGTTGTTCCGAGTGTGTGGATGCCACTCTCCTTTTGTGGGTTTTACTGTTCGCACTATGAGTGCCAGTTTTGTTCCTGTTCAAAGTGTTTTGGTTTTCCGTTTTTGAAATAAAGTGAAGTTGCAATTGTCTGCTTCTAATGAGTAATAAAACTTATTTTCTGATTGTTTTTCCACAATAATGTTATGTTATGTAAACTAATACATTTTAACATTTGCCTCAGAAAATCAAGTCACAATAAAAGAGCTTAAAGACTAGCATGGTTTCTTTAACAAATGTGTCTTTATCATGTTTGCTCTTGCTCACACCGTCAGTTAAGGTTCAGGATAGATTTTAATGTATGTGGTATCTTGTTTTTAATCATGATTTAATTTGCAAACAACCACAAAATGTACAACCACTAACATAATTGAATGTGTTGCAAATTGCGCAAACAAACTAATTTATTTTTCCATAAATGTTGACAGACAACTTTTCCAGTAAGCCTTGGTTGAATATGATATGCTATAATATAATACATTAAGCAAGATCACACTCATAGTAATGTGATATTTCTTTATATCAGCGTGACTGTGATTCACCCATAGTGTCTGAGGAACAATTTGAAAGTACAAGTGTGTAAATGAATAAAAACAACAGCAGTGTGTCTCTTTTATGCAGAACTACTTCCTTCTGCTACAGATTCAAATCTCAAATTGACAGTTTAACAGTTGAGCCCAAGCCTCATTTGGAATTAATTCTCATTTGAAATTAATTCTTCTCACTTTAGAACTAGTAACGAAGGAATGCTAAATTGCTTCATTGAAGCGTACTGAGTTATGTAGAATACAGTATTACCTCGGTTTATGAGTGACTTTTTTAAATACGAGCAAATTGGTGTCTTACGGAGTGCAAGAAATTTTTTTCCTCACCCCCATTTTTGTGTGGAAAAGTCCTAACACTCAGCATCTTCGCGCGCATTTTTACTGGAAATACACTAATGACAGCCTCTCATAAAACAGTCACGCTGTTCCAACCCCTTAATCACCCCTTAACTCGTTCATTTTCTCAGTGTTGCCTGGTTTGGTTGCATCATTCACCACAGTGATACTTTTATAAGTGATTTATAGCGGTTTTACCTCATGTTGTTAACATTAATTCATTGTGATTGCTATTGTTCACGTAGTGAAATATACACGTAGAGTACAGCATATAGAAATCCTCACTCTAAGTGTCCTGCCTGTGTGTGTGTGTGTGTGTGTGAGTGAGTGAGTGGGGGCGTGGTCACTGAGCACTGACACACCTGATTCTCATATCATCTGCCTATTTAGTTAACTTATTTCCACTCTTGTGTTGTCGAGTTGTTGTCTCTGTTATTTCTGCGCTGTCTTTAGATCTCCCGTGTTTGTTCGCGCCTCCCGTGTTTGTTCGCGCCTCCCGTGTTTGCTCGTGGCTCCCGTGTTCGTTCCCGTCTCCCTGTCTCCTGTGTTCCATGTTCCACGACCTTCACTCTGGATTATGACTTTGTTTGTTTTCTGCACTATTATAATAAATTCACTCATTTGCACTTGAATCCATTTCCCTTGCTGACAGTAACAGCCCCCTCTCCCCCCTCCTCCCAACTCCGACGCTCAAAGCTGAAGTGCATTACAGTAAATTGTAAAGTATTTGTCAATTATTAATTAGTATTCATATGAGATCTTAATGGTTGTAATTTTAACTGTAATTAATATGGTAAAACCCCCCACATTTTTTTTTTAAATGGGTATTTATGGTCGTGTGGAACTTATCAATTGATTTTTAAGGCATTCTTATGGGGAAAATTGTTTTGGTGTACGAGCATTTTGGGTTACGAGCTTGCTCTTGGAACGAATTAAACTTGTAAACCGAGGTATTACTGTAGAGTATTCATCCATGAGGGGTTATCACTTTTATTTTTGTTTAGTGTTATTTATTTATTAATTAAACTTGTTAAATATCCACCGGTTCCCGCCTCCTTCCCTGAACAACCATCATTGCTACAAAAAGTCCTTTAAATATAATTAATAGCAAATAATTCAATACACTCAAGAAAAATATTCAGAGCTGCAGTTCTATGTGGAATTACTGTAAGGATGATTAACCTTATTGACTTTCAAGCCCATATGAATTGCGTTGACATTCAGCTAATGAGCGTTAGTGTAAGTCAGAGAGAGATGGAGTGAGAGGCCTTCCGAGGAAAAATGTCTAATGGCGTGTTATCACATTCCACACAGGCGCAACAGAGACGAGGGACCAATCATTTCCCATCAACTGACAATGTTGTACTTGATAAGTGAAGCAGTATCCAGATTGGTGGAAGGGAGAGGTAAGGTGAGGGATTGAGCAATGTGAGATTGAATGCGGTGGTTGAGGCTTCAGCTATGGTGTATCCCAGAGGTTTTTTTTCCCTCTAGACCACAGATTGTGTCAGCAAAATGTATGGCTTGATACACCAGAAGCATCCATTGTTCGGCGTTTATTTTGACCATTGAACTAGCAAGGATGTGGCCGTCTGACCTGACTCTTCTACATTATGTTTCCATGATCGTTTGCTCAGAAAGTTATCTGAAAGACACTTTAAACACTTGACTGAACTGCAGCTGCAGTATTCAAATAGGACAATAAAATGCAATCTTTGTAAATGTATGTGCGTCAATACATTAAATTGTGTGTAAATGTGTGCCTGCTTGTCAGAGAACATCTCCATTCCAGCGCATTTATGTTTGATCGTGCCATTTCCATCGCTTTGTTCGGCAGGCTTGTGTGGGAGTATGTATAAAAGACCTCTCATGCATTTACAAACTTATATCTAACTGATTTCTTACCCAGCCTCTTACCCAACGGTGTGCATACTTCTACAGACTCACAGCAAGGTTTTAGTGCAGATGGTAAGGTGCATTATCATGCCAGCGAAATACGAGCAATTGCTCTTTATTGCAGAGCAGATGCTGACTGCATGGAAGTGGTATATTGCTAACGGAATGGTAGATTGCCTCTTTTCATTGATGACAGTAGAAACATCTGCGGGACAGGGTATTTATGCAGGCGAGATGTGATATAAAATCACTCTGGCAGAGATAAGAGATTAAGGGCCTATTTGAAGCACGAACAGACGACAACAAAGTCTAATTACAGTTTGGATTAATCTGAGATTTCAAAAGGACGAGTGTAAATCCACTAATTTGAAGGGACTTTAAAAGGGAAACCAAAGGCGAAGTGACGTGATTAGCAAGACTCCGCATCAAAGCAGGTGTGACCTCTGCCGTTCATCCATAACTCAGGCTGTGTTTATCTTCTAATAGCGGCTTTTGACCTATTGATCTGAGAGACACATGTAGTGACTCATCTCAATCATAGAGTCTGGCTGTAATATCGAGTTAAAAAAGGACACCACTTTTAACACTATTGTTCACCCAAAAATGAAAAATTGGTTTCATTATTTACTCATTCTCATGTCACCTTCAACCTGCCTTTCTCTGTGGAATACAAAAGGTGAGTTTTTAAAGCGTTCTTCAACATCCTGATAATTAATGAACATTCATTGAAAGGGCATGTGCACTGGGGTTATATTACCTTCTCTTACAGTCAATCTTACAGTATTTTAATTAAACATTAGCAATTATGGAATTGCAGTTTAATTTTAATTAACTCTAAACGTAACATTAAATAATTTATTGCAGTTTTAAATGTGCTTTAGAATGATGCCAATGCATCAACATAAGTGTATGTTTTATACTAAAGGATTTAAAATGTTTTGGCATTATAAGTGCACTTTTTTAAATGAATTTACCTTTACATACACATAATTTGCATTTCAATACAATGAAGATTTGAATTGTATGTAAATGCAATGCAATTAAGCACACGGTTTTCAAAAGGGAATGGTGAGATGTCTGATTTACTACAATTTGGTAGATCAACAGAATTTAAAATCATGCCATTTTGATAAAAAAATAAGTAATTCCTACACTGGATGTTTGTTGTTTCATGCTGCCAGCCACCATGGCAATAAAGACATTTGAAGCATTTAAATGGTCATGAACCTGTTTCAGCAGAAGTCAGTTTTCACCACTGTTTTGAAAAGTGCTACAAAATTGGGTTTGGTGTTATATTTATATCATTAAAAGCATACAAACTTCCCACAAACGCATGGTGCAAATGATAATTTCATGCAACACAATGATTTTGTAAGCTAACCATTCATTACACAAATACAGTAATACCCTAGATACGGGCATAATCGGTTCCAGGGTGGAGCTCATAACTCAAATTGTTTGTATCTCGAATCATCTTTTCCCATAAAAAATAGAAAAATTAATCTGTTCCAGATCCGTAACAATGGAAAAAAAATGTTTTTTTATTGGTAGAGATACACACACACAAATTATATGTACCGTATACAGTGTGATATCAAATAAAATGTGGTTTTAATTATAATTTTTAGTAGCGGCAGGTGCGGAGGAGGGAGGGGGTTGGTACAGAGACACTTGATTATGTTATGAACACTCCATAACTTAAACTAACACAACTAAGCTAACGTATTTTTTTACTTTTCTATTTTATATTAGTGTTTTTATTTTTTTTATGTTTTACTTTTGATCACTTTTCGTACCTTTTTTGTTTAGTAAAAGATAATTTTCTTGAATAGCAGGAACTAAGCATAACTTTTTTCGCCTGGCTACCCTAACTTTCACTTGGCGCAGACCTTTTAACGAAATATCTATCGAGGGACATCTGCTTCTCCTTTATCCACAACAACAGAAGCCTCTCCATCTCAATTTATATTCAAACATAACTTCCATATAATAAAAGGATTATAATTGTAACACGGACTTACTAAGATCAGACAGTATCAGGGTACAAACAGGCTTAGGTCGAATCACCAGGCAGAACAGCAATGTCAAGGGCAAGGCAGAGAGAATGGTCACAACAGGCAAGAGGTCAGGATAGGCAGCAAACAATCAGTGTCCAGAATGCAGGTAAACGGTAAACAATGGGCAGGCAGCAAGGATCAAACACGGAGAACAAAGCAGAGTCAGAACACAGGCAGGAATAACACAGGGGTAGATAACGCTCAGAAATGTAGCCGGGGCAAACAAGACTTCTGATCTGTTGGATGGCCAGGGCTAAATAGTCTGTGGGAATGAGGAACAGGTGTGGGGTGATCAGTCCAGGAAGGTGGGTGTATGGGAATTGTAGTCCAAATGAGTTAGAACTCTGGAGAGTGTGACCTCCGGTGGTCGCTGGTGGAAACCTCATTGGCATCTGTGACAATAATATAATCACTCACTTTCTTAGAACTCATCGCTATTATGAAGAATAACGGACAAAATAGAGAGAAAATCAGCTATTCGCGGGTGATGCGTACAGAAGTCAGTGAACACGTGTAGTGAACGTGCGTTGCATTGGAGTCAGTACGCATGCTCGTTTCTCGAACATTTAATCATATCTAGAAGCAAAAATTTGCCGGAAGGCTTGCTCGTATCTTGGAATACTCGTATGTGGAGAGGCTTGTATCTCGAGGGATTACTGTACGTACATACGTATCCTTTAACAGCTATGCACAGTTGATATATGAATATGCTGTTCCATGTGCAGGGTTCATAGCACATCAGTTCAAAAAAATTCCAAGACTTTTCCTTGACTTTTCAATGTCAAAGTTATAATTCTCAACGACATTTTAATGATTTTTGGTACTTGATTTTGTAGTCAAAAGATATGGTACACGTACATGTATCAAAACCAGAAGAAACACATTTAAAAACAAAAGCATTCTACAGCAATGGGCAAAATGGACTGCCGAGTCCCATAAAAATATGTATGGAATTACACTACAATACAATTAACTCGCAAAAACCAGAACAGGAACAAACACATTCAAAACAACAGACTGATAGTCCCTGGAAAAATAGGGTACACTATAATACAAATAATTAGTAGCACATTTAAAACATTTAATTTCAAGCTTTTGAAAACCAGGGGTCATTTTTGCGTTCATTTTGTCTATTAACAGAAAAAAAACACATTCAACGGAAGACTGGCCATGTGATAAAAACAACAAACTGAAAACCCCTGACCAGAGTTCACCCAATTCAGGCTCTGAGCACAACTTAGAATACAGCAGTTTGTCAATGTTGTCTTTTCACTTATCAACATTTTTGAACAAGGAGTAGTTTTCAGGAATGACAGTGTCAATGAAAGTGTCATACTGGTTTGCTACATCATCACAATCCTTGACAGCAACCTGCTTGATTGCAGATTGCTGCCGAGTTAAAGGGGAACTCCTCCCCTTCACATCATTTCTGAAACCTTATAGGATAACGCCAGTTAACTACTGGCCAATTGTCGTGCGATGCGGCTCTGGCTGTCAGGCGGTATAAATAGCATAAAGCGTGGCAATTGTGACTGAATACGGCACAGCTGGTCAAGCGAACACGGCGGACATCGCACCGTCTCGTTCCCGTCTCTCATGGAACCGAGGTTACAATAGTAACCGGAGACATTCCCTTTTGAGAGCGGGAACGAGACATTGCAAGGAAATGCATTTGAGAAAGGTGTTTAATCTCAGCCTGAAAACAGGAAACAATTCACCAATCACAGCGAAGAGGCACACAGCTCAACCAATGGCAACGCCGCCAGGTGTGCTCACTACTGATAGGAACAGCTAAACCAATGCAATCAGCTGAATCCTACAAAAATTTGCATATCAGAAGCCTGAAAAATAGCAGGCTGCGCTATTACAGGGTAGACACGACTATTGAGAGAGCATTTAAGCACAACTAATGTGAGTGCATAGTGTCAACGCCAGTGACAGTGAGCACATAAGCACAAAGTACTGTACAGAAACCCCCAGCGTCAACAGCAAAAGTGGTAACAACTGTATTTTGAGAAAAGTTGCAACATCCCAGGAATAATTGATTCAATTACTCGCCAAAAACACTTGAGAAGCCAAAGATGGAAAATCCAGCTTATAAAACCTGGCGAAAGTGTTCTGAGAAGACCAGCCAGCAGCAAAACAGATATCCTGTATTGACGTACCTCTAGACCAGGCCCACGATGAAACAATAGCTCTCGTCGAGTGAGATCTGATGTTGAGAGGGCATTCCTGTCCCTGCATAAGCCAAAGCAATAGCGTCCACTATCCCGGGAGGGATATTGGAATAAATATTGGATAAATATTTTTTATCACTAAAAAATTCCCTGACTTTTCCAGTTTCCCATGACCGCTACGAACCCTGATGTGTAATGGAGGTTTTGCCGTTTATTTTGCTACTTGTTTATGTGGCATTTGATCGGTTAAAGGGGCGTAATGCAGAACTTATGCAACACTGAAGTGCTTACTCTCTTGGTGTCATGATTAATAAAGCAACTTCTTAACTTCTCATAGGACAAGAGCAGGCAATCTCATGAATAATTATTATCACAAATGAGTCATCAGAAGTTAAAAAGAGCAGAAGAGAAAAAGTTTAAAATTAACTAGTTCTCTGCTACAATCAAACCAAACTGTTGAATTTCTATTATGTTTGACACAAAAAGTTGGTTAGGGTCTCATGACCCTTTTTTTGAATAAGAATCGGTCTGCAAACCTTATTTAAATGCATCAATCTTTTATTTCCCTCCTGCTCCTCAATATTCAACACACTGTGTTTTAAAAATTGACTGCATTCCCCAAGCTTGTGCATTTTACATTAAATATACTTATTAAGATACAGGAAACAAGCTTTTAGTTTATCTTTGAGTATTTAAACTGAATATGCTGTGGCCATTTTCACTATGGAGGCCTTTCATTAATTTGGTGATGCTTTGTAAAATTTGATGGGACAGAGATGTAATGATGAAGAGAGAAAGAGAGACATGGACTATATTATGGGATCCCATCACCCTCTTGTCTTGCTCTCCATTGAGCAATCAGTGACGACTCTGTTACGTTTTGATTTTATCTAGGGGAACATTAGTCCATTCACCCCACACTGCACATCCAATGATTGCAGTGTATTATTTGGAGTGAGATTGCATTTTATCATTTAGTTAGCCAGCTCTGGCACAAAAAGACTAATGCACTTGAACATGCTAAATAGTTTTGAGCCACATTCTGATGTGCTTTGATTACTGATCATCTGTAAAAGCAAAAAGAAGCAAGGGCACGCATACACTGCAAAGTATACGTTGAAAATTAATTTAATATAAGTGTCTCAGAAAACTAATAACTTCACAACAAGTGATTTCATGGAGGTGACTAATTGCAAGTAGACTTACATCAAATTTGTAATTACAGTGGCATAGTTTTTTCCAACTCTAAAAATAAAAACAAAGTACTGAATTTGCATACATAAACTGTGAGAACTCGCTAAATATATGTACCAGGTTTTCCAAAGTACATCAAAGTTAAAGTACAATTATTTGCACAAAACTTTAGGCACATTTTTGATGTGAAACTAGGCTTTTTCAATGTGCGGTTTGGGAAATCACTGCTGTCGTGCAAGATAAAGCAATATCCTGCAGAGTGGGACAACTGACAAAGCAATATAAGTGAAGAATCTTCAAGTGCTGAGGGACTTGTGTATCTCCACCCACTGATGGATGTCGTGACCGGATGACACCCGATGTGACCCCATCAGTTCTCACCCACCCCACTCCACCCTCAGCTGCCACTCTATCTACTCTGAGCAGACCCCTCCATTTGCCGACCTGAGCTTTTTGAGCCCAATTGCTGCTATCAGCTGCTGGCCATGGTTCTGATATGGTCAGACTGAAATTGAGAATAACAATTGTAATCGCTAGTGCATAATCACATCCATCCAGCATGGAATGTCAGCAGACGAATATCATTAGTATCATGTCACAACAAATCATCTTCTTTCAACACTAGGGAACAGGATATAAATACGAAAGGTCATCGACTGTAATTGGAAATGCCTCCTGTTGGGGATCAGATCCCTACTTTTCTAGGTGGAGAGACCATGCTGAAGTCAGGAGGGCAGACTCAAGAAGTGAGAACTGCAATTAAACATGCTTCTGCAGAGTCTGACCGGCGAGAGCAATGTGCATTCTAGAATTGTTACAAGAACCTGCCTGAAATAGAACAACTTCAATCATTAAACTTTTTCTCAAATCAAAAGTGCAGTGGGTCATTTTTTTGTGACTACTGATTTTTAATAGCCAACTACAATTGGTTTGCATTTAATCGCCTGTAACTGTTTGCTGACAACATTAAGTTCATTTCAGGGTTCTTGCCTGTGTATGACACTATAAATCATCTCAAGCCATCACATATGATGGTCTGTGGTCGCATTGCCAGAAGTGCTTTGTGTGTATTTGGCTGGAACACAGTATGTGGACAAGTAGTAGGGCAAACGACATAACTCCCAGATTGAAGTCTGCACTTTTTTCCGGAAATGTTTTTGGGGAGACATCCTCAAACACATGCTTTGACTGTATTTAGCTTTCTTGGTAGACTGGATATTAGTCTTCAAACAATTCACTTGATTCCTTTTTTGAGTGTGATTTGACATATATGAATATTTGTCCACCCTTTTAGGAAAACTAATCTACTTGGAGACACATGCATTCATGCATACGCACTTGATGAGAGACTTTAATCAATGGCTCACTATCGAGGAACTAGGAAAATGGGAAGCTATAAATCATACCCAGACCACACTTTTTCAGTTTCTAATATTCCAAAGTAAATTGATCACATGGATGTAGGGAGTGTAGCAGTTCCCTTCTCAGGGAACAATGGTTACAGTGGTAAATTTTGATGTTTCTTAGATGTGAGGATAAAGGCTCTCTTTTGGAGCTATACAGTTGATTACAGTCTTTAACAACTTCAGCTGGCTGAGGTGGCTGAACCATGCTTTTTCAACTTGTAATGTTGACACATCGATCCACATCGTCCCTTGTTGTCAAACCCATGTGTCCTGGTATAATCCATTACGGCTCAGATGGCTGACAATACCTCAACTCCATCTGCCTTTCTAGTTCTTTGGAGCTCTTCCAGCTCGACCAAAAGTCTCAGGTCAAGCACTCTAAAACATATTTACCTCCCTAATTCTTCTCTTAATGTATCATGATTGATTCATACAGGATTATTCTTGTGTCAGGGCTGATCTGAAAGGCTCTAAAATGAGACACGTATATCCCTCCACAGCTGCAACTCTATCACAAGTGATAAACGAGACAGATGCCAAGGGATGTGTGACAAATATTGTGGAAAGGAACTGAGTGGAGATGGAAGTGCGAGAAAGAAACCTAATTTCTTTTCAAAGTGTGTTTTCCCTCTTGTCTTGTGGAGCTGGATTGAATGGGTCGGTCAGTCACTCCAGGTAGTGTTTGTGAGAGCTCAAGGCGACACAGAAATTGGTTTCTTACCTGGTGTTGGCGAGCTGTGAATTGAGAGAGCGAAGAGTCTTCCCTGCAGAGAGCAAAACCGTGACCCGTCCTGACCTGTTTTTTGAATTCTATTTTCCTATGGACGAATTAAACAAACAAATGCATGTTTGGCTCATTGGAAGCAGTTTCAAACTGTGCCCAGTTAATGGCAAATTGCCCAGGGTTTCGTCTCGGCTCCATCAGACTGCTGTATCGATTTCCGCAGATGACTTCATCCAGGGATCAACAGTAGCTAGTGTCTTAGAGTGCTCTTTTACTGTACCCAGCGCGTCGTAATGTTGATCAATAATAAAAAAAAAAAAATGATATGCACTTAGTCTGATGCTGCACATTGCAACAATTAGAGCGCACAATCCCCATTACCAGACGCTCAGAATCTCTGAAAAGCAAACATAAACAAGTGTTCCTAAATGGCTTACCTGTCTTTTCTGATTGCATTGAGAATAAGTGGAAAGCAACTCATGAATTTTTTGCTTAATTATTTATGAACATGTCAAGAGTTTGAGTTATTTGATGAAAAAGTGGCAAAACTCCCTCACAGAACATGCAAGTGCATTTAATGAAAATGTAATGCAAACTGAAATTTAAGATTACATCAAAACACTAAGTATTCCAACTTTTTTGTAAACACATAAAATGCAACATTTGAAAAAAAAAAAGGCACTCTGTATTATCTAAACAGTAAAAGACAGTAAAAAAAACAAATCATTTTAACACATTTTCCATATCTTATTCAGGCCCTGGACGACCACTGTCCTGCATAGTTTACCTTCATCCCTAATAAAACACACCTGCCTGTAATTCTCAAGTCTCTCTTCCCTTAGGGCTCATTTATTAGAACACCTTCCTCTATTCCTAACTACTCAGTGATGAGCAAAACCCCAGAACTCTGCTTTTCCTATTTTTACCAGGCTATTATATTCCTCCTTTGTCTACTAGCAACAGTGATGCGACTTAGCATTAAATTCATTAATTGGTATATAAATGATGCTTTGAGCAGCTTCCTAGTCGGCTGCCTCAATCCACAGTTAAAAATTAATCTGTTAAACTAGGAAAAACTCTGAGGCCCCTCATTGCACTAATTCGGCGATCACCACAGGTGTCCATGTTTACATAAATACACTCAACATATATTTGTATGGTATGAGCTACATATAGAGTTATGCATATGCATATATAACAGCTGTGAATTGCTCTGACCTTCAGGTAGAGACAACGGAACAAGCACTTATTGTAGAAGAGCTAAATTTCTTGGGGTAAAGTAGTGAAAAAAGGTCCCCATTTAAAATTCTAATTAATACCGTCTATGTCTCTTATTCAGACAGTAGCCAGAATTGTAGTGCCAAATTGGGTAAAATCACTTAAAATTTTTAGATAAATTACATTTGATTAATCACAAAAGTTCATGTGACTATTCGATTTAATTTTTCATTAACATTTCTATTACAGTCTCACAATCCTTCTGCAGTTTTATCTCAACCCCCCCGGTTGGGAAACCCTGATCTACACAAAACTGGCACACGTTCAAGTAAGCATAAGCCTACACATCCACATGCCTCCTTCATTTCCATTCTTTTTATCGTAGCATAATAGCACCCACTCAGGTTGTTTTCATACTGGCAGTTTAGTTTGAAAGGGGGCAAGGTTCACATCAAAAATTGGTCATGTGAAAGCAATCATGCAGACCCGGGAGCTCACTAGGGTGCACCCGAGACAACCTGTAGGAGGTGGTCTGAGTTTGGGTGCACTGGAACTTTAACATACTTTGTATGAACGTGAAAGCGTGAAACTTGGATTGTTTCAATTGTTAAGGCGATTCAGCCAATTACTATATCACTAATTCAACAAAGTTTAGTTTGAATACAAGCATAAGTGTACCTTTGAAGAGTGATTGTGCAGCGTCACTGTGTAGAGTGAGTGCAATCAGAGCGGCAAAAGAATGGCTGGCAATCAGATGTTTCCTCAAGCAGCAGAAAGCCGCCTTCATGTGATGCACATGCAGTGTAGTGTTCACTGTGCTACGTATAATAGAACCAAATGAGTAAAACACACAATATATTGACCTGCGTTTTGTTTTCTATCATGCACCATACACATTTATGATGATGTAAGGCCAGAATTCGATCGAATCAAGTGAGCGTGAAACCAGGTCAATGCTGCTGGGGGGTGGGGGTGGGGGGATGGGACCAGGGACAATCACACTGCAGCAAATGTGCCCAGTGTGAAAGCCCTCTCAGTAATCTTTGATAAGATGAAGTTACCTGCTGTTCTGTCTTCTACCTCATCCCATGGCATGCAATCTCTAGGTCAACATGAGATCCCTATTAAGCAATCCGCGCTTGAATCTGACATCAGCTGTTCACATGTTCCCCCAGTGCCCCAGCAGAGGGTTCTTTAAGCGCCAACCTAAATTTAATATCTACTATTGCTTTGAACCCGTTCTTGATCATGGCGGGATTGTTACAAAAGACAAACACAAAATTTGAAGAGCCTCCTGCTGCGCTTCAGCCCAATATTCATAAGCAAACAATGGAGCTTAGTAAACCCCCTGTTGTGCTAAAATCTCAGGAGAAACTAAATCACCCTCTATCAACATAATTATGCACTGGAATCAAATGACTGAAAAAGAGATGTTAGCATTTTCACGAGTTCACACTTGTGAAATCAAAATGTAAGTATTTTGGCTTTTAATATGAATATGCTAGTCTAACTGTTATCTAGGAGCTATTGTGCTCCAATACATTGACACAATTTGCATTTAGAAGATATAAACATTTAAAAAATGCTGGCAGGGAAAGAGTTTTTAAACTCCATTACCGCCAGAAGGGTGCTGTGGGCGGTTACCAGGGTGTTGCTATGTGTACTCTAAACTCTGAGTATATGCATATTGTATTCTATGTCCATTGCTAAGTTAGACTACAATAGCATAACTAGTAGGCATGCACAATATAAGATAGTTGCATTGCAGTAGTGATATGAAAAATCACCAGATGAACTGAGCTATATTTAAAAAACAAACAAAAAAACAATTGTTATAGTGTTATTGTTAGTGAAATTGTTACTGAATTTGTTGGAGAACGCAAATACATAAAAATCGACCTCAGTCACTCATTTCATAAAAGGGTTAGGTCAGGTTAAGATTTTTTTTTTTTAAGCTGGAAAAACTAAAACGTCTTTCCACTTGAGTAAATAGGGAAACACTGAATACATGTGAACTGTTTTGAAACAGAAAAGTTACACAACAAACACTAACATCCAGTGACAGACAATTTTTCCTCAAATATGGACATTTTGATTAGAAAATATGCATTTACGTAATTCATGTAAATCCTAACTGAGACAAGAAACGTTTTGACAATTTTGACATATTGTTCATGTTCATATTCAAGACATGGTTACGGCCATGTTCTTCATTGAAAAATAAAAAATGAAATTCACCTGATACGGCCCTTATACACTCACCTAAATGATTATTAGGAACGGCATACTAATACTGTGTTTGACCCCCTTTCACCTTCAGAACTGACCTAATTCTACATGGCATTGATTCAACAAGGTGCTGAAAGCATTCTTTAGAAATGTTGGCCCATATTGATAGGAGCATCTTGCAGTTGATGGAGAATTGTGGGATGCACATCCAGGGCACAAAGTTCCCGTTCCACTACATCCCAGAGATGCTCTATTGGGTTGAGATCTGGTGACTGTGGAGGCCATTTTAGTACAGTGAACTCATTGTCATGTTCAAGAAACCAATTTGAAATGATTCAAGCTTTGTGACATGGTGCATTATCCTGCTGGAAGTAGCATCAGAGGATGGGTAGATGGTGGTCATAAAGGGATGGACATGGTCAGAAACCATGCATTTAAGCCATGCGTTCCAAGAAAACATCCCCCAAACCACTACACCACCACCACCACCAGCCTGCACAGTGGTAACAAGGCAGGATGGATCCATGTTCTCATTCTGTTTACGCCAAATTCTGACTCTACCATCTGAATGTCTCAACAGAAATTGAGATTCATCAGACCAGGCAACATTTTGGTGAGCTTGTACAAATTGTAGCCTCTTTTTCCTATTTGTATTGGAGATGAGTGGTATTGGGGTCTTCTGTTGTTGTAGCCCATCCACCTCAAGGTTGTGTGTGTTGTGGCTTAACAAATGCTTTTCTGCATACCTCGGTTGTGGGGAGTGGTTATTTCAATCAAAGTTGCTCTTCTATAACCTTGAATCAGTCGGCTCATTCTCCTCTGACCTCTAGCATCAAAAAGGCATTTTCGCCCACAAGACTGCCGCATACTGGATGTTTTTCCCTTTTCATGCCATTCTTTGTAAACCCTAGAAATGTTTGTGTGTGAAAATCCCAGTAACTGAGCAGATTGTGAAATACTCAGACCGGCTCGTCTGGCACCAACAACCATGCCACGCTCAAAATTGCTTAAATCACCTTTCTTTCCCATTCAGACATTCAGTTTGGAGTTCAGGAGACTGTCTTGACCAGGACCAACCTCTAAATGCATTGAAGCAACTGTCATGTGATTGGTTGATGAGATAATTACATTAATGAGAAATTGAACAGGTGTTCCTAATAATCCTTTAGGTAAGTGCATATGAAGCCATTCATGCTGAATGGCTCACCATGTGTTACTTCATGTTCATGCAGTGTCACATCAAAAAGGAGGGAATAACTTATTGTGAATATGGAATTTAACATTAAATTGGCTACAGTTTATCCCATCTTTAAACATCCTGTTTAATGCAACTTGTTTTTGCAGAAATATTAATTTTATTTTTATCATCAGAAAACATTGAAAATATCAGAAAGGTAAAATGGGCCACATTTATGATACTTTTTTGTATCCTGGCATAACACCATCCCCTTTTGTTGTATAAAAAAGGAGCAGCTCGGACATTATATCTTCTTTTGTGTTACACAGAAGAATCAAAGCAATACAGGATAAAAGTATTGGTTGATTTTATTTATTTTATTTTTTTATTTTTTTTCCTGTAGCTCTTGTTTCGCCATGATACCTTTTTACATGATATATGACACTAACTATATAGTAATTTCCAATTGTTCCTAAGGTCTTGCAAATGGTACACATATACACTCACATAAAGACATGCACGACCATATGTTAGACTGACTCATTCCTGCTATCCAGTCTAAGATCTGTTCCAGCTCAGGAGAGACTGATTAATACTGCTCATAGATCCACAAAGTGCTGACTGCAGATCCCCACAGCTGCCGCCAGAAACATGTGCCTTCCACGCTCATCATCAAAACTCGTGTTTGGGAAAAGTTAATGAATATGTCGTTAGGAAGCGCCTGTGATTGATGCGAGTGTAACAGACACACTGGCGTGTGCTGCTTTTAGTTTGCTCTGTTGAGTCTGTCCTGGTCCTCACCAGCTCAGAAGCTTGGCTGATTCAAAAATGACAGTCAATATGCTAACTAGGAAATTTCCATCAGGCTTTTTAAGTGAACGTGACATATTTAAAAAAAAAAAAGTAATTATAAATAATGTGTTAGTTTTGAATTCAGCACTAAATGAAAGACAAGCTATTTTGTCCACATACACGTACACAAATATACATATATTTTATATATATATATATATATATATATATATACACATCCCATGTGATGACCATTGAATTATTGAAAATGAATTAACACTCATGGTGTAACAGCCATTCCGCATCATGTTACGGCCACGTTCTGACCTTGGAGTGTGCATTAACTTCGATTAATTCAACAGCCTGTCATCCATTATTCCTTGCATAACTTCTTTTGTTTCACACAAATAAAAAGCAACTTGAGTTGCTTTTTATTGAGTTTGGAGCTACATAAGGATGGGCAAACTATGAAATAACATACAGTTCAGACCTGATTAGACTCAATATACTGCATGTATGATATATGTAGGTATGTGTGTGTGTGTGTGTATATATATATATATATATATATATATATATATATAAATAATGTTGAAATTTATGTTCTAAACAGACCTGAGAACATGGTTGTGGAATCTCTTTCTTTGAAGAGATTCATGTCTCCTAATGAAGGTGGAGTATCTTTGAACCTCAGTGAGCAACAGCTGTTCAAGCAGCGACCAGATGAACTCGTTCTCTGACTACTGATGGTTTCCATTAGGAATCTAGAAGCAGCGACTTTGTCATCAGTCTTTATTAGTTTTGGTTGCTGACTTTCCCCCATGACTCTAAAGAGAGGTCTGTTGATGTTCTGACACGGTTGGTGTCATCAGCCAGGATAGAAGATTAATCAAACTGCAAACATTTGTAGTTCCCTCTGAACACATCGGATTAGTTCTAGTAACTCAAATATTCTTATGTTATATCATTTTTTTCTCTCTCTCTGTTCAAATAAATCTTCTGTAAAATTGTATT
Source organism: Rhodeus uyekii (assembly GCA_037043235.1). Lineage (NCBI taxonomy): Eukaryota > Metazoa > Chordata > Actinopteri > Cypriniformes > Acheilognathidae > Rhodeus > Rhodeus uyekii. The sequence continues at coordinate 5,093,949 of JAWRVZ010000009.1, forward strand.
AGCTGGCTTGCCAAGCATTGGGGATAACATCCTTAAACAACAACAAAAACCCTCCTCAGAAACAAGCTTAGAAACAACCTAATGAGCTGCCTTGGCATCTTTACACCCTGCTGCTTTCTAAGTCGGCATCCTAACTGAAATTAAACCTCGTAAATTAATGATTCACACCCTTTTTTGCAATTCCATGTTCACCACACATTCATATGCACAGTAGCTTGATGTTAGCATAACTAACTTGAACTGAACTGAATATAATGGGTGGAGCAATTCATGAATAAAAATAATCAACAACGAATTTGATTATCGATTTATCTAGTCTGTTCAAAATATCCATCAATCACGTCAATTTAAAAGTATACTTATTTAAATGTTATAAAATCCCAATAATTTATTTATACTTCATTGAGATGTTTATTTTAAGTAGAAAATCAAGAAAATATTTGAAAAGTGGAGATAAAAAAAAAAAATGTGAATGAAGTGTTTAACAGTTAGGGTAGGGAATCAATTTCTCACGATTCATGAATTCGTTGTCTCCTAGTTACTGCCTGTGTGTGTATGTGAGGTGAGTGTGGGAGGCGTGGTCGCTGATCACTCACTCATCGTTATCCTTCGCACCTGACATCCGCCTGCTCTGCCTATTTAGTTCCCTTCTCACCCTCACCATGTTGTCGAGTCGTTGTTCTACCTGTGATCCCGTGCCTGTCTTTCCTGTGGTCCTGTGACATCATGTTCCTGTGTTTCCTGTTGTCCTGCGTTCACGTTCACCACCACACTGGGATTATTCACCGCATGCTGTCTTCACCGTCGAGCACATTGAGTCCCTGCGTCACCGCCAGCCATTTCCCGGACATTATTCATTTTGTGTTTCCAATAAACATCATCTTGCTATTGAATCCGTCTCTGACTCTCCCTGACACAATTATTTAGCAGGGCTTTAGGGATAAGGACAAAAAATGCCCCAATACAGTGGCATCCATTCATGATTTTAATAAATAATAAAAATAATAATATGCTACATTTATAGAGTTTTCTTAAAACTCAGAGTGCCTTACATTTGGAAGGGCAAAATCCAACTGGATTTGACGTGATCTTGTGACGGCAGCCATATTGTGCCTACACACAATTATTATTCTACACACTATAGGTGGACCCACACGCATATTGGTGGAGTGGAGACAGAGTGATACAGTGCTGCCAGATTGGGCGGGTGCTCCTTTTGGTCACGTCCGACTGGGAAAAAATGCATTGGGCTGGTTGATAAAATTTGGGCTGTTTTTTGATGCATAAAAACCACCTATATTTCATATAAATGCATTTAAATCTCTACATTAAAACTAAATTTAACCCCCCCATCAACAATTGCGAACTGGCTTTTTTTATAAGGGAACTCCCTAGATTTGGAACGACCAATGCGACACAGTGCCTTCGTGCAGCTTGTTCCTATTTAGAAGTTTAATTGAGCTTCTGAGGAATAAGGCAGCATGAGATGTGGATGTGTGGTGTTACTCTCTCATTAAAAATCATTTACATTTGCTTAGCTGTGCATTTAGCTGGATATGCACTTTAGGTTTTGTACTCCATTAACTCTGAAAGCCGTCATGAGGAAAGAGAAATGTTTTATCATTCTCCAGTTTGTCTTGAGTTTTTATATGAAAGTACAGAAAACAGGTTTGCACATTACCACTACTGACCCAGTTTCTCAAAGAGAGCTAATTGGACTACTGTCTGTGTTCTACAGAAGAAAGACCTACTTCATCCACTCACTCACTCAACAAATGGCGTCCTGATCATTTGATAAAGCTCTAATCAAAAAAGGAATTAAAATAATAATTCAGCCAAATAAAGCGTTTAGAAAAAGAGACATTATTGCTCTTTTTGCATTCATCCATTTGGCAGGCACTTTTATCCAAAGCTATGTGCATTGCATTCAAGGTATACATTTTATTATGCATTCCCAGGGAACTAAACCCATGACGCTGACAATTCAGTACAATTCTTTACTCTTTGAATACAAGAATGCTTTTCTGTGTAATTAAAGCTTCAGTCGTGTTTATTTTAAAGATCCCCAGTGACTTCAACATTTTATTTGTGGATGAATCATTATTTTGAGTTGGATGTTGATCAAAATAAATGAAGGATTTTTATTTTTGTCATGAATCCGACAGTTCTCAAATCTGTTCACAACGAAAGAGGAACTGTGGCTTCCCTGTAGGTGACTTTAATTATATGACTACAAAAGACTTGGGATATAGCAAAAATAATAATAATAATAATAATAATAATATACATATATGTTTTTCTTTTTTTTTCTTTTAAAGCTTTAAAGCAATTCACTGAAATTGTGTGGATTTCATATTTTCACTCATATTCAAGTCTTACATGTTTCGATGTAAATTAAATTAACAGCACTACAACACAGGGTCGATCCCTTTGCCCATCAACTGATTTATTGTCTATCTTCAGAAGCTTTTCGAAAAGCAAATTGCTTTTTCTAATAAGGCTCTGAATTAGTGTTGCAGGTGTTCATCTAAATTGCTAGATCAGCTCTCACAGTTTAACTTGTGTTTGGTTATATTTTTGACATAATTGCATTAAACACAGTCTTGAAGTCTGCTGTAAGTAACAAATAAATTAGTTTTAATCAAAAACAAACCTGTCATCCCTCTGTAAAGGAAGAACACAGTGTAGTACAATAACATTTTGGCAAAGCTCAAAGTGATTTTGCCAAGTAGGACAAGTCCCTGGATCGACAAGCTTGTTGGTCCTGGAACAACATTTTTTCAACCAATCAGATGTAAGGTTTGGGGTTAGGATTAAGTATGTTTGATAGGATTGTTGTTCCAGGGCTAACAAAAGATCTTATTTCAGTAATGTGCCCTCCCTCGCTAAATTCAGGTCACAACCTTTATCAGGATCATTCACTCATTTTATTACAATTAACAATATATTTTTTATAGATTTTATTAACGTTGTTAATATTAACAGATACAACTTTTGATCATATTAGTAAATGCTGAGATTAGCAAAGGCTGAGATTAGCTTTTTATTTTTGACGATATGAAATACTAAATATACTGATTTAATAGCCAATATTTTTCTGTTTAAAAAAAATTTAATCTGACGTAATGGAATATCTTTTAATTGTTTTTATGCAAGCATTAGACAGCAATACAGGTTTTGCCCTGTTGCACATACTGAGAGCAAATCCCTCTGGTCTGTCACCAGTCTTTATGGACCTTGGTTTTCAATGAGCAGGTTTTCACCAAGTACAAGTACCCCAGCATTTAGACATGTTTTGGGTGATGGCTCCGCTAATAAAATGGAACGATATTCAAATGCAACCGCGTAAATGCAAATTATAATGACGGTGAGGTTTAAGGATGCAGGACAGTAGCATCCAATTGCAGTAATTATATATCAATCAACAAAAGAACGTCTAGGTCTATCAGTCAGTCACGTTCGACGTTACATCGGACTGACGTCATGGGGTCCCTATGTAAAGCGCCACAGGCAGTGTTACAAGAATTGGAGATGCACACGTTGACAAGCAGTGGTTTGTTGACTCAAGAGGGCCAGTTGCAACATGCAACGGGAGCATAGACCACCTTGATGGTTGATCTACACCACGGTCGATGTGTTTTCCCTGCAGCAACGATTGGAAACTGGCGTAGGGTACTTCTAGCAACCTGAGGCAATTGATTTCCCACTGCCACAGCCGCCAGGGTCCTGTTCAGGTGCCCGAAGCAGCATGCCCGAGGTATACGACACCCCGGCCAGTGGTGGAGGCTTCTGTTGTGACAACAACATGCCTGGACACTTGTCCTAGTGGAACTCCGGCCCATAGAAAAGCAAGGTCCAACCAAGGGCTGAATGTCTGGCGTCATGTCGGTGTGACTGCCACATGGAATGTGCCACACTGCCAAGCCCACCTCAGGACTCGGTCCCATACCCATTGTTGAAGTGGTCTCATATGCATCAACCCGATGGGTGTTACAGTGGCTGTGGATGTCATATGCCTCAGGAACCTCTGAAACTGTTTCAGTGGGACTACTGTTTTCCACCTGACCACTTTCAGACTGGGGAACTGGTGAACACTTTGTTGGTGAGACATGCTGACATGGAGACAGAGTACAACTCCAGACTGAGAAAAGAGATGCTCTGCACAGGGGAGAGCTTGCTCTTCTCCCAGTTGACCCGAATGCCCAAATGGTTGAGGTGTCTGAGCACCAAGTCCCTGTGATCCCAAGACTGGGCAAAAATGAGCCAGTCGTTGAGGTAGTTCAGGATGGTTGGTTTATTTTTTGTACTTATATTTATTTTATACAAGTGATTAGTTTGAAAGCACATTTACTGGTTCTCAGTAATATGTTTGATTAAAATGTATTTCTTTGAGTTTAAGTTATCTGTGAGGAGAGTGGAGGTCTGCTGCTTCCTGGACTCGCTACTGCTTTTGGGAGGTCCGTCCCAATAAAGGACTGGCTTCCGACTGTTGCGTGATTTTATTCCAATAGGCTAAACCATTTCTTCTGCTACAAGATGGCGCCGATGATAGCAGCCTCGGTTTTTAGCTCCTCAGTGATTGTCTTGTCTTTGTTTGTTTGTTCTGCTTTTAGTCATTCTTTTCCGATTGATTTCACCAAAAACTAACTACTGGACATTAGGGAACACATACCAGACAATATTTCTGTGGTTTTTGATTATTCAGACGTTTTATTCAATATCCTCGTTGGAGTCGCGACTGTCTCTTTAAACCGAGCAGCCAGACGCATGCGAAGGAGGCGATCTGGGGCACTGGTCAAACTCCGCTCGCGGGGATTCCACACTCCTCTTCCCAGTATTCATCTTGCTAATCTCCGTTCTCTTCCTAATAAAATGGATGAACTGCTTCTCCTCACCCGGATTAATAAGGATTTTTTCAACTCTGCTGCACTGTGCTTCACTGAGACCTGGCTAAATATAAACACACCGGACAATGCACTATATCTGCCGGGCTTCCAGCTGTTCCAAGCAGATCGCATCACGGAGCTAACCGGGAAAACGAGAGGTGGAGGTTTGTGTTTCTACATCAACGAAAGTTGGTGTTCAGATATAACAACGCTGAATAAGATATGCTCTCCTAACATAGGGACTCACTTCATAAACTGTAAACCTTTCTATTCACCACGTGAGTTTGCCTCGTTTATTCTCGTCAATATTTACATTCCTCCAGACGCGTGTGTCAGCACGGCATTACAACAGCTGGCTGAACAAATAGATGAGACTGAACAAAAGTATCCAGATTCTCTTTTAATCATTCTTGGGGATTTTAACAAAGCAAATCTCTCCCGTGAACTTGGCGCCCCCCAGGGGTGTGTTCTCTCCCCACTGCTCTTCTCCCTGTACACCAATGACTGCACTTCTAAAGATCCTTCTGTGAAGCTCCTGAAATTTGCAGACGACACCACCGCCATCAGCCTCATCCCAAACGGTGACTCTTACAGACTAGAGGTTGAACAACTGGCTGTCTGGTGCATTTCTAACAACCTTGAGCTCAACATGCTCAAAACTGTGGAGATGATAGTGGACTTCAGGAGGAACAGCCCTGCTCTACCTCCACTCACCATCATGAACAGCACAGTGGCAGCTGTGCTCGACTATGATCACTGGCCACTAGAACATCTAGACACAGGAACAGTTTCTTCCCACAGGCCATTTCCGTCTTGAACAGTTGAATTAATAAGAGATAAAATGCTGGGCAGAGCGCAGGGAAAGAAAAACAATGCAGACGGATGTTATGGCTGACAATCTATCCCCTCTCCCACTCCATACAAAAAATCCCAGCATGTGACCACATGTATTGTGTTTGTTATGTTTTGTTATTTGCTATGTAAACTCATGTTGTGTTGTATATGTGCACTGGAAGCTTCAATACCAAGACAAATTCCTTGTGTGTGCAAGCACACTTGGCAATAAAGCTCTTTCTGATTCTGATTCTGAAATAAGCCGGTGTGTGTGTGTGTAGGGGTCTGTTTCTCTTGTTAATGGGGTTATAGTTTAAATTATTGTATAATTATTGATCTTACTAATTTTTCTGGGTCTGATTATTTGGTGTGTAGATGAATTCCAGTATCCTCATGGGGTTGAGTGAGGTTTGGGTTATCCCTTGTGTGTGTTGTACTGGGCTTGTCCTTTGGGTATATAAGCTTCCAGGTGTATCAATTAGGAGGTCAGGTCATGTTTATTTTTTATTTAAAGTTGGTTTTGGTTATTTGTCCCTTTTTTCATTTATTTCAGTTATTTCCTTTGAAATTTTGATTGTTTATTTTTGTATTGAATAAGGATGATTTTGTTGTTTGGAAATCCTGCATTCCTTGTCTTGGACTGCTTGGTCCCTCGCAGGTCATAAACCATAGTCTTTCTTGGGAACGACAAAGTAGGGATTGTAAAACCCTGACTCCATCTCGGCCTGAGGGACAGGCTCGATTGCATCCTTCACCAAGAGGACAGCAATCTTCATCCGCAGTACAGGGGTATCCTTGTAGACAGAACCGTGCTGAATCTGGGGGGCCGCCGGATAAACTGTATCACACAGCCGATTCTGATCATCTGAATGAGTCAGCAGGATGGAGTGGGAAGCGCTAGCCAGGCTCCCATGCGCCGAACGAGTGGCACCAAATGGATGGCAGACATACCCACGGGGGGGGACAGCAGGGAGCTCTGAAGCCCAGCGCAGAAAGCCCAATATTTGGCTTGACCTGGCGTTCCTGGACAACAAGTGTGGACATCGTCTGACCGAGGGTCCACGCCGTGACTTTGTTCAGGTTTAGTCAGTAGCGAAGTCAGTCGCCGTGCGTAGCTCCTGCATCAACCCTGGCTCAGATCTACCTTCGTGCAGCTCCTTGAGAGATTTTGCCTGATGGACCTGCAGGACGGCCATAGCATGCAGGGTAGAGGCTGCCTGTCCAGCGGCGCAATAAGCCTTGGCAGCCAAGGCTGCCGTTGTCTTATTCACCCTGAGGCATGGATGATTATGCCAGGTGGAAGCATTTTGCAGGCACAAGTGCACCGCAACCGCATGCTCCAACCGGGGAATGTGCGCGTTACCTTTGAATGTCCGCCTTACCAACCCCTCAGCTCTGCCACGAGAAGCAGAGGGAGAATGGGTAGCAACAGAGGGGACTTGTGTGTGTTAAAGAATGAGAAACACCTGACACAGATTGACACAACATTCCTTGCTGGCCATAGTCCTTATTGATTAGAATCTTTTCAAACAGAGCTTTCCCCTGAAGAATAGAAAGGACGACGCATTGTTCAGGTGCCTCCTTTAGACCTGCAGTTGCGCCCATGATGAAATCATAGGCGGTTGCCAGTCAATGTCAAGCTTATTTTCAGGATTAGATTAATGCTTTAGACGTGTCAAACCAGAGGTATTACCCATAGCGACCCTAGGGGACGCAGCGTGGGGTACTCTTTCAAAAGGGAACAAAAGAAACAAAGACTTCAAGGCAAAACGTTTGGATTTGGAGGTTGCATTTTACGGACCCTTCGAATTGGGACAGCCTTTGTTAAACTCCCTTAACGCTTAGAATTTGCTATGGAAGTGATTTATTATTAACAGTTTTTTTTTTCCCCCATTGTATTTTTTTTCACATATAAGCCTGTATGTAAGTTTGGGATGTTAAAAAATTAAAAATTAATATACTGTAAATATTTTTATATTTATATTAAACATACTATTACTAAAATACACAAACAAACAATATAATAAAACAATAAACTGTAACATTGTAAAAACATTCAGCTTCATGTAGCTAAAAGTATTAAATACATTTTAATGTCAAAATAACTCCAGTGTCATAGAGTTGTGTGGGGTGGGTGTAAATTAAGCACAATCTGCTGTGATGTCACAGTCATGCTGTGAATCACAGCAGATCATTGAAGTGACAACAAATCATGTTGCTTTGTGGTCTATGGATCTGCCTGGTAAAAATCGAGGGGTCAAGGGTCTGTACAAATAAACTTCCCTTGTACACTTAATATTAAGTTGAATTTACCCTAGGGGAAATGTTTATGGAAGTTCGGGAGTGTATGTCTAAAGGTTCTACAGCACAAAATCAGGGAAACAAGGTTTTGTGCTGTAACACAAATTTTATTTTTATTGTAATGTAAAGCCATGCATGATAAATGTTCTGAAATGTTACTCTCATTAAGAGGCAATCATTTCCCACAGTTGTTATAGCAACCCCACCAAGGGAATAAATAGCATCAACACATATTTGGTATCATAAAAACCAAGCGGTAATCCATGTGGCATATGATATATCCTTTGCTGTCCCTTGACAGTATGTGTCACAGAACAGCAGTAACCGGCAATATCTCACTCAATTTCCTGTTAAGAAAGTGTTTGTGATATAGACCGAGTTACGGCCATACTTCAGTGTGGAAAGTCTCAAAGACCCTAATCATCACGTTGTGTGTGCACCAATGTTTAGTCATCTCGCTACAAGACAGTTTAATTACTTGGTAGTGCGGAGGGGGCCGTCAGTCCGGTTCAGTTCAGCCAAGCCCTGACATGACTGAGGGTGACTTTGAGAAGATTGCCCAGCACAGCATGGCCTCATGCAAAATAAACAGTCAAAACCTGACATGAACCATGTATCTGAGACTTCTCTCATGCCTTCAGCCTTACCACATGAAAATACAGTTGTAGAGTGATTGGAAATAATTGCAGACACCATGTGGACCGTCTCTGAGGTAATGGAAATGAAACTTGAAGGAGATTGTAGAATCAGTCAATTTACTCTAATTTTCTTTCTCAAAGACACTTCCAAGTTTTCACTATAAAGCTTTTAAGTAAAACTTAAATTATAGCTAAATTATCCAAATCCAGTAGTTAAATAGCATTTAAACTATAATACATATTAGTTTAATTGTAAATAATGTAATAAGTGTCTGAAAACATTACAATAAATCTACAATTAAGTGTATTGTCTTTAAGTATATTATTTCCATAAGTCTAATCTTTGTAATAAATATGTTACAGAATGTTTCTTTTTCATATATCTAATATGGAGAATTATAGAGACTTGGGCCTGTAAACAATCACCTAGGAATGCACTGCCAACCATCTAGTATACTAACAGTGAGTTTTGCATGGGAACGTACTTTATTTGGAAGTATTTTCTTTGGAAAAATGTTAATATCTACGTTTTCATTCAGTCTTTCACTTTTCCTCTTTTTCTTGCTCACTTCCTTTGTATCACCCTACACCATGGGTTTCTTTATGGGGCTCAAAGGGAATTATTCACAGTCTCCTCTGGGCTTTGACAAGGTCGTCCGCTACACCCCCCATGCACGCACACACTCCTGGCTTCTGTTCTGAACCATAATTGATTAGGTTAAGCAGCAAGAGAGAGAAGGTCAACTCTACAGCATCTGAGCTGAACAGGAACTCAAGCGCAGACAGAGACACAGACAAGCTCATGCTCTCCGTTGGCCCCAGACTCCACTGAGAGCCAGACTCACAGGTATGTCTTGATCCAACATCTGCTCACATGCTGACAGGTAACATAGACTTTTTTTTTTTTTTGGGAGGGGTCACCATCGTTCAATAAACAAGAAGTTAATATTGAGTAGTTTACATTTCCACAAAATAATCTGTGTAATTAATTTGTTTCTGCCAGCAAAAGTCATCAAGAAATTTCAAGTTCCTTTTCAAGGGAACACGACGCTGCATCAAACGCTTTGAGGAATACCTTGACGATGGTCTCGTGAAGCACTATGTAAACGATTGATTGACAGAGTGTGAGTGACAGCCGTAAGTCGGTGATGTCACAAACCAGGGTGATAAAGGTGCGGCAGAAACCAGAGACGGTAAAGAAGTGTCTGAAGCAAGCCCGGAAGGCACGAAGAGCTCAGGCCAAAGACGTAGCGTCTCGTTCCTTCTTCAGGAAACTATAGTTACATACGCAAACTGAGACTTTTTGCAAGCAGCATACTCAAAAAAATCCACACCACTCATATACACTAATCTGGAATACAACGTACGTATTGATTTGTTTTAAATTTTAACAAAGGTTTTTGTGAATACTTTGATCATTTTGTGGCATTTTACTCCAGAAAAGAACAGTATCAGGTGAAGTTCCCCTTTCTTGAAAAAAAATTGGCCATGCCCACTGTCTGCTAACTTTAGATGAGTTAAAAGCATTATGATCACTGAATACAATATGCTGATGCCTATTTAATATCGGACATACTGCACACGCTTGAACTACTCCCGACAACAGGACATTTGGATGAGTAAAAGAAAGTTCACTTTTACATATCTGTCAGTATGTTTGTGTCTGTAAAGCCTTCAGTATGAAACCTGTTAGGGATAAGTAGATGATTTAGTTTTAATTATTTGCCAGATCATGTCAGAGGATGATATGTTTGTTTGGAGCATTTGACTGTAGATTCGTTTCAAAACAAAGCAGCCAACTGTATTGGACCTGACTGCAGTGACATCATAAACTCTAAGCAATGAATTTCATAATGCTTTGCTTGTAAACGACAGTATTATACAGCACAACTACTTATTTACAAGAGCGGGGGGGCGTTTATACTTTTTCTATGCCATGACGATAGCCAATCAAAACAGTGGCTGTTTAATGGTAAGCCTTAAAAGTCATCTACTTAAACTGGTGAATTTCAGACAGAGGCTAAGAATAGAACTTTTTATGAATTTAGAAGCCTAAATTCAATCAGCAGAAGTAAATAGCTTGACACAGGCTATAAATGAACTACACCACAGTGGCAAGACTTCAACATCATCACCATTAAAGGAGTCATGAAATTTCCTTGATCTTTTAACAGTTAAAAGTTTGTAATAATATAAAACATCCTGTTTCTAAACTCAAAACGTCCTTGTTATTCCAAAAACAGCTTTTATTTTTAGCCACGGCCAGAAAAAGACAGTATCTGAAAAGTACGGAATTATGACTTCTCTACATACTATGAGGCTCTTCAAACAGATTTTTTATTCAAGTTCAGACAAATTTTCTTTGTCAATACTGTTTATGTATCAGTAAATCAAGCCAGTGATTGATCTCTTAGTGGCAGGAAAATAAACTTTTATTAAAGTGTTGACCAAATTATATACAGAAAGGAATTAAAGAACGCTCACACTACAATCGCAGAATCACGTTGCAATGATGAGATTACTGCATTTACTCAATCAACAGTCTGTCTATTGCTCAATGCAGATTCATTCAGTTCATGACCCCTTTAAGCTTCTGACATCTCCTTTAGTCTCCATTTAAAAACTATTTCCCTGAACACTGGTGTTAGAACAATTTGCAAGACCAGGATTACAAACACAATAATGCTGTGAAAACAAACTATTGAGTAGAGAGGTTCACCTAGTCAGCATGACGTCCCTGACAACCTTTGTAGTCACTTTTTAGCAGCTGCTTTTTTCAAGACAATTGAAGCTTTTAAAAGAAATAACAAGGGGGTATTACTGATGTTTTTATATCAAAGAATGACATGTGAAAATATATTGACCGCAGATCTTATTTCAGGCGTTTGACCAAAGATCCAATACAAAGTACAACAAATATTGGCAATGGTTCCGGGAGTGCTAAAATTCTAACTCACTCCTGGGTTTTGGCAAACAAAAATATGTCTGCAAAAATGGCTTTTTGTGCACATTTTTTAAACAACATTATGAGTGAACCTCAAGAAACTACTACTACTACTACTACTACTACTACTACTACTACTACTACTACTACTACTACTACTAATAATAATAATAATAATAATAATAATTAAAATATATGGGCCATTCAACAGAATTGGTGCAAACTGCTGTCCCCCATCCAAAAACACATTTGACAAGCATTTTAATATTCAAATCTTAGATGTTTACTAAGATCCTTAAATTATTTATTGATATACACAATGATATTTAAAAGCTTTATATTTATAGTATTATAATATATTGGGTACTTTTCAATTAGGAGGTGGCTGTCCCAAACACTAACATGTAAACTTCAACTTGTGAAAATTATATTTTTCCATTCTTGTTTTTAAATGCATCTTTTTTTTAATTTTTTTTTTTTAAGATTTATTTTATTTTTAAATCATAAATTTTTATGTAAAAAAAGGTGACCCGTATTTTCATGTCACTACCAAAACACTGAATGTTTTAGTTTATTGGCCAAGACTGATTTTAACCACACCCCTACATTTTTGATCAGGAAATATTCCTGTATCCCTCTCTCTCATATGCTGCATGGTGAGTAGATTAATCCCATCACTTTGAGGTAAATGTGTTCTAAAGTCTGAAAATCTGTGTGTAACTTCAAGGAATGTCACTACCGAACACATTTTATCTGCTATTAAGAAAACTTTTTGGGATGTTATTCCATAAAACTCAAAATGTTCTGTAGCTGGTTGCCTTAAACTTAAGTTTTCTCAACTTTTTTTTTTTTTTTTTTTTTTTTACAGTTTACAGTTATGCAAATCATTACTACTGTGGTATGCTTTAGTAGAGCTTTAATATGCAAGATAAAATTATGTAATGTGATAAGGTTACAATTAAGGGTGGAATAAATGATATTTAACAGTCTGACATTCGTACCGGCGGAACAGGGTTTGAGTCCTGCTTGGAGCGGGCGATTCGAACAGGAGGGGTTAGAGATAGGATGATAGAGTAGGTTTGTTAGGTTGTTGTCAATAATGTTAATTTCTATGCTTTATATGATATCAATTCCTAGAAAGACTACAAGAGAGAGACAGAGAGTGTCTCTATGTGGTTCTGGAGAATTATCTGAATGAATATATTATACACTCACCTAAAGGATTATTAGGAACACCTGTTCCATTTCTCAATGCAATTATCTAATCAACCAATCAATCTAATCAGCAATTGCTTCAATGCATTTAGAGGTTGGTCCTGGTCAAGACAATCTCCTGAACTCCTAACTGAATGTCAGAATGGGAAAGAAAGGTGATTTAAGCAATTTTGAGCATGGTTGTTGGTGTCAGACGGGCCGGTCTGAGTATTTCACAATCCGCTCAGTTACTGGGATTTTCACGCACAACCATTTCTAGGGTTTACAGGGTAAAAACATCCAGTATGCGGCAGTCCTGTGGGAGAAAATGCCTTGTTGATGCTAGAGGTCAGAGGAGAATGGGACGACTGATTAAAGCTGATAGAAGAGCAACTTTGACCGAAATAACCACTCCCCACAACCAAGGTTTGCAGTAAAGCAAACTGGACTACAACAGCAAAAGACCCCACCGGGCACCACTCATCTCCACTACAAATAGGAAAAACAGGCTACAATTTGCACAAGCTCACCAAAATTGGACAGCTGAAGACTGGAAAATTGTTGCCTGGTCTGATGGGTCTTGATTTCTGTTTAGACATTCAGATGGTAGAGTCAGAATTTGGCGTAAACAGAATGAAAACATGGATCCATCCTGCCTTGTTACCACTGTGCCTGTTGGGGGAGGTTGTTTGGCCCACTTTAGGCCCTTTAGTGGCAATTGGGCATCGTTTAAATGCCACGGCATACCTTTGTATTGTTTCTGACCATGTCCATCCTTTGATGAACACCATGTACCCATCCTCTGATGGCTACTTCCAGCAGGATAATGCGCCATGTCACAAAGCTTGAATCATTTCAGATTGGTTTCTTGAACATGGCAATGAGTTCACTGTACTAAAATGGCGCCACAGTCACCAGATCTCAACCCAATAGAGCATCTTTGGGATGTAGTGGAACGGGAGCCTTATGCACTGGATGTGCATCCCACAATTCTCCATCAACTCCAAGATGCTATCCTATCAATATGGGCCAACATTTCTAAAAAATGCTTTCAGCACCTTGTTTAATGTTCAATGCCACATAGAATCAATGCAGTTCTGAAGGTGAACGGGGGTCAAACACAGTATTAGTATGGTGTTCCTCATAATCCTTTAGGTGTGTATGTGCTGACTGCATATGTGCAACACAATTAGTTATTTGTATTAACATAAAATGTTGACTGTCTAATTCAACTATGGCAAACTAAGTATTGTGGTCACTACCAAAACATTACTGTCACTACCGAAAATGTGCAGTCACTACCAAAACATGGAAAGTTGTCAAAAATAAAGTAAATTTAATTATCACCTAAGATGTTATAATAGTGTTTTGTTTAATTCATATTCAACTTATTGAATCCTTAACTTTGAAATCTGTATGATAAACTGTATGCCTTCTACAAAGCAAATTTGGGTTCAAAATACAACAAATCTCATAAATTACACTTAAAATAGTATTAAAATTGTCATTGATTTAACCTGTAAACATTTTTTTTAAATAGAAAAAAATATTTAATTACAAGGTTGATGTGAACAAAATCTTAATAGCTCATTATAAGCCTGCTTAATATATGATATATTATTGTGTTTTGGTAGTGACAAATTTGGGGTGTACGAAAATATTCCAGAATTTTCTGAAAATACAATTTAAGAACTAACCGCACAATTACTAGAAATGTATACCTTAGATATTATACAATTTGCATACATGCAAAATTTGTGGGGGAAAAATAAAACATTTGTTTCAAGATGTTTCTAACTCTGACTTTGCACCAATTCTGTAGAATGGTCCATAAATATATAATGTATGTATATGTAATTTCTTTCCCCCCATGAAGTTATGACAGCCAACATTTAAAAAAATATTAATTTAGAATAGAAACATAACACCATTACAAAGGATTTTCATCGCATAATCAGTGTTGATTCAGTTCTTTGAAGTAAATCTACAAAACATTGCAGTCTAAATAAGAAACCCTCATTAAGTCTTCAATTTATGATTGCATGAAGTGTTTGCAAGTCTTCAGAATTCCAAACAGCTTGGCATGAGTCGTTTGAGCAGTACAGTTGCCTTGGAGCAAGCTTGACTTCATTAGCAGGCCAAAGCAAATTGAACATGAAGGACGAAAAACTGTGAGAGGGAGTAAAGCTAAACTGAGTGCAATGAATTCTGGGAAAAGAGTAGGGTGCTGCCACAGAGGAAATCACAGAAGCAGTGAAGTGAATCCGTATTCTGCTGCTGTGCAGCTTGAAATATCAAATGGGTGACATGGCTCACAGGATGGGATCTGTAAACTCACTCGACCCCACTATTACTTCCTATGTGAAACATGATTTATTTTCTTGATAACCAAAAGAAATTGGATGACACACTTCGAACAAAGTGTCCCCACTTTGTTCCTCATGATCAGTTATATAAATATAAAATATCTCATGAACAGCTGAATTACTTTTCAACATGTTTCTGCTCTTCGTTAAAATTCCTGCATTTAGAATTGACTTTGCAAATATATGTTTTAAGTTTTAATTTATTATTTTAATTTCTTTTTTTACATTTTTTTTTAAGTTTTAACTGGTGTATACTTCAGTTCTGTATGGTTTCAGTGTTTTAGTTTTTGTTCTCGATCTTTCCATTTGCCTGTTGTTGATCATTGTTTGTTCCTGATTGTTTTCACCTGTTGTTCCTTGTGTTTCCTCATTACTCCCTGTGTATTTAATGGAGACGACCAATCATGTTGATTTCTGCAGTCATGGCTCCTAAGCGGTCATATTTAAATAATGATTTTGTTATATAGTTGCTGTTTCTCCTGAGATTTGTCCTTAAAGACTTTTATTTTGGATTGCTCTCTTTGTTGCACACTAACTACTACAGTACTACTGTTACATTGCTGCAATTGTTTTGAAAGTCCTGATATTTGTTGAGAGAAATAAGAACTAAGAGTCCCATTCTTCACATTGTATTAATCAGTTATCTGGATTTTACTGTTGACAATATGATATTATCAAGGATTGTTAGGTTCTTCAAAGCTCATTAATAAAATAATTATTCAAAATTCAAATGTTTTTGAAAATAAAATTACAATATTGTATAGTCTACCATTATACAGAGAGTATACATGAATGAGTCTTGCACACATGATGTGCCACGAATCTATTTGAACAGTTTTTTGTCAGTTTTTATGGGAGTGACTTGATGCAAATTGCAATGGCTTATAGAGCATCAAAGGATTTGTCGAAAAATGGAATGGGAACAGTGCATTGTGAGACAATTAAATCGTGTCAATGTTGAGGAATGAAGACATCGTGAACTGGGAGACTATAAAGGCATGCTGGAAGCCAGACGCTAGAAGCGGCAGCTTATGTTTCTTCAGTAAGTGCTGTGAAACAGTCAAGTGTGTTTTTTTGTTGGTGTTGAAATTCCTAATTAGTTCAAAAGTTGAGGGAATCCCACACTTAAAACAACAAGTAATGGCGAGCAAACAAAAATTTAGACTGTAAGTCACTCCCTGCCCTCGATACTTCACAGGCAGGGACACATAGACTCTGTGTGCTGTTTGCAGTATGTGAATTGGATGCAGCAGTCTCTAGCGACACCGGGATTCCGAGCCGGTGTTAGTTCTGTAAGTGTCAATACATTGAATTTGATGCAAGCTGCAAGTGGTATTCAGTGCAGAGAGATAAAGAGTCCGGCCAGAAGAGCATTGCAATAATAATAATAAGTCTGGAAATGACCATGGCCTGTACGAGAAGTTGTGTTTCTTGCTCAGTTAGGAAAGGCCTGATCCTTGTGATGTTGTGTAGTGTAGACATGCATGATTGAGTTGTCTTTGCGATGTGATCTTTGAAGGTCGATTGGTTCTCAAAAAAATACTCCACGAAGTAATTGCTGAGGAGTCTAGATGGTGAAGTCGTCCTGTAGGGTCGGACTGGAAGGAAAATGAGATGTTTAATCTTTGCCAGGTTGAGCTGCAGATGATGCTCTTTCATCCATGCCGAGATGTCCGCCAGACAGCTTGTGATTCACACAGTTACAACTCGTTGAAATGATAGGTAGATCTGTGTCTCATCGGCATAGCAGTGATAGTAGAAAACATGTGCCTGTATGATGGGACCAAATATGGAGAAGAGAAGGGGTCCAAGAACTGAGCCCCGAGTAACCCCAATGATCAGCTGACATTCATTGGAGATCTCCCCGCACCATGCAACCCCAAAAGATTGATCTGTGAGATAAGATTCAAACCATTGAAGTGGAGTTCCTGTGATACTCAGTGAAGAGAGGGTGGAAAGAAGGATCTGACACAGGCATCAGACAGATCAAAGAAAAAGAGAGCTGATGACTTGGAATCAGCTTTTGCACTCATTAGAGTTTTAGATTCTATGTCTTAGATTATGTCTCAGTCTTAGATTCTATGGCCCTTCTTAAAGCTAGACTGGATGATGTCCAACTGGTTATTTTCTGAGAGGAAAGATAATACCTGGTTGAAAACAACATGTTCAAGGGCTCATCCCTGCCCAGAACCATGGAAACTGTGGGCTTGATCTCTGAGGGGGCCAAACTCATGGTATTTTGTCTCTCATCTGAGACCATCTTCCACTCCAGTGCTCTTTCCACGAGGAAACTCTTCACTTCTTGGGGTAGTAGTCATCTGTTAGACCCAATTAAATTATGCCTAACAGTTCTATGTAGTTGCCATTATGACTTTGTAACGGTGGCGCTCTGGAATTATGATTAACTTAATTCTGTGTATAATGTCTGTTTGAGCGCCAGAGAGAAGAAATCTTGTAAAAAGGAAATTAAACCCAGGATAGCTTATACCACCTCTTACACGCTAAGTAAAATATGTTCACAGTCCATTTGTTCAACCTGTTGCTTTACTTAAACTCAAATTATCATATACACCAAATCATATGCACACTATTTACAGTAATTTCACACAGCGATAC
Source organism: Rhodeus uyekii (assembly GCA_037043235.1). Lineage (NCBI taxonomy): Eukaryota > Metazoa > Chordata > Actinopteri > Cypriniformes > Acheilognathidae > Rhodeus > Rhodeus uyekii. Next base: position 5,111,728 of record JAWRVZ010000009.1, read on the forward strand.
TTGTTAGTGGCACTTATCTTGATTTGAGACACAATACAATCAGTACAGGCAAAAAGAAATTATTACACAGTTGGTCATCACTCGGCCGTTTTAAATAAACATAGTACCACACTCAAGATGTCTCCCCATAACCGTTGCTTGAGACATTGGCGTGTGTGTGTGTGTGTGTGTGTTTGTGTAAGTGTACCTGTGGACTTGGAGTTCATGCAGGAGACTGTCTCTATTCCACTGACCACACTATAGAAGACCAGACGATGAACCGGAGAATGACTGCGACCACAGGCCACCGTCATAATACTTTTCCACTCGCTCATAGATTCCCTTTCTTTTGAATGTGGCACAAACCCGTTTGGAAGCAGGTCAGTCAGTTGACAGCGCTTTTGCACAAAGAACCGTTCCGGTAGAATCAGGCTACCAGGGACATCAAATCCAGCATAAATGACTCATCTTCTCTCAGATCATCTCCTGTTCTCAACTAATGTTTTCACCTGCCTGTCTCTTTCTCTCTTTGTCTCACACTTCCTGCCTAAAACTTGCACACCTTTCATTTTAATTAACTCACCACTTCACTCTACTTCCTTCCATGTCACAGGAACTCCTCCCATTTAGCACACTGCATTTTGGGTAATACAGTTCTCTGACTCTGTCACAGTCCCCCCACCCTCTTGAACAAAACATCTCAGTTTCTCTACGGAGATGTGCAGAATTTAAAATCCTAAGAACTCTTCCTCCTCGTCTGAAGTTTCAGTGAATAGATCGAGAACTTTTTGGTTTTCTTGTGCCTCTAATTCTGTGGCAGTTGGAAAACATGGTTTTAAGTTACACACATGCACAGTGGTGACATCTTCACCTGTAGCTTCCAAGGCGATCCGATAATTCACTGGTCCTGTTTGATGTATTATCCGGCAGGGTCGCTTCCATTTTGTTGCAAGTTTAGCAGCAAAATGTTCTTTCGCACTGGATTGTGGAACATTTCTCATCTCATCTCTTTTTCGTTAAAGGAGACATCCTGCCTGTTTTTGTTGTAGTTTCGGAGTTGCCTCGTGACCTATTTTACAATTCTTATTTGCTTCCGTTCACAGTTGACTAAGGTGATGTACTACATCATAGCTAGGTGCATCGGGTGAGAGATCCTTTGGGTCCAAACTGAGCAGGTTTTGTACTTGCCCAATAATTATAACTGCTGCAGATGGTCCTTCTCGAGTTGTTGTCCCAACTGCACCAACTCTTCCACAGTCATTGCCCGACCACGTAGCTGGTTAGCTACATATGGTTTTATGTTTTTTAGAATCAGTTTTACCAGTTCTGGCTCAGTTAAGGTAGGCTTCAATCTTTTGCAAAGTGCTCTATAGGTGAAAGCAAAATCTCTTATGAATTCTTTCTCTCCTTGTGTTCTGATTCTGCCCCCTTCTGTGAGTTCATCTTCATAATCCTCAGAGAGAAAGGCCGTAAGAAATGACTCAAACTCATGCCAGGTAGTTACAGTGGTTCTAGCAACTTCCCACCAATCCCGTGCGGTGCCTTGCAGGACAGTTTCGGAAGGTAGCTGGAATCACTACGTCAGGTAAAGGATGCAAGACAAGGAAATCATGACATTTTGAAAACTGCAGCAAAGGATCGGTGTCATCAGAGGATCTTTCTAAAGTAGGAAAGGTTAATTTGAGATGGTCACTCTTGACAGCTCCAGCATCTACAGAAGGTGACACTTGAATGGAAGCAGGTGAGGTTTCAGTTTCCTTTGATGAATCCACTGTGGGTTTGGGTTTGGCACTCCTTCGTAGTTCATTTATTTGTTTAGTAAGGTTGCCAACCTGGGAAGTGAGTTGTGTGAATTTGTGAGTTAACTTATGATGATTTTTCTGAACAGTTTTCTGGATAGAATAGATATCTTGTTGCATTTCAAGTCGGAGTGTCTCCACCATGGAACTCATTTGACACCAGAAACTTCATTGTCTTAACCATTTGTTTAGCCTCTGTTTCTGTTTGTTTGGCATCTAATAACATTGTGGATATTTTCTGTGTATCACTCTTTCGGCAAGTCTTTTAAATGGGTTTCCTGTTGGGATGAAGTAAGTTTGAATTCACTGGCACGGGTATTTAGAGCAGTCTCTTATTTTCTCATGAGATCATACAGACTTTCCCAATTTCCCTGGACTTGAGCCGTAAGGTGTCCAACCACCGAGGCATGTGTTGGAATTGTCCCAGGTAAATCATACTGAACCCTGGAAGATACTGGTGAAACATTAGGGGGAGTGCATAAGTAGCTTATAGTCCATCAGCAGTTCTCTGATTCTGTCACAACTTACCACATACCTTTGGGTGACATGTTGTTGGTGAGTGACCCTCTAGTTACACATTTCCTACATGGTACCTTGAGGCTAAGGCCTGCAGTATGTCATAAGGTTCCGGCCTGGGATCTATCACTGGCGCTCCAGGGCACTTTCAATGAATAGAGGAATTTCCAGTTAAGTTTCTTATTTAAATTCTCTTTTCCTACGCAACATTTATTCTCTAAGAGCTTCGGTCCATTGTACTGAAGGCTTTCTGTCCTCCCTTCTTGACCATGACCAGGAGCAACAGAATCTGCTGTGTCCAATGTGAGCAATGGACGCTAATGTCCAAAGAGCTGAGGCCTTGAAATGTAAGTCAGATCAATTGTTTTCCTGCTTCGGGGCCCCCAAGGGAGCCCCAGCAACTAAACAGAGAACAAGCAAGTGGATAGTTGAGGCTATCTCGGCCGGATTGCCCTCCACATATGGCAGTCCGAGCCCCACTGAGCTAGGAGTGTGGCTGCTTCTAAGGCTCTCTTGCAAAGTGTTCCTTTCAGAAGTTTGTGATATGGCAGGCTTTTTGTGAGAGAGAGGTCCATTGAAAGAGAATATATCTGTTATGAATCAAAACTTGGTTCACTGAAGAGGAAACGAGATGCTGCGTTATCTTGCCACACCTCCTGTGTGCCTCCTGGCGACTTCACACACTTTTCGGCATGCCTTTATACTTCTGCTAACACTTCCAATGAAGAATTAAAAAAAAAAATTATACAAAGGAAACAATCTTTAAATGTTGACACTCTGTATTTTTCATTAATGATGCTTTTTTTGTGTGGACTATTCAATGTAAAAAAAAAAAATCTACAAGACATCCTGTGATTGGACTTGTCAAGGATGAGGAGCGAGGACTCATTCATAGGAGAAAGTATCATTAATTGAAAAGGAAAACAAAACAGAAACAAAACTGCCCAGAGAAAAAAAAAAAAAAACAGGACTGAAACAGAAACAACACTACTGACAGGACTAGGCAAGGCAAGGCTCATGACACATTATCAAAAACAACGATACAGCACATGACAGTAGACACGAAGGGATTAACTAGCAAAAAAAGGGGATTAATTGAAGGCGTACAGCTGGGGCAAATCAAACTATAAGGAAACAAGACAGGCGAGGTTCCACAATGTCAAGACAAAGCACGGACACATGGCCAATGCGGACAGGCATAGCCACATGTCCACATGAAACAAAGAGATAGCGTGCAGCTAGTGAAAACAGCAACTGCGCACGACACGAAACACAACATGAAAGCACGCGACCGATGTAAACACGAACTGCATGCTAAACAACACGCCTACAAGAGAGCAAAAAAGCTCAAAACCATGCCCAGTCACATTACGCAGAGCGCATGAGGACAAGCAAACACTGACAGCACAAGGACAAACACAGAGATCATGAATGTCTGAATCTCAACACAAAACTAAGACTGAACGAGACCAAATTCTCTGGATTCGACATCATAATCCGCACACAAGATGCTACTCAGACAAGAGAGCGTGTGAATCGAGACACTCAAAGCCACGCACTCCCACAAAGACACAATGAAAGGTCAGTGTCAGAGCTCTGTCAAAAAAACACTAGAAAACAAGACCGAAGTGACAGAACCCTTGTGGTTTGGTTTTCTTAGTATGGTAAAAACAATTCTAGTAGGAACAGTTGTCCCTTCTAAAGTTATTTTGTGAGTGATTTGGCCTGGAGTTCTCAGTTGAATGGTTACAAGAACTTAAAAAAATGAGCGAGTACAGCATTATTTGTATCTGTCTCTTAACTATATGAATTATCTGTATATGTACTCGGACTGGGTGGGACTTAATCCAGAAGTGGGCGGATTGTCTTGAAATGGACGGGCCTTTAACTAGTGTGTTATTTTAAATCATGCAATCATGATATGGTTTAATCAGAGATTGTTATATTGCAGATTAGAAAACAATTTACATGACAACATCAACATTGAGCTTCAGATCAATGGTTTTGATCATGATAACAAAAAAAACGATAACAAAATATATACAGAACAAGTTTTGCAACAATGACTACAACATGTGGCTGCAATTATGAATAAATCATGATTTTTAATAATTATTTTTTGTGTGAAGTCAAAAATCTGGTTAGAGGAAGCAGACGGTTAAAAAAAAAACAAAAAAAACGTCTGACCAAAACCGACGTTTACCAGAACTCTACTGGTTAATAAGTACTACAAACCGAAATAAACAAACCTGAAGAATCCCTAAACGTTAATGGAAAAGACCTGTGGACCTGAGTGACTGAGGGAGAGACAGAGAGAGTAAGAGAGCTGTTATCCTCTCAGTGTTCAGCGTGTGAATGAGCAGAGCGGGACACAGCAAATCTGTATGTCTAGGGGAGGGGCGTTTTGACTAGCTTATCACAGAACACACACACAGTCAGCTACCCAATGAGGATTTTGATTCAATCCGAGCACAGATATTGACTGGTATTACTTGTATAATACTCGTAGTCGCAAAAGTGCTTTATCTGTACCAGATACTTGTTTCAGCTGAGCACAGTAATCTCAGAGAGCTTAATCCAGATATTTTAATTAAATCCGCAAATGTGTTTGAAGAACTATATTATCCAGAGATTGATGAACTGGCAAATGTAAAAATATTTAAGAAGTATAAGCAAGGTATGAAGAATGGACCCTCTGTCAAATATACAGAATGTCAACATTCTTTTCTAAATGGGAAGGAAATTAATAAATTATGAAATAATATGAAATAACTTTCTGCTAAACTTATGTTTGACTAATGGCACTCTTCTATTATGTGGTTCAGATACATTTCTTTTAAATACAATGCGGGAAATTTCTGTTTCAAGTCCTCACTCCAACCATGATAACTAAGTAAAATTATCACACAGTTTGCATGAGTGACATAATGCATAACTCATGAAGGCATCCATTGTACAATGTCTATTGTCTCTTTTCCTCTTTATATGATATAGCAATTTTAAGATTCTGAATTTGTTTTCAGCTTATTTCAAGCACTTTTATTGCTACAGGACACTATCAGATGTAATTTAGCTCTGAAAATAACTGTGATGGGATTGGTATTGCATCTGCCCTTTTGTAGAGGATGTGATTCCTGGAGCCTCTCTGTCTACGGAGAGGTAAATCATATCTGCTTGCAATGTTTGGATGAAATTCAGTTCAATTCTCATTTGGACTGTGTTTGTCTGACAATCAATATTACAAAATGTTTTATACCAACCAAGTTTAAAGAACTACCAATCAAACTAAATAAGAGTAAAATCCCAGAGGTTACCACACATGAAAATGACCAAATGCTATTTGTTTCCATGTGAACTGATTTCTTACAGCTTTAATCAATAAATATTCTGGATTGAACCACCTGACGTTTTTGCAGAAATGGCTGCCCACCATAGCAAAAATGAAATGACAGGTAGTATGTCACAACCATCAATGTGAACAAAACAATTGGATATTGATTGAAACACTTGCTTCTGCACATTTTTCTCCAGGTTTTACTGTTTGTTCAATTGAGATACATTTTTGTGAAGGTCAAAGCGGCATTGCAAAGGGTCATGAAACTCATTTGATTGAGATGGATCAAAGAAATAATTGAAATAATTAAACTAATATTATTTACTGATTGATACACTGAAGGAGGAAAAAAATACTGGAAAATCTGTATGCATCCCTTTTCCATTCAACTGTTAATTGTTACAATGACGAGCTGCCCGTTGCCGATCCTGTCCGCCTGTCCTGATGTCTGCCTGGTATTTCGCTCGTGATAGTTCTCTGCCTGCCCTGACTTCCCCACCTGTACGATTACTCTAATAAAAAAAAATGCATTTGGATCTCTGTCTGAGTGTCCGTCCGGTATAGTAGACTTCGCCAGCACAAGATCCAGCTGTCTTTTCCCACCGGTGTTCAACCATATCTGATCAAGCCAGTCAACCCATTAGCCCAGCCATGGCAACGAGAGCGGTGGATTTGTCTTATTCTGTGGCAGCTGTACGAGCCTGGAGGCTGCACAGAGCTGCCACCCCAGAGCCCGAAACAAACTGCTCATCAGAGCCAATCACCCCAGCCATGGCCCAAAGAATGGTGATTTTTTTTTTTTTTTGCTGTGGCAGCAGTACAAGCCTGGAGGCTTCACAGGGCTGCCGCCCCAGAGCCCGCAACGACCCATCAGTCAGCGCTAGAGGTACCGCTTCCTGCCCTATCCCACCCTTTATCATCTATGCTCTTGTCTTCGTCTACCAGTCCTCCAGCCCAGTCTCCGTTGTAGATCGTCAGTCCTGTGCCTCCCCTGGAAACGTCCTGCCGTGATGTGAAGTCACAGGTCCTGCCGCCTCCAGCCTCATCTGCAGTTGAGGATCCCTTGGCTCCGCCTCTGGCCTCGGATCCATTCACTAGACCTTGGCCCATTGACCTGTCGGCTCAGTCCTAGCTCCTCCCACCAGCGGCTCCACCGGGTTCCTTGCACCTTGGGCACCACCATGTCTTTCGCTTCCTCACGCGGGGGAGTAGGCTCTGTTGCAATGAAAAGCTCCCAAATACACACACACACACACACACACACACACACACACATACACACACATATACAATACAATACAATACATATCCCAGAAACCCACAGCTTGAACTGATTTCCACACCAGCTGACATGCATCATTCTGGACTATAAAAGACTCTATCATTCAGACTCTCATCACGAAGTCTTGTTTTGCTGCTGTGAACATTACTGAGCATTTTACCTGTGTCTGATCTTCCTGTTGCCGACCCTGATATCTCCTGTTGCCGATCCTGTCTGCCTGTTCTGATCTCTGCCTGGTATTTTGCTCATGATTGTTCTCTGCCTGCCCTGACTTCCCCGCCTGTACGACTACTCTTCTTAAAAGACATGCATTTTGATCCCTGCCTTAGTGTCCGTCCGTTATAGTTCATGGGCTCCAAAAGAACAAAATGCTAAATTTCAAATCTTTTAAAGTCAAAGTACAGCTTTGAGTTATGAACAAACTGAACTTTATTAACATTTGTTTATAAAAATATTCATTGATATGGAGAACAACAGTTGAGTTCTGGAGGTAAAAATCACAATTATTTTATATACATCACATCATATATATATATATATATATATATATATTTTTTTTTTTTTTTAATCTGTCTGATTAGTTGTGTATACAAACCAATAAGACTTTGTTTCTTTATTAAAACACATTCTTGTTCATTTTTTTCTTTTTTTCAAATTTTAAATTTTTCCTTCGGATCAAAGTTTGTAAACTTGTGACTGACCTGATTACTGGTTGATTTAGTTCATGACTTATAACTCATTAAAAGAGACTTTAAAATCCTTGTGGGAAAAATGAATGGAAAAAATACTTATGGAACCAAGGCCATTACAGCACTCCGTAGTTATATAGTGCTAGCAATGGTAAGGACATGAGTTTGATTTCTTAAAAATGTATGAAAGACCTTGAATCCAGTGTACCTTAAGTCGCTTTGGATAAAAGCATTTGCCAAATGCATAAATGTAATATTAATGAAACTGTCAAATGGAAAAGAGCTGTGTGAATATTCTTCCTTTTTTATATATACAGGTTTGCAACGACATGAGGGTGAGTAAATGATAACAGAATTTTCATTTTTAGGTGAACCAGTCCTTTAACGTCTTTGACATTCTCATGTCCCAAACCTATTGTTAGCATCCGATGGGTCTGATGGCATGTCAATAAGGTGAAAAGACGACACACAGAAATATTTAATAAGATGAAACAAAGACACTCATGTGAGGAAAGAGACCTAGTTATCTTTCAAACCACGATGACACAGAGGCAGTCATGGATGGCAAGAATGAGTCTCGGTCACGGAGCTAAATTGAGGCTGATTCTATGCTTTGATGAGACCACAGTGAGGTTAGCGTCCACGTGTGTGAGAGTCCACCGGTGTTTGAGAAAATGGAGGCAGGAGAGTGCGGTCTCATTGCTGCAGGGTCCAGGGAGAGTGTGGCACGTAGTAATGTGCGGCTGAAAATGCTGACGCGCTATGCAAGGTACTTTGGTGGACACACAGGGAAAAAGAGAAATGGAGGGATGGTTCAATCACAGGGGCCTCAGAGCAGAGACATGATGAATCCACAGTGCTGGAGGAGAGAATGACCATTGATGCCTCAGTCGCAGAATATGTGTGTGGCAGCGTCTCATTTTCATCTCTCAGGATACATCATTTACACAGTGTCCAATCATTATTTTTGTTAATTTCCCAAAGGAATTTATGGAGGAAAAGATAACACATTTCAGTGTGTTTTGTGGTGTTGTGGTAGAAATATCTTGCGATGTCCTTGACCTGGTAGTCAGGGTGGTAAATTTGACCCCATAAGGCACCTGACAGTAACACTAAAATTGTCAGATTTATTTGTCTACTATGCGGTTTTTCTCTTCCAGTGGCCTCTGAGATGATAGCCTTTAAACCATTTCAATCAGACTGGTTTCACCTTGTAATGTTTTGTAATATGGTATGATGCTCCTTTTTGCTGAAATGAACCTTCACAGTAGATGGAAGCAACAAAGAATGGATGGATGCTTCATAACTAAGTTCATATAAAGGTGGTGCATGTCTATCTATTCTATCCAGTTTAATGTGTAGAAACTCCAATAAGTAGACTTCTCTTTGGCCCTTACAAAACATTACTTCAAGCGCATTTCATAGCATCTTCTACCCAATGAGGTTACAACAAGCTGTCTAGCTGGGAAATCAGTACAACAGTGTTTTGACACTAAATATCCCATTAACTTTATCCATAGGAAAAGTAATGCTTTGCTATAACTTACAAAGAGCCCCAATATTATGGATTGAATTGTATATGCATAATTATAAAACCTAACCATCAAATTTACTAAATTAAATGTTCATTTTACTCCAGTATTACAGGTTCTGTGTCTGTACCATTTAACGTTGTGGTGAAGAGTAGACCCTATATTGAGGATTGGAGAGAGACACACATACACACACACACATATATATGTTATTGTTTCACTTCATGTGTCCCTTCGGTGTTCCCATCCTCTGATGTTAGCCACTCCCCCTTGTTTGGTATTCAGCTGTTCTGTGTTATCCTACCTATTTTATTCCCATGTTCTCCCTAGTCGTGGTCTCTTGTTGATCCCGTATCGTGCCAGTGTGTGGATGTCTGCCCTGTTAATTAAACTGTTTATTTCTGCCGAATTCTCCGTGTCTCTGTCGTGGTTCTCCGCATCGCACACCAGCACCATCCAAATCGTGACATATATATATATATATATATATATATATATATAGATAGATAGATAGATAGATTGATTGGCAACTATTATACATAGCTTTACTTGAAGCAGTGGGTGCACACTTTAGTACAATAAAAGTGTCTGCTAATTATGTTATTAGTAGTATTATTTATATTTATTACTTATTATTAGAGGCCCAATTTCTTTTACGACCGCTAGGGGTCAGCCATAACAGATGGAAGAGAGAGTTGAAATACCAGAGAGGTAATCAAAATGAAAGTTTTATTTACAATAAAGGGTAAAACGTCAGGGGTTGACAAGGCCAATATAACAAACCAAACAACTCTCTTTTTAGAACTAAATAACCTCAACGAAAAATAAAGGAAAACCAAAATACAATAAACTTTAACACCCATCAACATAAAACAGATACAAAATGAGATACAAACAAAAATGCCATCAAACCCCCTACCACCCTGAGATGAACAAATCAAAAAGATATTTACAATACATTTACAAAGTATCAGCGAACAATACGGAATCAGCAAACAAATCGTGGTCAGACAGGCAATGGTCGGAAAACAGAATTATCGGATACAAAAACACTAACAAACTCACAGTCTCACGAAACACTGGAAACTGGCATGGAGTGCTACTGCTAGATATCAGTTAACAGTAAGAGATTTGAGTTAATTTAAGGATTCAGGTTAAGAGCTTTATGCAGTCTAGGTTTTATGGTGGTTCAGATTTGAGATTCAAGTTTTAGTGGAATTCAGATACATTTCTGTATGGTGGTGGTTCTTGGTGACACTTGTGTAGTGCACAACAAAACAAAAAATAGAAAGTTAACAACTGTGCATTCAATCCAAAACTGTCACAGTCTAGTCTAGTTCCTTATGTTTGTCCCTCTTGTGTTGCCGTAGCTGTCTTATTAGTTTTATTACCCGTTTAGTTTCACCACCTGTTTGTATTTTCCTAATGTATTTAATCCTCCTGTTTTATCATGTCTTTGTCAGTGATTGTCAATGTTTGGTGGTGGTCGTGGTTGTTCTGAGTTTCTCCCTCCGAGGTCTAAGTTTGCACCTTCCAGTGCCTTTTGTTATCCAGTTTTATAAATAAAGTGTTTTTTTGTTTGTATCCGCTTCTCCTGGCGTGTTCTACAACACACCCCTGCACCCGGTGCCTTACAGAATCACTGACCGGGTTTTTTGTCGCCCATAAGACAAGCACGCTGTTATGGAATTCGCCACCTCTCCTGCAGCAGAAGCACGCCACTCTGCCGCAACGCCCGCTATTTGTGGGGATGACTCTGCGCCCGCTGGAGCGCAGCTGCGCCCGTTGCTCACCAGAAAGGGTCTGCTCCAGCGCTCCCGAGCTTCGCGGCCCCGCCAGCGCTCCCGAGCTTCGCGGCCCCGCCGGCCGGCTATGAACTGAGTTTGCCCGCGGCTGGCCTCCCTATTTTCCCGGGTCTCTGGATCCGTCCTGACCCTCAAGACTACCCAGACCTCCCTATTTTCCCTGACCTCTGGGCCTTCCCTGATCCCCGGGACCTCCAAGACCCCAAAGATCTCCCAAGCTTCATGGACCTCTGGGACTTTTGGGTCCTCCCTGATTCCCCAGAGTCTCCGCTGATCAAGCCGACCCTCTCAGACCTCCCAGACCTTCTAGACCTCCCCGAATCCGAGGCACCAGAACTCCCACCCAGCCTCCCTCTCCCACCACCTCTACCCAGCCTGCACCCATCCCCATCTCTGCCTGTGTCCCGCTTCCCCACTCTGGCCCCCCCCAACACTGTGGAGCCGTCATGCGTCGGCGGTACACCGGCATCGTGGGGCACTGAGGCTCCACCTACGACCTCGGTGCCCCTCATTCCACCTCGGCCCGTCGACGCATCGTCAGCGCCTCCACTCCTCACACCCTCAGGCCCATTGACATCCCTCAGCCTTTCCTCTCCTGCGGGCTCCCTCGTCCTACCGGTGTCCCCTTGGTCAGTCGTCGCCTGGCCTCCTCCTCTGGCGTCGGCCGGCTCCTCCCTCCCCTCAGGTCCCCCTACGTCCTCTGTCCCTCCTCCTCCGAGTTAGTCCTCGGGCCTGCCGCTGGTTCTTCGGAGGTTCGTCACTCCAGCTCTTCCTCGGCCTCCGGAGCCAGCGGCGTCACTCGGGTTCCTAGGTCCATCGGCTCCACCATGGACTGACTCGGGTGCCTGGCCCCTGATCCCTCCTGCACCACCATGGACTTTCTAGTTGTTTGGACTCTGTGCCATGTTCATTGTTTTGTTCAGTCCTCCCCCTGGTCCCCCTCCCTCCCTCCGCTGTCGACCTGTTTAGGTGGGAGGTCGCGCCTTCCGGGAGGGGGAGCTATTGTCACAGTCTAGTCTAGTTCCTTATGTTTGTCCCTCTTGTGTTGCCGTAGCTGTCTTGTTAGTTTGATTACCCGTTTAGTTTCACCACCTGTTTGTATTTTCCTAATGTATTTAATCCTCCTGTTTTATCATGTCTTTGTCAGTGATTGTCAATGTTTGGTGGTTGTTCTGAGTTTCTCCCTCCGAGGTCTAAGTTTGCACCCTCGAGTGCCTTTTGTTTTCCAGTTTTATAAATAAAGTGTTTTTTGAGTTTGAACCGTTATCATCGCGCTCGGTGTGTTTCCGTGTTTCACACACACATCAGCCTCGCTTGATAACAAAAACACAGCAGAAAGAAGCCACAACAAAAAACGGAAATGCTCCCACTATATCCTTCCTCGTCACTATAGATGGTGTGTTAAAGCTACTGATGTTTTGGTAGAAATAATGTTCAAACGAAATCTAAATTTTGAACATTTGTGTCATTTTGTCATGCGTGCGTGCAGGAGAAAGGCAAGAAGACGACGAAAGTAGATTTCATTTTATTTATTAAACAACAAGATGAGTCCTGGGGCATATTCTTCGTAGCTCGCTAACTCACTTAGCTGGATTAGATTGTTGATGATTTCGCATGATCTTGGATTGTTCGGTTCTTTGACGCTCATCCGGGACTTGTTGTCATAGTAACAGGTGCGTTGAATTGAACCTGCTCAGAGCAGGTTTACTTCATCACTAGATCATGATCACTAGATCATGGCTTTATAAGCAGAGGTGATATGGGAAGTTTGTCGCAGTAATGTCCTGTCTGTTTTTACAAGAGCAAACTGTTGCTGAAGGTGCAATATATATACATATACACACACACATATATATATATATATGTGTGTGTGTGTGTGTATATATATAAATTATAGTTTTTTTACGTGAGGGTATAATGTGTCTAGCTAATTTAGATACAATTGGTCGTAGTCGGGCGACAACAAAAGCTCAAACTGTGTGCATTGCCTTCCGCTACTTTGTAAGTGGCACGTTCCTTTACACTGTTGGAGATGCGGAGGATATTGAGAAAAGTGCTGTCTGTCGTGTCATTCACAAATTTACCTGGCACTTTGGGTGTTTTTTGGTTTATACAAGCCGCTGAAGACCCCAAGTTGTTAAAGAGATTTCTTTCTTTTTTTTCTCTATTGCAGGTACAATATAATTGATCATAGAGATTATGAAATTATGACTATGCCAGTAGATTTGATATGATTGTCCCCAGGATTGCACAATTTAGTTTATCTTGTTTTAAGCTGGTCATCTGTTGCCTGTAAAATGAAGTAAATAAACCATGCATGGTCATCAATGGTACTTTGTGTTTATTAGTGTATTTTACTAACTTTAAAGTTCCTTTTGAAGCAATTCAACCTCAAGTCTGACTTTTCACTTTATTAGTTCTTAAAATTCTATTTCATTAATTAACTTTTTTTTTAATTATTATCATTTTAAAGAATATTTTTGCATTTTACTTGTTCCCAAGTTCCAGTGGGTGCTGCGGTGGCTCTACTATAATAGAGGATTATGAAATACAATTAATATAAGACAATATAATTTCACACACAATCACTAGGCTACTCACAAATTTAATTTGTCGCCAACTTTTTTCCTGGCTTTTGCAGCCTTTGAAGAGTTTCCTTGTGTTTTAATTAAACACTTAAATTCAGCAATGCGTTGCCAAGACACACTGCGTGCTCTTTTAGCATGCTCGCTGACCAATCAAAATGTCGCTGATCAGGGTTTCTACAATCGCTATATATCCCTTTTTAAGCCAGCACATGAATACTCAATCATCTCAGATAACTCAATCCAGCTATACTAATCATCAACAATAGAAGAAGAACCGAATCATCCAGATCATAGTTAGCACGATTATCTCATCTCAGGTGTGTCATCTAATCTTGGATGTCGTAAGCAAGGTATGAAGAATATGCCCCAGGTTACACACAACACAGGGCCAAGAACAGACACAAACTAAGACCAACACAAGACTTAAATACACAGAGGATGATTAGGGAAGTGGGAGCATCTGACAAGACTGATGAGGTAATTAGTGCAAACACAGGTGAGACAGATGATATGAGGAGTGAACAAAAGGGGAGTTAACAGGTAAAAATCACATCCACTAAGACAGGGATGAAAGAATCGTGACACATTTAGCGTAGTACCCATTGTTGTGTCTGTAAATTTGTGAAAAAAGCAGCTATGCAAACTAGTTTTTAATTTTTATGCAAAAAACATATAGAACTGGTGGTTGGAGTCACAAGGTAAAGAAGAATATAAGTGCGACATTTATTTTATTGTGAACCAAGTTCACAGCAACTGAGAAACTAACAATACTTATTAACTAAGCACACCTGAACAGAACTCAATCAATCACCATTGAGACAGAGGACAGGGGAAAACTCAATTAATAAAGACATGTACATTAGTGATGGCGAGATGAAGCCCCATGAAGCGTTGAACCTTTTCAGCCAAATGGTAAAAAAAAGGTTCATTTCTCGAAGCCTCATTTGCTCATAAAACCATCTAGTGGCCAAAGAGTATAAAACAATCATTGGTTTAACAATCAACAACAAAACATTACAGATGTGCCTGATGTGGTGTGTGAAACACTGTGTATTTAAAATGTGTTTGTTCTTGTGGTATATAATGATTGTACTAACATAACTTTGAAATAAATGTATTGGCTTGAAATTGATGGGACTATCATCTATTTCCAACTATTGTTGGATTGTCTGTGTTTTTATAATTTGTCTGAAACCATGTGTGCTGCCGTTTTTTAACCAGGTCTCCCTGGAAGAAGAAATTATGATATCTCAATGGGATTTTCCCAGATAAATAAAAGATAAATAAATAAATCAAATGTATGTAAATTAATTGTTTGGTCATAGGCAGACCTGGGAAAATTATAATAAGTGTCTGGGTTTAACTGAGCAGAAGACAGTGAATGTGCTTGTGTATCTTGGAGTGTGATTTTTGGAAACAAGAAAAATAATAAAGAGGATATACTTTCTAAGTTTTTATCCAAATATATTATTTTTCAACTGTTTTAGGGCTAAGACGATTTCTTTTCTTTTTTTGACAACTTATCCTGCCTTTAAAAACACCATTTCACAGGGCACCGATGAAGCTGGACAACATAAGAACGTTTGCACTAGACCAACTTTCTAAGCTTTCCCTAATACAGTCTAGTCTTATAATAATAATAGCAATATTATATATAATAATAACACTACTACTAATATAGGCTATACATATTATATACATGTGTGTGTGTATAATTACATATTATACTTTATTGTAACGTTAGTTTTTAATGTAAAAAATAATAAAACAACATTTCTAGTCAAAAAATAAAAACCCGCCAGTTGCATCAAAAACCAGCACAAATTTTTATCAACCACCCCAATACATTTTTCCACGGTCGGATGTGACCAAAAGGAGCCCAATCTGGCAAAACAGCACAAGGGGCGTGAGGTTTTGAACCACCTTTATCCGGAAGCGATACTCAGAATGAAGCAATGACGTCTTCAACAGAAACAGAGGCCTCGTTTGTCATCGTCACGTGATTTTCGCGGAAACGATACACGCCTCGAATCGGGTCTTCATCTGGAACTCCCCTTTTTGCTCGACACAAGCTCCGGAGCCTCGCTTCAGATGTCCCATCACTAATGTACACCAAAACTGAGAGAACACTAACCCAACTCCAATCCCAATTGAGACAACAAAACAAATATTGCATTTTTTTTAACAGTAAAAATTGTCATGTATTTATATTTGTCCCTGTCTGCTTTCACTGATGCTAACTAAGTTTCTTTGAGAAAAATGTTTCAAACGTAACTCTTTCAAAGTTCTGCAATTACAGCTGGATGTTGCATCCAAGTTAAAGCTGCCATCTGTTTAGACACTACTTTAAAGCAAGTCAAAAGATAAAGGTACCAGGGCCAACACCTTCTTACTTTGACACCACTTTTTATTTAAAAACTTGTCAAGTTGTGTTTCCTGCGTACCTGCTGTGCCATCTCACCATTTCACCACACTCCACCTCCTTCAATTCTTACTCACGTCCTGGAAATCGACATTAAAAAGAGCATCAACAAGACACAAATTGTTTCCTAAAATCCCTATTGCAGTAAAACTGCAATAAAGTTGTTAAGGCCTTTGAAGGAGGTCATTAAAATTTGACAGAATGATAAATTCCTTCACAGAAATGCCACTGCAAACTTGTAGGTAAAATACAACCATTAAATTATTAAAATCATTTGCTACAGGGATGCTAGGTGCTAATCAGTGTGACAGTCATTAACCAAGACACGATCAATCATCTTTTCACTTTAAGCAAGAAGGACTTAGTTTTTGTTGTACAAGGCAAGCGATAGGCTATTTAATTTCAAGGGCTTATCGACAAAGATGTACATCAAAGAATGAAACCATAAAAGCACAAATGTGACATGCAAATGTGAACGGTGACCCCAATGTTCTGGCCTTCATCAGTTCTGTTAACAAGAATTAATACCTCAGTCATTAAAACAGATTATGAATGATGCAACAATGCTAATGGAAATAAATTAACAAGCAAATACAATTAGTGGCCTATAATGACAAGAGGGCTCTTGAGTGAATGTGGTCTATAAGCCATGGCCTGGGTAATGACTGAGCAAGTCTTACATGTAGCTACGGCACCAAAAATTTCTTCTTTTGTTGTTTGAAACAGCAGGTTTTTTCCCCCCAAGAGATGGTTTATATTTATACAATCACATCATCAAAGTGGCCAAAATCAAAAAAAACAAAAAAAACATTATTTGTCATTGAACCCTAGATGTGTAACGGAGAACAAAACAAGTGATTCAGCAGTACAGGAAGATTTATTCACAAGTTGTTGAAACTGCAAAGGATGAGCAGCAGCCATATAACCTTGAACCCCAAGACTTGTTGCCCACTGAAGCTAAGCAGGGTTGACCCTGATTAGTACCTGGATGGGAGAACTGGGAAAAATAGGTTGCTGTTGGAAGAGGTGCTAGTGAGGAAAGCAGCTGATGCTCTCCCTGTAGTCTTTTATGGGTCTTAATGCCCCAGTATACTCTACTATACTGTAACAAACCCCGTCCTTGGGATGAGATGTTAAACCAAAGTCCTGACTTTCTATGGTTGTTAAAAATCCCATGCCCTTTGTAAAGAGTAGGGGTTTGACCCTGGCATCCTGGCCAAATTTGCCCATTGGCCTTGATCCATCATGCAAAGAAATCAATAGAACAAAACACTATCTAACTCACTGAAACTAAACCTACCTAGAAAGAAAAATGTAGAAAGAAAGTCTTCAACGTCCCCAGACGTCGTATCTTCTCTACACTTACTAACTAAACAAAATTACAATAAGTGGCGCATGTCCCTAAACTATTCTGTATAAACAATTGTTACGACCCCAGTCCAGGGGAAACAGGGTGTAACAAATTATATCGAAGACCGAGGTTTTCAACTTAAGTCCTTTTATTCAGGAACGGTCTTCGTTATAAAGCACACAATAACATCTCAAGTTCACAAACAAAAAGGCCGTGGTGTCTACTGCGTCGGCTCATCATTTTATACTGTTCCTCACTTCCGATACTGGTTCGCCGTCTGACGTTACACGCGCTCATCCCGCTCCTCTGAGATGATTAACAGCAACCGCGACCAATCAGCGCTCAACTGTTATTAAATGAAGAGACAAGCAACTGAGAACGGCATGGAAAAACTCACACAAGGAACAAAACAAAGAAACGAACCAAAAACGTTAAAAGTGCTTTGAGTGCAAAGAAATGCACTATATATAAATGTAACCAATTATTCAGCAGGTGAGTCAAAGTTCAATGCAATCCAACCGACAATCACACTTAGCTGAAAGGTTTAATTATTTTGTTGGTTGACCACAGAAGGATGGCACTGACGGCGTCAGGTAAATCAGTGTTTTTCAACCACTGTGCCATGGTACACTAGTGTGCCGTGAGAGATCGTCAGGTGTGCCGTGGACAATTATTCAATTTCACTAATTAAAAACTAATTAATCATACTTTTCCTCTTTGGGTTTATTTGATTCCCTTTCAAGACACTTTGATAAGAATGGCTGTATATTGTTAATATAGGCTACAGAGTTTCATTATTTAACATTTTCGTTTTGTTGGTGTGGCTTGTGATATTTTTTATTTTTTTCAATGAAATTATGTACCTTGGCTCAAAAAGGTTGAAAAACACTGAGGTAAATACACTCTCTTGGAAGGGACTAAAGAAACCAGACAGGATGTGTGGAACTGGTGAGTATTTAACCAACTCATGATGATGATGATTTGGGTGATTGTGATCAGATGGGTGGAATCGTAGGACCTGATTCAAAGGATGTATTGAGAGAATCAGTGACATCCAATTTGCTTTAAAGGTATGCGTGTGCATCTTGCCTTTAAAATAGATACTATTAGGTTTAATATTTTCCTTTTAACTCTGGACTTGTGTGTGCATGCGTTCTTGTAGAGTTGTACTGTATATGTTGTGGTTATGTGTGGACTTCCAGCTATTATGAGATGGATCAGTGCACATGGACACAGTGATGAATGAGAGATATGCATTGTGGGAGGCTATAAATCAATTTCTCCTCCTTTCCTTTTCTCTTTTTCTGACTTGTTCGAGGAGAGTAGTCAGATGAAACTCTCATGGCTAAATGGACACCCTCACCCAAGACAACCTACACTTCCTGTTTCCACTCTCTATTAGTCTAACATACTCCAGTACAGCACCATAGTTACCAGTGGCATTTGGTGAACTACTCTGCTTTATTTTTTCTAAAGCAAAGTAAAATAATAAGTCCAAGCTCAATTACATGTTTGCAAAGTTTCAATAATAACTTTTTTTTTTTTTTTTTATCGCTTAAAAGCTCCTCACTCACAGTTTATTTAAATTCTGACATGATCGAAAATGTTGATGTGGGTGAAATCTTTACTTTTCAATTAGCCTCCACATTTCCACTGGTTTGCCTATTGGTCAATGGGAATATTTATCAAATTGAGAAGATAATCTGTCCATGATTTCACTGTCCAGATCGGTGCCATCACGATTACCCCTTCAAGGTCTGCCAGAAATCTTGGAGTGATCTTTGAGGACCAGCTGACCTTCAAGGATCACATTGCAAAGACAAAGATTGTGCAGGTTTGCACTGTACAACATCAGGAGGATCAGTCCATTCCTAACTGAGCAAGCTACACAACTTCTGGTGCAGGCCATGGTCATTTCCAGACTGGACTATTGAAACGCTCTTCTGGTTGGACTTCCTGCAAGTGCAATCAAACCCCTGCAACTGATCCAGAACGCAGCAGCTCGTCTGGTCTTCAACCAACCCAAAAGGACACATGTCACTCCATTCTTCATCTCACTACACTGGCTCCCTCTCTCAGAACGCATCAAATTCAAAGCACTTACTCTTGCATGCATAACTTACACAAACTCAGCACCTTCATACTTCCACTCATTGGTACAACTCTACACACCTACCAGAAACCTTCAATCAATCAACGAGCGACGACTGGTGGTTCCATCACAGAGAGGAAAAAGAACGATCAGAAGAACATTTTCATTCACCACCCCGGGCTGGTGGAACGCCCTCCCTGCCCTCATCCGGATTCCAGATTCCCTGTCCAAGTTTAAAAGACTACTAAAAACGCACCTCATGAGCACCTGACATGACACGCACACACACTCACTCACTCACAAAAAACACACAAAAAAACCCTCTTCCTTTCTCCATTTCCCCATGCTTGTGCTACTTGTGTTCAGAATGTTTTAAACTTTGTGTTGTAAGCGCTCTTATGTGTTTTTGTATCCTTTGGACAAATAGCTTCTATACTCCTCAAATTGTAAGTCGCTTTGGATAAAAGTGTCTGATAAATGAGTAAATGTAAATAATCAGCCAAACACAATGACGTGGAGGCATTGGCCCCTCTCGTGTAACTTGTCTGATTTGAAATGATTCATGTACTATAGCTTGCTCAAAACGTCATTGATATGTAACATGTAGTCACTACAAACAAAACTGTTTTGTGAAAAAACTGAAAGTGCATTACAGCTGCCATCAGGGGGTGAATACCGACTGTCACATCTGGAGGACTCATACGGTGAAACAGACACTTTAGACTTGATCCGCATATTTTCCGCTCTTCAAGAAAACAAACCACTCAAATGAACCTGGTTGACTTGCATGGAGAACTCCACTTCTAAATACATCAGTCAGACAGCATGAATGATTCATTTAATGGTTTGAACCTCATTTCTTCCCACTGTTTTTTCTCTTGACCTGCCAGCTGAAAGCTGAGCTCCCACTATGTCTAGGTCTCCATTTCCAGAGAGAATATTGG
Source organism: Rhodeus uyekii (assembly GCA_037043235.1). Taxonomy (NCBI): domain Eukaryota; kingdom Metazoa; phylum Chordata; class Actinopteri; order Cypriniformes; family Acheilognathidae; genus Rhodeus; species Rhodeus uyekii. Next base: position 5,132,061 of record JAWRVZ010000009.1, read on the forward strand.
CATTTTAAATGGACTAATTACACAGGAGGTGTGTGTACAGTAGCTGTGAGCAAATAGATATTCTTGGAAAGTATGACCATGATGCTCAAAATCCTGCAATTGGATGCAGAACATCAAGACCTCAAGTTTTGACCTGTTGCCTCCCACAGCTGTTCAATGTGTCTGCTGTGCCTCTGAAAAAGACACATTCACTCTCAATGATTTATATTATTAAAATTAATACGATATTAAAATACAGATCTTTTAAAATACACCATTTTGTTATATTTTGTTAACTGAGATTATCTGGTTTAGATGCTCATCAGTTAAATGACAAGTATGCATACATGTGAACCCGCTACACATGATAAAGGAAATACTTTTAGTTCTGTACAGTAATTCAATTGTAATATAAACCTAAAAATGTGATGCGACTGTTAACTTAAATTGTCTGTTGAGAATAGATAGCTGTGATGTTTTGGTATTGTCTATATTTGATGTGTGTAATGTTAAGATACAATGACAGTGATTTGCAAGAAGTGAAAGGGAAATTGGTTAAGGGAAAAGATTACACAAACAGGTTGATATTCAGTTTTGGATAACAAAATTCAGTTTTCAGAAATGTTTTGCATTAACGCATGTTTTGTATTTATTCCCTTGTGTATTGAAACAAAATAAAAATAAAAATTCACAAATTGACACAAAAACTCCAAAAATTAGGACAAAATTACTGGTACCCTTGATTTGTTCGCACACCGCTGCAATCTGACTGAAATCAATCACTTCCTATAACTATCAATACGATTCTTACAGTTCTCACCCGGAATTTTGGACCATTCCTACTTAGCAAACTGCTCCAGGTCTCTCATGTTCACAGCATTTTTAACATCTATCCACAGCTGGTCAATGGGATTTAGATCCGGAATCATTGCAAGCTACTTCAGAACTCTCCAGCTCTTTGTTTCCATCCATTTCTAGGTGCTTTTTGAAGTATGTTTGGGGTCATTGTCCTGCTGGAAGACCTCGGATCTCGGATCTAAACCCAGCTTTCTGACACTGGGCCCTACATTGCGAACCAAAATCCTTTGGTAATCCTCAGATTTCATGATGCCTTGCACACCGTCAAGGCACCCAGTGCCAAAGGCAGCAAAATAACCCTAAAGCATCTTTGAACCTCCACCATAGTTGACTGTAGGTACTGTGTTCTTTTCTTTGGAGGCCTCATTCCATTTTCGGTAAACAGTAGAATGATGATAGTGCTTTACCAAAAAGCTCTATCTTGATCTCATATGTCTCGTATATCCACAACAAGTTTTCCCAGAAGGATTTTGGCTTACTCAAGTACATTTTGGCAAACTGTAGTCTTGCTTTTTTATGTCTCTGTGTCAGCAGTGAGGTCCACTAGTGTTTAATTTCATTCAAATGTCGACAAATAGTTAGCATGGATGCTTATGCACCCTTAGCTTGCAGGACAGATTAATTTCTTTGGAACTTGTTTGGGGGCTGCTTATCCACCATCAAGACTATCCTGTGTTGCAACTTTTCATCAAAGTTTCTCTTCCGTACACGGCCAGGGAGATTAGCTACAGGGCCATGGGTTATAAACTTCTTGATAATGTTGTGCACTGTGGACAAAGGAACATCTAGATCTCTGGAGATATTTTTCCTCAGTCCCCCTGATTTTGTCCAGCACATTTTTGGAGTTTTGTGTGAAAACATGTCAAATTTGCTTTATTACTCCATTATTGTTTGTTTTGGTCCACTATACACAAAGGGAATAAACATGTGTATAGCAAAACATGTGTTAATGCAATATTTTTCTGTGAGCAATACTTGGTTTTCGTGAAATATGTGTATGTTACTCCAAGTCTAATTTAAACCTGAAAGATTAGATTAATTGATTAGATTAATCCTAGATTAATTTGAAGTATGTATGTGTGTGTGTGTGTGTGTGTGTATATATATATATATATATATATATATATATATAAAATTATTAAAAAAAAATGCTTCAGAAATATGTCTGATATTTATTATTTAAAAAAAAAATTAAATACAAACGTTTGGGCTAACATATAATCACAAATGTTCCACTATAATTAATGTATTTAGTATGAGCAATTAGAAATGGTTAAATCTCTAAATATAACATGTATGCATATATAATATGTAAAAATTCATGACAAAGTTTGCTAACCCCTAATTCATGCACATATGTCATAAATGGATTTTAAACTATATGTTTGATTTACATTTACATATGAAAACATAACTATGATTATTTTGAGCTCCTTTAATATTCACAAGCTTGGAATGACGTATTTATGAATGATCCCCTATGGAGTAGAAATCTATGCCGCTCAGTGCCTTTGTTTCTGTCTGATCTGATCTCTGCCCACTGATTTGCAGGTTAAATCCCCTGCGGCCAGGCTGCAGCTAGCTTGAAAAGTGTCCTAAGTGCTGCCACATGCTTCTCTGGTCAGCGGTCCTAATTTATCTTGACAGCATGTACAAGCTCAGACTGAACCTTTGATAAAGTCCACACAACCCAAGGAGCAACTTTAATTGAAGGAGATGACATGGTCACTTTCCACTGCCTTGTCACTCGGTAGCGTAATCGAGGCCATTTATCAAAAACTGTTTACATGGATAAACTCTCACCTGGACAGGGAGAGCTGCAGAGTTGTGATTATGTCTTCTGATATGTCTCAGAGTGAAACTAAATTCGACTCCTTGTGGAGTTTCTGGCACACCGACGTGTTGGATAAGGAATCTCTGCGATTAGTTTCCCATTTGTATGTAAAGCCCTGAAAAGAATCTGTAAATAGAAAAACTTTTACTGAAACAGCTGATCGTTAAACAACTTCTAAATGGTAGCAAAAACAGGTGCAGTTCAGTTACCGAAAAGCCTAATTATCAGTTTTCATTACCATGTGCAAACAGAAGATAGCATGAAGATTGCAGAGAAAGACTTCTTTCTTTCACAGCCGAAGTTACCTGATTGTCTGATTGTAGCTATTATGAGTGCAGTCTGCTGTTCAAATTTGATTTCTCATCACCTGCAGAGCAGGGGCGGCTTGTCGGCTATGCATTAGTCCCATCAGGAGAGGCCTTATCGCAGTGCCTTAGGCATTCTGGGGGAAAAAAAGTGATATGACAGCCCGTGGGACCCATACAATGTGGTGTGGAAAATCATCTGTGTGACATCCCTGGGGGGTTCTGTATTTACCACGCCTGCTGGGCAGAAACAAATTGCAGACTTTTTTTCTGAAGGATCCCAACAGACTTTACTGCCATGGCAGCAATGCTGGAGAAAATGAAATGAGTACAGAGGAACGCCGAGTACCTTCAATGCCGCAGGTGCTTACAAACCAGCACAGGTGGTGTGGACACCTGGATTACAGCACTCGCTCTCCTCTAAGCTGCTGGAGGAAGAGGCATATGAGTCGGCATGTAATCACAGTCAAGATGTAAAAGCTCTGTGGCAACCGGTGAGGGCGAGCTGCGGACTTGGTGCATATTGACCTACCACCACAATTGCATTCTACTACAAAGGATGATGAACTATCTTCTGACCTCAAAATGAAGGAAGTCGTTCACTTTGATGTCTACTGATCTTTTTCTCTTTGTTCTTTGCCTCAGGGTTCTGTGTTGCGCTGGGTATTTCACCTTACAATAAGGCAACTGTTTGAACTACAGATGATGGATGAAAACATCCCATATTCGTAGAAATGTAATCTTTGGATTGAAGTTGGTTCATATGCTTAAACTCCATTTATCACAATTATAATAGCAGCATCTTTGGGACTCTGCAGGATGCTTACTATTATGTAATATCCCATCTTAATTATTTTTCTGCATGTTGGTCACACCACATGACTTTGATTTCACACAAAGTTTTCAAATATAAAGAATTGAAGCAGCTGAAGATGACTATGCTAAACCACGTGAAGTTCTTTTCAAGAATAACATTGGTTATAATGAATTAAAACTGAATTACTAGAGGTTTAAGGAACACCTAAAAATCAAGTAAAAGTAAATATACATTACAGTGAAAATTACTCCATTATAAGTCACAAATTCCAAAAACACTTGGCAACTATCCGATTTTAACAGTACTTCAGCTTTCTTGTTTTTTCACTAGTATGTTGAGTAATACTGCATTTTTCTCAACACCTAAAAGACATCCAATTGAAAAATATGACACAGCTGATTTTTGAGGGGAGCAAAAACACATTTTTTAAAATCGAAATAAAACCTCAATATCACAATGAATCAAGGCCGTCACAACAGCCTCTTTAACATCAACACTCAAGTCTCAGTTAAGCTCAAGTGCTCAAGGAGGGTATTCGCAAATAAATATCCCTCAAAAAGGTCTCTTCGAGATAAAACAGATAAATAAAACAATGCTAAGTCAAATTAAATTGTCAAAACCTACCCACACTGAACATGCTAGTTTCTGTCTCACACTGGACCGCATCTCATATGCAAAGCACCCACATTTCAGCAACTTCAGTTCAAAATGTTTAAACACATTTATCCTTAGAAGATATGTATTCATGTCATTGTATGTATGGACTGCATTTTAATATTTTGCTATTTATTACCTCTGAGCTTCATAAATCCACTTTGGCTGTTGACAACTTATGGCATATCATTATGGAAATTGTGATTACTTTATCGGTGCCACCTTCAGCCACATAACGAAAATAAAATAACTAAACCTTCAGAGATAAAATAGCATCATGTCAGTGACGTACATGCTTCATGAAAAGCATAACTTAAAACAAAATGGCAAGCACCACTAATATTGCAATTTAATTTTGAAAACTGACAAAAATAATTTCTCACAGACAGCAACATTCTTAAATCAGCACATTAGACATCACAAATCCATATTCTCCTTGATGTAACACCGACATGAGTGTCAATTCATATGAACCCTCATCAATTAATCTGTAGCGACTGCAGTCTGTCATCCGAGAGGATGTATGCTAGAATCCACTCCCAAGGGTGCTCGAGTAACCTCGCTCAACCTTTTTAAAGGACTAAATAAGTCATTGGCAGACCCAGCATGAAAATGAAGGTAAATTAGGTTTTGGGACAAGGGTACACAGCAGATTTCATTAGAATCCCAGAGGTAACCTGATACACCTGTTCCTGCCGCACAACGGGAGACGTCAGCAACATGACCACAAGATTAATCAAGATTGACAAGCAGTGTCTTGGCCAAGGTGATGATTTCTCGGGCAGCAAAGCCCTGACATGCCTAATCTATTTTGAGCCATTGAGATTTATGACAGGGAACCCTGGGATAAGGCAGCATTGAGCTGAGCAAAAGGTGTAATCATTAAGTCTCACACTGAACCCCTGAAAAATGTACAACCATGTGATTGGAATGCTTTCCAACAAGGTGCGGACAACTACATTCATTAGCTGTTTTAGTTGGTTGTAAATATGTGATTAGAATACCAATTTTGCTCCTATGCAGTTGAAACCAGTACAACTCTACCCCCTCTGGGTGGGATTCAAACCAGGGTCTCCAACGCTGATGAACACTTTTTCTAGCGCTAGTGGCTTTTGAGGCCGGGGAGTGAGATTTATACGCACAGCTCTTACTGGCCTATGTTATACCCACTGCCCTTAACCTTGCTCACATCTGGATCACTACTCGACACATTCAGTGTGGGATTCACACCAGAGTCTCAAGTAACAAGGATGCTAAAGACCTCTATCCTCTAACCTCGTCTTTTGCTAGTGTCCCTTTCTGGCTTACGCCCCAAACACTCTCCCCGTAAACCTCAAATCTGTCTGGATCATGGCATCAGATGTAACTGGTCCTACTTGACCATCTCAGAGCAAGATTTGAACTGGACTCTCCGGCATAGGCATGCTAACAAGGACCACAGACTCTAGCGAGATTAGGAAACTGAGATTTACATGCACAGCTCTAAATGGCCATTCATAATCCGTTACATAGTCATAAAATAGTTTATTACCTTTATGTGTACTGAAAGAAAACAAAAAAATGATGAAAAAAATTTAATTTGACATGATTTCACACAAAACTCAAACAATGGGATGGACAAAATTACTGGCACCGGTAATTTCAATATTTGGTTGCACACCCTTTGTAAAAAAATAACTGAAATCAATCACTTCCAATAACTATCAATAAGTATATTGCACTTCTCACCCAGAGTTTTGGACCACTCTTCCTTTCCAAACTGCTCCAGGTCTCTCACATTGGAAGCACGCCTTTTCCCAACAGCAATTTGGAGATCTGTTCCACAATTTTGGTTGACATTTCTCTTCTCCTCTTTCTGTTGTCTAGGCTTAGTGTGGCACACACAGAAACACAAAGACCAAATTAAACTATCTTTTTATGTGTGATTTTTATTTTTCCAACACCTGTCCCTTGCTCCAATTTGGAAAGAGTGCCAATATTTTTTTCCAGCCCTTTTTTGGAGTTTTGTGTGAAATTAGATTTTTTTTCCTCCTTTTTTTGTTTAGTTCCATTTGTTCCAATATACACAAAGGGAATAAACGTGTGTCAATGCAATTCTTTTCTATGAGCAATACTTGATTTTCTGGAAAGATTTTAGGAGGTGGCAACAATTTTGGCTATGACTGTGTGTGTGTGTGTGTGTGTGTGTGTGTGTGTGTGTGTCTGTGTGTCTGTGTGTATGTGTATATGTGTGTACAGTGGAGTTCGGTTAACTCGCCAATCCTATTATGTCAACGCTTTTGAAGTGGAACCGCCAAACTCCCTATTTGTCTTAGTATTCGATTCGTTAATGTCGCCGAAATGTAATCTCTCGAGCACATAAAAGGGACAAATTTGCCACTTCACATGGTTATTTCATGACTAATTTGCGTACCTAGTTCACTGCGCATGCGCTTAGTTTGCCTTGCACGTGGATTGCGGTCCACACACTTCAATGATGGCCCACTCCCTGTCGTTGATCTCGTTGAGGGATAACACGCTGTAGCATCCCGCAACTTTTCTGTGATTTTGTGATCAATCTTTGTGTTTGCATTGTTGGAGAATATAATTAAAGGTTTGTATCAAGAATCGAAGGTGGTTTTTATTGTGGTGGTTTTACATATGCCTTTTGTTGTTAGTAAACACAGTACAGTGTATGTACATTTTTTTGATGAATGCCAGTCGCTTTATCAAACAAATCGCGGCAACACTGTTGTGTAAAAAGACACCAAAAACTTGAGCATGTACGTTCTCCTTTAATAACTCACATCATGTACATCAATAAATTTTCATTTTTTTCTTTCTTGCGAGGGTTGTGGTCTTTAACCCTCTGACAGCTGGCTCTTCCCTTCCACTATCACTCTGACAGCTGGCACCGATAGGCTGTCTGACCTGTCAATCATGCAATAAGACGTGATTGGCTGTGCTGCCATGAGGGTGGGCTCTTCTCATCTCATCCGATGATCAACACAACACTTCTTAAAGGGACGAGCGCAGCGGGAGAGACTGCTTTTCTGTTCTTATTCTGACTTGTGTTTGTTTTCTTATTGTGTGAATTTCGAGCACAAGCACTGTGTACTGAGCTGAACAGTTATGGATAATTTAAGTCATGCGAGCAACATTTGAAATTTGGAATGTGATCGTACACAAAAAAAGTCAATCAATGGGTGCGGGTTATGCCAACGATTTTTTGCACAAAACCCGCTGGCTATATAAGCGTGCGGATTATCTGCATTATCTGCATTATTTATTTTTTATTATTATTATTTATGATTATTATCTAGATCCTGTATGAAATTTATTGTGGACGTCAAAGTACGAACTTCATTGTCCATGAAAACATGTTTTCTGTCTGTACATATGACAATAAACACTTTTAAATTTGCAGATAGAGAGTGTGTAACGAGAAATCAGGCTGGTTAAGATCCATCTGCAGTTTATTAGAGACAGATAGAGAACTGGTGCAAACAGGCTCAGGTCGGATCACCAGGCAGAACAATAATGTCAGAGGCAAAGCAGAGAGAGTGGTCAAAACAGGCAGTAGGTCAGGGTAGGCAGCAAACGATCAAAGTCCAGAATCCAGATAAACAAAAGGCAGGCAGCACAGAGTCAGTACACAGGCAACAGGGTAAATAACACTCAGAAATGTAGCCAGGGCAAACAAGACTTCGCAGTGAGATGCTGAATAACCAGGGTTTGAATAGGCAGTGATATACAGAGCAGGTGTGAAGTGATTAGTCCCAGAGAGTGGATGTTTGGGAATTGTAGTCTGATAAACCCTAGTACAGTAATACCTCGGTTTACGAGTTTAATTTGTTCCAAGAGCGAGCTCGTATCCCAAAATGCTCGTACACCAAAACAATTTCCCCCATAAGAATGCATTAAAAATCAAGTACAGTGAGCCCTCGCTACTTCGCGGTTCGACCATCGCGGATTCACGACTTCGCAGACTTTTTTCATTACGTATGTATATATTATAAAATAAATATATTGCGGATTTTCCGGAAATTACCTGAAAAAAGGTAAAAAAGAAGCAGCGGCAGCAACTTCCGATCACAATGTTCTTCCAGCCTCGCAAAAAAGGGCCAGTACCTCCTGCTACTATGCCTTCGGAAGAAATTGAAGAAGTGTCCCAGGAAGAAGTTGAAGAGGTGTCCCAGGAAAAGACACCTCCGTCTGAAGAGACGTAAAATACTATCTGTCTTATAATACTATAAGACATCATCAGCTTCATCATCATCATTTCTACTGTGCAGCAAATTCATCGCCATCATCATTCAAGTTTTTCTTCAACTTCTTTCGTGTTGATTACAGTAGCAATCTTTTTTTTTTATATATACACTTTAATATTATAACATTTTAATATTTGTGCCTGTTTTAGTTTAGGGTACTGTAGTACATGCATTAAGTGTTCTGTACATTAAAGGGTGGTTTGTTAACAGTACTACGTAAAGGGAGGGTTTTAAAAGTCTGAATATACATGTTAAATAAATACGTAAATATGGTGTCCCTACTTCGCGAATTTTCAGCTATCGCGGCCGGGTTTGGAACCTATCTACCGCGATAAACGAGGGTTCACTGTAATTCGTTCCACACGACCATAAATGCCCATTTTAAATATTTTGTTTTTGTTTTACCCTATTAATTACAGTTAAAATTATAAACATTAAGATCTCATATAAATAATAATTAGTAATTGACAATTAAACTCTAAAAATACTTGACAATTTACTGTAACTCACTTTGAGCAGCGTCTGCTGGCATGAAGGAGATGAGAGACAGAGGAGGGAGGAGGAAAACACAAAACTTGGATTCAAGTGCAAATGAGTGAATTTATTATAATAGTGCAGAAAACAAACGAAGTGATAATCCAGAGTGAAAGTCGTGAAACGGGAGACGCGCGCGCGACCACCGCGAGCTCCGGAGTGGAGATGATATGACAATCAGGTGTCGGTGATCAGTGACCACGCCCCCACTCACACGGACAGGCAGAACTAGGTGACAATTGAATGAAATTCATGACAAATGAATTCATGAACCACATATATATTTCACTACGTGAACATTAGCGATCACAATTAATTCATGTTATCACTTTTAAAAGTATCACTGTGTTGAATGATGCAGCCAAACAGAGGGAGGCTGAGAGAATTAATGATTTAAGGGGTGATAAAGGAGTTGGAACTGCGTGACTGTGTTATGAGAGGCTGTCATTAGGATATTTCCAGTAAAAATGCCCGCGACAATGCTGAGCGTTAGGACAAAATTGCGAGTGGGTGAGAGAAAAATTTGCTCGTACACGATACAATGCTCGTACACCGATTCGACCCTCCATGCTCGTACACCGATTTGCTCGTATACCAAGTTGCTCGTAAACTGAGGTACTACTGTACTCTGGAGAGTGAGACCTCCGGTGGGCATTGGTGGGAACCTCGTCAGCATTTGTGACAGAGAGAGAGATTCTGTCATTATTTACTCACCTTAATATCATTCTATGTTATTCATTCTATTTTGGAAGAAACTGTCTCAACATCACACACTGTCTCAAAATTTGTAGGAGGATGTGTATAATACATAAATGTGCATTTACTCAAAATAAATGCTTTAAAAGATTTCAGTACACCACTTAAATTCACCATGAAATCAGAAGTTTGATCTTTTTTTTCAGAACCTCTTTAAGTTGGAGATAAATCCTAATTGAGAAGAATAAATCATCAAAACTTCCATTTCATGTTCACTTAAGAATGAAGATCTTTGATCCCCCACCTCCCACACACACTGCACACATCAATCACCTAAATTCAGAATAGCTCAAGCGAAATCTCTATCGTAATGAAATCCAGGTGGTTCTAAACTATGAATAGCAGATATTACCATTTCAGAGCACCGCTGAATATACAGAGATCTGCTGTGAAACCTTCAGAGCATTTTTCTGAGACCTACAATTTCTAAACATTCCTCTGGTCACAATTTCAGCTGAAAGCACCTTTGTGCAAAGAAAGAGTGACAGTTTGACTTTAACCTTGCACTGCCAGACCAAACCTGGGGAGCTGACAGCATTTCAGAGCTAAACAAACTACAAAGTATGTAAGAGAATAAGCAAGGGTGACAGGTATACACTGCCAACACAAACTCGCATAAGCAAAGAATTCTGATTAAATAATTATAATAATGTGTAGATTTTAGGATGAAATACAATTTTAATACATGTTGTGCAGCATACAATATACTACAATACAATAACTATTTATGTAAATACACTATGTAAAGCAGTACACATGCATTTTTAAATGTTTCATTTAAGTGGTCCCCAACCTTTTTTGTGCCACGGACCGGAAAAAGTTTGATAATTCTACCAGGGGATGTACCTCTCCCTCATCACCAGACCCTATATCACCAGCCCTCAAACTACAGTGATTGTCTGGTCTCGTCATTGTATGCCTGGACCAGGGGTGGGCAAACCTTTTGACTCGCGGGCCACATTGGTTTCTATTGGACCATAATAGAAGGACGTTGTGTTTGTGTGATCTAATATAAATGAAATGTAAAAACCATTAACGATTTAAAATAAAACGATTTGGCTTTTAACAGGCACCAAGTCATCAATGTGCAGAGTTCATTGTAAAAATTGTTTTCCACATGTATTAATTTAATGACACAGTAGATAAACTCCCATTCAGTTTTGAGTTGTTGACCTTATTTTTTGCAAGTGCATCAAAATCTGGAGTTTTGTTTTAGCGATTTTCAGGATAGATCCGAACTCCATCCCTTCACATAATTTCCGAAATCTTATAGGATTATATCAGTTGACAGCAGACCAATTGTTGTGCGATGCAGCTCTGGCTGACATACGGTATAAATAGCATAAGCGCAGCAATCGCGTCAGAATCATATCTGAACACTGCACAGATGAACGGCAAACACAGCAATCAATGTAATGTCATAATCCTGGCCCTCAGGAAACCGATGTTAGGATAGCAACCGGAGACGTTCCCTTTTCAGAGCGGTGTTCAATCTAGCCATAAGAGAGAAGCAGATAAGCCTGTAAACACAGGGAATCATTCACCAATCACAGCGAAGGGACATGCAGCTCAACCAATGGCGATACTGCCAAGTGTCCTCACTACTGATAAACCAATGAAGATCAGTAGCTGAAGCCTAGCAAAATTTGCAAATCAGAAAGCATGAGAAATGACTAGTTAACTTGGATCTGTGACGGGCTTTGCTGATGTTCATGATTCTGAATGTCTGTTCACATACATCTGAGCCAAACAATGTCAGCATCTTCTGTGCTGAGTTTGTAAGTTAGCCGTCAATCTCTGAGTCGTAGCCGCCGTTCTTGTGGAGACTGTTTGCTAGCGTAATTAGCATGTTGTATGGCAAAATGATAGCTGATGTTGTATTCTTTAAAAAAGCGCAGTTTCTTGGAATTTCAGACATACAGCCCTTGGTTGGAATTTAGCACAAAATTATTAGCTGTCCACTCTTTATTAAACACTCGGTACTCACGGTCTACTTTTCTTCGGTCCGCTCATTTTTACTGAAGGCCTCAAAAGGCAAAGCGGAAAAGTGAAGTAGAGAGTAACAAAAGTCACGCTCAAACAAAAGTCAATGTCTTTGTAGTGCGCTGTCTGTTAGGAAAACATGCACATTACAAGGAAAATTGAAACGAAGGAATCTAAATTAATAAAAAATGTAATTTCATAATATAACTTCTACAAGTTCGGTGGTCTGGATTAAAAAGCCCAAGGTATATGGCCCACGGGCCGTAGTTTGCCTACCCCTGGCCTTGACTCTCTCCAAGATAGGCCATGTATCTGCCTTGTGTCAGTCGCCACCTGTGTTCTGTAACATCTGCTCGTCTGCCTGGATTTACTCAACACCACTCGACATTCAGATAAGCCACCTCAAGACTTTTACCATTTACTCATCCAGTTGCAGTGTCATAGTTCTCTGTTTTGTGCATGCCAAAAATAAAGTGTGTTGAACTTACGTCTGTGTCCGCCTTTCCATAATGGCATTGGAATTGCATATATTATAATACAAAGTTACAACTTTCCACATTTGCAAAATGTACAATCACAATTGAACTCCCACACAATACATATATGCAAATTTATCACTAAAATAACCTAATAGCCAAATGTTGTTAACAAGTTAACCATATTTGAAATATTTTAATATCAGGCAACATATTCAACTCAAGCTCCTGAGTATTCGAAAGACATACGACTATATATATATTTTTTTTTAAAGGATGCAATGAAATATTCATAAGATGTTGAATAGTATTGTATAAATGTTTCTCACTTATCCTAGATAAATATGTATTAATTATAGGAGGATATTTATTGGTTATCTTGTGCACCATTATTCAAATTAAGATATGCTACTAAAATCGGATACATTAACATGTGTAAAACTACTAAAAGATTTGAGAGGGTGCAAGCGAACAGGAGCACAATTCAGGAAAAAAAAAGAAAGAAGATGAGAGGAAACATGCAAAAGATAAAAGGCATGCATACAGTTATGGTATGCTATGCTGCTTGCTAGGTTATTATACATATGGCATAGTTTTTTTTTGTCCAACTATAATTTAAATATATATACAGTCATGGAAAAAATTGTTGGCACCCCTGACATTTTTCCAGAAAATTAAGTATTGCTCACATAAACATGTTTTGCTACTGTATACACGTGTGTATTCCCTTTGTGTGTATTGGAGCAAAGCAACAAAAAAACAAAAATGAAGGAAAAAAAGCAAATTTCAGTAGTGACAGTAGTTAAAAGAGCAACGTTTTATGAAAAATCCACTTTTAGAAAATTATCTCAACCAGAAATTTAATTCATGGCGGTGACATGAAAAATGTGCTTTGGTTTAATAGACGATTGCTGCCATCTACTGGAAAAAAAAAAACTACAACCACTAGATGGCTGCAGTGGATTAGACCAGTGGTCCCCAACCCCCGGTCCGTGGATCAACAATCGAGCAGCCACCGGTCCGCGGCTCTATCTAAATCACACGTTTACCGGTCCGCGGCACAAAAAAAGGTTGGGGACCACTGGATTAGACTACTCAATGGTTTTTCATTTAGATGTATGTTTAGACCTTATAAAATCATTATCATAGCAATACAAATGACTCAGTGATTGTATAGTACTTTTTTACTAAAGTATACTGTGGCGAGCAGGGTGGGGTCAAGGGACCGTGAAACCGTCACGAGAGCCAGTGGCGTGATTGATAATGAGCATCACCTGCAAGCCACTGGTATCTCGTCTCACGGAGGAGCGGAGGCTTAAGAGGAGCGCTGAGAGTGAAGGACAAGAGACGACCAGGCCTGGGATTTATGTCGTGTTTTGTGTGGGCAACATTTGTCCGTGAGGGAATGCCACCATTACGTTTACTTTGTATGTTTTATTTTATTATTAAAGTCTGTTAAATGTTCGCCAGTTCCCGCTTCCTTCCTCCCTGAACATTGTTACACTGGTGCCGATACCCAGGAGGTAGGAGGAACATGCTGTTAGAGAGCCCTCGCTGCCGGGAGGGATCACGGTAGCGAGAGAAGACGTCAGGATCATCAGAGACTGCCCGCGGTGGTGGCGCTGGAGTATCGATGGATCTCGTGGGATGGAGAGCCCTGCCGTGCTCCTGGGACAAGGTGGGAGGCTACCGTCTATGATTCGCCCCGTTCACGGCGGATGCAGCAGGCTCCGGCGCTCTGGTGAAGGAGGAGCAGGGAACAGGGGGCTCACTGCCGGCTGCCCTTGCAAGGAGTCGTTGTCGCCGGAGTGTTGGACCGTCCACAGATCATGGCACTGTGAGGAAGAACCTCTCGGTTGGTCGTGGACCGAGAATTAGCAAGTCGGGGAACCAGACCAAGATTTTTTTCTCTTTCTTTTGTTTTCCTCTCTTGTCTCTGTTTCCTTTTCCCAAGCCTTGTCTGTCCTTAACCCCAGGTACTGCGGCCGCCATGATCGGGCCCCCCCTGGAGGAGGGAGTATACCCCCGGCCTGCGAAGGGCGTTGGGGGTATGTGGCGAGCAGGGCAGGGTCGAGGGATGTGAAAGTGGCGTGACTGATAATGAGGGTCACCTGTGAGCCACCGGTCTCGTATCTCACGGAGGAGCGGAGGCATAAAAGGAGTGACGACAGTGAAGGACGAGAGAGGACCAGGCCTGGACTTTGTTGTGTTTTGTGTTTGTGTGGTGGCAGTCGCCCGTGAGGGCTGCCGCCATTACGTTTACTTTGTATTTATGGTTTATTTTATCATTAAAGTTTGTTAAATGTCTGCCGGTTCCCGCCTCCTGTTTAATTAAAACAAATGTCCCTGACAATCAATACCAGAGGGCTGTTGCTACCGCTTAACACAAAACACAAAACGCTTAACATTTCTGACTCTGGTGTGTTCCCAATGTAGAAAACAAAAGTAAGGAGGTATGGTAGGATGATAGCTATATAAGGATGATGTAATGCTCCTGTCATTCCTATTGCATTATGATTTCTAGACCAGAATAATTAATTACCAAAATGTATTTGCTATATAGTCTATAATTATACTGACACGTATTAAATAAGCCACAGACAAAAGAAAATAAATCATGGGCCTAAAAAATCGTAAACATGTTAAGCGTGACAGTCTTAGAAATGATAGATAAAAATGATGTACGCCGTTGTAAACTGCTCTCTCATGCCTGTAAGTCTCAAACACCGACCCTCACAGTGATCAATATGAGGAAGGAACCACAGGGAACAAATGAAATAGCGAGCAGCGGGAGAGAGGCTTCAGTTGCCGCGATGATCAATACATGTATCAGTGGCTCTGAATTGCGGGCCGACATCAAAGGGAAGGCTCTGTGGGGTGCTCCTTGTCCCGGCAAAGGCAAACGGCTGAAGTTCAATCCCCTGCAAGCTGCGAGAGCGTATAAGAAACAGCAACCCTGCCTCTTGTCTTCAAAAACTATGCTGTGTATGTGAGCTTTGCTTCATTTGATGAAGTGTTCGTGCATTTCTTTGTATCTGTACGTGCCCTTGCAAGTGGAGCAGTGGGATATCGCAGAGACAAGGGCAAGTTTTGTTAGTTGACTCATACTTTATTTGTCTCAGATCTGTGGAAATATAAAATCGTATTGCTTTGTTTGTCATCAAAAATCAATACTGGAGGATAGAGCAAACTGCTTTAGATAGACAATAAAAACAAATGAAACAAATATGATTGTGGGTATTGATCAAATAAACATTACATTCTGTCTTTATCTGTTCATTCACATGCATGAATGATTCTCAAAAAATGCACAATTATTATATAAAAAAAGATTTCTTGATTACTTTTGTAAACACAAAACACAAATGGCTTTCTTGAGCTTTTTTTGTTCCTTTGGGAGTCTGATATGGCCTAAACTGAAAAATAAAATACTTTGGAACAACTAGAAAAAAAAATCCACTAATTTGTTACAGACTTTCCCAAGTTATATTTATGGTTATATGTACAGTAATCCCTCGCCACTTCGCGGTTCAAGTTTCACGGCCTCAGTGCATTGCGGATTTTTCAAAAATATTAATCGGGAAAAAAAATCTAAAATACCGCCATATCAGCAGCCGTATTGCGGAAAGCATCGTTGTTTCATCGTGATGCGAGATAAACAGTTTCCCAGGATGCCAGACAAAGAGAAAAAACTCTCTCAGAGGCTTTGTACACACCCATGGCACTCAGACAAGACACGTGATTGGTTCCCGGCGCGAGATCGACCAATGAGAACACGAATGGAGTGGGAGCCTCATTGCCTCTCTCAGAAGCAAACGTTGACGATCCAGCGCCAATATCTGACGATGAGGCGCTTAAAGAAACTGATTTAAAGGCCTCATTATACCAGTGCAGTATCATCATCATCATCATCATCATCATCACATTCATCGAACTGCACAGGTCTGTCATCGTCGTCATTACTGGAGTCTCAAGATACTACTGTCATTGATGAGTGTAGAGCACCAAAATACATATCGTATGAGAGAGTAAATGTATAATATTGATGTTTTATAATTAAATAGATTCAATTAAAATATAATCAAAGTATAAATATACATATTTTAAACATTCTGGTACCTACACACACATATATGTGGAAATTTCAATGGGGGCTAATCCTGCTTTTCACCTATCACGGGGGGTTCCGGTCCACATTAACCGTGATAAATGAGGGAACACTGTACTTTCTATACAATTAAAACAATGCATTTTTGGTAACACATAAACAGTTCATGACATATGACATTAGACCATATCATTATTTATTTAACAAAGACTTTGCAAAAATGACAAAATAATGTACACACGAAGTACACCTTTTCTCCATCCACAGGAATTAGCAGGGTAAGTAGCAGTCAGGTACTGCCAATCACATGTCTTTGATTAATTAATCAGCAAGTGTGATCCCCTCTATAAAAGGAGCATTCAGGATCTGGAGCATTCAGGTGTGTGCTAACACAATGCCAAGAAGGAAATACATCAGTGTTAAGAACACAGCTGCCAGCGGCACCACTTGCGCACACACGCACCCACAGGCACACATATGTTCAACCACCACACGCACTTTCCTCACCTGCTGATATTTCTCGCGGAGTAGAGAGTTCATATGCGGGTGGCAGTTTGTTTTACCGGACTGTACACTTGTCTTTACTGCTGGATTTTTGGTATACTTGTAAATAAACGCCATCATACTCTGAAGAGTACTTACAGGTTGAGCCATATTTTTTGGTATTTTTCAGAACTCATCATGTCCCTACAGGAGTCTCGAGGTGACTCAGTTTGGGCTTGCCTTCTCACAGTCTGAGAAGGATAATTTGACCATTTCCAAACAATTTGATGTACATTATACGGGAAGGACGATTATTCACGAAGCGAAAATATACAAGACAATAGCCAAGAATCTCAGGAGTGGATGTCACATCTAATTCACCCTGAGGTCAGACTGTCCCATGCTCACAGAAATCTCAAATCACCCAAGAACTTCATCTCAGACTCTACAGACCTTGGGTAATATGTTACAATTAGGTTTGCAAAGTTGCATCTGAACAAACCACAAGACAAAACCAAATTGGAGGTGTTTGGCCATAATACACAACTCCAGATTAGGTGAAAACTGAACTCACAAAACACCTCATACCAACTGTCCAACATATATATATGCCTATGAAGCAATTTTTCTGATGCGCACACACACACACTCAAACGCACACACACAGTAATGTAATTCAAAAAATTACAGTAAAATGTAATCGTAAATTGCTAACCATGGGGAAAGATCTGAGATTCAGTCTCAGCATGAAGTCTTTTATTAAACAATAAATTTAAAGCCATAATGAACCTTTACTTTACAGCTCTGAATGTTTCTGTCCAACAGAGGTATCTTTTTGTACGGTTTATGTTAGCAATTATCTCGGTCTGGAAGCCACACTTTGTAAGCCAGGGTCTGCACTCTTGATAGCACTTACTCAAAGCAGAATCACAGAACGCATTTAAATGCATTTGGGTTTAATCATGTTGCATTGCTTATGCAAATTCAGTTGCTGATGGTGTTTTTTCTCTTCTTTTTTTACAGAAGCAATGCAAATTATATTGACATGTCTTTGTCATAAAATAACATTTTTTTAAGGACTACTTACCCACAATATCAGATATGTTGGATCAAACAGGAAATACATATTGTTTGATTTCCAAAATATACAAACCAAGGCAATTAGATACTGGCTGTTCATGCTGCCTGCAAAGCTTACAGACACAGTCAAACTCTCACTTTTCCTGCAATAATCAACATTGTTATAATTATACAGGTGCAACAAAAATGATAATGGGATTACATTTTACATAGCTGTTTCTATATTTGATCTATATTTCTATGTGGTTGCCCACCGAACTGAAAACAAATGAGCTAATGCAGGTCCAATTCCTAACATAAAAGAACGGCCTTTCTTTACAAAAGCGAGGAACTTAGCCTCCCTTTTGGATTCATGTGATGGTCACTTAAAGAAGGTTAAAGGTGTGTATGACTACATGCAGCTCCTTGAAAACCAATTGCTATCTGACTTGATTAGAAATTTGGGCCAGATGATGAAAAATAACTGGCCAGATGATGATGTGCATTATTTTTCTTATCGCGTTTGGGTCAAGATATTTATTTAGTAGGTAAAGGGGTGATGGACATTGTGAAGATACACAGGGGGTGATTTTGAAGATGAAGAAAGACCTGGCGCCCGTATTATGGGGCAATTCGCCTTAGATAAATTAATGATAACTTCCAAAAAAGAAATGGACTGTAACGAAGGGACACTCAGGCAGGAGTCCAATTGGATGTCTTTATAAAACATGAGTAGTCGGCTTATATTTGAACATTTCAAGAGTGAAATACCAGGCAGATATCAGGACAGGCAGACGGGATCGGTAACGGGAAATAACAGTCAGTAACAGGTAATCAGACACAGGTATAAACGCTCAGAAGTGTTAGCTGTAGCAAAACAAGACTTCGCGATGAGAATGTGAATGATAGATTATTTTATAGTCCGGGATGATGAATGTCAGCTGGGATGGAAATCAGTGCAAGATGTGGGTTTTTGGGATATGTAGTGTATGTATGTGTATTCAGGCGATGGTGCCGCCCGGTGGCCAGAGGAGGGAAGCATGGAGCTCGTCGTTGTAACATGGACATAGACATTCAACACAACCAATATTAATATTTAGAAAAAATAAATTATTTTTTAAGTCTTAAATTTTGGAATGAACCACCAAACCTTTTTGAACCAAAAAACCTCTGGCCAACCTCAACAGCAGCACAAATGTTTTGCAATACAAATCACCATCAGAACATTGTCCCTAATTTTATGTTAGCATATAGTGAAAAAATCTAATGCAAAGTGTGACTGAAAATACTTTAGAACATTACACATTTTAGTTTACAGTTAAATTATTAAATTTTTAATGCACACTACGCTGTACTGACATATTTTCCTGAAAACACTAACACAGCAAAATTCAAAACCACCTTTAACTGTATTTGTGTGTAATCAGGTTGCACTGCATATGCAAATTCAGTAGTTGTCTGAAAACCCTAACAGCATTGCTGTTGTTCAGTTGGCATCACACAGTAAATTACGTTGATGAGTGCTTCCTGTCCATCTCTTGTTAAGTCTATCATACAACGGCCCATTTGGAACTGTCATAAAACTCAGTTTTATAGTGAAGTACCTTTGAATAATTCATTTGTCAACAATATATGCATGGAAATGAACATTCACCCTCATAACTTATTTAACTGGTAGCATCCATCAGCCTCCTGATGAAAGAGAGAGTAAAAAAATAAAAAGGTGTACTAAAATGCCAATAAAAAACAGTAGCATCTTATCTAATGTAAAAGAATAGGTATTATAAAAAATGAGAATTTAGTCCTGCTTTTGACTGAAATTTAAATCTAAATGTTTCGTTATCACTTAAGTTTCTATAATGTTTGATGTTGTTGTTTTTTGTTGTTCAATTGGTAAATGCTTAAGAGTCAATAAGGCTTAGGGTTGGGAATTATTATTGCAGTGTTTATGGCATGTTATATGTTTTGCAACACTTGGCTATATTCCAGGAATTAAATGTTGTGGTGATGTTATTTCTAGCAAGAGGTACATCCATTTTTGGTCACAATCTAGTCAAGCACTCTGTAAAGTTGTGGACTAGGAGTATGCAGCAGATAACATATGTATATGTATTTGTAACAATCGCAAAATTGTTAAAACCGGAAGTGGCTTTGCCCTGAATTTTGAATAATTACTTGAAGACTTTTATTTCAATCATTTTAAAGCCTATATCTGTTTTCTTCGTAGTTATCAGTGAACAAAGATGGTTTGTATAACTGATCAAATATTTTATTACGATTTTATTATAACAATTGTTTTGTAATATGTATTATTATCTTCTAATATGAGCCTGTAGCCTCGTATAGGCAGTGCAATTTAAAGTAATTGAGGTGTAATGTAGTTGAGCTTCGGATAGTCTGAGTTTATGTTCTGGCTTGAGGGCCTTTCATGAGCGATTAATAAATATATAATTAAAACAGTAATGCTTATTTTTCATGTTATAAACATTTATGTTTGTACATTTATATATATTTTTTTTTTTTTGTAGAGTAATTTCAGTAATTAATTTCAGTAATTTTAGTTAATCACACAACCTCAAATAAAATGAGTCAGACAAATAGCAGACCAGATAATATGGAAATTGAAAGAAAAGTGAATATTTTAAGCGGGTGAAAAGTGCTTTAAATATGTCAGGGGTGCGTGTAGCAGGGAAGTGCGAAAACGAAATATCAGGAACATATACTTTCTTTAACACAAAGAATGGGAACACGGAGTAACGCAACACATAAACGACGAGAACGGACACAGACTGAGTGATGAATTGAATTGTTCGTTATTCAGGTTAAAGCTGTGATCTGTGCCTTTCCAATAAGGTATTTGGCTTCGAGCACATGCCTATTTTGGACTCAAAGATACCAATTTGTGTGTGAAAATTGATCTTCATGATCCCTCCGAATCATTCTTTTACAATTTGAGCCTGAGGAATCTGTACATTGTCATCCTGGCACATGGCCATGTTTCTTCCTACAGGTGTTCTTTAGGAAATGAAAAGCTATGTGTGAATTGATATTCATTGTGTTCTATTTCTGTTTTCCACTTTTACCCAGTGTGTTTCATTGAATAATCCTGTTCATCTGTTGTTGTGCAAATTATCTCATTATTATATTCTCCTGTTAATTGTGTTTGAAGTAATATTTAATTTAATCCTTCTTTGTGCTCTTCACTACAGCCACCACTCCCTGACAAGGTCATCATTTTACTATCAATTTGAACAAAAATCTAAACTAAGAGCATGAAAATGTCCCTTAATTATGACAATGATTTCAGCCATGCTATATACAACAATAAAACCTCCTTCAAAACTATGACTTCTCCCTGAAGGCACATTTTTCTTTTCCTTCATTCCTTACCCTCCATGATTACGCTATTCCCACACATCTCTGATTTACAGCAGCACTCCCTCCTGTCGACCTGCTGCTGCAGCTACATCCAAATCACAGAGTCTGATTTATTTGTGCACCTTCAAAGACAGTGCAAGAACAAAAATGCTATTAGGAGTAAAAATAAATAAATAAAACAAAACTCTGGTCCAGACTAAAATTGCATTTGCAAAAACATTCACTTAAAACATTGTAATACGTAATTGTTATGGAGAAATTATTAGATGTTTCTGCTATTAAAGTGGTCAAGTTCTGCCTTCAAGAAGATTTAGTGCCTCATAAGGAAACTAGTCTCAGACAGACTTTCAAGGCACCACGTTCCATTTAAATTCAAGCAATATTTAAACCGAATACAGTATAAATAGAATCATAGGTTTTAAAATTTCTCTCAAATATTATTCAGAAATCTGTGTTAGTTTGCCGGATTGCCTTTGCCTTTGCTGAGATAATCCATCCACCTCACTGGTGTAACATATCAAGATGTTGATCAGAGAGCATTGCAGCTCTAAGATCACACTGGACAGAGTAGATTATTTTTATCCTGGTCTTTAATTGGGGAGGACAGAAGGCCTGCAGCACTAATGGATGGACCACATTATTGGGGAATTTGGGAACATAACCCAGTCTAGGGTGTAGAAAAGCCAAATTGCATGAAGGAGGGTGCAACCAACAAAGCTTGCACATCTCCAATCCTTTAATAGAGCTCATAGCCCGGAGGAACAATGCTTTTAAGTCAAATACGTGACTGGAACTTTTTTAATTGTATCGAAGGGAAGCCAGGTATAGGCCTTGAAGCACCAAAGCCAGATCCCATGCCGATACCCTTTGTTTTTACTGCGGGCCTTAGCCTCAGAGTGCCACAGAGGAATTTTCTATAGAGGGGGTCTCACCCTAAAGGTAAGCAGCGATTGCCACTACAGAAACCTTTTAAGTAGATAGGGATATCCCCACAGTGAATCGCTTTTGCAGAAACTCAACAGCATTGTACCAACAGAGAAGTTAACTGGGTCTAGGTGATGACGACTGGACAAAGAAGTGAAAGTTTACAAATAGTTTCCTCAGGAAAGGAGCTCTGGAGTGGAGAATGATCTTGACAACCTTGGTTGAGAAACCAGAGGCCATGAGCTGGGACCCCTCCATTCTGGGTGAGGATGGTCCATAAAGCATTTGATAACCCACTCCCATGGAGATCCGTCGAGTTGGGACATTAGGTCTGTGAACCACACTCTGCCAGGCCAGAGTGGGGGCATCAAGGTGAGATGGACCTTATCCCGGCAAACTTTTTCCAGAATTACCAGGAGCAGAGCTATCAGCAGAAAAGTGTCCAGACGTAGCAACCACATCTGAATCCAGTCCGTAATGAGCTGGGAGTGTGAGGGAGGACCAAGGTGGACAGTGAGACATCTCTCAAAACAAATCTACTTCTGCCTGCACAAATATTTTCCATAGCTGCTCCACCACTTGGGTTGGAGTTGCCAGAAACTGCTGCGTCTCTAAGCTCACAAGACAGTAGGGTTTGCAGAACTGAAGGAAGCTGGGCACCGTATAATGAGTTGTTAATTACTTTCCTCAGAAGGGACTGCAATCAGAAGTCTGCTGTCATTGGTGTTAGGACCTCTTTGCTGAAGCCTAACTCAGGATAGTGACATTCCTCATATCTGTAATAGCTCGGGACGACTTCGGCTGAGACTACTAAAAGGAATCAGTCTTTCAAGACTGGTCTTTAGCATATCTTGAGTGGCCAATCCAGTGCCCTGAATGGATAATTGGCAGGGAGACCCTCCTCAGAGGGAGCAAGCAACCCAGTGACACTACATTCCCGGTCTGACACAAAATTGGGCTTGCCCCTAGACCGGCACACCCGGAAGCAGAAGATGTGGATGGGTTGGCAGAATTTGTATTTTATTTTGTTTTTATTCGTTGTGTGAGGAGTTTGCTTTAAATGAGACCTAACCGATTTTAGGACCTAAGGAGTTTTTGGAACACCGCATTCAGTTTGGTGGCCTCTAAAAACTATTATCTTTTAATAGTATTGAAAAGACATTCTAACCCCAACCTCATCCAGGTCTCTTAACCATTCTCTTTATGGTCTACCAATTAGGAATAGTGTGATTGTGCACAGCAAATTCAATAGGAGGCCTGCTTCATCCACTATCATGTCACTTCAGGTGTGGAGATCAGGAAAACGTCTCGGGTTACGAATGTAACCCTGGTTCCCTGAGGGGAACGAGACGCTGTGTCAAGCGCTAATGGAAATAGCCTTGCGTCAGTCACGTGAAGATATGTGCAACCAATGAGAGACGAACGCGTGTGAACGCGTCACCGCCTGCACGTGCCGGTGACGTCATGAGGAAGAGCATGAAATGCGCGCGAAACCCGGAAGCGCCAGCAAAAGAGTGTCTGAAGCGAGCCCGGAGGCGCAAGGAGCTGAGGCAAAGACGCAGCGTCTAGTTTCCCTCAGGGAACCAGGGTTACATTCGTAACCCGAGACGTTCCCTTTTAGGGAACTCGAGCTGCATCAAGCGCTAGGGGAATGCTATACCAACACCACCAACGCATCCGGGTGTGTCCCAGCTCACTGAGAGAGCCCCCTGGTTCCTGGGGTGTCATCTAGGTCCAATTGGTAAAACCTCATGAATGTGTGGGGCGAGGACCAGCCAGCCGCAGCACAAACATCAGACAAGGAAACTCCGGTGAAGAGAGCCTTGGATAACGCCACGCTCCGAGTGGAGTGGGATCGGACCCTCAATGGAGAAGCATGTCCGGCCGACTCGTAAGCTAGACAGATAGCCTCGACTATTAGCAAATTAACAGTTGGTCCAACCTACGCCAAGTGGCAGTCTTGGGACGTAAGCGTCCAGTGCTCGCACTGGACAGACCTTGTTCTTGCTCCTACTCATGATCGCCAAATGGGGGGAGGGCAGAAGGCCTGCAGCGTGACAGACCGAGCCACGTTAGTGGGAACCTTGGGCACATAGCCTGACCTCGGGCGGAGAAAGGTTTTTCCATCCCGGGCCAAACTCGAAGCATGAGGGAGCCACCGAGAGGGTTTGAAGATCCCTGACCCTCTTAAGAGAGGCAATAGCCAGCAAAAGAAGGGTGTTAAGAGAGAGAAGCTGAAAGCTCCTCTAAGGTTCATAAGGGTGCCTGGGACAGGCCTTGGAGTACCACAGACCAGTCCCAGCAGGCACCCTAGTCTGTGCCGCAGGTCTCAGCCTTAGTGTGCCACGGAGGAAACGAGAGACTAGGGGGTCCCTGCCCAAGGACACCCCACTCAGAGGTACGTGGCAAGCCACTATGGCAGCCACATAGACCTTCAAGGTAGAGGGGGGGGACAACCCTGCCGCAAATCATTCTTACAGGAACTCCAGCACTTTGCCTTACTTGACAGGTTACTTGGTTCACCTGCTTTTTGCTACACCAAGACATGAATATCAAGGCGTAGAGTTTCCTCGTGGATTGAGCTCTGGTCTGAAAAAATTGTCTCTACGACCTCAGCTGAGAGACCGGATCCTATGAGCTGGACCCCTTAAGGGGCCAGACCACAGCTACATTAGCTCTGGGCGGGGGTCAGCAACCCTCCGCCTGGGCCAGAACTCCCGGGAGCAGAGTGATAGGGGGAAAAGGCGTACAGGCGTAGCCTCGGTCACGCCTGTACCATGGCATCCCGCCCCAGAGGCGCTGGATGTTTAAACAAAAGCCACAGAGGGCAGAGAAATTATTACGGAGGCAAACAGGTAAACCTGTGCCCTGCCAGATCTGTCCCAAATCTGCTCCAGATAAGAAGGGGACCAAGAGTTCTAGCCCTCGGGGAGAACCCCTGGTTTTCAACCACCACTGCAGGGGTCTCGTGCACAGCCGGCCCAGTGGAATAACGCTGGAGCCGCTGCATGAGCCCTAACACCCTCTAAAGTGTTTCACATGAGTGGCTGCCCCTTGATACTCTTGACGGCTGAACGAAAGGCCTGAATGCGCCCGGGGAAGAGCCAAGCAGATATGGCCACTGAGTCCAAAGTGACTCCCAAGAAAGTGGTTCTCTGAGTGGGAGAAAGTACACTCTTCTTGGTGTTCAGCCTTAAGCGTCGTGAGACGAGAACCAAGAGTTCTTCCGCATGCTCAGGGTGCGTGGGCATCGCCCCGTGACCTTGATTGTGAAGCGGGTTACCCTTCAGGGAGAACCCATGGTTTTTAGCCACCACCATGAGTGGCTGGCCCAGCTTGATGCTCTTAACGGCTAAACGAACAGCCTGGATGCGCTCGGGGGAGAGCCGAGCAGACATGGCCACTGAGTCCCATATGACTCCCAAGAAAGTGGTTCTCTGCGTGGGAGAAAGTACACTCTTCTTGGTGTTCAGCCTTAACCCCCGCTCCTTTATTTGCGGGCACAGCATCTCAATGTTGTGCTGCTAACTGTGGCGACTTGGCCAGGATAAGCTATAGTCGTCGACATAGTTTAGGACACAATAGTTCCTTGCAAGTGTAGCGGAGCTTAGAGCAGTGTCCACTCCTAGGTGAACGTGTGGGGCAAGAGCGCCAGACCAAAAAGGAAGCACCGATACTGGTACGCCTTCCCCCCTGAAGGCGAACCACAGGAACTTCCCACTGTGGAAGGATGGAGACGAGGGATTATACGTCTCTGATGTCGACCGTGCCGGACTAGTTATAGGACCTGATCTGTACTACGATCTGCTTGAGCGTCATATCTCATTCATTTTGAATTTTAGACGCATAACTGTGCGATTTAAGAGACTCAAATCCAGAATGGGCCGCCACCCTCCATCCTCCCTTGGAACTATGAAGTACCGGCTGT
Source organism: Rhodeus uyekii (assembly GCA_037043235.1). Classification (NCBI taxonomy): domain Eukaryota; kingdom Metazoa; phylum Chordata; class Actinopteri; order Cypriniformes; family Acheilognathidae; genus Rhodeus; species Rhodeus uyekii. The sequence goes on from JAWRVZ010000009.1 coordinate 5,158,387, forward strand.
AAAACCCAGACTTGCTGTTCGCGAGGGGTACATACTCGATTGCCCCTTTCGCCAGCAGAGTGTCTTCTTCTTGCTCCATGACCAGAGCCTGCTGGGGGCCTACCGGAGACTGTAGGACCCCCAAAAACCGGGGTGAAGAACCCCAAACTGGATGGCATACCCGAAGGTTACCGTGCGCAGGACCCACTGAGAGATACCGGGTAGCCTTGACCACGCAGCCTGGAACTCTTCTAAGGGAACCAGCCTCCCGGGCTGGTCTCTGGTACTGTGAACATATTCACCACTGAGTCGGGGCTTCCGGAAACTCGGGTGGAATGCTCTAGGACCCTCCTTAGAGGGGGTGGTTTTCCCGTGGCGGGCTGACTGGAGCTGCACATGGGAGACACCACCTTGTTGCGGCTTAGCGTCAGGGCCGCTTCGTTTTAGCCTTCTTAGTGTTAAGGAAAACCCTCAAATCACCCTTTTTACCCGAAGACTGAACTTGTCGGCCCGACTTTCCGGGGTTTACCGGAGGAAGTCGGGTAGCGACACTTTCCTTTTGAGCGGCCCTGTGTGCGGAGCTTTGAGACCGCGAATGATCGGCGGTCTCACGTGGAGGGCGGCGGTAAGAACTTTACTGAACGCCGCCTGCTGTCGTGAAGCCTCCTGGAACTTGTCGGCGACGCTTTTTACGGCATCGCCAAACAAGCCCGAAGGGGACAGAGGGTCATCCAGTAGCACAAATTTATCTTTATCCTTCATGGCCCATAAATTGAGCCATAAATGTCTCTCCGTGGCCACCAGAGCTGACATGGAGCGGCGGACAGAGTAGGCCGTCTCCCTAGTGGCCCGAAGAGACAAATTCACGGTCCAGCGCAGCTCTGCCACTGCCTCCGGACCGATACCACCGCCCTCGTTGAGGTCCCCAAGCAACTCTGCCCGATAGGCCTGCAGCAGTGCTGTAGTATGCAGGCACGCAGCAGCCTGGCTCGAAGCAGAGTATACTTTCCCCACCAAAGACGATGTGACGCGCATTGGCTTGGTGGGGAGCGCCGGAGCTTTAATAGAGGATGCAGACTGGGGAACGAGGTATCCAGCAAGAGCCTCGTCCATGTTCTGCATCCCTCCATAACCATAGTGTTGAGCCCCGACAAGATTCGTATACATAGCACTTAGCAGTGTATGATCTCTTTCAGAGGCTGGCCTTCTCCATGATCTAGATACCTCGGCATGGAGATTGGAAATAAAAGGCATAGCTCGGCGCGGGGGAGTGACTCGAGCAGGCAGGTAGCGCTCGTCCAAAATACTCTTTCTAGGACGAGCACTCCTGGTTTCCGCCGGCCAATCAATATCCAGACGCGAGACCGCTCGTGCCACAACCTCAACTAGCTCCTCAAATGTCGGTGAGGAGGGTGGCGAATCCTCCCCAACCGAGTCGACACTAGCTAAATCCATGTCATCTGAACTAGATAAAGTTAGTGCCGGAGCCCCAGCACGATCGTCTCTCGGGGAGCGCTCGTGACTGGGACCCGCCTCATCTCGTGAGGGCTGAGATAAGGGAGGACCCATCACAGCCGCCTCAGCGAGATCCATTTGCTTGATCCATTTGTGATCCCCATGACTGCGGGCGCCGTAAAACCTCGGCTGCTGCAGGTCCAGAACCACAGGGAACACTAGCCTGAGCGGCCTCATTACAGACCGCCAGGCGGGAGTGGAGCGTATGCAAAGAGAACTTCTCACAGTCCTTACAGCTGGCGTTCTCAAGCGCTGACAGAGCGTGCTCCGCCCCCAGGCAGACAACGCACATTTCATCTTGTGTATTTCATGTGTATTTCAACGCACATACCATGTGTTTTACAAATTTCATGTGTAAAAACACAAGATTTAAATGTATGCTCATAAGCCATACTTTCACACACACAATTCCCTGATTTTTAAACTAGATTTCGTTTCTAAATCACTCTCACACAGACACAGCACGCTGAAGACACTCAGAGCTGGCGCTTCCGGGTTTCGCGCGCGCTTTATGCTCTTCCTCATGACGTCACCGGCACGTGCCGGCGGTGACGCATTCACACGCGTTCGTCTCTCATTGGTTGCACAGATCTTCACGTGACTGACGCAAGGCTATTTCCCCTAGCGCTTGGCGCAGCTCGAGTTCCCTGAAAGAGAACAAAAAAATCAACGGTGTGACAGGAAGCTTGTGCTTGCAAAGGTAGGAACGCTTCTCTACTTTAATGTTATCATCCTGTGAGTCACAACTTTCACCAGTTTCTTATAGGCCTCCCCCCTCGGCAGAAGTAACCGTTGAATGTGCTTCCGAACCCAGGGAAAAAGACACTGGATCTGACAGAGATATGGCAGAGCCCGTCTCTAATCCCTCTGGCAGATCCATTTACGACCTCCAAGACCCAAATCAGCACCGTACCTTGGCAATGGCAAGACCATAGCCCCAGTGATCGTGAGCCCAAGTGTTCACTATGTGCGCTCTGCTCCCAAAAAAACAACAACAAAAATCTTGTGTATCCCATTTGTGATGTAGGGAGGAACACATGATCTAAAATGCTGCTTTTTGCCACGTCTACTTTTCTTTTTCAGATAGTAGACAAACCACACCAATTAAGACATACGTTTCACACAGAGTGCCACTGAAGTCACAGAAGTTGCCACTATCACCATTTGGCATGCCTTTATAGTTTCCTGGTTCATGATGTCACCCGCCTCTGACTACACCATTGGTTTGATTTCACAACATAGTCACCAAGTTTTACCTAAGCATCTTCGACGCAGCATGAGTTCCCTTAGAAGGGAACTACTTATAGTTTGTAGAATGTGTTAGCAGAATTTGAAAATATTTTCAAATTTAAAAAGATGAAAATTTAAAAAGATGAAAGTTACTCAGTACACAGAATGTTACACAATTGGATTTGGACATTCAGTATATTCCTACATTGATATAGGGATTGTGAAGGAAGCCTTTTTCAGGTTCAGATTATTTTTTATCTTTCAGATTTAGGACAAAACAAATGTTTAAAGGTGGGGCCAATGTAGGCACAATATCGGCCCTGCATTTTAGGGCACCGACATCGACAAAGCCATGTAGGGGGCATGCATAATGGCTACATTGGTCCCACCATGAAATTCTAACTACACAGTGATCCAACTGATGCAAGCTACTGTACCAATGGGAGTGTAGACAGCTAAACTTCACCTACAGCTCTATACAGAAGTAAAAGATTCTAGAAAACAGCATTACAGCATCCCCAGAGATTCAACTAATGTCTGTGTGAATAGTTTCAACAATTTGACTTTCTAGAAACAGCTAGACATAGCAAATCAGAACCTCAAGAATGTAATTTTTAACCTGTGATTTTGATGGTAGAGCCGCAAATATAGGATATGGCAGTATTCTAGCAGACCCTGGAAAACTCAACAAATCTGAGAGCTCAAACAAGAGAGCAGACAGCGCAATGCTGAGTCTCTTTGCATTCAAACTCAATTCAATCTAAATAATTACAATTATTTAGCAATGCAAAAATGTTTGAGTACACTACGTCCATTTTGAATTTGTTTTAAATATGTTTTTTTTTTGTGCAAACAATGTTCACTAACATGACTAAATATGGACTGGGTTACTTCCTGGCACATGAGCATAAAATTTGCATCTTATAATTACTTTTGTTTTGTCTTGTCATTTTAGTTCAACTTATTATATGCACAATCTATTAGTTTGTGAACTGAAATGGGAGGAAGTATTTTACAATAAGAAGACTAGGCTGTGGAATAAACAAACAAGCATATATTGCATATTTCAGCAGGAGACACAGTATAACATAAACAAGAAAACTGCTCATGCTAATTTGTCGAAAACATATAGTTTATCTACAACTGGTAGCACATTCTTGATTCCTCACAATTTGCAGATGTGGTGTAGTTTTCACAGAAATAACCTATCCATAACCATAACACTATAGTAAATGCATATAGTTAATTAGTAATAATCAGTATTTTTTGAGTAAGCTATATATACATATCTTACCCATGCTGGCAAAATGATTCAGACTGAATGACATTTGTAATGACGTGTAATATATATATATATATATATATATATATGATAAACGGTTATTTGCAACTGTGAAATCTATTTATCCACCTGAAAAATTCTGTAATATTAAATGTTGCAAAGCAGAATCATGACAAAATGGTAGTGTTGAGGTTTTCTTTACCTTTACCTCTGATCTATTACTGAATAATTTCATATCTTTTGCTCAGAAACATATGATTGCAAATGACATTTAATTTTACTGAACAGAAATGCAATATATGCAATACTGGCCTAAAAGGGCAGTGTGGTTCCTTTCATGATCAGTTTATTGATGTCTCTGCTTCAGCCCATCCCCTTTTAAGTATCTGTGCCAAATGAAATCAAACAAACCAGAGTTTCCTGTATTAAGCCCTGTACCAATTATGAGACTTGATCAATAACACCCTCCCTCTAGATACCACTCAGACAAAAGGCCGGAAAACCTTCTGTGGCCACTCTAGGAGGAGTGTTCTCCATAGCGAAACCCTAATGAGATACATTGCTATGACATCTAAATCAATATCCATGTTAAATATAAATATGTACATAGTTTGGTAGCTCATGCTTGCTGGAGTCTGGTGGAAAACTGCAAATAAATCAATGACTCTGCCCGTAAAGTAATGTAACACCGCTCTTTCTTCCCTTTTGTTCAGTGATCTAAGAGTAATACAGCACAAATTAAATTTCTTTAGAAGATAATTCATATCTGATATCAAGATAAATATATTTGTATCTACATAAGGAAATAAAGATCTGATATAGATCTCTGTTTACCTTATGGGTCAATATACAGGTACAATATACAGATGACTTTTTTACTACCTTTTTTACTGTCATCTTGAATAAAGCTAAAGATCAACTTTACAGAATCTGTAATCTAGAAAACATTATAAAAGCAAAAAAAAAAAAAAAAAATTAATACTGGATATCCCTGTTGTTCATCAGCTTCTGCTGGAACAGGGGGATCACTCCCTCAAGGATCATCTGGGGACTTTCTAGATTTACTATGTCTTACCCATTACCGTGACCAGTCGCTTTGCATATTCTTCAACATCAGCCTCAGCAAGTAGTCGAAAGCACGCCTTCCCATGGATGGAGCTCGAGAGAACTTTGCTGAAAATGTGGAGTGGGTGATGTTTACATGCCAGAGATCCTTTTCCATCTGCCATGCTTTTGAGAACAATGCCAGCCTGACTCCGGATGCAGAGCCCAGTAATGCTTGCAGAAAAAGACTGAGCCCTAGCCACCGTAGAACAAGAGCCAGAGTGATCGCCAGAGGCTACTTTCGTCCCAGAGCCTGAGTCCAACACAGAGTCCAGTGTCCAGGTGTGTGTGCCGGCGTAAGCGTCTGTCGTTAGTGGTTTCATTGAGTGCATATTGATGGATTCCAATTAGCTGGGTTACCAAGGAATTATTTGATGAACTGGATGATGAAATGTTTGCTGGTCTACAGTCTCTGCTGGCTTCCAAGTCATCAGTTCTTGGGCTCAGTAGGTCTCCCTCATTGTTTGCCGAGCCCATGACTCCACCTCGGTCACATGCATCGGCTGCGCCTTGACCCTCCACCCCTTAAATCATGGCAACATTCGGGAACACAATTTATGATGACTTGGATTCCAACCCCAACTACCTTTTACTTGTTTTATGAACAGTGGGGTATATTTAGGTGTAATGGTATATTCCATTTGGTTTTCTATCAAACATATTCAAGTTATCTGCAATACCATGTCACCACATAGGTTATTTAGCCAGAGTAGTACAGTCTAAGCTACTGCAAATAATTGTCTTTGAAATGATCAAAAGCAACTTACGTCATCATTAAAAACAAAGTGTGTCATCATCAAACTGTGCCAAACTCTAAAAGAATGAAGTAATTCAGCTTCAGACTGAACTGACTAAAAAATATCAGTCTGACTGCATTTTTATCTCTGTTATTGTTATAGCCATATATAGATTTTACAGATACCCCACTGTCCATCACATCCAGTGTGACTTGAGGTGAGTCCAAGATCAATACTGCAGGCGATGAGGATAAGGAGCCCTTAACAGCCTTAATATGATTGAATCCATACTGCAGCACTTTCCATACAGCACCAATAGTGAATTTAGCTGTTCTTGCTCTGCAAACTGATTATTGTATTGATTGTGAATATCTAAATGTCCCATCTGTGTTGATCCTCTGCCTCTTGAGGGGGATATTAATGAGACACTCCAGATATCTCATGCATCAACATAATCCAGGTTGCCACTGACTGGTGCAAGTGAAGGTAGATATTTTTCACTTTATAAATGTTGCAACCTGGAGTGGATACATACTGACAAGAATTGTTCTGCCAACATTCTCATTAAGATATGAACGTTTTATTTCTGAATGATCTTTGAATGTTCAAAATGTAAATGTTTTGGTATAATTAATATTATGTTAATGTTTTGAGAACATTCACCAGATAACTGTTGGAGGCAAATATAATTTGAAACCACGTTCACAATGCTCAAAAATGCTTAAAAAAGTAAAGCAGCTTAGAATGTGAGTCACAGGCCTTTTTTAGAGTGTTAGGCCTTCTTGATTCAGCCTAGAAGTATGATTTTTAAGGATAAGTGAAAATTAGAGAACAAATAGCCCACTTTACACTATATTCATGAAATCAAACACTATTTTGTTGTGCATGAATGATACTGAGATGTGATATAAGATATGTGGGGGAGGTTTGGTTTTTCACATTTAGACATACAATACCAAACAACACCTCAGATTTGCACAATGATCAGCTCACAGCATGGAGGTGTGTGACTACACCATCAAGAGCTACTGAGTGGGATGATCTGGCACCACACATGACTGTTATTTAACGTATGCTCCTCATTAAGAAAACATAGTTTTATGCTTGTGTAAAATGATTTTGGGGAAACATCAATTTGTTTTCACACATCAAAAAGAATCTTCCTGAATAGGCTGCATGAAGAAAAAAAATCTCCTTTGTGTTCGCTGGAAAAATGTTCACGACAAGCCAAAATAAATTACAATGTCAGTTTAATTTATTGTGTGCCACCATACAAATAAAAAATAAAAACCTTTGAAAATTTCTTCAACAACGACATTTGCATATGCAGTGCAACCCAATTAAAAGTTATATTTCCTGAAAATCTGGATAAAGCCAAAAGATTTTGCTTAGACAATTGTGAGATTGTAATATTTCCCTCTCATGCAACTGCATCCACATTATGATACCAATGAAAACATGTTCCTTGTTTAGGATTATAAGGAAGTACATTGATTTCTAAAAATACAGGTCATTGGGAAAGATGAATACAATCTGTTCCAGCTGTGGCTCGGACCATTTTAAATTAAGCTAACCTCTGGTCTTATTCTCCTGCCTTTAACTGTTGTTTTTTTAACTCGTGTTTTTTTTTTTTTCTACCTCTCCATAGCTCGATCAGAATGAAATAAATTGCATCTTGGAAGCACAGAACAATGGACCAAGTTCACAAAACTAATGCCATTTTTAAGCCTCTGCAGTTAAATGTAGCTTGAAACGGCTAAGCAGTTTGTCAACAGGCAGCCATAAAAAGGGCCTTTTGAACATTGCTTCAACCCAACATTTTATGTGGATTTTAACATCCTGAAATGCTATCTCTTTGTTCTATGCAAACATAGCCGTGAGATAACAGCAAATAAACAAATGAGGCTAAACAAAATGCTAACAAAAACAGCTAAAGAGTGATGTAATACAATTTCAGATTTTTACTTAATTTTAAACCTGTTATAGATTTATGCTTTAAAATCCCGATTGCAGTACAACTGAGGTTTTCTGGATTTTATGTTTTGGTTTTAAGACCTGTTCACACAAAGGATGATAACTATTACAGTAATTATTAGGGATGAGCGATTTCAGCATTATCTGTCTCTGTTAACCATAAGGGATGATACAGCATTATCTGTATCTGTATTTGTTAACCATTTGTGCGTATGATACTCATACTCTGCAAAAATGCTTTATCCTTACCGGATACTTGTTTAGCATATGAATTATCAGTATCTGTACTCGGACTGGGCAGGGCCTAACCTGGAAGTGGCCAGCTTGTCTCGAAATGGGTGGGGCTTTAACCGGTATTGATCAGAAATTGTGATATTTATTGCAGATTAGAAAACTATTTACATGATATCATCAGCATTGAGCTTCAGCTTCATTTCTGATCAATCCATATCAATTACATGATTAAAAATAACATACCCTGCCAATTTCAAGACGACCCACCACTTCCAGGTCAAATCCCACCCACTTCCGGATTAGGCCCCGCCCAGTCCGAATACAGATAATTCAAATGGTTAACAAATCCTCTCTCTCTCTCTCTCTCTCTTGCAGTCGGTCGATTCGACAATGACTGTTCTATGGCATCGGCTGTATGGCTGTTCTCCATGCCACTCTGTTGTCTGCGTTCCTTTGCCACCTCTTTATATCGATGTTTCTCCACGTCATGTTTCTCTTTGCTACATCCTTGAATCGTAGTCTCGGTCTGCCACGGTTCCATTTCCCTTTGCAAAGTTGCGAGTACAACAGCTGTCTAGGTAGACGCTCATTTTCCATCCTGTGCATTTCCTTAGCCATTTTCCATAGAACTGCGTGCAAAGATATTTAGGAAGACTGGCTTTTGCATTACCAGATATCCTCTCTCGACAGTCCAAAGATGAAGTCCAGTGGGCAAGAGCAGGTCGAGACATACTGGCATCCTTGTTCTGTTGCAGCGGCTAGCCCGAAGATAAGTTTGTCTATCTCCGCCTTTGAGTGTTGCCGCATGAAACCAACTGGGAGTGGTCCACCACAGACCTTGAGACAGATCTTTCATTTGTTCTGCCAGGATGCCCAGTTTCACCCTCCTCATCCCGGGGGATGGGGGTTTCGGTTGAGTCGCCGACAGTTCGACCCATGTCACAGGTGGTACCGGGTTACATGGTTTATAATGTTGTACTCACTCATCCCTAATTATAACGACGTAGGCTAAGTTGGGGTACAATTTTGATGACATCAGAGGAGTTGAATTTGAAGCATGAATTTTTAAAATTTTAAATTCGGAAACTATTTAATGTGTTTACTATTTAGCACATGATTCAGACAGTGTAAATATGCTTTAAAAATAAGCGTTGCAAGATATCACTGTGGCTTTGCTGGGCTGTGACAAACAAAACACCAAGAATTTTTGGGTCAATTTGAAACGTGTCAAAGCATTGAGAAAAGTTGTGCTCAAACCTTAAAAAAGTATATTCTTTGAAAAAAGTATTGGAAAATATCCCACTCTATTTAAACTAAGCTCAATCACGTTGCCACTGGTAAGTCCATTAGTTAAGTTACAAATAAGTCTATCTTATATACACAAAAGAAACACTTTTTTTATATGCATGTTCTGCAAGCTAAACCTAATGATGCTTTCATCTATTTTTAAGGGATAAGCTGTCAGTTTCATCCTTTTTGTACATAATCTCACAGGTTTTGACTGTTCTATGGGACTTTAAGATGAAGCATAATTTTTTACAGTAAGGCCGCTGGAGAGGCGTGGTACTCCACATGGACAGCAAGTCAATAGTAAGCCATTAGCACTCCATGCAGGGAAGCTACAGTAATAAGGACATTATAGTGATGGCATTTACAGTGATCACATATAATCCTTTCATGTCACGTCCTGATTATTTGTACAAAGCCTTCTACCTCTAAAAGCAAAAGTCCCTTACAGAATGTAGTAAAAAAGGTTTTACACTATTCCATTAATTTATATACTTCAATACATAATTGAAGCCCTTGATAGATGCAGTTTATGTAAATATATTTAGCCATTGTTAAAGTCTGTGGAGTGTAATTTCAAAATGCATCTTTCAGAATACCGCTTGGAATTATGTGAATTATTATGCTTCATACTTGTATCTTATTAGTATTACACAATACATGTTTTTACATAAAGTATTCAAGCACACATACTGTCCAGTTTCTTCCATTCAGACGTACAATAACACGGTGAATTAAAAAGTTAACAAATGTTAAATCATTCTAACAATCAAAATGTACACACAGCTTCTGTACATATTCATAAAAGTAGTAATTAGTGAAATACATAATATGCCATGTGTATTGGATTAAAAAGGTAGTAATTAGATCACAGTTGTTTGACAAAACCAAAACCAATTTTAAACTGAATTTAAATGAGGCCTATATACGGCAGTGAAACAAAAAAAGGAAAAACATGTGATGTTACCACCCCAAGTGACTTTCCACAAATTTTATGTTATGTCGCTTGAAATGCATGGCAATAGCAACATCAAAGTCATAAAAGAATAATCGTTTATTTTGCACACATTTGAAACAGAGACCAAACCCCAGCTAAACACAAGAGACCATCATGACAGCATGCAAATTACATTTCAAACCACTGTTTCTTTTTCATCTGACAGGGAAGAAACCTGAGTTAGAAACAGGCAATAATTCTTCCATCCCAGTGGACTGGAATCGCATTGGCCGTGCATCGGAAATATTGAAGTAATCCATAAGAATATCATTTATAGAGATAAGGCATGCACATGAAAGGCTTTTGGGACCACAGAGGAGACGAAGGGAAATAATATGCCTTCGAAGATATCTTATTTTTACACAGTAGTGTACTGTGACTAACCAAGCTTGTGAAAATCTGTTAACGATTATACGTTAATATATATATATATATGTATTTGCAATTAATTGTTAGTTTTTACATTTGAACTACTAAGATGGGCCTGTTTTGTGGGTGATGCGCTCATTTGTCATGTATATGCATACAAAGAGTCTACACAAGAGTATCAGTTACAGCAAAAAGAAAAAAGCCCAAGGAGAGTTGAAGGAATTGTATCTGGCCATCAGAGTATAACTCAAGGCTGTGCTTTGATTCAAGAGTGGATGTTTCAGAAGACAGCCAAGGTCTTTATATTGTGGAAGAGATTTGAATTGCAGCATATTTGAAAGAACATTTTACATGAATTAGATTGCAAAAATGTATGTGCCACACAGTATCACATATTTTTGATCACACACATAATCCTGAGTGTTATATTTCTTAAATAATTAATTTATGTTAGTGTTTATCTTAAACATGAAACAATATGATTCTCAGAGTTAAGGTATTCAATTTGAATTAAATACTTTAGAAATTAACAAGCCACTAGAAAGAAACAATGTTGCTGTCTCAATGTCAGAGTCTCGCCGTGTCTCGTCACGCTCCTCCTGTGTGTCCCTTCTGTGTTTCCGTAGATTGTCATGTAACCACTTCCCCTTGTTTGTTATGGCCAGATGCTCCTCATTTTCCCCATCCATTTATGCCTTCATGTTCTCCATTGTCTTTGTCGATCGTTGACATTACGTGTGCGGATGTTTCATGGATCAGTGTTTGCACTGCTCAGTACCGTTTTTATTTCTGGCTGTTATTAAAGTGTTTTCAGTTTGAATCTCCATGTTCTCCTCGTCTCTCTAAGCATCGCACTCCAGCTCTTGCTAACAGTCAAGTGGCTTGTTTTATTTAAAAAAAAAAACATACATACACACACACACACACACACACACATATATATATATATATATATATATATATATATATATATATATATGTGTGTGTGTATGTATGTTTTTTTACATAAAACATATTATTAACATTATTTTACAACAAACCATATTAGTATATATATATATATATACTAATATGGTATATTATAAGTTTACACTAGCATCACACAAAGCGACAAGATGAGAATTTTAGGTAACAATGTGTTTTGTTGGTCCCTTTTGAACATTCTGACTGTAAGTGACTTTGCAACTACATTTTTTTTATTAGAGAATAACTTTATTTAAATGCTATTTATACTTACTAAAAATAGTGGCAGATGCTTTTTGTATATTAATACATTATACATTACCTTATCCATTTTATACAATTATGAATGGATACTGCCCTATTGAGACATTACTACTACTGTCGTAATCCCTTAAGGCCTCCCCTACACCAACCCCTAACCCTACCATATTGACTGATCAGTAAAGGTGTTATTGAAGGTCCAGGAAGGGAGCCATGGGGTGCGTTTGGATCAGCTCCCAAGCTCCTGTGCTCATGAATCAGTATATTGTGTTCAGAAATCTGGGCACTGGTGCACTACAAACTGGGACAGTGATTTATCAATTTACAGCAACTACGTATATGTAAATGTCAATGTAAAACATTGTAGTATATCACAAAATGTATTAATCAACAGCAGAGGGGAAACAAATATATTTTTGATTAATTTTATGTCATTTAAAGAAATTGGATTACATGTCTTACAACATTTCAGCTTGATATTTAATTGTAAATGTTGACTAGATGCGTTCCTTACATGTCTAGCAATGTGCTTATACTGACATGCTTATGCAAATTTTCTATTGTGCGTCTTTTATTTATTGAGTTGGTTTGTGTGTTTTTTTGTTTATGAATGTAAAGGAGGATAATGAGCATCAATGCTCCGTGGATTTGTTTAGAGAGCGAACATTCCAGTGCACTGAAAGGGTTTCGTGATTGAGACAGCCTTCATAATTGCCGCATCCCTGATCAGTGCCCTGACTACTGAATTTGAGAGCTTTTTGAGATCCACCCATGGTTATACTGTATATGGAGTACACTTTGTAAGGCTATGTTCAACTGTAGACATTTTCTAGTATTCAAAAAATTCATGGGAGCCACAAAACCTGTGTGATCCCTAAAATTAAAATAACACTGCATAGGAAGAGGGCCAGAGCATATTACAGTGCCTGACATCATACTTGCGAGTTCACACACCTTTTTAATCTTAATCTTAGTGATCTCCGACTGGCGAAGTTGGACATCATTAGCGGCGACGCAAATAATCTCCAATCTGGTTTATATCCAGTTTGCAATACATAAAATACAATTACAGTGAAATTACAGAACTACAAAAATAAAAAAAATAAAAAAATAAAACTGACATTTTATTGCTGTTTGTGATGATGGAAAACATCAAAATATATAATAAAAAAAATGATGCAACAAGATTACTTCAATCTTGAAATTTAAGAGGTATACCATCGAAAAAATAAATTACTTAATAAAATAGCTTATTTGTTGATTCCCATATATATTTTTCAAAGCTACGGGAGCCTCTGCAAAGGGATGAAAGAGCCGCATGTGTCTCTGGAGCCGCAGGTTGCAGACCCCTGGCATAGCTGAATGTTTGTTTGCTTATTCCTTTTTGGAACAGTGTAATTGTCATTAATTTCAATGTTCTCTGTAGATGCCATGTGTACCCCATTAGAAGACCTTTTTTTTGGCACTTTTTGGAATAAACACTTTTTTTATTGCGATATCGCGTCGCTTCATTTTCATATTCAGAGTAAGGGGTGCTGCTTTGGACCAAATCCAAATGGAGTTTTTTTTTTTTTTTTTTAGGCACACCCTTGTCTCTGTTACAGTTAGTATCAGTAATCATAGGCATAGGGTGAACCAACACCAGGTTAAGGAGATGCAGTTCCCCATTAAAAACACATGCAATTCCTTTTAATAGCTTAGTTTTACATGTCGCAGCACAAGCTACACATCCCAGCATAAACGTCCCCAAGAGATGATTTGGTATCAAAGTGTCTACATTCACAAACCATTTGAACAGAAAAGCGATATAAATACTGTATACAAGATTTGACAGGGCAAAAAGCACGCCCATTATAATCAATACAATTATGACACTAATTTGAGTGTATTATGATCTCACAATGTTCTGTTATAATAAATGAAGCTGCACAATGAATATATTATTTTCATAATGGCTACACTTTATTATAAGGAAAGGATTTGCGAGCACACAGAACTCACTCTGCCCAAAACAGTAGAACTGCATTCGACAAAACAACAGACAGGTTTGCGACTGCCTGCATTGCTCAATGGTGCAAAACACGTTGTAATTAAAAACCTTTGACACTTTTTAGAGTGCAAATACAGATACGCACAAGCTAGTTACACAAATCTGTTTCGCCAATAGGCTATTATTACGGAGGGGAAAAAAAGCTGATCCTAGACCAGCAATTATTGGCAGCTTTTCTTTCTAAAAGCAATCAGAAGCAGCTGTAGGCAGTAGTTAGAGGAAGAAAAGTCCATACAAGTCTGTGGCTAGGGGAAGGCTAAGTCTTATACACATCATCCCTATGTTGGTAATGTTTTTGCAGTCTGTACTCTCTTTGTGAGATACAAATACCTTTGTGTAATTAATTTATCAAACACACCATTGTATGGAGAGTAAGACAGTGCTCACTAATACCCAAGCATAATTAAGTTGAGCATGCAATGAACAGTGCACCGACCGGCAGAAACAGAAAAGCCTGTGACCATAAAAGTTTCTTCCTTAAGTTTGTCTGGTTCAGTCAGTGGAGTTAGTCTAAAAGGCCTTTGCTAACAAGATGGACTATTTACACACACCGATAAAGGCAATATATGAATTGATTTCTGTGTTAAACTATGTTTCCCTTTCAGGGAACTCGAGCTGTGTCGAAGCACTAGGGGAAATAGCCTTGCGTGAGTCACGTGAAGATCTATGCAACCAATGAGAAGCGAACGCGTGTGAATGCGTCACTGCCGGCCGCAGCCGGTGACGTCATGAGGAAGAGCATAAAGCGCGTCTGAAACCGGGGCGCGTCAGCTCTGAATGCCTTCAGCGTGCTGTGTCTGTGCGAGAGTGGTTTTTGAGACTTGATAGCTTAAAAAATCAAAGAATGAGTGTGAAAAGTGTGGCGAGAGATGAACAGAGTTTCAGACCGTGTGTTTATCCCTGTCCTCGTTTTATAACGGGCAGGGATACACATGTAATGTGTGTTATCTGTTTAGGAGTGGAACATGCACGGTCGGCTCTTGAGGGCGCCGGCTGTAAAGACTGTGAGCAGTTTTCTCTGCATGTTCTCCGCTCCCGCCTGGCGGTCTGTAACGAGGCCGCCCAGGCTAGTGTTCCCCGGGGTTCGGGACCTGCAGCGGCCGAGGCGTTGCGGCGCTCTCAGTCCTGGGGTTCACAAATGGATCTCGCTGAGGCTGCTGGGGTGGGTCCGTCCTTACCTCAGCCCTCACGAGACCAAACGGGTTCCAGTCAAGGGCACTCCTCGGGAGATGTTCGTGCTGTGACTCCAACATTAGCTTTGTCGAGTTCCGATAGTGAGATGGACTTAGCTAGTGTTGACCCGGCAGAGGAGGCTTCGCCACTCTCCTCGCCGGCGTTTGAAGAGCTAGTTGAGGTTGTGGCGCGAGCTGTCTCTCGTCTGGATATTGAATGGCCGGCGGAGACCAGAAGCGCCCGTCCTAAAAGAAGTATGTTGGACGAGCGTTATCTGCCGGCTCGCGTCACTCCCCCGCGCCGAGCTATGCCTTTCCTTCCCGACTTGCATGCCGAGGTATCGAGATCGTGGGAAAAGCCAGCCTCTGAGAGAGTTCATACACGGAACAGTTCGATGTATACGAATCTCGCAGGGGCTCAAAGCTATTGCTATGGGGGGATGCAGAAGGTGGATGAGGCGCTTGCGAGCTACCTTGTGCCCCAATCTGCGTCCTCCATTAAAGCTCCGGCGCTCCCCTCCAAGCCGATGCGCGTCACGTCGTCTTTGGTGGGGAGAGCGTACTCAGCCTCTAGTCAAGCCGCAGCGTGCCTGCACACCACGGCTCTGCTGCAGGCTTATCAGGCTGAGTTGCTGGGGGACCTCAACGAGGGCGGCGGTATCGGTCCGGAGACAGTGGCAGAGCTGCGCCGGACCGTGGATCTGTCTCTCCGGGCCACTAGGGAGACGGCCTACTCTGTCGGTCGCTCCATGGCAGCTCTGGTGGCTACGGAGAGACATCTTTGGCTCAATTTGTCTTCCATCAAAGATAGGGACAAATTTGTTTTGCTGGACGCTCCTCTGTCCCCTTCGGGCTTGTTCGGCGACGCCGTAAAAAGCGTTGTCGACAAGTTTCAGGAGGCTGCACGACAGCAGGTGGCGTTCAGTAAAGTTATTCCCCGCCGCCCTCCACGTGAGACCGCCAGTCAAAGGGGGTCTCAGAGCTCTTCACACAGGGCCGCTCAAAAACGAAGTGTCGCCACCCGTCTTCCTCCGGCTAATCCCGGGGGGTCGGGGCGACAGGCTCAAGCCTCTGGCAAGAGGGGCGATCTGAGGGCTGTCCTGAGCGCTAAGAAGGCTAAGAGCAAGCGGCCCTGACGCCAAGCCGCAACAAGGTGGTGTATCCCTGGAGCAGCTGACCAGTCAGCCCGCCATGGGAAAACCACCCCCTCTGAGGAGGGTCCTAGAGCACTCCACCCGGGAATCCGGAAATCCCGGCCCAGTGGTGGACATGCCATCAGCACCAGAGGCCAGCCCCGGGAGGCTGGTTCCCCTAGTAGAATTCCGGGATGCGTGGTCACGGCTACCCGGTATCTCTCAGTGGGTCCTGCGCACGGTCACCTTAGGGTACGCCATTCAGTTCGGGGTCTCACCACCCCAGTTCTCGGGGGTCCTACAGTCTGCTGTAGGCCCTCAGCAGGCTCTGGTCATGGAACAAGAAGTAGACACTTTGCTGGCGAAAGGGGCCATCGAGTATGTACCCCTCGCAGAGAGCAAGTCCGGGTTCTACAGCCGGTACTTCATAGTTCCAAAGAAGGATGGAGGGTTGCGGCCCATTCTGGATTTACGTCTCTTGAATCGTGCGGTCAAGCGTCTAAAGTTCAAAATGCTAACGCTCAAACAGATCGTAGTGCAGATCAGATCCGAGGATTGGTTTGTCACAGTCGACCTCAAGGACGCTTATTTCCATGTCTCCATCCTTCCGCAACACAGGAAGTTCCTGAGGTTCGCCTTTGGGGGAAAGGCGTACCAGTATCGGGTGCTTCCTTTCGGCCTAGCGCTCTCACCCCGCACGTTTACGAAAGTCGTGGACGCTGCTCTAGCTCCCCTGCGGTCACGGGGCATCCGTGTCTTAAACTATATAGACGACTGGCTTATTCTGGCCCAGTCGCCGCAGTTGGCGGAGCAACATCGAGATGTAGTGCTCGCACACATAAAGGAGCTGGGGTTGAGGCTGAACGCCAAGAAGAGTGTCCTTTCTCCTGCTCAGAGAACCACCTTCTTGGGAGTCGTCTGGGACTCAGTAGCGATGTCGGCCCGGCTTTCCCCCGGGCGCATCCAAGTTATCTGTTCAGCCGTCAAGAGCATCAAGTTAGGCCAGCCACTCACTGTCAGACACTTCCAGAGGGTGTTAGGGCTCATGGCAGCGGCTTCCTGCGTCATCCCGTTGGGCCTGCTGCACATGAGACCCCTGCAGTGGTGGCTAAAGACCAAGGGGTTTTCCCCGAAAGGGAACCCGCTTCGCATTATCAAGGTCACGGGGCGATGCCTACGCGCCTTGAGTATGTGGAAGAATCCTTGGTTTCTGTCTCAAGGCCCAGTGCTAGGGGCTCTGGCTCGGAGAGTCTCTCTCTCGACAGATGCCTCCCTCTCGGGCTGGGGGGCGGTCTTGAGAGACCGCTCCTCACAAGGTCTATGGAACAGTCGGCACCAAACCTGGCACATAAACATGTTAGAGTTACTGGCGATCCGCAAAGCACTCCGTGCGTTCCTACCGGACCTTCGCGACCACCATGTCACTGTTTTCACCGACAGCATGACTGCGGTTGCGTATATCAATCACCAGGGGGGTCTGCGTTCGCGACCACTTTACAAGATGGCGCGACAGATCCTCCTCTGGGCCCAGGGAAAGCTGCTCTCCATCCGGGCGGCTTACATCCCGGGGGTCCAGAATGTGGGAGCAGACGCCCTGTCGAGACAGGGGGCGAGACCAGGGGAATGGCGACTCCACCCCGAGGTGGTGGAGCAAATTTGGGAAAGGTTCGGAAAGGCACAGGTCGACCTGTTTGCCTCGGTAGAAAACTCCCATTGCCCTCTGTGGTTTTCACTCACACATCCAGCGCCTCTGGGGCGGGATGCCGTGACGCAGGCGTGGCCGAGGTTACGCCTGTATGCTTTTCCCCCGATCGCTCTGCTCCCGGGAGTTCTGGCCAAGGTTCGCCGGGACAAGGTCCGTCTCACGCTAGTGGCCCCCCACTGGCCGTCCAGAATATGGTTCGCGGACCTTGTGTCCCTCCTCGACGGGGTCCCCTGGGAGATCCCGATCAGGAGGGACCTTCTGTCCCAGGCGGAAGGTTGCATTCTTCACCCGCAACCAGGGCCGTTGAAACTGTGGGTCTGGCCCCTGAGGGGGCCCAGCTCATAGAGGCCGGTCTCTCAGCCGAGGTTGTTGAGACCATCCTGCAGTCCAGAGCTCCCTCCACGAGGAAACTCTACGCCTTGAAGTGGAAGCTCTTCACTTCTTGGTGTAGTGAAAGGCAGCTGAACCCAGTAACCTGCCAAATTGGCAAAGTACTGGAGTTCCTGCAAGAAAGATTTGTGGCAGGGCTGTCCCCCTCCACCTTGAAGGTCTACGTGGCTGCTATAGCGGCTTGCCACGTACCTCTGGGTGGGGTGTCCTTGGGCAGGGACCCCCTAGTCACTCGTTTCCTCCGTGGTACATTAAGGCTGAGACCTGCGGCACAGACCAGGGTGCCTGCCTGGGACTTGTCCATGGTACTCCTAGGCTTGTCCCAGCCACCCTTTGAACCTCTAGAGGGTATCTCTATCAAGTACCTCTCGCTAAAAACCCTTCTTTTGCTGGCTATCACTTCGCTTAAGAGGGTCGGGGACCTTCAGGCCCTCTCAGTGGCCCCATCATGTCTTGAGTTTGCGCCCGGGATGGCGAAAGCTTTCCTCCACCCGAGGCCGGGCTACGTCCCCAAGGTTCCCACTAATGTGGCTCGGTCTATCACGCTGCAGGCCTTCTGCCCTCCCCCATTTGACGATCATGAGCAGGAGCACAAGAACAAGGTCTGTCCAGTGCGAGCACTGGACGCTTACGTTCACAAGACTGCCACGTGGCGTAAGTCGGACCAACTGTTCGTTTGCTTTGGGGCCCCCGAGGGTGCCCCAGCTTCCAAGCAAACTCTGAGCAGGTGGATAGTCGAGGCTATCTGTCTAGCTTATGAGTCGGCCGGACATGCTTCTCCTTTGAGGGTCCGAGCCCACTCCACTAGGAGCATGGCGGCATCCAAGGCTCTCCTCTCCGGAGTCTCCTTGCCTGACGTTTGTGCTGCGGCTGGCTGGTCCTCGCCGCACACATTCATGAGGTTCTACCAGCTAGACCTCGATGCCGCCCCGGGAACCAGGGTGCTCTCTCAGTGAGCTGGGACACACCCGGATGCTGACCTCGCTGAGGTGGCGTTGGCATAGCGTTCCCCTAGTGCTTCGACACAGCTCGAGTTCCCTGAAAGGGAACGTCTCGGGTTACTTATGTAACCCTGGTTCCCTGAGGGGAACGAGACGCTGTGTCTTGGCCTCAGCTCCGGGCGCATCCGGGCCCGCTTCAGGCATTCATGGCTGACGCGCCCCGGTTTCAGACGCGCTTTATGCTCTTCCTCATGACGTCACCGGCTGCGGCCGGCAGTGACGCATTCACACGCGTTCGCTTCTCATTGGTTGCATAGATCTTCACGTGACTCACGCAAGGCTATTTCCCCTAGTGCTTCGACACAGCGTCTCGTTCCCCTCAGGGAACCAGGGTTACATAAGTAACCCGAGACGTTCCACCCAGCTATTTGTACACATATTTTGGGATACTGCATAAAAACTCAAGATGGAAATGCCAAGATCTGCATACATTCTGAAAATGTGCACAAAATCATAATTAAGGTGGATACATTTTGATCTCGAGACTGATCTCATTGTGCAGCATCTGAAATTCATTTTTTGTCATTCTGAAATGCCTCAACCAAACACTATCATCAAAGTGGTTCAGTATAATTATCTCCCAGAACTGGCATACACGACTGTATTCCCAAACAGCAGGCATTTACTTTTTTGAAAAAACAAGTTTTACCTGCACGCTTTGAGGTGCAAGTAATTCATAATAAACAAAAAAAGATTCTTCTACTGTAGCAACTTCTACTTTCCAGTAAAAAAAAAAAAACGACACTTCGTGTAACATAAGACCCTTCTTCTGCACATTATCCCTCACTTAAAGCACAGCTCATCCTCATTCAATCATTCGCTGAAAGACTGTCTAAGAATGCAACTCATGGTTTGATGCGTTTCCAGAATCTGTAAATCAGCAGCTGTGGAGCGTCCCACCAATCAATCAATCAATCAGATCCACACAGCTGCATGTTAGGAATCAATAGTAAAGACTACCACCTGCACAGAGCAAGTTTGAGTGTGTGCATATGAGGAGCATGTGTACGTGACAGACAGTGAGCAAGAGGAAGATGAGAGGGAATTACAACAATAAGTAAAGGTATATTTGAGACTAGTGATGTGTGTGACAGCCAGATGTGTTTTAGAATCAATATTTCAAGAAGGAAATTTGAAGCTTTAATCACAAAAATGATAAGTTCCTGAAGTGATAAAGTAAGCAAATAAATCATATTTCCTTAGACTGACTAAGGCTATGTTCAGAATAGTATGCTTTCGTATATGTACTGTGTGGAGGGTGTATATTTTCTGCATGCAAAAAATACCTAAATAATATTGGGTAAAGTGTAACTGTACAGTAAAAAAACAAACAAAAAAAATGACCACAATAGACATGACTTGACTTTCTGTTTCCACTGTAATGAAGAGGAGTCAATAATAGCTGAACTTTGCAAGAAGGTAGATCTCCAAGAACCTGACTGGGCACCTCCACATTGGAGTGTTAGTAAAGTTAAGTAATACTTTGAGATACGAGCATAATTCGTTCCATGGTGGAGCTCGTAACTCGAATTGCTCATATCTAGAATCATGTTTTCCCATAAGAAATAATAGAAAACAAATTAATCCGTTCCAGATCTGTAACAACGGAAAAAAATGTTTTTAAATTAGTATCATCACACAATTATAGTACATGTATACAGTATAAGGATTTGTGTGATATCAAATAAAATATGTTTTTAATTATAGGTTTTTACAAGCAGGAGCAGAGGAGGAAGGAAGGGAGTTGGAACACTTGATTCTGTATCGTAACTCACACGAACACTACGTAAATTACGTAAACTGAAATTAACATCACTGAACTTAGCTTGCATATTTAATTATTTTTTTGCTTTTTTCGATTTGTTTTCTTCCCTTTTTTCACATGACTACCCTCACTTTCACGTAGCGCAGATCTTTTAACAAAATACCTATCGAGGGAGATTTGTTTCTGTCTTTCATTCAAAATGAGTAATGCATGTGTCGTCAAAAAGCGCCAAAGCACGACCAGTAGACGATTTATCAGGGTGTTTCTTTTCGATGAAATCAGAAACCCTCTGCCACATAGCCTACGTATGTTCCATCATCTGCAGCTCAGTCAACTCAGTCAACAGTTCCTCCTGATGCGGCCACCACGCTCATATTTATCCACAATTTCCTGCTTTATTTCCATGGTCATCATGCTTTTCTTCTTCTCACTACCGTCCTTACCACTCACTTTCTTAGAACTTGCCGCTATTATAAAAAATAATGCACAAAATAGAAAGAAAATCAGCTACTTGCGGGCGTTGCGAAGACAAGTCAGCGAATACGTGAAGTGATCGTGCGTCGCGTCGGCATCGGCGTCAGTACGTGTGCTTATGTCTCGAATATTTATTCGTAGAGGCAAACATGTCCAAAGGCTCGCTCTTGCAATACTCGTATGTACAGACGCTCGTATCTTGAGCTATTACTGTATTAGTAGACTGCTACACTGTAAACCCTAATGTTGATTTAACTGTTCTTTATTCAAACAATCAAGTAATCTTGACTAAACATTTAAATTTTGAACCCAAATCTCAAAAATATAATTTAGCTTAACTTTTTTAACAACAAAATACATAAACGATTTCAATTATAAACTCAAAATCTTGATTGATGAAAATAGCTCAGTCAGGTCTTCCTTTGTTGTGATTGGAATAAATTAATAAATGTTGTGGTGAATCAATAATCTCAGTATGTTGTTGTTTTTTCTAGTTTGGTATGTTTGCACAAAGCTTACAGTCAAAAATAACTTTATAATTGTAATTTATAAATTACATAACTTTTTAACTTTTAACTTTTTTAACTTTTTAACTTTATAAATGTAATTTCTAAAAAAAAATATTTTTATGTTGAGTTAACTTAAATATTTAAGTACACTTACAATTAACACCAAGTGAAGTTATTTGTTTAAGTGCATTAAATAAGCACCAAGTTAGGTGAACGTAACAACATAAGTACATTCAACTTGAGCAACAAGTTAGGAGAACTTAAGTATATTTTTTCCATTACTCAATTGAATTGAGGGAACGAGTTTACTCAATAAGTAGGGTTAAGTGAACTTATTAGGGTTTTCAGTGTATGGTTGGGGTTAAAATAAGTTGTTGTGTAGTTTCAAAGTTACTTCTAGTCAACAGGATGTTCAAAATGGACCATCAAGATAACGTGTCACCAAGTTAGCCAAGACACTTATTGTTAGGTAATCTCAAATCTTTCAATGCAAAAAAACACAGACACACTATTTGTTTAAATTATGCATATTGGCATTAATAGGCTTGATGCTGTGGGCTGTACGTGCTGAAGTCTAGTCTTGACTCTCCCTTCTCGTGTCCTCTAGGGAGTCATCACAGCCCAATGCCACTCTCAAAAGCATGTGAAGAGCAGATGCCGCCCACAGCATGTATAATGACCCCCATCAAAGTCATCAATAACCGTAATGGCCAAACAGACAGTTACGTTACATTTACCAGAATGAAGAATGAGGCTTTTGTGGCCCTGGACAGCCTTTTACACACTCAGTTTAACTTCCTGTTTATGTCTGCTCTTGTGGCCAGAACTACATTTCCGTAGAAGTGCTTTAGACACTGAATATAGCCACTTACACAATTCGGCATTGATGGGCAGCTTGCAGACTGATTATGTGCAAACATGTGCAATTAATTATATTTTAATTTCAAATTAAAAGTTTTATTTAAATATAAATACCCCCGTGGAGACTGTTGCAAAATAGCACCTTTGGAGTGTCAGTCCAGGGAGCAATATTAGTAGATATATTTAACATTCAGGATGATAGGTCCTGCCAGAGGTTAACTGTAATGAAAGGCTTTTATAACATAAAGCTAATCCATCACATACATTTCATAATTACACATCAGACCTCATTAGTCAGCCTCTTTTTTTATCATTAGAGGTTTCCAAGGAAACTGAATCAAGCTTCACGCTAGACAAATAACAAGTTTATAGCCAAGTTTTTTTTTTTCTGGCACGGCATTATTCTTTCACATTAAAGATTTTCCGCATACTTTTAGAATTTTTATAATAAGTTCATGATATGTTCTACCCCCTTACTCACACTCGCACAAACTTTCTCCATTTTTTGAATATTAATTAAAATATAATTTAGTTTCAGACGTTTTCCTCTTGGCTGCTCCTCATTCAGTAGGTGAATTTAAGTTTTACTAGGTAACACTTTTATTTCGATGGTCCACTTTAAATATTCTACTAACCAAGGCTTAATATTAACACCTGCCAAATGTGGGTGTATTTTAGCAGTGGGACTAGTCACTTTAGTGGGCTGACTTTTTATGTAATATATATTTTTTTAATTCCAGTCTTTTAAAAAAAGACATCAGAAATTAATAAACAAAGAGCAATGCAATGTTGTCAAAAATGTGGATTTTTTTTTGTTTTTTTTGTTTCAGATCTTTACTAAAATATCTGAAATGCTTCCAATAATAATTTTCCACAGAATAGAAGCACAATACCAGCTGCGCTTTCTTGCTCTCTCTTCTCTCCGACAGTGAGTTACACACAAACACCTTCTTCCCTTACTCTCTAGTTACATTTGATCCTGTTTTCATCATGGGAGTGCACGTATTGCGCACAATTTTACTCATTCCAAGATATTTTGTACTCGCGCGCATAGAGTTGCTTGAGAGCACAATTCCATAAAAGCTCAGTAGAAAGTTTAGCATGAGATCTACTTAAAGCCGGATCATTTCCATAATCTAACACATTAACGTCTGGATTAAAACATACTTTTTTGGGATAAATGCGCAAATACCAGTAAACTGATTAGCGCAAACCTGTCACAGTTCTGTTTGGCTTGTATGACATTTATATCTTATATCATTTGTGTGGATGTTTAGTTTGCCATTTTCACTTACTCTTTTTCCTTTGTTCAGTTTCCCACCACTAATCTGTTTCCATGGGCAATAACACATCTGTTCATCATAGCTCATCACCATTGTGTATTTTATCTCATCCCTTTGCACTCTTCAGTTGCCTGGTAATGTTTGTGCTAAGTAGACCGTCTTGCCTTGTTTACCTGAGTTATTTAATAAGTATTTTTATATATCTGAATCATCTCTGTCTTCCTTGAGTTTCGTTGTGATAACACCTTAGTAAATCGCTTTGCGTGATTTATTCAAATATGCAAATTTTGCATCTAGCAAAAGGGAAGCTCCAACAAAAGAATATGCAATAAGGTCAAACATGAAAATAACACTGTCCACACCTTTTTAGTAAATCCTAACAATAGTATTTTATCACCAAACTATCCGGTCATTATTGTTAAGTTGATGATTGAATAATCATGTCGACAACACTGTCTGCGATGGTTTGGCCACGTAAAAAGAAGTGAAAACAGTGCTATACTGTCTATTTTAGATCTTGTAGTCCCTGCCACTCGTCCAAAAGGTCGCCCGGAAAAGACCTGGGAGCAAAGCGCTGAATCTTAACGAATTGGACGCAACCGGCCGTCTAATATGGCATCAAAAGTTGGCGACAAAGAAGCACTGTCCTACCCAGGAACCGGGAAAACAGACGATAAACGAGGATTGATTGAAGTCCGCACAAAGTCCGCACTGATTTTATTATGTATTTTTTCATTGTATTTATTTAAAATCATTATTATTGTATGTCTGTTTATTTTATTGAGAATATTTTTTATCAATATTTATTGATATTTTGTCTCAGTACTGCTAGGCTAATCCACACACACACACACACACACACACACACGCACACACACGCGCACACACAGAATGTCCCTTGGATCAAGCTGATGTATTAGTAAGTTCACTTAGAACTTGATAAATGAACATGTCACTTGCTTAACCTCCTACCCTCTTTATTACTGGAGAGTATTTGCGTCTATGTAGGCCCCTATGTCCACACTATCTATCTGTCTATCTCTCTATATTTGCAGGCAAGTAGTTGTGAGGGTCATTGAGATGCGAGAGCAGGTGAGCAGCTCGTGGGCTGACAGCAGGGCCTCTGGAGAAGTCATGTGAGATCGGTCTTAACTCTGCCTGCTCGTGGTGATGGATGTAACCAGACTCAACTTTCACGCCAACATCCACACCTGCTGCCCCGGCGCTGCTTATTGGGCCCATGAATCAATTTAATAGGAGATGGAAAGGTTCAGGACTTCAATAAACACCCTGTTGAATCCTGTCCAATACATGTCCCATAAACTAAGTTTGGGCGCAGACAACACTGGGGTAAATTAGATCCCTCCATTTTTTTTTGTCAGTAGTGCACTGCCACCCATTATACTGTCGCCTTGCACCCTGGGCTGAATGGCATTAAGTGTTTATGTCAGCATGCTTTCACAATAAATTATTATTTTGTATTTATTTCAAATATGATCGGTTTGAAGGCTGTATTTGCTGCTTAATGTTTTTGTGGAACCCATGATTCACCTCTATTCAAAAGTTACCGTACTCTGCATGCCTTTCTTTTATATGGCCTTCTGCTTTATGGCATGTGATGAGCACTCTTAAATACACATCCTTATAATTGCTACTTACAGTGAGTGATACATTCTTGAAAGCATCTCTTGGGGTTAAAATGTACAAACAGAAGCTAAAGTTATGTCAGGTCAGCAGCACAAATGTTGTAAACATCAGTAGATTTACCTTGTGCAAGAAAACATTATTTATACAACATTCTTTGACAGTTTTTTCAACTCTTTGAGTCTTTGAGTCAGATCTTTCCTCACTCCATACTTTTGTGGTTTTGAATCAATCTAAACTGCCAGTCATGATGTCATTCTCCCTTACCAGGCTGGGTCAAAGTACAGTTGATGTCTAAGAGTTTAATATACAGTGATAGAACTGGGACTTTATATCGTGATGCCAGTTTTCTACCCATTTACCAGTGCTGGAAACAAATATGTCCGATAATGTTATTTATAATGTTAAAATCGAGCCATGAATGAGCACTAAGTGTAACTAGTGATAGATGACATTTACACTGGTGCCGTGACCCGGACTGTTGTGAGATTTAGGTGGGTGATTTAAACAAGGCCAGCTGGACAAAACATGCAGGTAAAACCCCAGTCACTAGCCTAGTTTAGAGGTAGTTTATGTTCTATATCTGCCTCCTGTCCTAGCAGTCTACTGTTCTCAACACTGCCAAAATAAATGTCATCTATCACAGTGTAATGTCATCTATCACTGTGCTATCAAAAGAAAAGTCACAACAACTTTCTTGCCTTACATCACTTTAGAGTTCCTACTAGCATTGCAAATGTAAAAAGGGAATTGGCTCTAGCAGAACATTTAGTTATCTGGGAACCACTTTGCTTCTTACTAAAACCCTAGAACTACAAGTGTGAAAGGGGCTATTATCTCATAATAATTACCTTTATGCAGAGGTAATATTGTAGTTTCATGCAATCAGAAATTTTTAACTAATAATTTTAATGGGGCAATATTTTTATCAAGTACAGGATTTGTGTAATTCATCCAGCACTGCTTGTCACAGTTGTCTCTCTCTATCAAAACACACCATATTTGCTAGACCAAGCATCACTTCACAAATAACTGACACCGCAATGCATCTTCAGTCCAAAGGATATACTTCAGCTTGTTGTCAAATCCTGACTTAATAAGTGAACCAAAACAAACATTTATTCTTGTGCAGTTTTTGAAGTCTTGTCCTCGGTTTGTTTTTGTTCGCTTGCATTGTCTAAGAAGATGTTATGAGGACAAACCAGAGAGCGAGTGATGGAGAGTGGTTTGTGAAAGAGAATGCTGGAGAAAGAGATAGAGGTTGAGACCGATAGCGGGGTGCAATAGGTAATCAATACCACAGCGGTGACCTAAGTGTTTGCTCCCTCGTTTATCTCATTTGGAGCTGCAGGTTCGGACCGTTTGACCGGGTAAACAAGAGCATTACTTTAGAATTTAACCCTTCTGTTTCTTCAACTACAGGTCGATTTGATCGCACATACTTTTAAAAATGACACAAATTTAGAATCATTATGTTTGTTTTTACTTGTTTGAAATGTTATTACTAAAAAAATCATAACAATTACTGCTTTCATTTTTTTGTATTATAAGTATTTTTATTTAATAATTTCACACTTTCCACAAACAAATACAATTGATTGTAAATTAAACAACAACAATTAATGTGATTTACATACGTGTATGTGTGTATTATATATATAAACACAAAATGCAGTTTTTAAATAAAGACTATTATTATTATTAAGGTAAAAACTAAATCCAAACCTACATGAAAAGTGGTTGGGCCACCCAATAAATTGCAATGAGTCTTTTACACCACAGTGGAGGGATTCTTGCCCACTCATCTTTGCATAATTGTTTTAATTCAGCCACATTGGATGTATTTAGAGTTGAACTGCCTTTTAAAGGATATGTCACAGCATCTCGATAGGTTTCCGGTCAGAACTTTAACTAGGCCACTCCAAAGTTTTAATTTTTGTTTTTCTTTAGCCATTCAGAGGTGGACTTGCTTGTGTGTTTTGGATCATTGTCCTGTTGCAGAACCCAAGTTCACTTGAGCTGGAGGTCACAAACAGATGGCCTGATATTTTGGTAGGCGGCAGAATTCATGGTTCCATTTATCACAGCAAGTCTTCCAGGTCCTGTAGCAGAAAAACAACCCCAGACAATCACACTACCACCACCATATTTTACTGTTGGTATGATTTTATCTTTCTTTTCTTTTTTTTTAATGTAGTGTTACTTTTTTTACGGAAGATGTAATGAGAAAGACACCTTCCAAAAAGTTAAACTTTTGTCTCAGCAGTCCACAGAGTATTTTCCTAAAAGTCTCAAGAATCATCAAGAGCATCATTCTTCAAAAATGAGACAAGCATTAATGTTCTTTTTGCTCAGCAGTGTTTTTCATCTTGGAACTCTGCCATGCAGGCCATTTTTGCCCAGACTCTTTCTTAGGTGGGTGTAACAATCATGTCATGCTCCTCCTGTGTGTCCCTCCTGTGTTCCCGTAGCCACCCATGTTACTCAAGTCAGCTGTGTCTTGTTAGCCCTGCCTACTTATACCGTCATGTTTTCCATTGTCTTTGTCTATCGTTAACGTTTCACGGTTGTGTGGATGTATCATAGTTCTGAGTTTTGCACTACTAAGTGCCGTTTTGGTTTCCCGTTTTGTAATTAAAGTGTTTCTGTTTGCTATCTCCGTGTTGCCCCGTGTTTCTCCTTATCACATGCCAGCTCTTCCATGACAGAACGATAGACCGGGCGTGTCACCCCCACAAGACTTCTCGCGGAAAGGATGGATCGCCTCTATCCCCGGTCCGGACAGCAGAAGCCGGCCGCCACGTCATGGCTCCTAAGTGCCGCGCCCACATCTTGGCTCCCGAGCGCCGTGGCCACGTCTTGGTTCCCGAGCGCCGCGGCCAAGTCATGGCTCCCGAGCGCCGCAGCCATGTCATGGCTCCCGAGCGCCGTGGTTGCTGATGAACTGTTGATGAAACTACGCCGTGGCTGCTGATGAACCGACTGACCTGGACCTGGACCTCCCCGACCTCCCTTGTCCTGAGCCACCAGAATTCCCACCCAGCCTCCCTCTCCCACCGCCTCTCACTGCCTCCCGCTAACACCTGGGAGCCACCATGCGTCGAAAGGCCACAGTCATCGGAAGGTGTTGAGGGTGTCTGGATTCCACCTCCGACCTCGGTGCCTGTCACTCCACCTCGGCCCGTCGGCACTTCGGCTCCCCCTTCACTCCTCCCTACCTCGGCTCCACCGGGCTCCCTCGTCCCTGAGCCTCCACCGAGCGCCCTTCAGCGTCGTCTGGCTCCTTTCTCCCTCCGCTGTCACCTTTGTCCTCTGTTGCTCTGGTTACACCTTGGTTCTCGGTCCGGCGGCTCCACCCTGGACTGATTCTGCTGCCTGGTTCCGGGTCCCACCTGATCTTCCATGGACCACTCCCTCTGCCTGGGCCCTGGTCCCGCCTGCACCACCCTGGGCACCACCTTTTCACACAGGGCCATATAGGTTTTGATTGTGTTTTCTCTTAATAATAACAACTTTCCTTTAAAAACTCCATTTTGTGTTGACGTGTTATCTCTGAAAAATATTTAAATTTGTTTTATTAAACATTTAAATGTGACAAATGTAAATAAATAAGAAATCAGAAATATTTTTCACACAACTGTGTGTATATATATATATATAATCAAATCAATACACCATTTTCACACAAACATTGATTTCTTACATTACTCTTGAAAGATCTTGACCAAAATTTGATGCACCTCTTGATTGAAATCACAAATAAAAATGTATTTCCATTGAGAGGCGTATACACTTTTGGAAGAGATCTTGCTTTGATAATGCAATAGTTAAATACTCTGTAATATCTCCTCCAGCACATCCCAAAGACTTTAAGGTAATTTAAGTTCTGGATTCAGAGGTGCCAGTTCATTTGTGGAAATTATTTGTCATGCTCCTCCCAACCATTTTTTTACAATTTGAGGCTGATAATTCTTGACACCGTCATCCTGGAATATAGCCATGATTTATTTTCGTTCATGGTTGTTTAATATATGGAAAGCAACACACTCCATCAATTAGGGCTAGCAAAACTGCTATATGTACACATTTATATGTATATAGATAACTAGCTAAAAGCATAAGGTCTGATAATGACTCTGAGGATTCCATCCCAGTACCTAACAGCAGAATGAGGAAATCATTGACTTTGTCATTGGCTCGCACGTGGAGGTCTGACAGATACTGGTTCTGCGGCTGGATTGTTGCCCTCTTACGTCCATCCTAGAGTTGCAGGATTGCCTGTGCAACCCGATTGGGTTGCAGGTACTGTGTCATGCTACAGACAGAGACAGGAACCCTAACAGAACTAAAGACAAATCAGTCATGAAAAATAAGTTGAGAACAATTGGTCTATGGCCACAACCTCTAAAATTACTCCCTTTTTGTTGATTGTCTTGCTGTTGTCTCTCCAGTGCACTTTGCACCAAAGCAGGTAAAATTGATTCACAATCACTAATGCTTCCTAATTTAACAGATTCCTGTATATATGCACGTAAGCAATAGTTTGAATCTGTCAGATTCAATATGTTTTACACAATTCTGTAGGCAAAATGAATCGTTTTCCCATGACCACTTAAGCACTTAATTTTTATTTTCTTCTTTTATTATACAGTTGCAGAATCTCCATAATAATTTATGGTAATTTCCCTGTGGCTCCAAAATACAAGCAAAGCTGGTAGCATGCGAATCAGGTATTTCCATCTGAGCCGCTGTTATTGATTGGGAATGCTAACAGATACTGTACCCATCTTCAGGCATTATAAACTTTCTTTCGTGCATTCCCAGACATTCTGCATAATGAACAGCCACCATAGCCGCCCAAGTTATACTTTGGAGCATTTTATGTGCTTCGCTCTGTTCAGATGGAAGGAAAGCTTTTGCCCTGTGGCGCTTACTATTTCCTTTTTTCTGTTTCAGTGTGTGCTGTGGAATTGTGTTTGTGGGCTGCACAGTCACTTTTTGTTCGTTTCTAAGTTGGGATGACTTTGAAATAAGTTGATTTTGGAATAAAATAACCTACAGCTGAGCCCAAAAGGGCTCAGTACCTCACAGCACTGGATTGCAATCCCCTTTATCTATAGCAACTCAAGAGTTCCTATTTTAAAACGCATCTAAATTCAAGGAAACCGATGCAAGGTGAAACACAGCTCATTTGAATTGTGGATGCGTCACTTTCAATATGCCTCTCCAGGTCTGGTTTAGCTGTAGTTTGTGGAAAGATCAGCAAACCAGGAAACCATTTGTGTCGGTCTGATACAGTGTCACAGACACTTATGCTGAGGGTGGCTGATGTGGGCTGTGTACTCGCTCATTATTGTGGCGGATGCCCTTGGACCGCAGGTTGTTGAAATTAAGCATGGCATCTCATAGAACCCAAGGTAAAATCTATCTTGCAGGGACCCTCATATCTCTTCTGCAGTTTTTTAGTGCCACATGAGGTGAACCCAAACATGCAGACTCCCAATCTGTAGATTCTGGTTGAAGGTGCAACAAGCAATTGCAGTAGCATCCATGCTGTGGCTGCTCAGTGAATATGTTTCTCTTCATTGCGGGAGAATCTGAGAGTAATGGGGCATGGTGGAGTCACAGCCCCCCTGGTGCCACAATGGAGGGGGGTCTTCAACTTGGAGAAGAAAATGGGTCTTCTGTTACAAAAGAAAAATAATGACCATAGTAAGTTACCTTGCTAGTGTCTTCATCCACAGATACCTTTTAAGATGGCATCTTAATAGAAATGCTGAAACATCCATCTTAGAATTCCCAAACTGGTTTATGCTGGTTTTGGTTGATATCTGAGCACATCTATTGACCCGAATAGTCTCTCTGGTGAAGCTTTGCGTATTAAAGGGATAAAAAAAATGAAAGTTTGGTCATAAATTATTCACTCTCATGTCATTCCAAACCCGTAAGACTTTCATTATTTTCTAAATACAAATTAAGTTATTTTTAATCAAACCTGAGAGATTTATTTCCATTTTTTTTCCAGCTATTACACTTCAAAGTTCATGAAGACATTGAAAGTAATCCAGTCAATGCACATTTATACAGAGCACATCCAATCCGGTAACTATAAGTTCAACTGTACTTGCTTAGCATGCAAGAACAAACCTCAACTCTAAACTAGATCAGTAGTTTGTTGGCAAAGCCTTATCTGAAAGTTTGAAAAGTGTAAAGTTTTAAACATAAAAGTCATAGAAAGGCAGTAAAATATTGTTGATGTTTTAACACGTGACTAAGAGATTGAGCATGCTTTAGCATTCTGTTAACATAGTACTATGACTAACAATGTTTTTATCATGTTTTAGCTTGATGCTATCATGCTTCTACCATGCATGTTACTAGCATAATTTAGCATACCACTAGCCTGTTTTAGGACATTATTAACATGTTTCCAGTATGTTTGAAGATTATAGCACAAGTCAAAATTTGTATGTCTGATGCAGGGGCATAACATGAACAGACATAACAGCACACAACACAGCAAGGTGATCATAACCTTTTATCAGTGATGTCATCATACTCAGTCCAGAAAATCCACCAATTAACGGATACATACAGCATAAGCAAATGTATATACAGCATAAAGTCACAACATTTTTATTTCACTGTTTCAGCAGCATAACAGCATACAATATAGCTCAGCGGCTATAATTCAAACCATTGGATTACCTTTTAAATGACAAGGCGGAGTCTACGGGGGCGATTATTAAAAATGTCAATGATATCCATAGTCCAAAGAATCCGCCAGTTCTCGTTCAAAAGACAGCAGGGAAAGATTATTTAAACGTGAAGTTGTCATGTGTGATCTCAAAGCATCTAAAACCATGATTAGATGGTGAAGATGGCACATTTTCTCCTTTTCGCTCATCTTTCTGTGCTTTTTTGAAAAAGCGTAATATTGTACTTTGCGCGGCAGCTGCCATTGTCACCGAATATTAATGAACACTCAAGCGAAGATGACAGCGTAAGTACGTACAACGCATGACAAAGGCTAATCAAATCAAATTTGAAAACAGCCACATTTTACCGCGCAGCATATTGATTGGTGAATCTGTCAATCAGACTGACAAATCAACATTTTCTGATTTTATGTATTTTATTTTAACCAATTGGAAATCTGAGGGGGCCAAGGCCCACGCAGCCAGATCCCGCCCACCGTCCCACTTCAGAATCTGGCTTGAGGCTCATGAGGGGCCTCAGTTTCCTGCCCCGGATACATAGTCAATGGGACATTGGCGTTGGTGTTGGTTTTCCTGATGAATCCATGGGGTTAATATAGAAAATAAAATCCTGTAAATAATGCCTCCGTGGGTGCATCCCATTGTTTGTAAATAATAAATAAAGGTGTCCCACAGTCACAGCTGGTAATTATCAGCCCGGTAGCAGTCGCCCATCTCAGTAATTTCTACCATATACAAATGTTACGATGATCATGTCATCAGGAAAGTATGGAAGCCCGTTTCCGCCACAGTTGAGAAAAAAATTATTATTTGAGCCATAATAATGAGAGTGTTTCTCATAATAATGACCATCTCGAAAAAAATTCGAAATTTTCTCATGATGTTGACTTAATATCTCAAAATTATGAGAAACTTTCTCATAATAATGACTTATCTCGAAAAAAATTATTAACTTTTTCCTCAACCTTGAACTTCAGTAAGTCAACCCTTTGAAGAACCCATTGAAGTTAAAAAACTGACGATAACAACAATGATGTTTGAGAAAATATTTTTTTGGTGGAATTCTTGATGCGGCCCAGCCTCACTCATACTCTGTCTCCTGCGGCCCCGAGCTCATTTGAGTTTGAGACCCCTGATCTAAATTTAAGTTTTGAAGAAGAAAAAAAGTCTTGGTTTGAAATGAGGTTGGAATAACTTGAGGATAAGTGAAATGATGACAGAATTTAAATATCTGGTAGAATGACCCTTTAAAGCTAATTAAAAGGAGACACCAGCATACTACCAACCGATGATGGTGACAAGCATCCTAAACTTAACACATGCGGAGGTGACTGGAAGACGTGTGTTCCTTAATTCTCTTCACACGATGCACACAAAAGGCTTGACTAACACATTACATATTGCTAAGCAAATTACTGTCCCAAAAAAACACTCAATGCATGTAAATATTGGGTGAAATTGTGTGTTTAATTAGATAAAATATGTTAATGATACTTCAGTAATGAATAAAATATTTCCCTCAATCATGTTGTAATGCATTGTGGGATAAAATAATTCAGAACATATAAACAAGATTCTGCATAAGACAGGGTTGTATAAATTACATCTTAAAAGTGTTTTGCTCATGGCATGGTAATTTTGAGTAGTATATTCTTTGAATTTTTATCACTTAGAAAATATTACACATGTCAGAGCTAGTTTTTGTCATTTATTTCTGTTCTGTATAAAAAAAAACAGGAAAATGTGAAATGTGAGTCATGAAGCCATGGTACAGATGCTTCCTCAATTCACAATAATGCAGACAATAATACATATGGCCTATGTATATATATATATATATATATATATATATATATATATATATATATATATATATATATATCAGCACACATGCCTATGCATTATTTTTATCGTTGCAAATAAAACACTAATGTTTCAGAATAAAATGCTTCTTTCAAATATAAAAAGGTTTTCATTAAAACAAAGCTTAAACAAAACATCACACAGGACCGATGAAATTCTTCAAAACACATATGAGACACAGACACCTTTGATGATCTCATATCACAGAGGCTAAAAAAGACTGGAAGCCATCTATTCGGCTCTTTGAGGTTCTTGTGTGGAAAGAAAATCACTCTCTGTTCACTTCAGAGCTGGTGTGATTATGCGAACAGAGAGCTTGGAAATGCAGTTGAGTGTCTGTCGGCTCTTAAAACGGAACTGTTTTTATGTTTTATGCACCGGATCCTATGCGTGAATTCACATTATTCTCTAGATTTATTAATTTATTTTTAAATGAATTAAAAAATTCAACTCATACTCACAGAATGCACCTCTTCCATGATGAATCTCTTGAATCATATCTATCTATCTATCTATCTATCTATCTATCTATCTATCTATCTATCTATCTATCTATCTATCTATCTATCTATCTATCTATCTATGTTTAATAATATAATGGATGTGTATTTGCACATAAAGGGACTTTTTTAAATTAATTCTTGCACAACGTGAATTCTTTTTTAATTAAATAATTTAGAATTTTTTTTCCAAAATTGAATAAAACCATCACGTTTAAAGTAAATCTGAGCTCTCAACAAGCATGTTTCTGAAAAGGAAAACTACAAACCCTGTCACATTCAACTTTCATCTAGTTTAAGTGTGAGAGCAGAAGAGTTTACTCACTGTAGCCATCTGGATGCTGGTGTGCCCTTCTGTGCTAGCTGCGACAAGCTACCCTCCAGAACCCGGAGCAGACAGCAGACACCATACACCCACAAAACACCCTGCAGATTCAAGACCAGACACAATCCCAGCATACATAAAATGACAGCTCTTCGCTCATGTCAGAAGGAGTTGGCACATGAAAAGCCTTTAGAAAGATAAAGAAAGGTTAACACTCTGCTGTATGCTTGAACTCAAAATGAGAGATGCATTGCTAGTGGCGGTGCGAAGATATTTTAATGGGGTATGGCCAGGCAGGGATCAGCAGCCAAACTGGGGTGGCATCGTGACACAGAAATCTTTATTATCCAAGAATAAAAAAGGGGTTAGACTATAAAGCACTGGACTCTTTTAGTCCCTGCTACACAACTGAAAACAATTAATCGTACGTAATTGTAATTGAGCTATTGTATCCATCATTTTTTTTTTAAATCTGTTTCAAAATTTTCAATTTTTCAAATGTCAGGGTTTTGCCACATTCGGTCCAGTAATCTCTTGTTGTTGTGGCAGAGCTCTGACACTACCGGAGACTTACTGTCTCAAGTTAAGTGTGCGTGTGCGCGGCTTCGAGTGTTCGAGTCGCGTGCACGCTTGTCTGTGTGATGTCTTGGGTGCGGGTTATGATGTCCAGTCCCGAAACTTCTGGTCTGGTTCAGTTTCGGTTTCGTGTCGGGATTCGGGCGTTCATGACTCCTGTGTTCGTCCTTGTTGTCCTTGTCGTGTTGTCTTTGTTTAATGTGAACATGCAGCGATGGCTGCGTGTTCATGTCTTGTCTGTTACCCCGCCCGCCTTGTTTCATTGTCATTAGTTTTATTTGTTCCCAGCTGTGTCCTAATCAATTACCGATCCTCCTTTGTGTATTTATTCTCCCAGTGTCTGCTGTCTTGGGCTGGTTTCTTGTCATTTCATGGCTGTCCATTCTCTGTTGTAGTCCTGTGTTCAGTCATGTTTCTAGTCTTGTTCCTAGCCTTGTTCGTGTTGTAGTCTAGTCTCTTTTATTTTTGTTTGTTACAATAAATCCCCGTCATTTTCTGCATCCTTGAGTCCTCACTTCCTGCTACCTGACAAATAACTGCAACAATAGAAGATAAAATCTATTCCATTTGTACTTATAATAAACCATGTCTGTTTTAATTATAAATGAACAGAACTCTCATTTATTCTGCATTATATTATAGATAGAAATTGCATTTAATTTGTGCCTATGAGCTCACGCAGCTGTATATACGTTTGAGGTAGATGTTCCTGACGCAGATATATAAATTACATGCATTTATTTTTTACGTTTGGTTTGTGTTTGATTTGTGCCTGTCACTGAGGTGAGGATAGTATATCTGTTAAAGTGTTTTGTGTGTTGTGGTCATAAAGAAAGGGTTCTATGACTAAATGAACTCAAGTCAAGATAAAAATAAAAATGGCATGACAATTGTGAGCGGGATGGATGGACAAACACAGCCACCCCTGGCCAGCCCCCAAGTGCAAAGCACGAGTTGTGTTTTGTTTAAGCCATATTTCCTCTTAAATCAAGATACAATCAATATAAGTCCTTAAAATAATAGAAAGACTTCATTAACTGCTTCATTAACCCTCATGTCCTTCCAAACCCTTAAGACTTGAAGATATTTTTAACGAAATCTGAGAGATTTCTCTTCCTCCTTCCACACACCAACCAATTTGCTGCTTTATATGATTGACTGATTCAGTTTAGGCTTTATTTCACATATTATATCACACATATGTTCCAAAAATTTACAAAAGTTTTAAACTAAATGATGACATTTCATTTTTGTGTAAACTAACCCTGAACCCTGAACATAATTCTGCACATGCTGTTTTTGAGGACAATTATTTGAATTAGTGACAAAACAGGTATTCATAATATGAAATATACTCATATTTCTAAAAACGGTTGACTGCACAGCAAAAGACTATATGCATAATAACAGTGAAATAAGTTGTATTACTAAGAGATCAAAAAGCAGATGAAGCAAAGTAGAGTTTGTAGGAGTTGCTTTCTTTATCTGGGGACTTAATGCAAAGATACAGTTGCCCACGTATGTGCTTTTTTCAAACATTATTAGGTTTAGAATCATAACATAAGATCTACACTGTAGCCTAGTTTGAAATTTAAGGGTATATTGAAATACATTTCCACAAAAAGTGAGAACATGCATGGTTGCTATGGCTTTTAATAAAATTGTCTACTATTTGAATGAGTCTTTAGTAATTTTTATTTTTAAGATGTATTTTGAGAGAATTACCTTCATAATGATGTATAAATTAAAAAAGGACTTAACAGCTTTACACACACATCTTACAAAAGGCTTTTTCACTCATGCCAGACAACTATTTGCTGACCAAACTCAAAGCCAGGATAGCTTTTGCTTTGTGTAACTATTGGTTGGACAGCTCTTCACTTAGCGGCTCAGTTAAGCCAGAAGTTGCTGAAGTTAACAGTAGTGGGGATGTGAGGGGGGGGGCTAGTGCCCAGAATCTCAGAATTTCTATGCATGTTGGTGTCTGAGCATAACGTAGTCGGCAGGATTCGAAACCCAATGGATTTCTAGTCTATCGCCTTAACCACTCGGCCACGACTGGTTGTATGCAGCGCGCCATTGTTGACTTTGGGGGTGCGTTGCGATTGTCTTGTGCGGTGGGTGATATGTGCTTTCACTTTCGTTTTCACAGTCGCGATTTTAAACAATTGAAAATTCTGAGGGGGCCGGACACGTAAATGAGGGGGCCCAGAGTCTTGTAAATCATGAGTAATGATAAAAAGTAGAGTTGAAACGACTGAAACGAGTATCCAGTATGGATAAAGCACTTTTGCAGAGTACGAGTATCATATGAGTAATATGTGTCAATATCTGTGCTCAGATTGAATAAAAATCCTCATTGGGTCGCTGACTGTGTCTGTGTTCTGTGATAGGCTAGTCACAGCATCCCTCCCCTACACATACAGATTTGCTTTGTCCCGCTCTACTCACTCACACGCAGAACACTTAGAAGAGAACAGCTCTCTCTCTCTCTCTCTCTCTCTCTCTCTCTCTCTCTCTCTCTCAGTCACTCAGGTTTGTGTCTTTTCCGTTAACGTTTAGGGTTTCTTCAGCTTCAGGTTTTTTTTTTTTATTATTATATAGGTTTGTTTGTAGAACTTACTTATTAACCAGTAGAGTTCTGGTAAATGTGGGGTTTCTTAGGACGTGGTTCTTGGTAGAAAGTGACTAGCGCTGTGTCTCTTCCTGTCGGAGATAATGGTCTCATCCTGTCGGATGTCTTCTGGCGCTAACCAGTTTTTTTACTTCACGCAAAAAAAAGGATTAAAAATTATGATTTCTTCATAATTGCAACCGCATATATTGTATTAATTGTTGCAAAACTTGTTCTGTATATAGTTTGTTTGTTATCGTGATCAAAACCATTGATCTGAAGCTCAATGCTGATGCTGTCATGTAAATAGTTTTCTATTCAGCAATAAATATAAGAATTTCTGATCAACCTATATCAATTGCATGATTAAAAATAACATACTGGTTAAAACCCCGCCCACTTCCTGGTTAAATTCTACCCAGTTCCGGGTTAGATCCCGCCCAGTCCAAGTACAGATAATTCATATGGTTAACAGAGAAAGATACAGATAATGCTGCACTCGCTCATCCCTAATAAAAAGATTTAAAGATAAACGATTAAAATAGCACTGTTACTTCAGCTTGCTTTTGTGAACACTATTGGTTTAAGTTACGGTTTAGTGTAGGCTACGCTGCATTTTTGCCGATCTGCTACAAT
The DNA here is from genome assembly GCA_037043235.1 of Rhodeus uyekii. Lineage (NCBI taxonomy): Eukaryota > Metazoa > Chordata > Actinopteri > Cypriniformes > Acheilognathidae > Rhodeus > Rhodeus uyekii. The sequence continues at coordinate 5,197,539 of JAWRVZ010000009.1, forward strand.
GTGCATAACAAACAAACAACGTGATAGTGACGTTCATCTGACTGATCACATTTTTAGCACCACTCCATTGTGACACAAGACAACCAAGCATATTATTTTTCAGAAATGTCACCACAGGCAAGTTTTTTTCTTTCTTTCTTTCCTTCTTCATTTAGGTTTTGGAGTAGCTACACAGGGCCAATCCTCTCAGAGCGCTAGTCGAACTGGTGAGAGAATTTAAAGTCTGTAATTGTATATTGGAAGAGACTGCAGGCTAATATCAGTTATTGAGGCTTTGACATCTAATGCAAGAAATGTCAGGGCTCTTTTTGAATCGTGAGTACAGGAAGACACATGGTTACTGCTCACAGTTTGTCATCAGACGCTATACAGTCACTCACTGCGAAATGATGCAGATTGGAATAAAAGGTGATATTTTAGCCTTTTGTTAAAGGCACAGTTCACTCATTTCCACATAATTTCCTTAATTTTAAAGGTGTTGTTGATGCTTTCTAGCCATAGTATTTTTCCACTGTTGGAGGGTAATGTTAACATTGGCCAATAAATAAATAGGAATAAAATAAATCTGCTATTATTGTATGAAAAGGTATCATGGCATGTAAAAACTGACTGTGGATGCAAAGGTGAATTTGGTTCCTTGCCATGTTGTGCATTCTCGTGCAGTGTCATCACGTTTTTCAAATTCAATGCGTTCGGGTCCACAAACCAAGATGGGATGCAAAGTGAGTAAACAGATGAAGCCTTCCTTCCACACCTTTCAAAACATACAAACACTATAATTCATTCCAAACAAGAAAAGATTACCAAGGTGCACTGCTGCGACTGGCATAAAGCCAAAGGTGAAATATGGAGAAAGGATAAATGGGGTGTGTTAAATAGACCATGTTTCCATCAGTCGGCCAAAGTGAACTGCATGTGCCATCTCCCAGAAGTCTGTTCAGTTCGCTTATCAGGAACAGGCCTCTTATCTTTTAGCTCCATAACAGCAAACACACTCACACAAGAACAAGTGTACACACACTCCAAAACACACACACACACGCACTGTTCTAACACCAATGGCAACGCTGAATTATCTTCATCAGTTTGTAGCTAGGTGACATTTGCTTGCCTTTTTGTCAATCTGTGATATAAACGTTAATCTCGTTGGCAGCCTGAAAGCAAAGGAAAAAATCAGATTTTTTTTATTTGCAAAAGTGTATGCTAATTATTAAGTTGCAAACGTTTTAATGTTTAAATGTTATTTTCCCATACCGGCCGGATTATGCACCTAAAAAATATGATTGTTAAAGGTCAGAAAGGATACCATATGGCATCACCCAAGGAGATCTAATAAACCTGGAGAAAGCACTAGAATTTCCATTAATCTCAAATGGCAGAAAGGTTATCAGTCCTGAAAGCACGAGAGCTGGATGTTCCCTGAATGCTTTGAAGCAATTACTGTATATAATGGATTTCTTGGGATGCATATCTTGTATCCATACATTTTTATTCCCAAGCCATCAATGACCATCAAAGGAGGATGATACTTTTTGCCCATTTAATACGACACATACTATCTGACCAAAAAAAAAAAAAAGTCAAACACTGACCCCCTGAGTACATCAATGTCAGATTATTACGTTTTATTACGTTTCAAATCTGCAATTTCTGTTAAACTCATCTCTCACTGAGCTGCATGTGACAGAGAGCACTGACCTTAATGAGACGGATGTTTTTTTTTTTCTTTATTCGACGCGCTGACCTGCGGTCAAGTCTTCCTCTTGCGGCTGTCGCTGGTGTGCTCTAATCTGTTATTAGTCTGTCTGGTTGTAAAAACAGCTTTACCACAATGCCTCATTTTCAATTTCACTCATTTTGTCCTGATTAAAACTTTCTTCATTAATGTAGCAAAATTAGACAAAGTTTCATGCCCCAAGGGAACCTATAAAATCCCTTTCCTAATTAAGTAGTATTAGCAGTAAAGACATCATTGCAAGGTGGCTTTAATTACTTTTTGACATTAATAGCATGAGACTGGATGCAGATTTGGCTAAATTTATACGATCATAAACACCTGCGTTCATGGGCCTTGTTTTCTTCTTTAGGTTGAATGAAAGTGAGAAACTCATTGACCAAAAAATTAATTGAGGCATCAGCATTTTCATTTTATTGACTGACTTCACTTCAGAGCTGGCATCTCATTAATTCGTTTTTAACACTTCAAGGATGCTTATAAGGTCATTGTTGTTTTGTAGACAACTAGTTGTTGGACGTATTGAGATTATATATCAAATAAATTTAAATACATTTTTTAGGTCAATAAATAAAACTTGACCAATCAGCATAAAGTACTGCAAGTTAAATAAATAATAATATGGTCACATTTACGTACCTTACATTTAACTTCTTCCTGTTAATTTCTATATAATTTCATTACACAAGCAATGTATTCAGGCTAAAACTGTAACCTGTAATGTTGCACAATCTACATTAAAGGGCTGTACTGACACCTAGTGGACTGTATATATGTGACCGTTTTGTAATTTAGCATCATATTGTTCAGAAGAGTGCATACAATTTTTGCAGTCATTGCTTTTCTTTGAATAGATTTACAATTATTAGCCCCAACATATTAACCTTCTGTTCTCTGTTCACTTATATTTACTCATCAATCCAAAACTCAATTGTTAAATAAACAGCTATTGTCCTCATTAAGTGGTAATTCAGAGCTATTGATCATTCTTGACAATCAGTTAGCACTGTATACTCATGACACAGATTGTGTGTGATGTAATGCTTCATCTGACTTCCCTGCTTGTCTATTTATAACAGTTAAACAGAGAAGAGGTATTTACACAGACCTATTTAAACACAAGTTGTGCTAGCTTCATCAGAGGAGCCAGTGGTAAGTGAGATTGACCTGTATGTATGCCCTTAATAATGATAGGATTGTGCTACTAGTCTTTCTTAGTGAAGAGTTTTTTAATTCTGCATATGCATTGTCATGAGAATAAGTAAACCTGTTTACTGTTCAAAATTCAAAGGTTGTCTAATGCAATGTTTGAAGGTGCATGGTTATTATAAATAGTTTTCACATAAGCTCTGCTATTTTATGGTCAAATAGTTCATCTTCAAGCTGAAATAAATGTTCAGGTTTTGCTAACTCTCTGCAAAACAGTGTCTGATGTGTAAGTAGTCTGAGAATTGTCTTTTCATGTTGTCTTATACCGGTATTGTGTCTTATATTATCTCAAAAGGCAAGTCAATAATCGTCTAGACAATAGCAACACTTGAACATTTCATAGATTTGTTTCTTTTCAGCTTCTGTTCCCTTGTCTCGTTTCAGAGCCTATTTTCAAGCACAAGAACTATCAACAGTTATGGTAAGCATTGAGTTTCAATGTTTTCATATGCTTCTGCTTTCAAACAAGTGAATGTTATGTACACTGATGTGGTTATCTTGTTGGCAACAAATACATATATTGGATTCACCTTCACCCTCACCTTCAGGGCAAGAATAGGTTCTCCAGCTCTGGTCTTCATCCACACTGTGAACAATGTCATAACCAGCACTGCAAGGTTCCTGTAGACATCTCAACATCCTGTGTCTTAATTTCCTGCCGGCTGAACTGCGGTGTAGCCTTCCATCTCTGTAAAGAAGATGAGCATCGCCTTCTCTGCCCTAAGGAAACTGTGCCTTGCCTCAACTCTGGCTATGGTTGTCCCATGACCATGACTCGTCAAAGACTTGCCCAACACCTAGAGGTCTGTCCTGCAAGTGTGATCACTTGTACCCTGGAATGGAACCGATGGCCTGTGAATGAGACTGATACCACCTTCTACACCAATGCTATCCGGGATCTAAACTGCATGAGTCAGCTGGACCTTGCTATGGCCCTTAGAGATCAGAAGCTTCTGTTTAGCTCAATTCAGATGAAGACACTCTTCCCGGAGTTGATGGAGAACATGGAGGAGCCTGATGTTCCACTGGATGGTGCTGTAGGAGGTGTTGATCCAGAGTGCTGGGAGTCTCCGAACTTACACTTGGGAGAGATGTTGGAGAATAGTCTTAATGGGGAAGAAGGACAAGAACTAACCCAAGAGGAGAGGCAGGCCCTTGCAAAGAGTAAAGATGTGGCCTGTTTGGAGAACTATGAGATGTGGGAGAGAATGTTTGCAAAGGAGAAGGAAGGATGCAAGCAAACTATCAAGAATTTAGAGAATATAAGTGGTCCGGTAACAGTGACTCCTCAAAATCCCCACAATGACCTTGCCAGAACAGGTTTAGCTCCTTGGCAAGATGGCGTTCTTGATAGACTCGGTAAAGAAGTCAACGTGGCCGAGTATAACATGTATCTGGTGCACAACGGATGCATGCTTATCAACTTTGGACAGCTGGCTGCTTGCACACCTAAAGAGAAAGATTTTGTGTATGGTAATTTAGAGCCCATTGAAGTTCAAACCGTACACACTTTCAATGTTCCAACCAGCTACAGAGCCAAGCGAAGCCACCTCAAGGATCCATCACAAATGGTTAAAAAGACACACCAGAATGTGGACACATCTGATTTAGGCATTGCTATTGAGGAGCTCCCAAAGGCGAATGAGGTAGAGGCAACACTGCTGTGTGCACTAGAAAGAGAGTTGAAAGGTCATCAGATATGTGAGACTGTTGGAACCGATGGGCTGTATGTTGACTGCGGCACCCAGACCTACGACTTTCATTCTGCTCCGTTCAGAAGGGATGCATCTTTGGCTAGTGTTGTTGAGGAGCAGCCAGAAAGCCTACATGTGCAGATTCATACCGAATGTGTGACTAGGAGACACAACAAATCCTGCTCAGCCTTTTCTTACCTGTGTTGTCATGCCTTCAGGCGTGATGAATACCCTTGGCACTTTCGGAACGTGCATGGAGACCTTCAGTCATGTCTTACTGGCTGGTTTATACAGCGGTGTCCACTGGCTTACCTTGGTTGCACCTTCAGCCAGAAGCAATTTCGACCATCTAATTACCAGGCTACTGTGAGCTATGATACAGATTTGAACACTTTCATCTTACAACCAGAGGTGGCAGCGTCACTTTACAAAGGAGTAACAATTGCTAACAGTGAACGCAAACGAGCTAGGAATTTGGATTCTCTGAGCAGACTTCCTTTCGAGATTTTACAACACATAGTGTGTTTTCTGGATAGTGTGTCTTTAGGTCGTCTATCTCAGGTTTCCCAATTAATGAGAAAGGTGTGCAGCACTGTTCTTCAGCAAAAGGGTATGGTGTCCCTCAAATGGGAGAAAAAGACATATTCTCATGGTGGATTCACCTGGAGAGCCCGGAAAAAGGTAAATGTGTTGCTCATATCATCAGTAAATACTCAACTAATGCTAACAAAAAATACAATTCTGTAAGTATTCTATGAACAGAAAATAAACGTTAAGCTGTTTTTTTTTCCCCTCCGTTCAATGGCAATTCAATAAACAACATTAAATGTTACTAAAAAGACCATCAAACACAGACCATTGCCAATTAACATTTTTTTGCAAACCAGTTCCAAACATTCCAGGAACCTTTATTTTATGTTTAATTTTACATTTATCCATTCAAGGAATCAGTTCTTGCTTTCCTTGGGATCGAACCCATGACCTTGGCGTTGTAAACACCAATGCTCTACTGATTGAGCTACAGGAAAGTTTTGTAACCTTAAACTAAAGCATTGTGGGAATACTTTTTTTGTGTGTGTGTGTGTGGCCTATATAATAACCTAACAACATATACACAACGTTATCTAACGGTTGTATTAAGGTTTCATTTCCAAATTCCAAAAATATATTTTCAGGCATAATAATAATAATCAATGCTGCAGAAGTATTGTTAATTCTTATTTCATGTTGACACATGTAACTAATCTTATTGTAGTGAGGAAGTTGTATTATTATAAAATTTTTAACTTTGTATTATTCATTTATTCATTCATAAAAAAAGATTCCCACAAGTCATGTGCCCAGTCAAAATCCAATGTGGAAAAAAACATCCTTCCACCCCGGTCTAATTTTATTTTAGGAGCATTCGCGTGTCGGAGGGCACGGTGAACATTCTAAGTACGTTGGTGCTCCATTATCTGTCCTCTGAAGTATGTGGGTCAGATGAGCAGAGAGCACGTGGGTCATTTTACTCTCTCTGACTTCATATCAGTCAGCTGATAAAGTTTGCTTCTGGATGACAGGTGGTCACTCTCTCTTAGCTCATTGTTTGGGAAGCAATTCATCGTTGTTTAACCAGTAGAAGGTGTAACCTGCACTGAGGAAAGCCAATGAGAATAGTATTCTACAATACATCATATTGACAAATTCATAAAAGGCACTGGACAAGTGAATAGATATATTTAGCCATTATAATTTAAATGAGAAACAACATTAATTAAAGTGGCATCAACTTAATTTTGTATGGTAACATAGTTTTATCATTTGAAAAAGCCATTTTTTTTCCCCTTTATGCAATGACATAAGTGATGCTTAAGTGTCCAGATATATGCACTGATTTATATTGGAAACATTTGATCTCCATGTAGGCATGGGAGTTTAGCAGTTTGTTCTCCCCAGTGGAAAAGTGGGTCTTTGAAGACACAACCCCTATGGCAGAGCACCTGAAGGCCTGTCCTTTCTACCAGAAGGAGATTCGAAGTGAACCTGTGGCATTACCCAGCATGACAGATCTCCAGGAGAGAAGAGCAGAGCTGCAGACTCTTGTCAATAGTGTCACTACTGCCAAGGCACACAGAGAATAACAGATTTCTTTGTGTTGCAATGTGTGGGAATACAAAATAAAAGCATGCTGCATATATCTACTAGATCAAATTCTTAGAATCAATGTTAACTTTTAAAGGGACAGTAGAAAAAAAGATCATCATTCATCCTCACACTCATGTCAAAGACGATTCGTTGGGATTTTTTTTTTATATTTCAATGGAAGTCAGCAAAACTGTTTGGTTGCCAGCGTTCTTCAAAATATATTTTTTTTTAGAAACAAACAAAGAAACAAAGCCATACAAATCTGGAATAACATGAGGTGAGTAAATGATGCAGAATTTTATTTATTTATTTTATTTTCTCGGTTGACTATCCTGACAGATCTTTGCTGACCTCTACTGGTTAAAAATGTTCTTCATGAAGGCTTCAAAATACTTTGCAACAATATAAATGCATTTTGGATTTAATAACGTTGTTCATTACAAATTATACTATCATCACATTAAAAAAAATGCTGTAAAAGGATTATTTAATTTTAGTTCATTTTCACTAATGCAGTTGACTATGCCTAAATTATTACCAATTTGATCATCATCTTCAGCATGATTTGAGAATCTGTTCAAATCAATGGCACACACTTATTTGATTAGTGATTTTAAATATTTCTTCATTTTGTTCTAACTTTTTTTTTTTTTGATATGTTTATATTCATCACAAATGCATTAATCTCTTCCTCCAGTGCTGTTATTTTAGGGTTTAAAATCTCTAGAGATATTTTGTATTTTAAACAGATATATTTTTATTTGTGCATCACCCAAATTGACAATCACCTGAAAAAGATTAGATTTTATTCACATATGAAAACCAGTTGAAATACAAAGCCAATAAACAAATGCCTTTGCTTCAATACAATGAATGAGTTTATGAGTAAGTTGCTTAATCTCTATTTCATCTCTGATGCCTCTGGGTTGCGTAGTTTATTGATGACCTCTGACAGCATGCGGTTACAGAGGGCAGCGTAGGGGTTCAAGATCACAGCCTGCTGCTTGGCAAACTCACTGCCTAAAGCTGCTGCTCTCTCAAAGTCCACCCGAGCCTCCTCATCACGGCCCGACAGCCTGAGAAGGAGCCCACGCTGGACCAGTGCCTGGCAGGCCGATCGGCCAACGCCGCTGCTGAGAGAGATAGCACGCTCCAGATCTTCAACTGCACCTGAGATATAACATAGATCAGTTAAGTGAGATAACTCAAAAATGAGCTCTGCATTTGCCTTTAAACTGTATAATTTCCTTTAATCCACAAAACTCAAAAATTACCCCCCTGTTAAACAGAGCAGGTTTAAGCCTAATTCCTGACTAAAAGGCACGTTTAAGCTATTTTAATTCACTGCCATTGTTTTGTCTCAAGATGCAGGCAAACAATACATTTTCCTGGGTCGTTTAAGTTTATAAAAGCAGCATAAATGTCCAAATTGAACTATGGTTCTAAAATTGTGATAGAAAAAGAAAGTTGCAATTACCTTTATTTTATTACATGGTGGAAATAAGTTTATCCATTTAACAACCCAGTCTCATTGGGGGTCTCACACTTATCTGTGACATGTTTTTAATTAACCTGTGTTACCCTCAGGAACGGGGAACGTGTGCGATGCAGAAAAACAGCAACGAGTAACATGTTCCGAACTTAAACTCACTTTATTCATTAAAAAAATCACTTAAAATAAGAACAGAAACAGCATGATGTGCAAAAACCTGGAAACTAGGATAATAAGGAGAACAAAGAACTTGGAGAAGGCATTCACACACAACAACACTGAAGACCGAGTAATGTCAACAATACAACATTAACAACCAACAAGGTCAAGAGAACACAGGAGGGTATAAATACAAGAGGGAATGGGTCACACCTGACAAGACTAACAAGGTGTTTGATTTACATGACAGGTGCAGGAAGGGCTCATGAAGATGCACAAAATGGACCCGGAAGTGAAACATTGACACGACAGACAGGAAGTAACAAATGACCTTACAAACAGGAAGTGAAACATTGACATGACAGACAGGAAGTAACAAATGACCTTACAGGAAGTGAAACATTGTCATGACAGACAGGAAGTAACAAATGACCTTACACACAGGAAGTGAAACATTGACATGACAGACAGAAAGTAACAAATGACCTTACTCACATGAAGTGAAACATTGACATGACAAACAGGAAGTGACAAATTACTAATGGTAACAACTAGTGGTGGGCAGAGCGAAGCTTCATGAAACACTGAAACAGTTGAATCAAATGTGCCGTATTGTGTGGAGGCTTCAAAACTCTATACCGACACCCGTCTCCAAGGTGACACTTAGTGGTCAATTCTGCATGTTATCTGAAACAACTTTGAAAACATGCCTTTTTTATGTAAATGTTGTGTTTTTGTTAATGTGGGAGTTTTTAACATCCTCACTATATAGCTATAATATAATAATAACAACTAGATTATTTTGGTCATAAAAAAGGAAAATTAATTAAACAAATCAATCCACAATGGTCTTGTTTTTGTTGTGGAAGGAATCTATATATGAAGCTATATATATCTACGAATCTCCCTATATATCTATGAATCTGTCTATGAATCTATCTATCTATCTATCTCCCATGAAATTCTATGTTCCGCCATAGTTGAGAAAAAAGATTATTTAAGTCAAAATAATGACTTGGTATTTCAAAATAATGAGAAACTGTCGAAATAATGACTTAGTAACTCAAAATAACGAGAAACTTTCTCGAAATAATGACTTAACTGCTCGTGATTCTCCGCATGGGCAAAGCGTGTAAATGCGAGATATTGAAGAGCCGGTGAAAACTGTTGCATGAAAAATGCAAAACTTGCACGATTTACAAAACTATCGGAGTAACGCTGGATTTATTAGTTAAGTTTAAGTGTAACGTCTTCATAAAATGCATGGGTACAAGCAGCACCTGTCTAAACACCCAAATAACCTTTTTTTGAAAAAACAAATTTTATTAGTGTGATAAAAAAAATTATTATTATTATTATGAACATATTATTATCATGACTTGGTTTTCACAGAATTCAAGCAAGTGTACAATATTAGAAAAACTATACATGTGGAGTTAGTGATGTAATGTGAATGGCATAATACATTTAGTCTATAAATCATGCACTATAAAAAGTGTTTTGAGGTCATAACAATGTTATGCATGGAACTGCTTGAAAATTAGACTTAATTAACCGATTATTTGCTCCCCACAGGTAAATCAGGATTTGTGTGAACAGGAATAAAAGTTGATATTGTTTTACTGCCAATAGTGTACTCTGAATAAAAAAAATAAATAAATAAAAAGAAATGCAGCAAGTACAGTTGGGAAACCTTCCAGCCGAATATCCTTCTAGATAAAAGAGGAAGAGACTTATCACCTTTAGTGTCTCCCTGCAGGCGTCGGGTCTGCGCTCGGTTGTTGTAGGCAGAAGCTCTTTGAGGCAAGGTCCTGATGGCCTGGTTAAAATGCTGAAGAGCAGCAGGCAGATCTCCAGACTCGGCAGCCGAAACTCCCTGCATTTCCAGATCTTTCACCTGTTTCACTAACTCTGGGTCAAAAGCACTATCTAGAGAAAACAGAAATGAAAGAAATAAGTAGAATATTCACACTGAGAACAAATCTTTACAGCATTTGAAGCTTTCATATATGAAAGAAATGTAGAAATGTGTCTATCTCTCTATCTAACTGTGCATATGTAGTCTGATTATGGATCTTCATCGTACCATCATCTGTCAGATCATCATCTTGATTTAATCCAGGGATATCTCCAAAAGGGCTGGTAGGGTTGAAGATGGCCTGTAAAACTGCTCTGTCATGATCTGATGCCATGTCCTCTCAGAGAGTAAGATCCAAAATGAGGATTTGTAAATGTACTGCATTTGTATGGGAAAAGAGGAGTTCCCTGCAAAACACTTTCAGCCAATCAGAAGAGGGGGTGGAAGCAGGACTTTGAGAAGGTCTGTGTTTGATTAGGTCTGTGGGATGTTAAAGCTATGGCATGCATTCTGTTCGGTTTAAGTCATTGTGTGCAGCACCTTCAGGCTTCTTTACAAACTGACAAGCTAAGAAAATAATTTGTAAAACTGCATCAGCCTACTATTTAATGGAACGGTTGACCCAAAATGTTAAATTCGGTCATAATATACTTTCTCTTACTCTACATTCACTCTTGGAACCCTCAAGTTGTTACAAACATGTGGAAGTATCGAAACACATAGGGTAACAAAACAGTTGGTAGGCACCATTGAATTCAACAGGTTTTAATATGAAAGTCAATAGGCCCGTCCACACTGTAAAAAATGTATATGATCAATAAGTTATGCTCATCAAAATAATTTATTTTCAACTTGTTTAATAAGTTTTACAAGATTCAGTTTAAAGTAATTTAAGTTAAAATTACTTAAATGTTCAAGTTGATTGTACAACATTTTTGTTGTTGTTTTCTAGTACGGAGAAAATGTGCTACTTCTAGGATGTTCCTGATGGTTATGGTCCTCTATAGTACAGGCAATGTCCTGTAGAGAAGGTTAACATAAAGAGAGGAGTATCAAAAAACATCCTGCTGTAATCAGTACTAATGAAGTATTGCATGCTACTGATTTATTTTGGTAAATTTGTGCAAGTGGTGAGTTTTTGATTACCATTTACTTGTTTTATGTGGTCCGTAGGAGTAATTGATTGCTTTTCCCTGGGAATGCTGCTCTCAGAGAGACAATAAAAAGAAGTTTCTCCATGTTCTCAGTTACATTTAACAATAATCTCTTCCCTCATCAATAAACATAACAGTTAGCTGTATTAGATTGGTAAATTTCCTGATTTAGAAGTTATTGTGCACTAATCTGGATAGTTTGTGTGAGAATGAGCTTGCTACAAAATCACATCCAGGCAACACCAGAAAAAGTATTCTTTCCAAGAAGTATACTTTATCTCCATTCTGAGAGAATTGGGAAAAACCTGACATTATCCCCCACACAATTATAATTTGGCAAACATGGTCTAACCAAAGCTCTTTCGTGTTGTAGTAGAATGTCTCTATAATGAGTATTTAAGAATGCTAGGAGAAGTTGGGTGTTAAGTGGGTGGAATACTGTATGTGTACTCATTCTCAGAAATGGCAGCACACATTGTAAAATCGGTCCGACATTGGCTTGGTGTGCATAGTGTGGCTCGGTGTGCAATGCAATCGCATCCATGGCTCTTGTTTTGGCCAGATTTAATCTAATGTGGGTAATTTCATCTCCTTCCAATTCCTGTTTCTAACATGGTCACACAGAATAAAAATGCAAAGTAAGTTTTACATTTCAAATTTATTTTTAATCTGAAGAACCATTTTCCACTATATAAAACAAACAAAAACAACTTTTGTGTAATGCAAAGGTTCCATGGATGTTAAATGTTCTTCATTGCACCATCAATGCCTCTAAATAATCTTTATTTTTAAGATTGTAGAGCAGTTTCACAACTATTTGAGTATGTTGTATTCATATTGTGCTCTATTAATGCATATCTAAATGGTGTATTGATATTTGCAGTAGCATTTGCTGTATTGTTGTAAATTAAAAGCTGTGAAAAGTAAAGAACATGTTCAACATGTTCACCCTTCACCATTTTTGTGCCCAATTGATGGCACTGAGGACCTAAATTCAATTTAAAAACCATTCAATTAATCTAGCGGTTTGGATAGTTGTGTTATATAGTTGCCTCCTTTTGGAATGCCTATCCCAATCTAGTAATAATGTGCTCACTTACATTATTTTCAGTAAAATTAAATATTTAGACTTTAGTTAACCCTTTCATATGCTGTGGGTCAAGGGCCTCCCATAAAAATAAAAAGTGTCTTCATATTTTGATACCAAAATGCTTGTTACTATTTTGTACACATGGATGTAAATTGTCTATATCTGCAGTGCAGAGTGTATTGCTCTTCCACAAGCTGCATGCACTATAAAAAGCTGCTTTGTCGTTGACACATGAACACATTTGACGATAGAATACATTTGCAGATTGTGATTAATACAAATGGATTGAAGGTAAATATTCAGTGCTAAGTTTGTGTTAATAAATTATTCCATTTTCAGACTATTTAATGTTGGTTTGCAAATAAAAGTGATTAATTCACAATAATAATACCACAATTCATATCTCTATCATCATGCAAGAATTTACTGGGGCAAAGCGGTGCTATATCTTATTCCCAGATAAAATAATAATAATAGTAAATGCACCTAGTATTGCCCCAAGAGTGTGGAGGACAGAAATCCAAATTTGAGAAAACTTTAAGTTTAAGAAAAACATATGGCATTGACTGCTATTTAAAAAAAAAAACATAATAATAAATAAATTGCTGTTGTTGTTTTTGTGTGTAACTACACAACCTTACAGTTAGCATGATATTCCTGATAAGATATTATGCTTCTACATGTGACAACTAGCCCTGGGATCCCTCATAACTTTAGTTGACTAATTTCTCCAAATAATTAAAACATTATTGGCCATGGCCATGTGATTGTGATTATTGCCTTTACCTGAAGCGGCTTGTCGGATGTGCTTGTGTTTTCTCTCAAAGCCACATGAGGGCAGCAAATACCTTTATTTGGACAGGACTGTACATTCCCACAAGAGTCTGGTAAGATTCCCTGATCACCATTATTACTCATTTATGTGGATATATATTTTAGTGTACACAAAGGTTTTTAGTTTTACTGAGTTAAATAATACAAATACTAAACTGCAAGAAAACATTTTTGGAACCAATGCTGTAAACTAATAGTAGTACGTCTAATAGTCCCTTACCTTTTGTCCTGACAGAACTCTAAATTGCATTTAATATAAAATAAAAACTTGCTATTTTTTTTATAGACAAACGGCAAGGACATTCCATTCCTTGAATGCAATGTAAGTCGCTTTGGATAAAAAGTCGCTTTTCCCCATGTGTTCCTTTGTTGTTATTGTAGTCACCTGTCGGTTCATCAATCATCTTGTTAGTCTTGTCAGCTTTGTCTCGTCTCTTTGATTAGTTCCAGTGTATATATTCCCTATGTTCTCCCTCAGCCTGTCTGTTATTGTCGTGCTCATGTCTACGTAGCACTAGTGGTGCTATATATTGAAACTGGCCTAATCTTGAGTTTTCATTAAAAGACTATTATCGTTATCTTCTTTTGTCTTCGAGCTGGTTTACTCACACATACTGTGACAGCTGCGTCTGAAAAATAACTAATATGAAATAGCTGCGGTAATAAATCAAGCACAAAATACAACTTTAAGCAGAAAAGCCATGCTAGTCTGAACACATTTGTGTTATGAACATTAAATCGTCTGCCTTTTTCTGTATTCATAATCTCCATACCAGTAAATAGTCATAATTCTTCGATTAACAACAACCAAATTATTACTTGCACTGGAGGAAACACAGTATGAAGTGTAGTTCAATGGAAATACTGAGCTCAGCATGTAAATGTAAGCTGTTACACCCCTATTCTCTTTCATAGGTCTCGTTGGATCAGATCACTCCCTGGCCACCTTGTGAAAAACACTGATGATGACAAATGAACATGGAACAGAAATCGCGTCCCTTTGCCCCTGTACATCTGATCTGCCCAACATCTGCACTTCACTCGTGCATAAATTAGCATGCATTTACATAGCAAACCTGGTAGATTAAATCTCTTATTCAGAATAGACTACCTTCTGTCTATTAGAAGCTGAGACTGTCCATGACATTAAATGCCTCTATTTTCAACGGTAGGACACTCACAGGCTCTATAAAATATGATTTATCATCTTTTTATATACACAGTATATGCCTATTTCTGTCATGAAACTCTAGATGGCACAGGCTGATGGGTAGATAATGCAAACTGGTGATATTCAAAGCGTTAACTACTTGGCACAAGCTGATTGGTTCATGCTGTATCTGCAGCCAAAGAGCTTGATGCTCATCATGGCTTTCACTTTGCGCCACACTTTCAGAGTTCCTTCAGAGTTTTTTATATATATATATATATATATATATATATATATGCACTCAACTACAGGATTATTAGGAACGGCATACTAATACTGTGTTTGCCTCCCTTTCACCTTCAAAACTGCCTTAATTCTACGTAGCATTGATTCAGCAAGGTGCTGAAAGCATTCTTTAGAAAGTTTGGTCCATATTGATAGGAGCATCTTGCAGTTGATGGAAATTTGTGGGATGCACATCCAGGACACAAAGCTCCCGTTCCACCACATCCCAGAGATGTTCTATTGGTTGAGATCTGGTGACTGTGGGGCCATTTTAGTACAGTGAACTCATGTTCAAGAAACCAATTTGAAATGATTTGAGCTTTGTGACATGGTGCATTATCCTGCTGGAAGTAGCCATCAGAGGATGGGTAGATGGTGGTCATGAAGGAATGGACATGGTCAGAAACAATCCTCAAGTAGTCCATGGCATTTAAACGATGCCCAATTGCCACTAAGGGGCCTAAAGTGTGCCAAGAAAACATCCCAACATCACTACACCACCACCACGAGCCTGCACAGTGGTAACAAGGCAGGATGGATCCATGTTCTCATTCTGTTTATGCCAGATTTTGACTCTACCATCTGAATGTCTCAACAGAAATCGAGACTCATCAGACCAGGCAACATTTTTCCAGTCTTCAACTGTCCAATTTTGGTGAGCTTGTGCAAATTGTATAGCCTCTTTTTCCTATTTGTAGTGGAGATGAGTGGTACCCGGTGGGGTCCTCTGCTGTTGTAGCCCATCCGTCTCAAGGTTGTGTGTGTTCTGTGTTCACAAATGCTTTGCTGCAGACCTCGGTTGTAACGAGTGGTTATTTCAGTCAAAGTTGCTCTTCTATCAGCTTGAATCAGTCGAACCAGTAGGACTGCATCATACTGGATGTTTTTCCCTTTTCACACCATTCTTTGTAAACCCTAGACATGGTTGTGCGTGAAAATCCCAGTAACTGAGCAGATTGTGAAATACTCAGACCGGCCCGTCTGGCACCAACAACCATGCCACGCTCAAAATTGCTTAAATAACCTTTCTTTCCCATTCAGACATTCAGTTTGGAGTTCAGGAGATTATCTTGACCAGGACCAACCCCTAAATGCATTGAAGCAACTGCCATGTGATTGGTTGATGAGATTATTGCATTAATGAAAAATTGAACAGGTGTTCCTAATGATCCTTTAGATGAGCTACTTGTAGAGCAGCATATCAATGTATGTATTGTAGGGATGTACCGGATATCCGGTTCCGGTTCCGGTTAGCCGGATATCCGGCGTTTTTTTTCTATCCGGTTCCGGCTCCGGTTCCGGTCGAAATGGTACCAGGTACTGGATATTGCTCGGTCATTTTCGGTTATTAGTTTAATTCAGTTCAGCCGCCATTTTAAATGTTGGGTACAAAAAAAAAACAATGTCGTCGCGTAAATTTAGCGTCGTTTGGGATTATTTTCAGCTAGAGGGATCATTACTGAACATCGATCGCGACTTCTCCCTGATAATGCAGAAAAACTGATCTTCATGAAGTTAAATGCTAAACTGATTAAAACGTATGTAAGGACCGGAATTTGGGGGAACCCAACAAAAATATTTTGTATAATTGTTTTTTTGGGAGCTGAATTTGTAATTTTTTTTAAAATATTCATTATTAAAGAAAAACCCAACAAAGTCGACTAAGACTAAGAACTACTTTGTCATGTACACCAAGTATTTTTTACCTCTGCTAGCTGTCGGGCTATGTAGTGTGTCAAAAACAACAACAAACACAGGGCATGACACATTTTTATTTACACTGTAGTCTAAACTATAAACACACAAAAAATTGGCTGTGGTGCAACAAGTATCCATATATCCGCTGATATCCGGTTCCGGTTCCGGTTCCTGCCGGATAGTTAATTTGATATCCGGAACTATCCGGTTCCGGCCGGATAATAAAAATTGCTATCTGGTGCATCCCTTTTTGTCAGTGGCATTACAAGTATGGACTGCTAATAGATATAAAGACACGCTGATATGAGCATGTACGATATGCCACTGTTGCATAGCTCTAGGCCAGGGGTCGGCAACCCGCGGCTCTTTCACCCCTGTGCTGCGGCTCTTTCGTCCCCTGCACGTAAGTTGTAGCAGCGGTCCCGCTGTGAAAAAGGCCATATGAGAGGAATAAGAGCGCTGTTGCGCTGACTGTTTCAGGGGACTTTTATTCTGAAACTACGACGCGCATTAGTTCAGAAAGTTAAGCGGTTCAGTTCAGAGTGAATCATATATCACCCACCGCGGCAGATATCAGTTAACTAATATACATGAGCGCTGGAGAAAAGCCAATAACTTGGTTAACAGCCTCGGAACGAGTGCCTACTGTGTGTTTTGTGCGTCTTATAAGAGTGAGTTCACAATTACCACTATGTTTGCTTATGTACATACTCATCTTTGTTATGACGCAGTTATTGAAGTGTTATAGCTCGATGCTAATTTAGCTGTGCTTCATTTTCTGTGTTTACATTTTGATCTGCTATGTTCAGATGAAGTAATAATAATTAATGACTATAATTGTGTTCATGTATGAGGAGAGAAGCCGATAGTTTGTATATATATGTGTAATTCTGTTAATAGAATCTTGTTTTATCTGTTACAGGAAAGCCACACACACACACACACACACACACACACACACACACACACACACACACACACACACACACACACACACACACACACACACACACCACACTCTCTTCCATCCAAGCTCATCCATTTGAACAAGGCTTCTTAAACAAGCTTAAGCAAGGCTTCTTTCTGTGCTTCTTGTGCTCCCACATCTCAATCTCTTTCAGCATTGCCGGACATTATTGAAGCTCATATTAATGGTTGGCTCCCCTCTTTGACCTGTTTAATCGAATAAATCACTTTGAGACAATTTCTTCCTTCTCTGTCGTGTTCTGACCGACACACCTGGCACATTGCTGTACCCCAAATCAGCCCTTATGTCCCTTATATCCGCTATCGGTCCGCCCACGGAAGAAAGGAGTGATGCGCCGCATGAGTGTCACCCCCCACAGCCCCCCCCTCGTAAGATTGCGGCTCCAGACAATTTTTATTTATTTTTGTTAAATATGGCTCTTTCAACATTAAAGGTTGCCGACCCCTACTCTAGGCAGTTAGAGCTCGGGAAGGTGGAAGTTTTCAGAGGAACTCTGATAATTTGCTGCAGGACTAGATTACTGCAAACAATGAACCAGACTATTTAAATGTTGAAAAAGCAATCTCATTGGCTGCAGGATCAGCAGAGACAAATCAGCTTGTGTTACGTGGAAATGATGTGATTGCTAGCAGATTGCACATAAAAGACCATTCAGCTCTTGAATTCCTTATATTTATATACAATCTTTGCATATACATTCTATAATTTGGTATGAACAAAATGAAATGGCAACAGTCAATGGAAACCAAAATCAGCACAGTGAGGGCTGGATCCAACTTGCATGAAGTTTATCACAGCAACTCATAATGTCAATAAGTCACTAGTGTGTATGGCCTATTAACACCCTAGAATATTATTTGAATTATATTAATTCCATAATTAATATTTATCTTAAAATTATACTACAGGCAACTGTTTCACTTAATGTGAAACAAGAGTATTTAACTGGTTGGGACATTTTTTATGTTACCTTTTCCATTTTTGAATGCTATAATTAGTTTGCTTTTCTGAAGAGCCTATTGGCTAGTTCTCAACAAGATAAATTACTCCATATATAATAACCTAAATAACATCACATGCTATGTGTTGAATACTCTTTTTTTCCTGCAATAAAGGTGGGAATTTTTTTTTTTTTTTAAATCAAAGCTTTAAAGGGTTATGGATATGAATTGTCCAACAGTGTGATAATAGCTCTGGTCTCCCCTTTACTATATACAGCTCCATATAATGGTTAAATATGTCAGTCTTTAATCTCCTGCATTTCTCAGCCTAGCATGACAAACTGAAAATACAATTGAGCTTCTGCTAAGGACAATGGCAATTTAATTTATACATTTGCATAATATTAGCAGCACCAAACATGCAACACAGCTTGGTGGCCTGACACAATCATATTATAGCTGAAAGTAATTACAAGATAGGGAGTGAAATTCACAGTGTATACCAGAAAAAATGTGAAACTGAAAACATCCGTGAGTCAAATAGATACTATTGAAAATAAATAAATGAGTACTTGAAACTCAAAACTATTGAATTAACCTGGGAGAAGTATGCTTTTATTTGGTTACATTACTACATCTGTTGCTAATCACATGGCAGAAACTCTCTGCATTTAGGCATGTAGACATCAAGATGATCTGCTGAAGTTTAAACTGAGCATCACATCAGAATGTGGAAAAACAATGATTTAAGTGACATTGAACATTGCATTCGGGCTGGTTGAACTTGGAAACTAATAATCTACTGGGATTTTCATAGAGAACAATCTTAAAAGGAGAAAATATATATTGAGCAGAAGTTCTGTGGGCAAAGAAGCCTTGCTGATGCCAGAGGTCAGAGGAGAATGGCCAGTCTGGTTTGAACAGATAGAAAGGCAACAGCAACTCCAATAACCATTCAGTTCAACCAAGGTCTAAGGAAGAGCATCTGTGAACATACATCACTTTGAATATTGAAGCAGATGGGCTACAGAAGACCAGACTGGTTGCCACTTCTGTCAGCTAAGAACAGTAAACTGAGGCTACAGTTGAACAAAATTTAGCAATGCAAGATATGCAAGAATGACATTCAGATGATAGGGTCATAATTTGGCATAAACAACATGAAACTATTGATCCACACTGCCTTTTATCAACGGTCCAGGCTGGTGGTGGTGGTGTAATGGTGTGTGGGGTATTTTCTTAGCACACTTTGGGCTGATTAGCACTATTGCACTTTTTTTAACAACTCGCAGTCTATGTGAATACTGTTGCTGACCATGTCCATCATTTTATGCCCACGGTGTATCCATATTCTGATGGCTACTTCCAGTAGGATAACAGACAATGTTGCTAAGCTCAAATCATATCAAACTGGTTTCTTGAACATGACAGCGAGTTCACTAAACTCAGATGTCCTCCACAGACAGATATCAGTCCAATATAGCAACAAGAGATGCAGAGGAAATTGGAGATTCATATCTTGGATGTGCAGCTGACAAAATCTACAGTAACTTTCTGATGCTTTCATGTCAACACGGACCAAACTCTCAGATAAAAGCTTCCAGGACCTTGTTGAATCCATGCCATAAAGAATAAAGTTCTTGCAGTTCTGAAGGCAAGAGAGGGTCCCATCCTTTACTAGCAAGTGTAAGTAAGCTATCACCATGTGCATTTTATGATGTTTCAGTATATGCCATTTAGTTTTCAAATAATGCACTACTTCCACAAAACCACCACCTCCTCAATGTCTCAAACGTCAGCATTCAAGAGAGAGCCTGAATTTGTGTGTGTGCAAACACATGGCCTGTGTGCATATTTGTACCGTTTTGTCCTTTGTCCCATGTGGTAGCGTGTGAATCTGAACATTATCAGGATGCTATTACCGCAAATGTCACCGCATCAGCACGCCTTTTCCTGATTATGTCAATACCAGCTGACATCTGTGCATTCACAGAAAATAAAACCAACCCAGAGGAGTTTGAACATGGCTTCAGGACAAGGAGGAAATTAAGAAGGAATAAAGGGAAGTTGACCTTAGAGACAGATGCTAGCATTTGGTGTTCATTCAGACTAGAGTCAATCTGATTATTTGTCATTTAATTATGTAACTGGGGAGTGAAGAAAACACAGATATCTCATTAAAAGTATAAATTTAACACATGGTGAGATTCTAAATTGTCACATGTAAATTGGGGTGGCAAGCTGCTGTGGTAGAACTTTATTTTAAGCGTTAGATATGTTGAATCAGGAATGATTCATTTAATTGATCAAAAGTGACAGTAAAGTATTTTTTGTTACAAATTAGTTTGCCATCACAAAAATAAATGAATAAAAAATAAGTTATTTTCCAGAGCAAATAACAGGTCAAAAATAGTATTTTTTTTTATTATAGCTTTGATCAAATACACACACACAGACATATTTCCTTTTAAAATCATTGCAGAAATGTGGATAACTTTCCATTTATAGGGAGGATGTTAATTTGGATGTGGAGGGATGATGACTGAATTCGAAGTGTGTTACAATTGCACTTTGTTTACCCTATTGTAAATTGTACTTTACAGAATCAGAACTAATATGTTTTGATTACTACATTAGTGTTTAATTAATGCATTTTAATGCAAGAAGCAATGGCTTTGAGTAAAAAAAGCATCATGCTTTAAAAAAAAAAAAAACACACACAAAAACAATGATCCCGCTCCACACTAACAGGTTTCTCTCCAATTCTGTCATGTTTTCTCAGTTCAGAGAGTGTCTGTTCTTTGTTATTTTCTGTTACTAACGAAACAACATGGTGTGGATATCATTTTAATCCTGAGGGGCTCTTGCTGTGTATTGACTCTGTGTGAGAATCTGACATCAAAGCCTTGGCTAGCTAATCCATGCCTGCCCTATGGAGTTGAACAGAGGTTTGGAAGTGCAGATACCTGGGCGGCAGAGCTGCAGATAGTAGTGCGGAGCAGAGGGGTGGCCGTCACTTGGCTATGCAGGGGCATTTTGAGCGGGATTAGAGTGGATTTATCCGCTCAACGAAGTTACAGTGAAAAATATATACACACCAACGCACACATGTACAGGGGTTGAGCTGATAAACAGAAAACACTGGTCCTGTCCCAAACCCTACACGCTTAGAAAATAACTGTTCCACTTAGAAACAAAATCAGCTGATGTCGTAAAAGCAAAACCATTTTAAAGTAAGGTTAAGTGTACAAAGTCCTTGCATAGTTGACAGCATGTCTGACATTGGCACGCTGCTATGCAAATTAAATACTCAATCGCTAAAACACAAACCACACATTATTGAGGGGAAAACAGTAGGGATGAGCGAGTACAACATTATCTGTACTTGGACTGTATCTGTAACCCGGAAGTGGGCGGGGCTTTAACTGGTATGTTATTTTTAATCACACAATTGATATTTTTTGATCAGAAATTGTTATATTTATTGCTGATTAGAAAACGATTTACATGACAGCATCAGCAATGTGATTCAGATCAATGGTTTTGATCACGATAACAAACAAACTGTATACAGAACAAGTTTTTCAACAATGAATACAACACATGTGGTTGCAATTATGAAGAAATCATAACTTTTAATCATTCTTTTTTGCGTGAAGTCAAAAAACTAGTTAGAGCCAGCAGATGGTTAAAAAAAAAAAACTCCAACAGGCAGAGACACAGCGCTAGTCGCATTCTACCAAGCACCATGTCTGAACAAAACCCATGTTACCAGATACTGGTTAGTAAGTAAGTACAACAAATCTGAAGCTGAAGAAACCCTAAACGTTAACGGAAAAGACCCGCAAACCTGAGTGACTGAGGGAGAGAGAGAGAGAGTTGTTCTCTTCTCAGTGTTCTGTGTGTGAGTGAGCAGAGCGGGACACAGCAAATCTGTATGTGTAAGGGAGGGGCGCTGTGACTAGCCGATCACAGGACACATACAGCTACCCAATGAGGATTTTTATTTAATCCGAGCACAGATATTGACTTGTGTTACTCAGATGATACTCATACTCTGCAAAAGTGCTTTACCCGTACAGGATACTTGTTTCAGCCACGTATCCGGCTCAACTCTAGAAAATAGTCCATTTTAATCAGATTACGCTGTTACTATATTTTATTTCAAATAAATGCAGCCTTGCAAAGTGTAGAGTGAATTCTTTCAAAAAGATTAAAACAATCTTACCAAGACACAAAAGAGAATGCAGTGTAGTACTACGCACATGACTCGTCCACACAGAAAGCTGCTTCAGACAGAGATTTAACGGACAAAATGTATGCCAAAATGCTGAGTATCCTCGCAAGAACAGTGGCTCTCATGCATATCAGATCCATGAATGGGAGCAGTAATCTGGGTTCAAGCCCTCGGACACCATTCCAAATACCCATATGCTTTACTATTATTTATCTGATTATTTGTGATAATAAGTGTGAACTTGTGAAGAGACAGCAGCCTATAAATCTGCTGCTGACTTTCAAATTACAAGAAATGAATCTAATCTACATTAATCTATTATTTCAATTTATGCAGTGGAGACGGTGAAGTGTTTGATAATTTGATTCAAATTGTATATATCGTACCTATTAGACATACCTGAAAATCTCAAAGTACCTTTTTGGCAATTTTGACAGGGCAATTAAACATCTGAACCGGTCTGACTGTGTCAATAGTAAAAACTGAGCCCTGATATATTGAAGGACATAAGTAAATGTGACATTTATTACACTGCCTTCATGTGAAGATTGAGAAAGATTGAACTTTTTAAATGAAAAGTTGTTATATTTTTAAGGTCTGATAAATGTTAAAATTGATTATTTTTAATTATGCTGAATGACTATAATGGCTAAAATTATTTTGGGGGGTATCTCGTCACTTCCTGTGTGATTCTCTGTGTTTCATCAGCTGTCACGTCAGCCACTCCCCGTTGTTAGTCACGTCAGGTGTTTCCCATCATTCCAATGTGTACTTTAACCTCTTGTGTTCCCTTGTCTTTGTTGATTGATAATGTTTCCGTTGGTGGTGATACTGACCTTCTTTCATATAAAGATGCTGTAGGGTCTGGACCAGGGGTGGGCAATTATTTTTCTCATGGGGTCACATGAGAAACTCGGGCAGTTGTAGAGGGCCGGACCAATACACTTAACTCAGTTCTGGCCAATTGATTGTATATCTCTTCATAAAAAACATTAAATGAAACAATATGATGAAAATGTGGAATTATAACACTATTTAATGAACATTCACAAAAACAGTTGTTTCAAAAACTAGCATCACAACTTTACACAAAAAAGCAAGTATTTCAAAGACCAGCATTGCATTAACTATATACAAAAAACAATAAATGTCCCCAGAGTTGTTTGTGGGTTTTTTTCTTGTTCAGTGAGAGAAATCTAGCCTCTGTTGGGCTTGAACAAGTGCACTGAAGTCAGGTTGAATATCTGAGGTGGATATGCGAAGGACAGCACACAAGTGATCATCACTGAGAGAGGATCTGTATCTGGATTTGTTAAACTTCATCACGGAGAATGTTTGTTCACAAATGTAGGTAGATCCAAAGAGAACCAACATCCTCTGAGCATGTCTCTTTATGTTTGGAAAGTTTTCCTCTTTGAGAGAAGAATAAAAATGCAGCAGTGATACTGACTTAAAGTGCTCTGACAGTAGTTTATCAGACTGCAGATCAATTAATTCAAGCTGAACATCAATGGGTGCATTATCCACACTGCAGGTGAAGGGAGAAGAAATCATGTGCATTTCACTCTCAACTCTTTTAAAGTCTTCAAATCGCCTTGAAAACTCACCATGCAGTGCCTCTAACATGGATGAGTACCTGTGGAGGTGATCAGCTGATGGTGTGACTTCTTTCAGTGTTGGCATATGGGTAAGAATGTTGCCCTCCAATTGTCTTGAAAGAAACTTCAACTTTCTCATGAAAGCCATCACTAAGCTGTACATTTCATGTACAAAGAGGCCCTTACCTTGTAGCTTAGTATTTAGTTCATTCATAAGTGCAGTCACATCAACAGCAAAAGCCAGATCTGCCATCCAGTCTGCATCTGAGAGCTCTGGGGTGTCCCTGCATTTATTCTCACAGAACTCTTGAATTTCTGCTCTCAAGTGCCATACTCTTTTAAGCACCTTGCCTAGGCTGAGCCATCTGATGGCTGTGTGGTAGCCTATGTCACTATGTTCACTTTCATTCTCCTCCAAAAGTGCAACAAACTGTCTATGATTCAGTGCTCTTGCCCTGATGAAGTTAACTACTTTAGTTACAACATCAATAACATGGTTGATCTTTAGCACTGACTTGCACAACACCTCCTGGTGTATAATGCAATGCAAAAATATCAATTTCTTTTCTGGGTTAATTTCAGTCACTTTATCTTGCATCTGTTTCAAAAGTCCGACATTTTTCCCTGTCAGATTTGGACAACCATCGGTTATAACACCTGTCAGTTTGTCCCATTTTAGTCCCAGTTTGTCCAAGGATGACTATACCTCGGTGAACAAATCACTCCCCGTTGTAGTCCCTTTCATTGACCGCATTGCTGCCAGCTCCTCCGTGATCTCAAAGTCTTTTGTTATCCCACGTACAAAGATAAGTAACTGGGCTGTGTCGCGGACATCACAGCTCTCATCCAGAGCCAAGGAGAAACAGTCAAAATTATCCACTTTGTTTTGCAGCTGAAGTTCCAGATTTCCCGCGATGTCCTCGACTCGTCTCGTTACAGTTCGTCTGGAGAGGGCCACATTCGCAAATGCGTCTTTTTTCTCAGGGCATATTAGCGCAGCAGAATCCACCAAACATTCTTTAATAAATTCCCCATCAGAGAATGGCTTACTGTTTTTAGCGATTTTGTGTGATATCACAAAGCTGGTATTGACAGCTGCATCCCTGGATGCATGAAGCTTAGTAAAATGTCCTTGCTGCTTTTGCAGCTGTGCCAGTAAAGTTTCAGATGTCCGTGCCCGCTCTGCATCTGTCAAATTTTTGTATTTCTCTTCATGTTTCGTCTCGTAATGGCGATTCAAATTGTAATCCTTAAGCACCGCGATCTGTTCTCCACAAACTAAACAAACAGCTTTCCCTTTGACTTCTGTAAATAAATACTTGGAAGTCCATACAGTCTTAAAAACTCTACATTCTGCGTCAATCTTTCGTTTTTTATTTTTAGCTAACATATTTAACGTCTGAGCCTGGAGTGAAGTGAAAGTGAGTGAAGGTGCAAACGGTCACACGCACTGTGACTGACGTATGTAAATAGAAAACAAAACAAAATCAGTTGCCTTGACTACAGACCGTAACTTCTGGCGCTCTAGCGGTTAATAAATAGCATGCGTCGCGCGGAAGAACATTGCAGCTGGAGCTACTTTTCTCCATTAATTTCTATGACGAGTCACGCTGGTACGGGTGTTCCTCCGCAATGGTGCGGACGTGAGCCAATATAAACACGGATTGCATGTGTACCGTAGTTATTCAGGATAAGACAAAAACACGGTTTGGGAAATGTTTTCATGATGTACTCGCTTAATATATAATTTTTGAACATTTTAAAAACAAAACAAAAAAGATATGGACTGCAGCTTTAAAAAGTACCAATTACCTCACGCGGGCCGGTCAAGGATAGCCCGCGGGCCGGATGTGGCCCGCGGGCCGTACAATGCCCAGGTCTGGTCTGGACGGTGTCTCAAATTGATCAATCAAAAACAAACATCTGATTGTGACTTTTTGATTTAACAGAATGAGACTTGGAAACTCAGAATGCAGCTCTGTCTGCAGGGACAGTCGTTTTACAGCCCTGGGGGGCAATAAAACTCTTTGTCCTCCTCCAGGCCTTCCTTCACCCCCCACATCCCTACATACATTCCACAGGATGGCACATCTGAAAACACCACACACACACACACACACACACACACACATGGAATATACACAAAATGCCTACATACACTATGTAAACTCGTATAACACTGATGTATTCGTATGTATGCATGCCCTCCATGTGTAGTCTTTTTAGTTATTTTAGGTAGTTCATTTAGATGTTTAAATGTGTATAACCGTTTAAACAAAACCACTTTATGCCTTTCTTGGTATCATTTGAATTCGTTCAGCCTTTTCTTTTCCGAATCTGTATTTTGTTTAATGCTGAAATGCATTGTATAACAGTGTTGCATCAAAACTCAAAGAAATTCCCTTCAAGCCATAAACTATACAGATTAGGTTGAACAGAGACAAAAGGAAATTTCCCCAGCATCCACCTCCAAGCCAGCGATTGGCTCCACAGCCAAGGTGTGGGAGTGTCCAAATGTTTCTATAAGACCCCTGAGATTCAAAAAGATCTTTTTTGCTCTCTTGATTTCTCTTGATCTCTTTTGAACTTCCTCTCTTGAACTCTTTTCAACCCCTGGGAGCTTGCAGGGCCGGTCAACGCAAGACTGTGTAACATCCACACACACACGAGAAGCCCAATGCAAGTATCTAAATCTAAATGCGTTTAAAGTGTTACGACCCCGCTCTAGGGGTAACGGGGTGGAACATAAATTAACGAAAAAACTGAAAGGTATAACTTAAATTCATTTATTCGGGAAACAGCCTCCGATTAATAATGTAAATGTGACAAAATAATAAACAAAACAAACTAGCTGAGTTTTTAAATCTACATGTCCTAACGAAAATAAATAAAATGAAAATACACAAAACTTCCCTTACTTCCTCTCTAAGCAAAAACAGGAGAAAATTTCTATAAACAAAAATAGGCACCATCCAAAACGGGGAAGTGAAAACAAACAAAACTAAAGTATTTACAACAGCACAACAGCTTTTGGCGGAAGAGAGGCATCAGATGACAGATTACCTTCTTAATACCTTTAACAACCACAACAAGTATTCGACGGAAGAGTGGCACCAGTTGACATTAGCCTTTGAACTACCTCAACAATTACCAACAGGAAAATCACAGTCATTAGACTCTTTTTACAAAGCATTTGCAACGCGATCAACAAAACGTCTTGCCGGCACAACATTCGCCGTTACACTGAGCCACTAGCTTCCTCTCTCTTCCGCGCCGATCTTCTGCGCAGACTCCAGCTTTAAAGGGTGCGCTTCCTGCGATGAACGAATCCGCAGTCGTTACCAATTATCACCGGCACCTGGTATGAGAGAGAGTGCGAGAGAGAAAGAGACAGAAACTCCTGGCCACAATGACACATGTCCTAAACAATACGTCAGAGGACGTAACAAAAGCTATATGCCCCTTTTTAAAGGTGAATTTCCATGCTGGTTTTCTCAAAGGTTTAATTGTCTGAAGGAATCTCGCTTCCTTACTCTCTCTCTCAAGTATCTCTTTCTCTCACTCTCCGTTAAGTCTGTCTATGTTATGTTTAACGTTTGTTTTCGTAGTTTGTTTAATAAAACACTATATATGATCACACATGATTGATTCTGTAATATTCTTGAGTAAGTCACTTCTACGTTTGCATCTTGCTACAATGCTAAGTACTTTGGTACGATAATGAAAGATTCTTCTTTATGACGATCTTTGTTAAAGTTCATAAAGATCGCGCGGCTCGTATGAGCGCACATATGGCATCTGCTTTGAACTCATTGCTAGAATTAATCAATTCTATAAGCCGAATCAAGCTATTTGTATTCATAATTGTAATTCATTAGGATTAATTATCAATATACACAATTCCCTTTAAGCTGGATCTATGTGCATATTTGGTCATAACCCATGATTAAACTATATACATAGATCCCGCTACCCCGATTACCTTGAGCTGATTTCGCTACATATAATGGTGGAGAATCAGTGGGCGTCGTTTAAACAATTATCTTGAGCTGATTCGCTACAATGCCATTATACAAATATTTTAAATATGGTCTCCTAAAAGGCTGTAATAGTCTAAAATGTTTTATATTTTAGAAGTATCCACACCAAACAAGATGTTCCCAGTTCTGATTGCTTTAAAGGCATATGAGACGATTTGGAGCAGTCAAATATGCATTATTATTTATTTAGTCTGCTCTCAGGTCACTGAAACAAGCCAGCATTTTCTGCTTACTTTTTGGAACAGCTTTCGCATCATGGATGCTGTCTAGATAGACAGCTCACTGTCTGGAACAGAGCCAGTGTGTAGGTTGAGCTGCCATGGATTTCCAACACAGACAGCACTCTGTTTGACTGAAGTCTTAAAAGCTCTTGCTACAGTCCTCTTGTCTGTGATGACATTTCTGCAGTGATTCAGAGTGACATTAATTAAGTCAGTGCATTAAAGTTAAGAAAGTATGAATATTGATAGGAGACAAACACCACCTTGCCACAAAACTTAACACATACATAAACACTTTAAGAAATGATAACTGCATGGTGAGAGCGATGTGTCATTATACAGCATGAATCACCAAAAAATTGCAGAAATAAAGTGGAACTATCTGAGGAAAACAGTCAAAACACACAGCATATTTTCACTCTCGTTTCAACAAAACAAGCCTTTGAGATAATTGTGCAAATGAGGTTTGATTCAGTCTCTTTTTGTATCCCTGTTAAAAGTTTCACAGATGAAAATGTATTTACTGAAGCAAATACTTGAAACATCCAAACTATTACTGATAAGTCAATGAACATTATTAATCTAATTTTGAGGTTCGGATTTAATTACAGAAAACAGGTATTGGCCCAGATAAAACTGGTTTGAGCTGGAGAATTTGGTATGATTGAAGGGATATTTTATTCAATAATAAACTTTTACCTTTAATTAGTCAACCTCAACAATGTCTATTTTCTATGTGTAACAGCTGTGTTGGTGTGCGACGCGGAGAGAAGTGCGGACTCTGAGATTCCAAACACAAAACAGTTTATTCAAAACAAGAAACAAAAACGGCACGCGATGGTGCAACACTATAAACTCAGGGAAACACGGGAGGGAGCATCCACACACACTAGACAAACCATAGACATCCAATAACCCACAATGACAAGGGAGATACGAGAGATATAAATACACAAGGAAATGGGACACAGCTGTGATGATTAACTGGGTAATACTAACAAGACAGGAGAGGGAAGGATCTGGAAAACACTGAGGAACCCGGATGTGAGAGACGCGACAGGACTGTGACAGTACGCCCCAACCTGCAAGGCGTGAGGAATGAGGAATACCTTGCGGAGGGGAGGGAGGGGGAACAGGAGGAGGACAAGACACACGACAATCAACCAAGGGTGGGAGGGAGGATACCCTGGAGACTGGTTATAAAGAGTCAAGGTGGTCTCCAGGGTGGCGCCACAGTGCAGAGTGGCTCAGGGAGGACCTTCGGCAGGGCCGGCTGGGGTGCCGGCGGTGGTTCAGGCGGGGCCGGTTGGACCAGCTGGCGTGCCGGCGGTGGCTCCGGCTGGCGTGCCAGCTGCGGTTCAGGCGGTGACTCTGGGAGGTCCCCGAATTCCGGCGGCGGCTGTGTGGGGCCCGAGGGTTCTGCCGGCTCTGGAATGTCACGGATTTCCGGAGGCGGCTCAGGGATGTCCCGGAACTCCGGCAGCGGCTGCGGCTCAGGGATGTCCCAGAACTCTGGCGGCTCAGGGAGGTCCCAAGGTTCCGGCGGCGGCTCCGGGTGGTCCCAGGGTTCCGGCGGGTCGGGCCACGGCTGCTCCGGTGGGTCGGGCCGCGGCAGTTCAGCAGCGGACGCTCGGGGAAGCAGTTCATGGAGCATTCTCGAACGCTGGGGGAAGCAGTTCATGGAGCATTCTCGGACGCTGGGGGAAGCAGTTCATGGAGCATTCTCGGACGCTGGGGGAAGCAGTTCATGGAGCATTCTCGGACGCTGGGGGAAGCAGTTCATGGAGAATTCTCGGACACTGGGGGAAGCAGTTAATGGGGCATTCTCGGCCGCTGGGGGAAGCAGTTCATGGGGCATTCTCGGCCGCTGGGGGAAACGGAGCATTCTCGGCCGCTTGGGGAAACAGCTCAAGCTGTTCAGCAGCCTGGGGAGTCGGTTCACTTGGCTCGGGAGTCTGTTCACTTGGTTCGTAGGTCGCGGGACCCCGTTCTTCCATGGCCGCGGAACGCCGTTCTTCCATGGCCGCGGAACACCTCCACTTACCATGTTTACCGCGGCGGCTCGGGAGCGTGGCACCCATCATGAAAATCGGGAGCGCTGACCCTGAGGCGGCGATTGGGAGCGAGGGCTCGTGAGCGAGGTGTTGGAGACTTCCTCGACCTCGTAATCCACCCCGTTCAACCACAAGATGATATTAATATAGTCCATGAGGGGTTCCTCTTGGCACCTTTGAGCCCGGATCGTCGTAAGATCCAACCCCCACTCAAAGCAGAAGGAGAGGGTGGAATCGTCCCAACGTACCAGGTGAGCCCGATCGCAAAGGTCTTTGACATACTCCACCAACGATCGCCCGTTTTGGCGGAGTGCGAGCAGATCCTGTTCGGCCTTTCTGGATAAATCCATGACAAATATCCGTCCTTATTGGTGACGAACCAGGTCGGTTATTCTGTAACAGCTGTGTTGGTGTGCGACGCGGAGAGAAGTGTGGACTCTGAGATTCCAAACACAAAACAGTTTATTCAAAACTAGAAACAAAAACGACACGCGATGGTGCAACACTATAAACTCAGGGAAACATGGGAGGGAGCATCCACACACACACTAGACAAAGCATAGACATCCAATAACCCACAATGACAAGGGGGATACGAGAGGTAAAAATACACAAGGAAATGGGACACAGCTGTGATGATTAACTGGGTAATACTAACAAGACAGGAGAGGGAAGGATCTGGAAAACACTGAGGAACCCTGATGTGAGAGGCAGGACTGTGACACTATGCAACATTGAGAAGTTTGACAAATCTCAAATACTCAGATGTTTCCATGTTTGAAAAGTATATATTTTTAATTTACTGGACTTGCAGGTAATGTAAAATGCATGAAATAAAGGCCACTGAAGTGAACTTAAAGAGAGTACAATTTCATGACTATGTTTCTTAACATACTTTTTATAAATTACACTTGGTAATAATTGCAAAAGAAAAGTTTTAATTCAAGTCTTTTGTCATACAGAAATACACTTATATCGATGCGATGAATAACATAGATTTAAATAGACACAGATTTAAAGCACATGTATAGGCTACTTGATTACAGTTTTAACTTTAGTGTGTTATTTGATATTACATTTAAATTATTTGATTTTACATTTGATTGTCAACTACATAATTACACATATGTAATTTTTGTTTATCATAAAAGCTAGTTAGCGTCCAACAGTATACTTTAACCACATTTCAAAGACAACTAAAGCAATTATGAAATTACAATTGAGTCAAAAACACTCTTGAACTACTTGAATTTAAGCACTCTTAAGTTCAGCTAATTGAATTATATATAATTATATAATTAAACTATAGTACATTTTAATTAATTGTAAATAATGTGCAATGACGTTCAAAACATTGAACACCAAGTTTGCACTTAAATAAAATGTATTAATTTAGAGTATATTATGCTTGACTTCTTTTTCACAAGGATAGAACAACTGACACTGACCACATGTATTAATCTACAAAAAGGA
Source organism: Rhodeus uyekii (assembly GCA_037043235.1). Lineage (NCBI taxonomy): Eukaryota > Metazoa > Chordata > Actinopteri > Cypriniformes > Acheilognathidae > Rhodeus > Rhodeus uyekii. The sequence continues at coordinate 5,229,576 of JAWRVZ010000009.1, forward strand.
CACATTTTTATACAGTATTTATTTCTATAATAATTATATATTTATAATTGTATGCATTCCAATTATTCTAAATTCATACAATATTTTTGCCTGAAGAAACTTTGAACAAGTTGGAGGTTGAGAACTTTTAATTTATTTTACCTCTGAATTAAGAAACCTTTGAATTTAGTTCCTTGAATGCACACAACAACGCATTTCAAGAAACTCACTAAGCACTTATTAAAAGTCTGACCTAATTTCTTAATCCGTTGGCTGCAGCTGCTAGCTGAGTGAATGTTTTTTCTCGCTATATGGTTCAAGTGGCAATCACAGTCTTAGTGTTGTCCAAGTGATGGATCGTGATTATGGATGTTTTCCATTTGCATGGTTAGATAATCTGATTTTTGTATTACTCAAATTTCTCAGAAAAAAAGCATTTTGCATCCTTCAGTGAGATTTCATGGCCAGTTCAGTTTCTGTTTATCTTAATTTTTATGATTTATAATTATGCCTTTCTTGTCCACATAAACAAATGAATGATCAGCTTCTCTGTCATCAGAACAAACAATCGAAAGTGGAGATATGGAGAGCAATGGAAGATCAAAACAACCTGAAGTAAAGAGTGGGAAGAGTACAAATGAGGTAAGTTAAAACTTTGATTAATATAAGGTGAAGTGAAAATCCAAGTTGTACTTACTACTGTAAGTAATGAGGTCGATAAGACTGTAAACGTTGCTCAGAATGTTAGCCAGGATATAAAGTGTGTGGATCAGTTTGGAGAAGATAAAGGCGGTAAAGAAAATAAAGATTTGGAGGTATTCTCTCAATGAAAGTGTAATGAACAATGGTTAGATAGTTTGGAAGTTTCAAGAAGAGATGCTAAGGACTTACTATACTATTAATCAAAGTAATAGAATTATGGATGAGACAAAAGGAAACGTTTGGAGCCACTAACACTAAGTTTAGGCCACGTCCACACGATGCCGGCGCGCCGATTGTTGATGCTGTTCAGTGTTGCCAGATTGCTATTTACCTTTTTGTCACGTCCGACCGGGAAAAAATGCATTGGGCTGGTTGATAAAATTTGGGATGGTTTTTGATGCATAAAATCGCTCAACATTTTTCAATATTTATAAGAGTACGCAGTTTGGGCTGGTATTTTTTTTTAAATGGGAGGGTTTTCAGCTGTAGCTGCGCTGGAATCTTTAGTCCAATCTGGCCACACTGTTGCTGTTACTGTGACGCAGCCGACACGTGATGTTATGACATCATCGGTAAACAAAAAATATACGGATTGGCCGTCCACATGAGTCCGCAAGGGTGTCGGATTCAGATCTATCCACTTTAGGACCCGGTATCAAAAGAGAGCTCCCAAGTCTCCCAAATCGCCGGATGCGTGTGGACGGAACGCCAATCCGATAAGAAATGTATGCGGATGCAGTGATCCACGTCTCCGTGTGGACGGGGCCTTAGAGACGCTCAGATTAGAGATGATCTGGGTAAAGATCTTGTAAATGCCTACTCCGAGAGCACTCCACATATTGTGTTTGTTAATAGCATCTGGATTCTCAATATTGATGCGGTGAATGCATCTTGTAAATGGTTAATTATCAGGTAAGTTAATTAATGTTCTAAAACTAATGTACTGCTTCATTTTAACGCATACAGTAACTCGCAGAAACTTACCATTAATGCTTCCCTGTGCTAGCATATATTTGGGAATATAGGGTTTCTGTTTTAGAATTAAACCAACGGCTTCACTATTAGCAGAGACGCTGCACAGACAAGACCATCATTGCGACAAGAGGAGATATATGATAAGTGATTTATGTACTCATTCAGCAATCGTTATGCTATGCTAATGGTATCTGTCATACAACGGGGATGTGTGCGATGCGGAGGAAGGACGTGGAGCATAAATACAAACGAAAATACTTTATTCAAAAACGCAAAACATAAATACTTAAATGGAGAAGAGAAAATGGCACATGTAGTGCAAAAATCGGAAACTTAACGTAGGAAAACTAGGAAACCCACGCAAGGAGCACGATATCCACACACATGAAACGTTACCGACAAGACAGAGTCACGAAGACGACTTTAACATTAACAATCGACACAGACATGGGGCCACAGGAAGGTATAAATGACAAACACGGGATTAGGAACAGGTGACGAGACTTGGGTAGTGATTAGACAGATACAGGAGTGTGGAGGACCTGGAAGATGCATAACACAAGTTAGCATTTACTTAATTAGCTAGTAAATGCAAACCAAGTTTCCACTACTAAAATATTAAGTTTTAATATTAAATAAATTGAAATTACATGAAAATTTTAAGTTAAATGTACAAACATTTAAAATTAAAACCAGTTCGGCTTACTTTTACATTTTGATGTGACTGATTACCTGCATTTTTTTTTAGGTTTTACGTTAAAACAAATCTACAGTGTAGATTATGCTCATTGTAACAACACTAATGGAAGCATTTTGTCAGTCAAGAAGCTTTCAATCAGGTAGATCATCCATTTCTTTTTGTTTGGTGAAAATATTCTTTCAATGGTCCAGTCCATTTTATACTTATGCTATGAAAGGAATGGCTGGTGGTTTGAGTACTCTTATAAAAGTAAAGAGAGGTATAAGAAAAGGTTTCTCACTTTCAGGCCAACATTACTGCTTAGCTATCAAACCCTTTCTTTGTAAGTTAAGGAATGATCTTGCTGACTTCCAGATTAATACTGCTGTTTTACAACATTTTAACACAACTATATGTGTGAATGCCATAAGAGGTATAATAAGGAAATATAAAGATGTTTTATTTTTTAAAGACTGTATCTGCTTAAATAAATTGGGAAAAGAGCAATGCTCGGTGGTGCAGTTATAATGATGTGGGACCACTGCTTCTGGCTGGATTGCAGTGGAGTATAAAAAAAAAAGCTGTTGGGTTAAGTGAAAAATGTGTATGCTTAGCTGTCGCACTAACAATGTCTGCTATTCCAGCTGTCATATATGGAAAGGGTCCTAAATTGAAATAACCTGATGCCCATATCTTATAAGATGACCATACTTGAACGTCCTGAAGATCTTTAAAAAAAAAAATTGTATATCCTTTTTTGGGTCTGGACAACATTGTTTGAGAACACTGTATTGTTTTTTGTCCAGGAATGAATGAGGTCAACGATTAATGTTCATAAAGTCGAGAATAAAAGCCTTAAGACATCAGACAGCCCAGTAACTATACGAGGTGCGTTCTCTGAAAGCATTGTTACCCAACTAGAAGTTCCTTTGTTATCAGCGTAGTTAAACGAGTCTGTATTTCCCAAAACCATAGTTCCAACAAACATTTGCCAACAGCATTGCAAAGTTGTGTGGTTGCGATGACAGCTCACGACCTGTGGTTAGAAGCATTTAGTTTCTTGCTAGCATGACGTGCAGGCTTAATAAATCCCTATCTTGGGATTAGCTGACAATCTTATCAAGAGTTTTAAATCACCATTTTTTTAAGAATCTGCATGTGTGTATGTATGGCTTACATAAGCCATACACCTAAAGTTGACTTTGGAAAGAAAGCGAAATGACTGAGAAAATGAGAATTTGCCCTCAGATGCCATTTCCGTCATTTACAAAAATCTAGCATTAATCTGAATATCTAGTTGATTTCTTCAACGATGCAGCGTACTGTCGCAGTTATGCAGTAGGTAGTTGCATCGTTGTATGGGAAACATATCCATGTATGGTGATAATATGTTTTACTTCAAAATAACCTGTGCCCTTTTGAGAAGTGCAGGCAGCATGGCACTAGATCTTAACCTATTTCTCATGGACATTGAGGATTTTAATCGAACAGCATTAATGACTTTCCATCGATCAATGTTGAATGCACGGAAAGAGTTCAAGTTTTCAAGAGGACTAAGTGATGTTCAAGGCTTATGGATGAGAGAAGAGCTTTTTTTGTGTGCAATGCTGCAATAGATGTGAACCTTTTACAATCAATGCTCCTGTAGGAAACTATGTGGAATGCAGGCATAACCAAAGTTCATCATTTATTAAAGATGGAGGGTCGACAGCTGAAAAGTTAGCTTTAAAGATCAATAAAAAGTCAGTCTGATTGGCGCAAAAGCTGTTGAACAAAGTTAAAGATTCTTTCCCACAGAATTAGATATTTTTTTTCTCCTGAAAGTCCAGTAAGTAGAAGGAAGTCTTCTCATCTTTAACACACCTCAGCTGGAAATGTTCAGAGACAAAGAAAACAATACACAAAGTGTAAAAGTTTTACATCTTGAATCTCTTGAAAACCTATTCAGCTACAATGAAATTTTGAACAAAAATTTATTTATTTATTTATTTATTTTTTGGGCGTTTTTGCAAGCAAACTTAGGACTCAATAAGAATAGAGAATCGAGAATTGGAATTGAATTTGTTAAAATTCAAACAATGTTCAACCCTTCTGGCAAAATTGCCAATATGGTTGTTACAAAAACGAAAATTGTACAGAGAACAATATAATTAGGTTGTCATGATTTTAAGTAATTTAATTAAATCTTGTGTGAGGATTGAGCTTTCATAATTTAAATTAATTGAGAATTCAGAGATGTTTGGATTCAAGTGGGGTGTAAATAATTGTATGTGTGAGGTTGGTCATGATATGGAAGTCTGATGTTTTGTGAGATCTGAGTTTTTATTTAGTAAAAATGTTGTTACATTTCATGATTTAATAGAAAATTAAATAATTGTAAATTAAAGAAGAACTTAAGTCTCAAAATCTCTCTCTCTGTGTGTGTGTGTGTGTGTGTGTGTGTGTGTGTGTGTGTGTGTGTGTGTGTGTGTGTGTGTGTGTGTGTGTGTGTGTGCGTGTGCTCACCTGTGCACCTCAATCTCCCCACAGGCGGCTGGTCATTTTGAGGTCAACGTTTTAAGCATACACAAGGACTGTGAAAGAACTGTCCTCTGGAGATTCTTTTATTAGAAGTGAATGAGATTTCTCACTTTGAGGTTACAGGATTGCTCACTCTTTTATGCCTAAAGGTGAACACAGGCTGTCGACATAAATAAATGAAGAGGAAAATAAATGTGACACACTTTTATCCATATAGAGTTAGAGTGAAGACTGCTGTTAAAGTCTACATGTTAATAGTTTGATTCAGTCCAAATTATATTGCCCTGATGTCATTTATAAATATGCAAGATAATTCATAAAAAAAATATATGTTTGAAAATTATAAACTTGTTAACATTAAAAAATACAATTCTCTCCTCCATCCTATTAAGGCTATGGCCTCCTTCCAATAGTATTCAAGAATCAACATTGTGACTTTTAAAGACAAAATGATTGCTTAAATGTGCTTTGAGTGATTGGATATTGTATGCTCTATGGATTTAGTCAAGCATGATAAGTGATGATTTATTTTGATGGTCCCCATTGAACATTCTGTTGACTATGTTATGCTGCAACTAAATGTCAAATAACTCTCATTAGAGTATTGGTAGACTGCCTGCTATAATAAACTCTTTATTGTGAGGCTCCTCCAAACAGACATTCTGCTAACTAAAAGTAACTTTGCAACTGCATGTCAACGTATTCCAAGCACAACCCTACCAGTCTACTAATACTCCACTGACACTCTAATGTGACTCTAATTTAGTAGACATGTAGGTGTTGCATTACTCATGGTCAAGAGAATGTGTTGAAGGGAAAATCAAAATATGAATGTTCAATAGGAATAAAACTAACCAATTAATATGCCTGTTGCTATATACATGAGATTGGTTTTCCAATTCAGATTCAAAACAAATTTTACCAAAGCAACTTTTTGGTATAACAATAACTAGAGAGAATAAAGTTTGGCGAGACAAACTTTAGAAGTTGGCTGAGAAACGTAGCACTGACTTGTATTGCTATATCTTTTCTAAGGGATCGGACCTACGGTTTTCCTAAAAATGGCGAAAAAAGCCCGAAAAAAGTCCCATTGACTTTGCATTGCGGAATGTTCAGATCTCCATCTGTCAAAATTCAAATCTAAACACTGAAGCTCAATAGTGTCAGAGCAGGGGCGGTTCTATCAACTGTTTCGCATACAATCAGAATCAGTGATGCTGCCATTCTGTCAATATGGCAAAGGACAGGAAACAGGAAGTGCTTGCAACGTAGCACCAGAAACTTTAATTTCGCATGTTGGTGGCACAATTGAACATTAACTACAAAGTTGCTGCCATGAATGATCTGAAATTAACAGGTTTCTAGGGTGTTGCTAGGCAGTTGTTAGAGTAACTGGAGTGGTTACTAGGGTGTTGCTAGACAGTTGTTAGAGTAACCGGAGTGGTTGCTAGGGTGTTGCTAGGCAGTTGTTAAAGTAACCAGAGTGGTTGCTAGGGTGTTGCTAGGCAGTTGTTAGGGTAACCAGAGTGGTTGCTGGGATGTTACTAAGCAGTTGCTAGGGTATCCTTTGTGTTTGCTAGGATTTTGCTAGGTGGTTGCTAGGGTAACTGGGGTGGTTGCTAGGATGTTACTAGGTAGTTGTGAGGTCTTCTGGGTGGTTTCTATGGCATTCTTAGCACAATTTAACACTTAGCTAATCACTATTGACATGTAGCTATTCAATGCTTGCATGGGTAGAATGTTGGAAGTCCAGTTTGCTAGCATGAGTCAATAGAGCCAAACCTCATGTCTCTACTACACTCAGAGCCAGAGATATAGGTCTGGCTAAATGGTTGCTAGGGTACTCTCTTTGGTTGCTTCTCAGCCAACTTAATAATGATGTTAATACACTTTATAGATTGTTAATAGCACTGTTTTTTAAGCAGAACACCTTTAATTACTTTTTAATATATGTGCTGTACATTTGTAAAACACATGTGTCTGGTATCCCAGACTAAAATGCATGTTTGAGCAGTCTTAACTGAAAGCAACTTGCTTTGACACATTTAAGACTATATCAGTGGCATTGTCTTATTGTCTCGGATCTGCCAGGCTCACCCACCCACCACGCCCCAACGTTCACAATCACCAGAATACTGATTACCTGTACCTGTGCCTCACTGAGCACCCATCAACCACACAATAAATATTCAGCTCACTCTCCAATCATCATCTGGTCTTGCGGCTATGCATATGGATTCACCCACAGGATTTCCAACAGGAAGTTACTTACCTGCTCCAATGTCTCTCCTCTCTTCGTTTCATCTCCCATCATCTCCAAGTCTCCCCATCTCCACGGCTCAGTACGCCTACATCACTCATCTTCACGACCTCCTGCTGAAAACACCCAGGTTATTGCTCCACGCCTTCCATTGCCACAGTCATCACTCTCTTGAATGAACTTCTTGATTAAGCATAATAAACTCTATTGTGTGTGACTTACCATCTTGTTTGAGTCTCTGTGCCATAACACTTGTCTCAAGATTCACACCAGTAATGTGTTTTTTAAGCATGTTAATTACTTAAATGCCCTAATAAGGCCTACTCAATGCTTAATTAAGCCCTGTCTGTGAAACCAGTCCATCTATTTTTTATTTTAATTGTTTTACACAAATGGTGCTTTTTACTAAATTGATTGATTTATAAACTAATGCAAATGAATTGTAATTAATGCATATTAGTGAAGTAGATTGAATAAATTAATTAAACAAACATATTTTATTAATAAACACATTATAAATAAAACTAATATTTATTGATACCTCTTTGTGTTGAGTAACAGAAATAAAAAGAAAAAGCTATGGGATTTAACGTGAGCAAGACATTACCCTAAATGAACGGGCTGTGTCCTGAGGCAAAAATTATTACATCTTGTCTACTGAGATGCATTAATTTGGTGGGTTTTCAGATGCACTCTTTGTTACTGGTGATATTCCAAAATTCTTTACATTGGTCAAACTGACATCTGATTTAAAGAAGGTTCATTAATTCACAATTTTAGTCTATGGAACCAAAACCCAGATTTACATGGAAGAGACAGCTTTTATTACTTGTTGCTTTACTGGATCATTTAAATTCAAATTTATCCTAGAAAATATAGAAATGTATATATTTTTTTTTAATCATTAGACATGATGTTATGCAGTCCTGGATTTGAATCAGTTATTTTCCAATCATATTCTTCATCCTATTCCCATCTGATATCAATTTAAATTTTTTATATAAATTTCAAAATATTTAGAGCAAAATTACTGTGACTAAGATAATCATACCACTGCACATGTCATAATGACAAAATTGTACCTCGGTCTCATATGCTTTGACAACAAAGTTATTGACCCAAAGGTTTCTCATTAGAAGCAATGGTATTCATAGTTTTGCGATATATAGATGCCTATAGGGGTACATTTACGCAAGGCCACTCCGTGATAATGAGTTGTGTTATGATGCTTTTTGTGAAGCCAACCATCAGTTTTGGACACTGTTACAGATTTGGCTAGACGTTATTGTCGGATGCTGTAATTGACATGTTAACAGGGTGATTGAAAAAAATTATTGACTGCCTGGCTTCTCTACTGAGGTTAAATAAGGAAACTGGTAATTCAAAGGCTGATAATAATACCTGGTGATGCCCCATTTGTCAAGATTATATTTGCTTTAGGTGAAATAATACACTTTAGTATTCAGGCTTATTTTATATGTTCAAATAATTCATTTATGCAAATGACCCCGAGCGTCAATAGATCATCCAGTTGAACTTGAGGACAGTGTGTTGAATGTGAACCCAAGAAAAGTATAATTTATTACAGGAGTACTTAAAAAGCTTCATCACTGCCAATGAAAATGGTTTGAATGCCCTCTAAAAACGAAATCTATTTGTCTCTATGTCATCTTACAGCAAGATTATATGCAAATGCCAAAACAAGAGCTTTGCTCAGTCAGAATAAAGCAATCAAGGCTTTTAGGTTAGAAAGTCGTAATGTATTACAATTTAATAACATTACAATAAAGTATTACACATTTGAATTAAAAATAGAAAATGCTTCTCCACTTTTTTAAGTTCATTACAATTCATGACATGACAAGAGGTACACGAGTCACTTAACCTAAAAGAAAAACTATGATAACATCTGGAAAATGTGTCATGCATTTTTTTAACCAGTTTGACAAGTTTTGTTAGAAGTGCAAATTGCATTAGGATTAGAGCTCTCATCTTATCTGTAATTATGAAGATAAAAAAAAAAACATCACGTCTTCACATTGTTCCCGTCTGCAAACAGATAACATTATTTGAGAGACCTTCAATATTTCCCATATTCTAAATTATTCCTTCATATTGATACCCTTTAGTTATCAGACATCAACAATTTTCTGCCAACTGCCACTCTACAACAGGATAGTTTACCCAAAAAAAAGAAAAAAAAAAGAAATGAACCTTTGCAAGTCTGTAGTAATTTATTTCTTCTGTTTAGCTGCTTTGAAACCATATTCTAAAAGCTACTTAACCAATAAACATGAATTGAACTGATAAGCAGCCACACATGGGTGGAGATTGAGTATCCATATACCTTTTACACATTTCAGATAAAAAGCCAAAGTTTGAAACTACTTGAGAGCTTACTCCACATTGATCCTGTTTCTGAAATCCATTTATAAATTGTTGTTTCTTTCAGAAAAGGCCTACATTTTGTCCTTCCATATTTGCTCACTTCAAAAGAAAACAAAACACAACACAAGACGTGCTTTCATCCGTGGATGCCTTTAAGGAGTCTATCAGAAAGTACCAAAATCTCCACATTAAACTTGCATACAGACTAACCCTGCCTGTCGTTTACCTACCCAGAATGGAAAATAAGATTTTCATGCTGGGACACACATTACATTGAAGCCACAAAGTAGAATGAATAGCTTGGGCCCAGAGCTTATTTAACAGTTGATGTCATGCACCTAGATCATTTGTCCAGGCGGGGTAACTCATTCGGAAAATGTAAAGTTCTTTTCAGCAATGAAGGATCTCTAATCGTCTAACGGTGTGCAAGAGACATAGATTATGTCTCTCAGCCAGTCAGTGCAATGGAAGAGCGCCCTGCTGTGTCTCTTGCTAGTGTCTGTGACAGGACTAAATGAATGGTATGTCACATGCAATGTCACCTGAGCCTGAATCCCAATGTGAGCAAAAAAGACGTGCATATGAATGCTCAATAAATTGGAATTTCTCTTGTGCACCACAGTAAAAGGAAATGTATATTGATCTTTGTCTTTCAGGGCTCCGAGATTATATGTTGTCATAGTTTGGTTTGTTTGGGTGGTGTAAAAGTAGTTTTTCAAACCCAAATCTGCACCATTGAAACACACCAATGGTTTCAAAAGGTGATCTAAGTGGTTTGTAGATGGACTGTCCTAACATGGAAGAGAATCGCTATTGATGGCACATAATTTAAATCTTTTCATGCTCCGTCACACTCATTAATGCATAATGCATTTCTCAAAGCTGCTTGTCACCAAATAAATTGCCTTTGCATCTCATACCATACAGATAATCTGGAAACACTGTACATGTAAAGCTTTGCAAGTAAATTTAAATTTCTATGTCTATTATTTGTTCTAATTAATCAATAAACACTTGAATGGTTGCAGGCTGTTAAAGTGTAGGCAAGGATGAAGACGAGGAATGCAAGTTTCAATGACGGAAACTTTCTTTATTTAGAAAACAAAAGACTTTAAATATGAACAAAAGAGCATACTTTGGTGCAAACTCGGAGGAAGACCACACGGAGGAACATCCAACAACATCTACAACGTTACGTTAACGAAAGACAAAGACAAGGAAATTCGAGAGAGAATTTATACATGAGTAAATGGGAAGCAGCTGACGATACAAACAGGGTAATTGATTAACAAGACAGGTGTGGGAAGGGTATAGGAGATACACAGAAGGGACCCGGATGTGAAAGACATGACGAGACTGTGACAGAACTCCCCCTCCTGCAAGGTGTGACCTCACATCATATGATGAATACCTTGCTGAGGGAGGGTAAACAGGAGGAGGACTAGACAAACAAGAGAAAGGCAGGGGAGTTCAAAGTCAGGGTGGTCTCCAGGTTGGTGCCAGAGGATCAGGGGCCCGGGGCGGCGCCAGATTATCAGGGGCCTGGGGTGGCGCAGCCTTCCAGGGCGGTTCCGGAAGATAAGGGAGCCAGGGTTCCCCAGGTAGCTCCGCCTCCTTTGTCCCAACCACCCTCATGCTGTTGTTATAGCCCCCCTAAAAAATTATTTGGGGAGGAGGTCTGGAGGTGCCGGCAAGACACGGAAGAAGCCCTCTTCCTCTTCTTGCGCCTTCTCTTTTTACGCGGCTGTTCTGGAGCAGGCTCTTGTGCTAACTGACGGGTCATCGCGGGAGAAGGCTCAGGCGAGCGCACTGCCGCTGCAGGAGAGGTGGTAGCATGTACTTGCTGACTGGACCGGGACGAGACACTCTCCAGACACTTAGCAACAGCTTCAAGCCAGGTTAGAACAAGGGGGGTCTGGAACCTCTCTGGGTTGTTGTGGTTGGGCCCTGATCCAGTACAGCGTCTTCAGCGCCGCATCTTCGTATGATGTGAGCATAGCAATGGTGGTAAACTCCTGGGATTACCTCACAAAGTCCTTGTCACAGTGGGCACTGAAGAGGGTGACAACTTTCTCCATATTGCAGCTTTTATAGTCCTTTTAGGCGACTAAAACCTGGTCATTCGTTCTGTTAAAGTGTAGGCAAGGATGAAGACGAGGATTGCAGGTTTCAACAACAGAAACTCTCTTTTAGAAAACGAAAACAAAAGACTTTAAATATAAACAAAATGGCACACTTTGGTCCAAACTCGGAGGAAGAACACACGGAGGAACATCGAACAACATCTACAATGTTACGTTAACGAAAGACAAAGACAAGGGAATATGAGAGGGAATATATACATGAGGAAATGGGAAGCAGCTGACGATACAAACAGGGTAATTGATTAACAAGACAGGTGTGGGAAGGGCATGGGAGATACACAGAAGGGACCCGGATGTGAAAGACATATCTTTATTTCACAAAAAAAAAAAATATATTCTTGAAAGAACCATCAATTCTAATAAAGGATGTTTTGTTAACAAACTATCCTAATTAACCAGAGATATTGAGGGAGCACTCTGCGTAAGGCCCAAATTCTGAGCTCAGAACCCTCCCCTTGGACAGCACACCAAATACACATACTTTTTACAATGATTACTTGTAAGTGTAAACTTGTGAAAGAACCTTTCATTTTTAGAGTGTAAATGAGAGTTTTGCAAAATGTGAACATTTCACTTAACATTATTTATATTGCGCCTCCCGTTTAATAATCGCAATGAGCTTTTGTGCTTTACTTTTGATACGATGATACCTTTAATGTTGCTGGAAGTCGCACCTTGGTACAATGTAAAAAAGAGACTGTAGCGGTAGGGGAGGGAGGGTGTTGGAATCAAATAGAGGTTTAGACCAAGCAATCAAACCGAAACAAACAGACTCAAAGATCTCTGATGTTTATGCCCCACCACCTTTGTGTACCGATAAACAGAGTCGGGTTATTCACAGAATCATTCAAGGGTAAATGCAGGCAAACACATGCATCGATGCCTTGCACTTTAAATACCCCTTGTTTCACATGAGCAACAGAGAGTTTACTCTGAAAAGACTGTGGTTAAAATACAGGTTGAGGCAGACAATTTCACATCTTTGCATTCTTGCTTAAATCCAGTCCTTAATGGGTGGCAGTGCAGTTGTTCACACGCACCAAATGAGGGTGCCCAAACACAAGGATGACAAACTGGAGACGCTATTGTTCTTAGCAAAAGTCTGTATACAAGTCAGCTAAATTATGTGTGCCTATGTTTAAGATGCAGCATATCGCCAGCTTGAGTATACAACAATACATAATAAAATAATGAATAACGTTGTACAGCAAATACTAAAAATATTGTGATTTTTGTCTGTCCAACATAATTACAGACTATTTCATTGAAAGAGACATAATTCAGGAAACAAAGAACATTTATTCTTGTCGATATCTCATGCTACTAAAAGGCCAAAAAAAAAAAAAAACCTTTCAAGGATTTAATGCCATCATATTGATGATTCTAGTCAGCTCTTGACATTTTTGTATCAGACAATCAATGAATGAATTGTAAACAGACTGAGGCTATAAGTAAACCATATTAATCTCAATAAACACATCACCTGTATCAACACTGACTGGACCTCCAGTGACGGGAAATTCAAGCAGAAACCAAAACAAAGATGTCAACTCAAATCCAACCCCCCCCCCCTCAAATCACCATATCCACCACCACATTCATTGATCACATGATTCATTGTTTTTGAAATCCCCCGATCTGTTTTGCCAGACCATCATTAGCCAGATCTAGCCGCTTGACTCACCACGCGCTACACACATTCACTGCATGATCAAGGCTGAGAGCAAGATATTGTGGCATTTTAATTGTTGGGACAGCTCAAAGCAAACTACTTACACCAACAATAAAACCCTATAATTACATCAACTCACACATTAGTGAGTATTAAATAGTATGTTTTGAAATACATCAACAGCTTTACAGTGATTAGTGAAAGTAGACATTGAAAGGAAAGTCTTTTTAAAATTATTATATGGTGTGCATGATGAAGTATAGTCTGTCACACCTGTGCTGTCATCTAAGCACCACTGCTTCCCACGGGAATATCATTCTCTCTCTCTCTCTCTCTCTCTCTCTCTCTCTCTCTCTCTCTCTCTCTCTCTCTCTCTCTCTCTCTCTCTTCCTCCTTGGCATAAATCTGAAAAATAACTTCTTCATGTTCTATTACACAAACATGCAGTACGCTATGGTGAATATCTAATGTGTTTTGAGAATTTTTTTTTTTTTTTTTTTTTTTTTTTATTGTATCTGACCTTCTTTACAGTACAGTCATTTCAGAGATGGTCCAGATGGAGCAACTCGGAGAGTCACACAGTCTTGTGTAGCTGGCATTTTGACAATCGGCATAAAGTCTGTTCCACTTTGCAGCTTATTCTGTCCAAAAACTTCCCTATTAGACAGGAAGAGAACATCTGACAGTGGTAGTTATCATCCAACCACAGCTGGGTTTTTATTAGGGGTTTAGGTTTGGATTGAACTGTATTAATCGACTGGTACAAATTGAAGATAATAAAAAAATTGGAATGGTAATCTTAGCAAATATTTGTACAAAAAAATGAAAAACAAAACAATGAACTTAAGTAACCTTTTTTATATAGTGCTTTACACAATGCAGATTTTTTTTCAAAACAGCTTCATAGTAACAGACAGGAAAATAACAGAATCAGTTATGCAAAGTTGATTAAATATGAGACAAATTCACATTTTCCCTTAAAGCAGACCTATAAAAGACTAAAAAGTCAGTTCAGTGCTGGTTCAGTAAAGTTCAAGAACTGTGTGAAGACCATCAATTAAAAAAATAAGTTCAAGCTCTACAGAAGTGTTGTTATTCAGCTCAAGTATGTTCAATTTTGATTAAATAATGAGCTTGAGATTGTGTAAATATTACCGTTCAAGAAATAAGTAATGATGAGTGTGGGGAAAAGGGCGGGGTCGATGGACCGTGAGCGCGTCACGAGAGCCGGTGGCGTGATTGATAATGAGCGTCACCTGCGAAGCCACCGGTGTCTCTCCTCACGGAGGAGCGGAGACATAAAAGGAGGAGCGACGACAGTGAAAGCGAGAGAGGACCAGGCCTGGGATTTGAGTTATGGTCTGTGTTTGTGTGGGCGGCAGTCAGCCGCGAGGGGCTGCCGTCATTATGATTATTTTGTATTTATGTTTTATTTCATTATTAAAGTGTGTTTAACGTCTGCTGGTTCCCGCCTCCTTCTTCCCTGAACATTTAACGCTGTTACAATTAGTTAGTGTACATAAAACTAAACTATTTCTGTTCTGGTTTGCTTGCTGCCAAGTGACACAAATTCGGAATATTCTTTATAAGGTTAAAGCGATGTGAATTCAGTGATTCTCCTCAAATGATGTTTTATTAACAAAGTTCGGGAGGAGCATGTTCAAAGGATTAACACAATCAACTAGTCATCAGTAATTACACCTCATCCTATCAGCATGAGAGGAAACATGTATATATAGTCATGTTCGACTCACCTACACCTCTTGATGGTTTACGGCATCCCTCCACCACCCCGATTCCTCACACTTAATCATTCCTATCAAAGTCAGGATACGGGGGGAGTGCTCCAGGTTCGGGCTAAATACCGAGCTCGGAGCCTTCTCCTCGGACAGCATGCCAAATATGCTTACCATTTACTGCCCCTGAATCATTTGTAAGTGTGAACTTGTGAATTGGCCATCATCAGTCTGGTACCATTGGAACACATCTTTATGTACCCTGACATTGGCACTCTAATTGTAACTGGAAAGTGATTTCCATTTCTAACTGCAAAATGCATCAGATTATGAGGAAATGTGTGAGTGGTCCGTAGGTATGCCCAAGTAAATCTATTACATCCATGGAGAAAGTTGAGCATGAACATTTCCATTCATCTCATTGACAGTTGCTCAACTGGTGTAGGATCCCAGAAATATGTCATCATGGATGCTATCAAATGACATCATGACAACACTGATTGCAGTAACCCATCATGGAGTAAGACCACGACATGCTATGTAAAGTGTCTGCTCTCAATCGCTTTAAATTTCATGTCGATAAAAACATGTATTACACTGACTCTGAGCTTTAGCGTTATCAGTGACACAGCCTGGATTACCTGCATATAGCAAATTCCTGGATGGGCTCTGATTAGAGTAATAGATCAGATAAGACTACTGAATTTAGAGTTATCAGCCATCAAACATCATTTACTACACAATCAGAGCACTAATGAATTTTGGTACTGCTTAGGCAGAAGTTTGACTTCAAACTACATGAATCAGCGATAACCTTAACTTGTTTTTTTCTGTCTCACAGTCTCTTTGTTTTCATCTAAAAAGATGGAACTAACTAGAAAAGAATTGAAGTCTCGAATAGTGCTATTTG
Source organism: Rhodeus uyekii (assembly GCA_037043235.1). NCBI lineage: Eukaryota > Metazoa > Chordata > Actinopteri > Cypriniformes > Acheilognathidae > Rhodeus > Rhodeus uyekii. The sequence goes on from JAWRVZ010000009.1 coordinate 5,245,541, forward strand.
ATTCTGCGGCCTCTGTTAATTTTTTATTCAATTCACTAAAATATTTATATACATCAGTTAATGTGGCATATACATACAATAATTTATTTACCGAATTTATTCGTTTAATGAAATTCTCTGTGTTACGCACCAAATATGAATGCTACATTGTTGTGGAAGATGCAATTCATAGCCTACCACAATCTAGTATATTTTGCTAAAGGCATGTTCATCTTCGCATCTTTGTCTTAATTAATTTATCCCCTGGCAAACAAGTGAAACAAAACTACTGAAAAGATGTGTCTTGGTCCACTTCCAAAAGAACTATGGTGGTTTTTGAATGAAATATGTACACAGCATGGAACAAAAACATGTAAACTAACCAAAAACAGGGACTGATATCACAAGAAGCAACCCTAAAAAGGTTGGAATGCTCAGGCATACCTGTTCCCTTTCAAGATAACTCTCAATGTGGCAAATATGCTTTGGGAAAGCGTGACTGTGGCATGAAGCACACATGAAATCTAATTGATGGTGTGAATGTACGTTATAGGCAGGTGGCGTCATGAACCAGGAAACCATAAAGGCATGCCAAACACATCCAGCTTACGTGTCTTCAGTAAGTACTATATGTGAAATGTCTTTCATTTTCATTTCATGTTGCCTGTTCCTTATCAATTTTGTTTAAGGAAAATAATATGGAGAGCTTATTGTGTAAGCATCAAGGCCGGAGATGAAGACTTGCTACTTCATTCTCCAACTTATGAGGACCAGGTGAAAGTTGTGACTTGGGCTGTTGTCAGACTTATCCTCTTGTGGCCAGCTGAAAAGCTTACCCAGCCTACTAGGGGTTTGACAGATCTGAGGACCGTCCTTATCACTAGGAAGGCTACAGGCATGTGGCGCTGACACCAAAAGCGCCGGTCTTCTGAGGGCAGCTCCTTCTGATTGGAAGTGGTCAACAAATCAACATACGGTTCCCTCAGGGGACCTTATTTGCTTCAGGGTGCAGCTGTTCTTCAGGGCCCTAGAGCAGTCTCTTTGGTTGTGGCTCAAAAAATATCAGAGGTCAATCTTGAGAGATCCATTAGTACATTTTCTGGCAGTGTGGAACCTACTGCTGAATATTTCTCGCTGAGTCCTTTTCACAATTGAAAAGGGTTGTACAATTGAATTTGCGTCTTGCCCACCCATGTTTATTGGGTTTTGCCCATTGCATCTATGCAGGGGAAAGGGACCATCAAGTAGGCAGAGAAGCCAGAAAGAGAATCCAGTTTCTACAGTTGGTACTTTATCACTCTTAATCAGTCAGAAATTCTAAATCAAATTGCAAATTAAATTTGAGATGTTAACATAAAGACAAATCATGTCACAGAACAGGTCCGAGGACTAGTATTATAATGCATTCTTCCATATTTCCATCCTTCAACAGCACAGGATGTTCATAAGGTATAGTTTTGGGGACAAAGCATAAGAATACTGTGTTTGTCCATTCAATCTAGCTCTATCACCCTGCACTTTCATGAAATGCATGGATGCTGCACTGCTCAGTTGTGGCAATCAGCAATCTGCCATTGAGATATCCTTTTTGCTCGCATAAAAGAACTGACGGTAAACGCAAAGAGTATGCTTTCTCCAGTACAGAGGACCACCTTTCTAGGAGTAAACTGGGACTTGGTTATGATGTATGCATGCCTCTGACCCATGCACAGTATAGTGCATGACGTGGATCTGTTTGCATCTCGAGAGACGTCTCACTGTTCACTCTGGTTCTACCGTATGTACCCAGCTCCTCTCTGAATGGATGCTATGATGCAGATGTGGCCAAGGCTATGTCTGTATGCATTTTCCCTGATTGCTCAGCAAAAAGAGTTCTTTCTCACCATGATCACCCCATGCTGGCTAGCGAGAGTGTGGTTTGGTCTTTGTGCCCCTCCTCAACCTATCTCCTTTGGAGATTCCGATCCGGATGGACCTGTTGTCTATTACTCTTTCAACTGAGGTTGTTGAGATTATTCTTTACTCCTGAGCTCCCTCCATAGGAAAATCATCAATTCTTGGGGCAGAGGTTATCAGCTAGACCCAGTTAACTGCACAGTTTGTACAGTGCAGGAGTTCTTGCATGACCAAATCACTGCAGGGCTATCCTCATACACTTTAAAGTATATGTGGTGGCCATCAATGCTTATCACATCTCTTCTGGTGGAATGTTGTTGAGGAGTGATCGACTTATCCTAGAGATCAACGAGATCGTCACACGTTTCTTCCGTGGCACATTGAGGCTCAGGCCTGCAGAACAGACAAGGCTATTAGCTTGGGGGTTTGGCCTTGGTACTCCAAGGCCCATCCCTAGCTCTCTTCAAGCCAACTGATGAGGTTCCAGTCAAGTTTTTAACTTTTAAAGTGTTGCACCTCCTTGCATCACATCTCACAGAAGATTTGCAAACTTTGTTGGTGGCTCCCTTGTGCTTGGAATTTTCCCCAGACATGGCTTTCCTTCACCCTTCCTTGGCTAGTTTATATCCCTAAGGTTTCCACTAACGTGGCCAGTTCTATTGTGCTGCAGGCTTTCGGTACCTACTCCATTTTAGGATCATTAAGAAGAGAATAATCTGCTCTGTCCAGTGAAAGCTGGCCTATGGCAAAATAACTCCAGCGGCTAAACAGCGAATGAGCTGTTATCATCTATTATCCTCTTTTATCTATCTAGCTATTTCTTTTTTATTTTAGGAGTCTGACTGCCTCTAATGCTCTTCTGTCTGTAATGTCACTGTCATTTAGTCAATTTATTTTATGTTGATGTGAGCTTTAAGAAAATAAATTAACGACAAAGAGATAAATTATTTTTGTTGTAATTCTGTGCACCTATGTGTAGTCTGTAGAGGAAGCCTACACTGTAACCTACACTACCATCACAGTTTCATGTGTGCTTCACGAAGCAGTCATGCCAAGCGTTTCTAACACAGCGTCTAGTTCCCTATCCTGGAAACCAAGGTTGCAATCATAACTGAGGTGTTTTTCTCTTGTCCATTTGTTGTCCATCACAGTTCAGAAAAGGCATAAGATCTTCATTGTGTGTGTGTCTTTTTTTCACTCCTATATACAAGTTATTCAAGAGTTGTCAGCTCCATCATATACCATTACATGTACACATTCAATGATCGCATTTAGCCCCGCACACAGCATTGTTTTGGATAAAGTCTGCCATACAATATAAACTTTTATATCTTTAGGTTTGGTGATAAAAATTATATTAAGAATCCTAAACAAAACAAGACTAAATGTATTGTTTACTTTTCTTGGTCTGTATCAAAAGAGAACAAAACAGCCAAAGACTCACTCTTCTATCAAGTAGTGCTTTTTTTATTCATACCGATACTGAAATATCTGAAACATTTACAAAACTAATTTTTCACAGAAGTTATACACCGATAACAGATGCACTTTCTCCTTCCTTTCTCTGAGTCGAGACACGCACAAAGCCAGTTCTGAAACAGCTTGCAAGTAGCAATTGTGTTATTTTCTGCTGCTTATTGTCCTTAGATGGTCAGATACACACAAAATAATGTCAAACTCGCTAGTATATTTGGCAAGTATTCAACACAGTCAGTTATATTGAGTTACAGAGAAAAGAAAGCTTGAGCAACAGTGTATTAGATTCAAGTGACAGCAGCCTAATAAACCTGCCACATCTTCTAAGCATTAGCATTCCCACTAAGGGGTATTTCTAAACGTTTCCTCAAGCCCTTCCACTGCAAATAGCAAGCCAAATACATTTAATCTTGTTATCTTAAAGATTATATGGGCACTCATACTCGTGAAATTACTCTTATTGTTTAAACCAGACCAGTTTGCGGCATAGAGTGAGTTCACTTGTAAGGAGTGTCATTAAACTCAATGAACATAGAGTACCATAACTGAAAAAGGAAACTCCTTTTTGACTTTGGAAACTGTGCACTTCCACACATGAGAATAATTTCTCTCATTGTTTTGCACAGAAGAAGGTCGTGGTGTCAAAATTAAAGGTGAATGGTGCAACATGACTCCAGCAGGGGTCACTCATACTTCATTACTTAAATAATAAAATGTTGCTGAATATTTAACATATGGAACCACAGCAACACACAGATGCAGTGGCACACTGGCACTGTAATACTGATGTAATGAGGATTACAGAATCATGGACTGGAATTATCCGTCTCATAAAGACCGTTTAAAAATTCCACAGAGATAAATAACAGCATAGGTTTGCAACAACATTAAAGGTGAATAAATTATGACAAAATTTGTTTATTTTTTTATTCTTTTATTCTCATGCGACCGTGCTATAGAATCACCTGATAACCTGATTAAACTGCAGTCTATCTCACACTTTCTCTCTCCGTGTTTTTTGGTGTACATCGGCAAACACATACACACAATAGACAAATGTGAATACAGTTGTTTGTAATGACCACAGTTGTAAACCAAAGTTGGAAAGCAGTGACCTCACCTCAGCAGTAATTAATCACATGAGCGACATTGCGTCTGCCATCGTTAAACCCCTGCCATTGAGGAGTTCATTAATTACATGGGCTCTAAAGAAGAGAAATGGGGCGGTGATTTTAGAAAACCTTTTCCATCCACTACATTCTAATTTTAAATGTCTCTCTCTTCCTGCTCTCACTTGATCATCAGCTACTTTTGTTTTTTAGCATTCCTCTGCCTTTGATTGTCCTTAACAGTCTGCACATGCAGAAAATAAAAATCAAATAGGATGAAGCTTCTTTTCCATTGAGATAAAAATAGAGCTTGTCTAAACACAGCACGCACAAAAGCAGCGCTCGAGGCCATAATGATTGGCTATTATTCAGGGTGAATGTTGTAACGGAATATACTTAGTGGGGTCCGATGAAAGAAAACAGTGCATAGTGTATTCATATATTCATACCCACTGCCATTATGCATGAATTCTAATCTGTGAGCCATCTTGCTACTGATTGGCTTTGACTTCATCAATCCCTATAATCGTTTTTCTTCTCATATGATGTTAGAAACATAGAACTAATCTTGTCAGACTCTCAAACCATTTTTAGCCAGTACCATACAGTATAAATGATTCAATCAAATCTCACTAGAGAATAACTCAGGATATCACAGTTGATGGTTTCACTAGACTAATTTGCTGAATTTTCATGAGGATCGATTTTTCTCAATTCTCATCACATCATTCTTGATTCTTACTCAATAAATTCCTAGACTGCTTTTTAAGGACAGCTGTGGACTCAAAGCACTGCTCAAGGCACCCTGGGTAAAAGAATGAATGAATGAATGAATGAATAAAAAAAAAAGTTTTCAGCATGTGTGTGTTTGTTGTTCATGTATACCCTAAATGATGGGGACAAAATGTCTCCTCAAAGATGGCAACTTCAAAAATGATTGTCCTCGTGGGCATTTTCTCAGTCCTAATGAGAAGAACATCTTGGTTATGACTGTAACCATTGTTCCCTGAAGGGGGGACAATACACTGGATCGATTGATAATGTGGGAATGCTCTGCGTGATAGCATTATGAAGCTTGTCTGCAATTGAGCCAGTGGTCTGAAGGTGGTTGTAATGAATGGTCATGAACCAGGAAACTACAAACGCATGCCAAACAAAGTAGCAGCAGCTTCTATGTAGGTGAAGAAGTCGCTGACAGGCACGCAGGAGATGTGATAGGGTAACACTCTGGGTAGTGGTTCATTGGGGAGACACCCACAAGTAATGAATGAATGCATGCGTGGTTCATGAGTGATATGAAGGTGGGACATCAGTGGACGTGCACGGTTTCGAACTAGTTCCAACGCACAAGCACTGACGGCCGACGCGTGTCCCGCGCATAGTCACTTATACTCGACGCATAAACTACGCACGCCGACTCATGAATAATGCACACTGACGCACAGACGTGCGCCGGAAAAATTTTGAACCGTTCAAAACTCAAAATCACACACAAACCGCCTTCGACGCACGTCCACTTACAATCCCTGATGGGTGGTTGAGGCTATCTTACTTGCTCATGACTCGGCAAGACAGCCCTCTCCTTTTGGCTGTCTGGGCCCTCTCAACAAGAGATATCTAAAGACTAGTTTCTCTCCGAGACATCTGGGATGCGGCTGGCTGGTCCTCATTGCATAAATTCATCCGGTTTTAGAACCTTGACATGGGTTGTAACGCCAGGTCAATAGTGATTAGTTCCTAGTGTGCAAAAACAATTTCACACATACAAGCTCTTGCTTGTATGGCGGAATAGGTAATGTGTTCTCACAGTGGTTCGCCACAGCACTTGTTTCCTTGAATGGGAACGTCTTATTTACGTATGTAAACTTAGTTCCCTTACTCATTGCATGCCTGTCAGTGTCTTGCTTCAGGCTATCAGTAGCAAGCGCATTATGGTTTAGGTGTGATTTATAATTTCCTGAGCACTGACATCACCCACCTATGACATTCTGTCACGCTATTTGGCTGATTGCACATGTGCTTCATGGCATAATGACCCAGAGGGCTTCAATGCAGAACAAGTGCCACCTATTCAAGCTGTAGGGGAATTACAGTCAAGACCTGAGGACCAGATACAGTATGTTGAATGAAGACCAGGAGTCAGAAGTGCAGTCAATAAAATAAATGTTAATGGTGTTTAGTTTGCAGATTCATCAGCAGAAGCCAGCTTCAAGTCTCAGAAGGAGTTTGTTGGCTGCCCCCATACAATCACATTGTCACAGAAAATACTGAAGGTTAAATGATTCTGATTGGCTAAGAAAGAAAGACAGAAATGTAAACAAAATTAGTAATTTTCCACACAAGAGCAGACATTCAGAAGCAAATCTTTGTCGATCATATGGTTGTGACAGGTTAAGTGACCTTCCATGTGGTATCTAAGCATCAGATTGTTGAGAACAACAAGTCATTCCGTCTCCTTATGGTGCCAGTTAATCATCTCACCAACACAGATCATATTAACACACACACACACACACACACACACAGCTTCTCCAAACTCAACTTGGCTCAGGCTCCAACTATCAACAGAAAGACATCTCAAAATATTCAGATAACATTTTCTGGTGAGGAATGCAGACATTATGGAAAAATACAGGAATGCAAAGAAGGGCTTTAGGTAATAATGGTTACATATGCAATCGTGTAAAGTGTAAATCTAAAGCGTACATAAATAAAAATCCCTAACTTTATTATAAATAACTCATTACAAATCATTAAAATAAGAAAAAGAAAATAATAGTGGAGTTCACTTATCTCGAGTCAAGGTTAACTGGCCAATTCTATTATATCGACGTTTTTGAAGTGGATCCGCCAAACTCCCTATTTGTGTAAGTATTTTCTCATCGGTTACATCGATTATTTAATGTCGCCGAATCCTAGTATTTTGAGCAAAAAAAGAGCGACATATTCGCCACTTCACATGGTTAAGTCGTGACTAAGACCATACCTAGCTCACTCCGCATGCGCTGAGTTCGCGTTGCATGTGGATCGCACGTGAATCTCCAGTCGTGCCGCGCAGCCACAGAAGAACTTGCTGACAGTGTTGCCAACTTAGTGCCTTTGTCGCTATATTTAGCGAGTATTCAGACCACATGTTCAAAAAAGTGACTAGCGACAAATCTAACGACTTTATCTGGAGTTATTGGAGACTCTCTGAAGGGAAAGCTCGAGCAGCAAGTGCTTCTGTGGGCCCACCACCCCCCACCCCAAAGCACTCACAGCTGTGTGCACATAAAGCCCGCCTTCTCTGATTTGATTGGTTTTCTCAAATATTTTGCCATTTTATTTTACCGCTCATTACTGACCAATGAGTATGAGGCTTCGATTAACACACACACAAATACTGCTTAAGTTCTGACGCAAGCTCTGCTCAGATTGAAGAAGCCGGTTGTTAAAAGACAGGACAAAGCCGAATTTGTTGAGAAAGCACATTACACAGGCAGAATGCAAGAAAGTATGCAATCTAGTTCAGCGTGATGACCTCACGAATATGTTATGAGCAAATATGTGTACACGTGTGTGACTGTGTTTCTGCTGTGAGCAATCATTGTGTTTGCAATGTTGGAGAATATAATTAAAGTTTTGTATGGAGAATGGAAGGTGTTTTTTTATTGTATACTGGTAAATATCTGTTGTTAGTTGGTGCACATATGCCTTTTGTTGTTAGCAAACATATACAGTGTATGTACATTTTTATAGCATGCCGATCGCTTCATCTAATAAATAAATATATTGGGTGTTGGTTATCTCGCTAAACGGTTATCTCGACGCTTTTTTGCAAACCCAACGCCGTCGACATAACCGAACTACACTATACAAATTAGAAAATGAAAAGAATATGTATACAAGCAGCAAAATATGTATAGAAGCAGCAATGGATTTCTGAATCGTTCCCATCAAAGCAGTCCCAAATCAAAAGGGCAAGTTAAAATATTTTACAAAAAGCAACCTTTTTTTAATCGAAGATCAAATTCAACAATTCCTAATAAAACTGAGTGGGTATTGTCTGAAAAACTAAATTGTTCGACATGTTTCTGTGGCTTACGACCAGGGTTAGCTGCTTCCACACCATTCTTATTAACGTCTCGGGTTACTTATGTAACCCTGGTTCCCTGAGGGGAACGAGACGCTGTGTCGAAGCACTAGGGGAAATAGCCTTGCGTGAGTCACGTGAAGATCTATGCAACCAATGAGAAGCGAACGCGTGTGAATGCGTCACTGCCGGCCGCAGCCGGTGACGTCATGAGGAAGAGCATAAAGCGCGTCTGAAACCGGGGCGCGTCAGCCATGAATGCCTGAAGCGGGCCCGGATGCGCCCGGAGCTGAGGCCAAGACACAGCGTCTCGTTCCCCTCAGGGAACCAGGGTTACATAAGTAACCCGAGACGTTCCCTTTCAGGGAACTCGAGCTGTGTCGAAGCACTAGGGGAACGCTATGCCAACGCCACCTCAGCGAGGTCAGCATCCGGGTGTGTCCCAGCTCACTGAGAGAGCACCCTGGTTCCCGGGGCGGCATCGAGGTCTAGCTGGTAGAACCTCATGAATGTGTGCGGCGAGGACCAGCCAGCCGCAGCACAAAAGTCAGGCAAGGAGACTCCGGAGAGGAGAGCCTTGGATGCCGCCATGCTCCTAGTGGAGTGGGCTCGGACCCTCAAAGGAGAAGCATGTCCGGCCGACTCATAAGCTAGACAGATAGCCTCGACTATCCACCTGCTCAGAGTTTGCTTGGAAGCTGGGGCACCCTCGGGGGCCCCAAAGCAAACGAACAGTTGGTCCGACTTACGCCACGTGGCAGTCTTGTGAACGTAAGCGTCCAGTGCTCGCACTGGACAGACCTTGTTCTTGTGCTCCTGCTCATGATCGTCAAATGGGGGAGGGCAGAAGGCCTGCAGCGTGATAGACCGAGCCACATTAGTGGGAACCTTGGGGACGTAGCCCGGCCTCGGGTGGAGGAAAGCTTTCGCCATCCCGGGCGCAAACTCAAGACATGATGGGGCCACTGAGAGGGCCTGAAGGTCCCCGACCCTCTTAAGCGAAGTGATAGCCAGCAAAAGAAGGGTTTTTAGCGAGAGGTACTTGATAGAGATACCCTCTAGAGGTTCAAAGGGTGGCTGGGACAAGCCTAGGAGTACCATGGACAAGTCCCAGGCAGGCACCCTGGTCTGTGCCGCAGGTCTCAGCCTTAATGTACCACGGAGGAAACGAGTGACTAGGGGGTCCCTGCCCAAGGACACCCCACCCAGAGGTACGTGGCAAGCCGCTATAGCAGCCACGTAGACCTTCAAGGTGGAGGGGGACAGCCCTGCCACAAATCTTTCTTGCAGGAACTCCAGTACTTTGCCAATTTGGCAGGTTACTGGGTTCAGCTGCCTTTCACTACACCAAGAAGTGAAGAGCTTCCACTTCAAGGCGTAGAGTTTCCTCGTGGAGGGAGCTCTGGACTGCAGGATGGTCTCAACAACCTCGGCTGAGAGACCGGCCTCTATGAGCTGGGCCCCCTCAGGGGCCAGACCCACAGTTTCAACGGCCCTGGTTGCGGGTGAAGAATGCAACCTTCCGCCTGGGACAGAAGGTCCCTCCTGATCGGGATCTCCCAGGGGACCCCGTCGAGGAGGGACACAAGGTCCGCGAACCATATTCTGGACGGCCAGTGGGGGGCCACTAGCGTGAGACGGACCTTGTCCCGGCGAACCTTGGCCAGAACTCCCGGAAGCAGAGCGATCGGGGGAAAAGCATACAGGCGTAACCTCGGCCACGCCTGCGTCACGGCATCCCGCCCCAGAGGCGCTGGATGTGTGAGTGAAAACCACAGAGGGCAATGGGAGTTTTCTACCGAGGCAAACAGGTCGACCTGTGCCTTTCCGAACCTTTCCCAAATTTGCTCCACCACCTCGGGGTGGAGTCGCCATTCCCCTGGTCTCGCCCCCTGTCTCGACAGGGCGTCTGCTCCCACATTCTGGACCCCCGGGATGTAAGCCGCCCGGATGGAGAGCAGCTTTCCCTGGGCCCAGAGGAGGATCTGTCGCGCCATCTTGTAAAGTGGTCGCGAACGCAGACCCCCCTGGTGATTGATATACGCAACCGCAGTCATGCTGTCGGTGAAAACAGTGACATGGTGGTCGCGAAGGTCCGGTAGGAACGCACGGAGTGCTTTGCGGATCGCCAGTAACTCTAACATGTTTATGTGCCAGGTTTGGTGCCGACTGTTCCATAGACCTTGTGAGGAGCGGTCTCTCAAGACCGCCCCCCAGCCCGAGAGGGAGGCATCTGTCGAGAGAGAGACTCTCCGAGCCAGAGCCCCTAGCACTGGGCCTTGAGACAGAAACCAAGGATTCTTCCACATACTCAAGGCGCGTAGGCATCGCCCCGTGACCTTGATAATGCGAAGCGGGTTCCCTTTCGGGGAAAACCCCTTGGTCTTTAGCCACCACTGCAGGGGTCTCATGTGCAGCAGGCCCAACGGGATGACGCAGGAAGCCGCTGCCATGAGCCCTAACACCCTCTGGAAGTGTCTGACAGTGAGTGGCTGGCCTAACTTGATGCTCTTGACGGCTGAACAGATAACTTGGATGCGCCCGGGGGAAAGCCGGGCCGACATCGCTACTGAGTCCCAGATGACTCCCAAGAAGGTGGTTCTCTGAGCAGGAGAAAGGACACTCTTCTTGGCGTTCAGCCTCAACCCCAGCTCCTTTATGTGTGCGAGCACTACATCTCGATGTTGCTCCGCCAACTGCGGCGACTGGGCCAGAATAAGCCAGTCGTCTATATAGTTTAAGACACGGATGCCCCGTGACCGCAGGGGAGCTAGAGCAGCGTCCACGACTTTCGTAAACGTGCGGGGTGAGAGCGCTAGGCCGAAAGGAAGCACCCGATACTGGTACGCCTTTCCCCCAAAGGCGAACCTCAGGAACTTCCTGTGTTGCGGAAGGATGGAGACATGGAAATAAGCGTCCTTGAGGTCGACTGTGACAAACCAATCCTCGGATCTGATCTGCACTACGATCTGTTTGAGCGTTAGCATTTTGAACTTTAGACGCTTGACCGCACGATTCAAGAGACGTAAATCCAGAATGGGCCGCAACCCTCCATCCTTCTTTGGAACTATGAAGTACCGGCTGTAGAACCCGGACTTGCTCTCTGCGAGGGGTACATACTCGATGGCCCCTTTCGCCAGCAAAGTGTCTACTTCTTGTTCCATGACCAGAGCCTGCTGAGGGCCTACAGCAGACTGTAGGACCCCCGAGAACTGGGGTGGTGAGACCCCGAACTGAATGGCGTACCCTAAGGTGACCGTGCGCAGGACCCACTGAGAGATACCGGGTAGCCGTGACCACGCATCCCGGAATTCTACTAGGGGAACCAGCCTCCCGGGGCTGGCCTCTGGTGCTGATGGCATGTCCACCACTGGGCCGGGATTTCCGGATTCCCGGGTGGAGTGCTCTAGGACCCTCCTCAGAGGGGGTGGTTTTCCCATGGCGGGCTGACTGGTCAGCTGCTCCAGGGATACACCACCTTGTTGCAGCTTGGCGTCAGGGCCGCTTGCTCTTAGCCTTCTTAGCGCTCAGGACAGCCCTCAGATCGCCCCTCTTGCCAGAGGCTTGAGCCTGTCGCCCCGACCCCCCGGGATTAGCCGGAGGAAGACGGGTGGCGACACTTCGTTTTTGAGCGGCCCTGTGTGAAGAGCTCTGAGACCCCCTTTGACTGGCGGTCTCACGTGGAGGGCGGCGGGGAATAACTTTACTGAACGCCACCTGCTGTCGTGCAGCCTCCTGAAACTTGTCGACAACGCTTTTTACGGCGTCGCCGAACAAGCCCGAAGGGGACAGAGGAGCGTCCAGCAAAACAAATTTGTCCCTATCTTTGATGGAAGACAAATTGAGCCAAAGATGTCTCTCCGTAGCCACCAGAGCTGCCATGGAGCGACCGACAGAGTAGGCCGTCTCCCTAGTGGCCCGGAGAGACAGATCCACGGTCCGGCGCAGCTCTGCCACTGTCTCCGGACCGATACCGCCGCCCTCGTTGAGGTCCCCCAGCAACTCAGCCTGATAAGCCTGCAGCAGAGCCGTGGTGTGCAGGCACGCTGCGGCTTGACTAGAGGCTGAGTACGCTCTCCCCACCAAAGACGACGTGACGCGCATCGGCTTGGAGGGGAGCGCCGGAGCTTTAATGGAGGACGCAGATTGGGGCACAAGGTAGCTCGCAAGCGCCTCATCCACCTTCTGCATCCCCCCATAGCAATAGCTTTGAGCCCCTGCGAGATTCGTATACATCGAACTGTTCCGTGTATGAACTCTCTCAGAGGCTGGCTTTTCCCACGATCTCGATACCTCGGCATGCAAGTCGGGAAGGAAAGGCATAGCTCGGCGCGGGGGAGTGACGCGAGCCGGCAGATAACGCTCGTCCAACATACTTCTTTTAGGACGGGCGCTTCTGGTCTCCGCCGGCCATTCAATATCCAGACGAGAGACAGCTCGCGCCACAACCTCAACTAGCTCTTCAAACGCCGGCGAGGAGAGTGGCGAAGCCTCCTCTGCCGGGTCAACACTAGCTAAGTCCATCTCACTATCGGAACTCGACAAAGCTAATGTTGGAGTCACAGCACGAACATCTCCCGAGGAGTGCCCGTGACTGGAACCCGTTTGGTCTCGTGAGGGCTGAGGTAAGGACGGACCCACCCCAGCAGCCTCAGCGAGATCCATTTGTGAACCCCAGGACTGAGAGCGCCGCAACGCCTCGGCCGCTGCAGGTCCCGAACCCCGGGGAACACTAGCCTGGGCGGCCTCGTTACAGACCGCCAGGCGGGAGCGGAGAACATGCAGAGAAAACTGCTCACAGTCTTTACAGCCGGCGCCCTCAAGAGCCGACCGTGCATGTTCCACTCCTAAACAGATAACACACATTACATGTGTATCCCTGCCCGTTATAAAACGAGGACAGGGATAAACACACGGTCTGAAACTCTGTTCATCTCTCGCCACACTTTTCACACTCATTCTTTGATTTTTTAAGCTATCAAGTCTCAAAAACCACTCTCGCACAGACACAGCACGCTGAAGGCATTCAGAGCTGACGCGCCCCGGTTTCAGACGCGCTTTATGCTCTTCCTCATGACGTCACCGGCTGCGGCCGGCAGTGACGCATTCACACGCGTTCGCTTCTCATTGGTTGCATAGATCTTCACGTGACTCACGCAAGGCTATTTCCCCTAGTGCTTTGACACAGCTCGAGTTCCCTGAAAGGGAACCCATAATTTTCTGATAATTTATGAGCAGTGTAAGGGGTAGTGATATGTTTAGGATTAAAATTGTCGACATTAATGTTGTTCCAGGATCAACTAAATATGCTGACCCTTGAATGTGTCTAACTCAAAATCAGGAAGATTGGAACTGACAGCATGCCCCAGAAGCAGTCCATTGCAAATTACCCAGAATATTTGTTTAATTAGTCTTGAGGTAGTAGTTGTTGAGATAAAAACAGCTTCAGTTGGTCCAATCCAATTATCTGTCAATGCTGTTAGACAATGCAAGACATAGATGATATTAAAGACATCTTTTTTACCAAGGCCCCCTCCTCTTTCTCATCTTATCCGTCTCTGTGTGTAATGTATGCTTCCACCATGATTTAAGTGGACAGTCAGGAGCGACGCTAGGATGAAATAATCACCAGCGGCTTTCCCAAGCGGCTGTGAGTGACAGGGTTCATCAGCAAGGGGGATCGGCATGCATATGACAGCCGCCGACAACCTGGAACTAATTTATTCAGCTCTTTAAGGAAATTCCATCCCATAACTGTCTGTCGAACACACACCAACACACAATTAGCAAATTATGCAGCCAAGGATTCAAGAAAACTGACGTGAAAAATTAACTGCCACCTCCTTTCCCCTCATTGCGTCAACCTTGCCTTGACAGTTCGCTACAATTATCTTATTGTAATGAAATTCGTTGCCTGACTTTGCTAATGGAGTGTGTGGTTAGTCGCACTTGGGGCCTCATCTCTGGAGAACTGTAACCAGTGCCTGATTGAGAAAACAAGTAAGCAAATGCATAAATGGGTGTCACTGTAATAAATGTATTGGACTATGAAATCAATTACAATTGATCCTTCATTTATGAAACTTGGCAGCACCATTTATTATGTCTCTAAGGGATTGAGGCCTGATTAAATAGGCAGTGTATGAGACAGAGAGCAAATGACTTCCCTGTCAGCCAGCACTTCGCTTTTAAAAGTCCTTAAACAGCATGTCAGGTGCCATTTATATATTTGGATTACCGGTATGTCTTGTCACTTGCCCAGCAGATGTCTCGCGGACAGCTGAATGACTGGCTATCTTCCAAACTACACAACAAGACATTGTTCTGTTGAAACATCCTCACATTTTTGGAATTATGACTTTGTTTAGGACTGTAAAATATGAAGTCATTGCAGAAATCATTTGACAGTATGTATTTGTTTTATTTCCTTGTAAAATATTGAAACAACATAAATGAGATAAAATGTAAGAAAAACACATTACACAACACAAAGTCTTTTTTTCATATTCTATGCAATTTTTTTTTGCTTTTTTTTTTTGGTCAACAGATTTGTAAGTGATGAAATCTGATGCATTTGTTGAATTAGCAGTTCTTATGGCAATACATACACTGAAAAGGAGTTCACAAATCAACTCTTTCACATGGTAACATCTGCAAAAACATCTGTTTTTAAGGATTTTGGATTTAAGATTACTGATTATAATTGGATTCAAGCAACCTGGAAAAAAATATATATATTTTTAATCTCTAGATGTAAACTGATTTCTTTAGCAAAGTATAATTATTTAAGTTTGATACACTCTTTTTAGCTTTGTATAATGAAAGTCCTTTTCGACCCTGGTGTAAAACAAAAAAACATAATTAATTACCTGTAGTTAATTTAATTAAAGTTATTTATTCACATTTAGTTCATTTCATTCCAAATTAGTTCAGTTGGGGCAACACAATTTAGTGGTCCAACTTAACTTCTCACAACATTTTCTAATACTTAATTTCCAATCAAGTTGTGTCTTTTCATCATCATACGTTTTGTATATATGAGTCACTTCATGTCAGCACGACGTGAAGAACACTCAATGCCAACAGCCTTAGCAACTCTTCACCACAATGGTAACTGCAACATTCAATAACAGAAACTTCTCTAAATGTCTAACATAACTGAAACTTAAAATAAACTACCAGCATCTTTCCTTTTTCTGAAAAACGCATAAAATAACACTTATTCCCTACAATTACTCTCCTAACGCGGTCCCTTGCAAAGCATGATGGGAACAACTCATCCACTTCCCAGGGCTGCATTTTTCAAAAGCAATGTGAGCTAAGTTGATTGTAGAGAGCAATGGTGGCAATGGCTCTACAATCTACTTCAGCTTATAATGCTTCTGGGAAACACAGCCCAGTTAGTTATTTCAGTAAAAATGATTTATGTAATTTTAACACAAATTAAGTCAAATGCTTTAGGTGGGTTGAATACAGAATGCTAGTAGGGACAATGTTAAATTGTGTTACCTGATAACTATAAAAATAGCTATTTTTTGTAAAGCAGCCTTGAAATATGTATTGTGAAAATCACTATACAAAAATGTAAGATGTAATGTCTGGACCAAACGGACATGCAGGGTTAGTTGGTATATTTAATAAGTAATCTCTAAAACCTCTCTCCAACAAAACCCATAAAACCCCCCATAGTAATAAAACCAATTCTCTCAAAAAATTAATGGTTTTCCGACTAAAAGGAATGTGAAAGCTCGCTAACTAACAATAGAATATAACCCCATAGGACCTGGCCTTTTTTCACATTAAATCATAGCTAATCCTTACCATAAATGAACATGTTTGTCCTTGTCGTGAGCGCACAAGAGTAGTGTTTGCTCGTTCTCCTGCGCTCTACGTCATGTGAGTGGCCGTGGTTAACTCTAACGTAGTCTCGTGTCTGCGTGCATTGTTCGTATTTACATCGGCCACGTGCTGTCATGTTGTGTCTCGTGTGAAGCGCAGTTTGCGCGCTGTCTCATTCTGTTTCTTGTGAACACGTGATGATTGGCTGTGTCTTGTAATTGTGTAACCCCACCCGTCTTGTTCCCCTTTTATACTTTGATTTGTCCAAGCTGTTCCCATTCAATTAGGCTTCCTCCTGTGTCATGTGCTCTGCAAAAAAATATTTGAACTACCATTGGTCACTGACCTCTGGGAGGAGAGATTATTCCCAAATGATAAAAGTCAGATCTTTGCATTGCTCTCTTCCTTTGCATCTCTCGCCTGTACAACTTCCATTCGCAGGAAGAGTTACAGGCCTGAAACAGGCCTTAAAGCCTGCAGTCAGCCAGCCAAAGAGAACACATCAAGCTACGGTAATACCTCGGTTTACGAGAGACTTAGTATACCAGCAAATCGGTGTACGAGCATGGAGGGTCAAATCGGTGTACGAGCATTGTATTGGTGTGCGAGAAAATTTTTACCTCACCCACACGCATTTCTGTGTGGAAAAGTCCTAACGCTCAGCATCGTCGCACACATTTTTACTGTAAATATCCTAGACACAGCCTCTCATTAAACTGTCACGCAGTTCCAACCCCTTTATCACCCCTTAACTCGTTCATTCTCTCAACGTTGCTTGGTTTGGGTACATCATTCACCACAGTGCATACTTTTATAAATTCACTCATTTGCACTTGAATCCTTGCTTTCCCCGCTCCCCCTTCCTCCCTCCTCCCTCCTCCCTCCTCTCTCCTCTCATCTCCTCCACACCTGCTAAGTGCATTACAGTAAATTGGCAATTATTATTTTTTGTTTAATTGACAATTATTAATTAGTATTTATATGAGATCTTAATGGTTATAATTTTAACAAAAATGAATAGGGTAAAAAAAAAAAAAATTAAAATGGGCTTTTATGGTCCTGTGGAATGAATCAATTGATTTTTAGTGCATTCTTATGTGCAAAATTGTTTTGGTGTACGAGCATTTTGGGTTACGAGCTCGCTCCTGGAACGAATTAAACTCGTAAACCGAGGTATTACTGTACTTGCAACTCCATCAACCATTCCATATTCAGATTAACAAAGAAAAGGTTTGTCAAGATTTCTTGATCCACGTAGTAAAAGGTGAATGCAACTTTAACACCATTGACCCACGGAATCTTCCGCAACCATCAAATCCTTGTTAAGGACTTCAACAATCGTTTAAAACACAAAGAAGCATGCAAGTGTCATCAATTTAATGAGAATGTGCTGATGATTCTTGACATGGGTTTGAACAACTCGTGAAAGATTCAGTTCCTGCTTCTGATTTAATCCACTTTCAATTCACCATTTCCCATGTATGTGTCTTGTGTCTACATGTTTGTTTAGATTAGTTATGTGATCGTTGTTTAGTTAATACAACTTTATGCACATTACATATGAAGTTTTTGGAAGCTGATTGTGGTCTGCTTATACATCAATGTCACTTTAACATGACCACAAAAAGTATCCTTTCTGAAGAATAGACGCTCAATACTAAGTGTTTGCTTAACTGAGTTATTGATTATCATATTGATTAAACTAAATAAAGTTAATTTAATTTAACTGATTCAAAAATATTTATAATTAATTATAACACATTATGATTAATTATTAATATTTCTCTTGAGCTAATTTTGCTACAGTGAACTGAATTAAAAGTAATTAAAACAATTGTGTTGCTCTGTGTATTTGCTGTGCTGTGAAAATATTTGGGCAGAATTAGAATGATTATTAAAACTTTATGGTTATAGTTATCATTCTTGAACAGGCCTTTAAGACACAATCTTTGTCTTTCTTAAATATCTAACACAACTGTATCACTGGGTTAATTCTCATCTGATGGAGTTTTGCTTCTCAGTACAAGCATGCTTATGCTGATGAAATGTTGGATGTTTTTTTTAAGTGATATTTTTCTCCCTTTATGCATGATCAGTTAATTTACATTAAGAGTTTGCAGTGTGTTTCCATGTGATGCAATTTATAAAAGATTTATAATTTTGATTGACAAACCATTAAGGCATGTTATTACTGCCACAGATCAACAGCTTAATAATGAATCCAGGCCATTCATTGCTAAATATTCTTATGATTTTCCACATTACGATCCGCTTAGCTTTCATTAACATTTAGCTAGATATTCTTATTTGTTTGCCATGCCAAATAGTGACGGCAACAACAAAATAATAATAATTACAAATGATAATTCACTGATTGAATTATGCATGACAAAAGAGATGCTCATCAGTTAATGACTTGCTTTCTTCTTCAACACAAACCTTACACCAGGAGCAATGAGACAAGATTCCAGCAAGTCACTTTTTTGGCCACACTGAATTTTAAAGTGTGGCACAATATAACTTTTACATGTAGCTGCTGGTGTGCAATGCAGATCAAATGAGGACACTTAGAGGTCCAACCAAAAAAACTTTATTTACAAACCAAAAACACTATGTAAACTAAAGGCTGCACTCATGTGCAAACTGGAAAACTAGGAGACCCAGGAAGACATGTATACACAACGTTAACAAGAGACAAAGACATGGGAACCCAGGAGGGTATATATTAAAAAAAACACGGGATTAGGAACAGCTGATGAGACTTGGGCAATGATTAGACACAGACTGGAGTGTGCAGGACCTGGAAGATGCATAAAGGGACCTGGAAGGGAACAACAAAGGATAAGACCGTGACAATAACACATAACACATACATTTTGTTTTTTTGTAAGTGAAGCTAGTGCAGTTTAACTGCAGAACTGAGATGTGTGAGCAAACACACATAGCTTATAAGCTAATACTACTATTTTACAAATATACAATGTTTGCTATGTATACAGTTTTTAAAGACCAGTTTTAGATTTGAAATGTAGACATTTTGTTTCAGGCTCCACCACCTTCCAAAATGTTAAATATAATCATAACTGCAACAGTGTATTGAATCAGCTTTGTAACAAAATAGTATTGCAGCACAATACCACACTTGCTTTCCACCACTAATATATTAAAAATGGAAAACAGGTTCAACTGTACTTGCAAAGCCTCCGGTCAAGAGATTAACTGCGAGTCTCTTGGGTCCAATGGCTATGGACAGAACAATCAATGCTGAGAATTAAACGCATCACCCTGAAGGCTGTGGTCAGTTTCACCAACTATTATGCATGCAGATGCAAATGAAAGCAATGCATTTGAAACATTCAACATTTAAGAAAGAACACATGAGCAAGAAAGTTGTTACAAACATTTGTTTCAGTGTGCCTCATAGCATGCTTGATATCAAAACCATTACGGTTGTGAGTGTGATACTAGTTTTACTGTATATAGCAGTTCAGTAGACAACAGGTTATTAGACATTTTAGACATAATAATGTTAGCAAAATTGTTTCTGTTTTAGCACTGTCAAAGCAAGTATTTCATCAAAACTGAAGCAGAATCGACCGTTGAGAGCAACACACAACTAGTGGTGTTTCTGAATGAATCTGTCACTTAAATGATATGAGTGAATGATTCAATGACTTATAAAGACAGTAAATGTTTTGTTCCTGAATTAATCGATGAGCTAATGCTCAATGCTTATGAACAAATCAATGAAAACAAATTAAAATAAACAATCTTTATATTAACTAAACTTATATTAATGAATTTACATTTAAATTCATATTTATTCATTTAACAGACTTACAACTGAGGAATTCGGAAAATGATTCATCGTGAAGTGGCAGATGAGCACAAGAAGTTTTCATAATACAAAGTTTCAGACATTGTTGAACATGGTAGAAAATGGAGGGATTCAAAGCAAAAGGAAAGCTTAAGTGCTGTTTTGAGTTTTCAGCTGTCTTTTGAATACATTGTCAGGGATTTTGCATTCCAGATGAAGGTGTGAGAACGTTCCACCAGCAAGAAGCAGAGCAGTAAATGAAAATGGTCTGGATAGTTATTTTGTGCCTTTTTGTGATGGTATCACAAGCTGTTGATAATTTTCCATTCATGGGTTTCTATTAGGTGTGTAGACTTGTAGTATCAGGTGGAAGTAGGAGGGTGCTGAGCCTGTCGTAGATCTGTATGGAAGTGCCAATGGCTTGAACTTGCTGCAGAAAGTGGTAGCCAGTGCAGAAAGATAAAGAGAGGTGTGATGTGGGCCCTTCTGGGCTTATTGACAAGATGTGCAGCAGAGTTCTGGATCAGTTATAGGGGTCTGATGTCCAGTTTTTTAAGTGGTGGAGTTAACTGCCCCTGTTTTAATACAATAGGGAAAGTGCCTGTGCAGAGAGTTATGTGTTGCTGCTGGTAAACGTGTGGGAGAGCTGGCTTGTAGAAGGTGTGAGGGGATGGCTGGAGAGGAGAAGTTTAGTTACTTCTGCATTTCTGAAGGATTAAGAGAAGAAAGTTGAAAGTGATGAAAACTGTGTGTGTGTTTGGGGCAGTGTTGTTCTTGTTGTGGGAATGTAAAGATTTAGCAGCATAGACTTCAATGGAGAAGAATGAGAGCAGGGATCGATACATACTCAGGTCAGATGGGTCTTTTTATTTGCGCCGTTTTCTCTTTGCTGCCCTTAGTTTGGTCACAAAGAACATCATTTGACCAGGGGATTTCTGCTGGCCTGGAAGAGAGAGGACACATATTGTCTGAACATGAAGTTAAAGTGGAGCAAAGTTTACGTTGCAGTATTCACATCTAGCGATGAGAATTGCTCGGCTGAGAAAAGAGAGGATGAAACAACAGAGAAAAGATGGGAAGGAGAAAGAGAGCACAGAGTTTTTCTGAAAGTAGGGGATAGTCCAGTAGTAGTAAGTTTTAGATCACAAGTAATTAAGAATGTTAGTTACCGATCCAGGAGTTTCACCAAAATGTCATCTGCAATGCAGTTGCACGTGTAAATTAAGTCAAGCTGGTTGTCTGATTTGTGAGTATTAGCGGTGATGTATATTTTTGAGATAAAAAAGTGAATGACAACTGTTAAAAGAAAGTAAATAAGTAAAACTGGAAAGGAAAATACCAAATATGATGCACGTTTAAAGTTTATATGAGCTTGTTTCAAAGTTCAGCACATCCTCCAAATAAAAATTTTCACCTGGCTCAGTGAAAATGAGCCATGACCTTTTGCAGACATTAAATTTGTCATTATAAAACCAATTTTTCAAGAGTGAAGCTGCAAGAGAATAAATATAATGGGAGAGTATTTGCTTTGTCTGTCAGTTTCATACGCAAGGAGAGGGATTATAAAATCTCCGAAATTGGTCCATTACTAAGGAGGTATTGCAGAGAATTATAAATTATTCAATTTGGTTGACTGTAGAGAGCTCCTCTGCTTGAGTGAATCGAATGTGAAATTCTGTGTTTACTTATTTCAACGGGGAATCCCTCCAACCCGCCAACCAATCAAAGTCTGAAACACGATTGCATTTTTCTGTAACTTTCTAGCTAAAATACTCAGAAACATTGTGACTTTTAGCAGTTTATCTCATTGTATTGCTTCCCTTTAATGACATTGTGTTAGCTTTTACCCTGTGGTAATAGTTTGAGGGTTTTTTCTGTTATGTATTCAGCTCTAAAGTGCAATGGGAGAAATCAACAATGCAAAGGGACAATTTTGGGATTTTTACTTTCATTAGACCAGTGGTTCTCAAATGCGCGTGTGACCCTGATTATTTTATTTTGCCAGGGAGTAGGTTTTCTTGAACTGAACAAGTGCAGCATATATGAAGTTCAGATAACCATCCCCTCATCCTTTGACGTGTATGATCACACGTTCATATGTGTCACATGATCAACCGCTAAATTCACACGTGTTTTTACGCGTTATCTGGCACTGAACCAGAAAAAGAACTCAGAGCTTGTCATTTATAACAACAATTCAGTGTTTTCAACCACATACAGTTTCTTTTAGGTTTCAACAAGTTGAGCCAACAAGTTGGTGACTATTTTGAATAAAAAAGAAAAAAAACTGAATAAATGTGATCTATCTATTATACAGTGCTTTTTGTGACTGCGGTATGTCACGTGACAAGCATGACGCGTTGCCATGGAAACAATAAGGCGAAAGTTCCAAAATGGGGGGAGGGGGGGCGCGCAAAATGTTTACCTCTTCCTAGGGGGGCGTGACAGAAAATAATTGAGAAGTACTGCATTAGACTGATGTTTTTTTTTTTTCAGTTACAAAAGTTGGACAACATGTAATCTGTTCTTGCTGTGTCTTATTTGTTTTTAGTTGTTTCTCCTGTTTCTCGATTCTACAGTATTTCTTGTCCCTCTGCTTCCTGCACAATAGCAGTTACACGAGAGTCTTTCAATTACACCATCTAAGCAGTAGTTTTCTCTCTCCTGTTGGAGAGCTCTGTGAACACACCGTGCAATACACTGATGGAAATCAATAGGTAGGTAATTCCACATTTGCACAATTGATTATTTGAGCTTTAAACTCAATTTTGACATTTTATCGGTCTTTTCTTTCTTGTATGGTAGACATATTGATTATCAATCAAGTCAAATGTTCAGCACACTAAAGTACATTTTCTTTTAGAAAAAACTGTTGTCCACATGAAAAAAGACTAAATGAAAGCATGTGGCCGATGTAACGCTCTTCCCGCTCCTCTCAGATGACTGACAGCAGACAAAAACCAGTCAGCATGTCACCTGCAATAATGAAAGTTAAAGAAAACGGAGAGCGACAGAGAACAGCACAGAAAAAAAAAATTCACAAGGAACAATCCAAAACGTAATATAATGACATTGCAGTCATAAAGAAAATTTCGTCTTTTTAGTGAATCTCTCACCATCATATCTTTATTGTCATGCAAAAAAGAGCAAAAACAACTACAGTAATACCTCGGTTTATGAGGGACTTAGTACACGAGCAAATCGGTGTACGAGCATGAAAGTCAAATCGGTGTACGAGCATTGTATCAGTGTGCGAGAAAAATATTCCCTCACCCACGTGCATTTTTGTGTGAAAAAGATCTAACGCTCAGCATTGTCGCGCACATTTGTATTGGAAATATCCTATCGACAGCCTCTCACAAAGCCTATCACCCCTTAACTCGTTCATTCACTCAGCATCGTTCGGTTTGGTTGCATCATTAACCGCAGTGATACTTTTATAAGTGATTTTCAGTGTTTTTTCCTCATGTTGTTAACATTAGTAGTGATCGCTATTGTTCACATAGTGAAATATATAGTAATACCTCGAGATATTAGCATAATCCGTTCCAGGGCAGAGCTCGTAACTCGAATTGCTCGTATCTAGAATCTTTTTTTCCCATAATTAATAATAGAAAACAAATTAATCCGTTCCAGATCCGTAACAACAGAAGAAAACATGTTTTTTTATCGGTATAGACACGCGCACACTCACACAAACACAATTATAGTAGATGTAAACAGTATAAGGATTCGTGTGATATCAAATAAAATGCGTTTTTACGTTTTTTTACAGTCAGACAGACCGTAGAGGCAGGTGCGTAGGAGGGAGTGGGGGAGGGTTGGTACATAGACACTTGATTCCGTATCATACCTTACACGAACACTACGTAACTTACGTTAACTTAAATTTAATTAACATAACTAACACAACATTTTGTAACTTTTCTATTTTATATTATTGTTTTGCTTGTTTTCTTCCCTTTTTTTTGCCTGACTACCCTCACTTTCACAGACCTTTTAATGAAACATCAATCGAGGGAGATTTGTTTCTGCTTCTCTTTAAAAATGAGTAAGTCACTGTGTCGTCAAAGAGCACCAAAGCATGCCCAGTAGACAATTTAACAGGGTGTTTCTTTTCAATGAAATCAGAAACCTTCTGCCACATATCCATCACTTTCTTAATTTCACTTGTAGAAATTAGCGTCGGCATCAGTACACATGCTCGTATCTCGAAAACATACTCGTATCTAGAAGCAAAAATCTGCCCGAAGCCTTGCTCGTATCTTGGAATACTCGTATGTAGAGACGCTCGTATCTTTAGGTATTACTGTATATGTACAGTACAGCATAAAGAATGAAGGTAGGAAATTCTACCTCTTAAGCAGTAACACCCCGCCCTTCTCCCCCCTCCTCCCTCCCCCTCCTCTCGTCTCCATAATGACAGCAGAAACGCTACTCAAAGCTAAAGTACGCGTTACAGTAAATTGTCAAGTATTTTTAGAGTTTGTCAATTATTAAATTTATATGAGATCTTCATGGTTATAATTTTAACTGTAATTAATAGGGTAAAAACAAAAAAAATACTTAAAATGGGAATTCATGGTTGTGTGGAATGAATCGATTGATTTTTAGTGCATTCTTATGGGGAAAATAGTTTTGGTGTACGAGAATTTTGGGTTACGAGCTCGCTCTAGAGGTATTACTGCATTTGTTTTTTGAAAAAAACATTTAACTCTGGAAAAACTAGTCCTGTCCGAATATCACTTTCGACTGAGAGGACACTGAAACTGACTGCAGTGAGGAGCAATTTCTTTTACAACAGGAGGATTTTGTTTAATTGTTTTCCCCTTACATTCAAATTACTCAAACGGTGGCAGATGAGCTGGAACTGAACAAGCCGGAATGGTGCTTGAGAGTGAAGTGAGTGATTATAAACACATTAAATGGAGGGTAAAATATTGTCAATTCACTGTCATAGATGATTTAGGCCTAACCCCAAATTCCAGTGTTTATCAAGGCTTTTAGAATGTGTATTTCTTTGTGTCACGCAGTCTGATGGTTTTGGACTTGTGAGAGAAAAAAATAATATTTGACTTGATTTATTCTTAAACATTACTGATTATTAAACTTTTAAAACACAAATTTGTTTAGCTGTATGAACTACTGAGTTTGAGTAATTTTCCTGTGTGAATTTTGGGGTTCACCTTTGACCCTAGAGCAGTAGTGCAAAAATGACTTAAACTGAGGTGTTTTTACCTCAGCATTTTTAGAGTGTATTTGTAAATTTGTTATATTCACAGATATGTGATGCATTTATTTTTTTACAGTAAAGCGCTGCACTTTTCTGGCATTAATACAGTAGACTTACTGTATATTGCTGGTGTCTCTGCTGCCAGTATCTTACTGTAATAACATTAAAAAACTGTATTTAGCTTTTATGGTAATACGTTGTAAAAAAAATTCAGAGAAACCTTTTTCATTGCACTCCTTGAAAAATGTACTTGGTGTGCTTTGCCCATTAATTGTTGTTTTTAGTCTAAGATGAATTTTGACAGAAACATGCAGGTGTCAGGGCAAGTAACAGAGAGAGCATCCAATAGCAGATAAAAATGTTTATTTGCAAATAGTAAAACAGAAAAAACTCGTAGAAACAAAAAGTCATTCTCAGGTATGAAAAAAGTTCCTTAGACAAAAAACAGATGCAGAGAAGCCAGAGGTAAAACTTAAAGTGATGGAGTTTTCGAAGAACAGGTCAGGCAAACAGAACCAGGTCAGAAGACTAGCAAAACTGAAACCCAGGAAAAAAACAGATCACACAGTCTAATTCAGACAGGGGTACAAGAGATAAGCAGGGAGAACTGAATTCCTGAAGGCTATCAACAAAAAACAAGACACTAAACTGAGAACAGTAAGCATAAGAACGACACCCGAACAAACTTGCAGCGAACAGCACACAACAAGGGAATTAAATAGGGCAACAGACTAGGAAGATAACGAGACAACAGGTGAGGTAAGTGAGCAAATAAAAAGGAAACGAGGGGGGAGGGAAAATACATGACAAACAAGAGCACATGGTAATCAGAAAAAACTCAGCTGTTCGGCCCAGAGTCCTGACAGCAGGACTGAGGAGCTTCTCAGTCCCTGAAGCTATGAAAAAAGTACAAGAAAAATACAGTTCCCTTTCATGGGAACTCGAGCTGTGTCGACGTGCTAGGGGAAATACCATGACATCAGTCACGTGAAGATCTGTGCAACCAATGAGAGACGGACGTGTTTGAATGCGTCACTGCCGGCGACGTGCCGTTGACGTCATGAGAGAGCATAAAAGCGTGCCGAAACCCAGAAGCGACAGCTCTGAGTGTATTCAGTGTGCTGTGTGTCTGAGAGTGCTTTAGTTTCTCCTGCTAGTTTAAAAAGTTAGGGAAACTTTGTGTGTGTGAAAAAAAGAAGAAAAAAAGGTGGCTTTCAGCAAGGTCCTTCCCAACTGCCCTTCACGTGAGACTGCTAGCCAAGCGCGGTCTTAAAGCTCCTCACACAGGGCCGTTCAGAGAGTGTCGCCACCCGGCTTCCTCCGGTAAGGTCGGGAGGAAGTCCTGGGAAGTCCTTAATCTTGGGAGGTCGGGCCAACACGCTCAGACTCAGCCTTCGGGCAAAAGGATTGATCTGAGGGTCATCCTGAACGCTAAGAAGGCTAAGAATAAGTGGTCCTGAAGCCAGAAGCACCAAGCCGCAACAAGGTGGTGTCCCCCGTGTGCGGTTCCCAAGGGAGTCTGCCATGGGAGAACTACCCCCTCCAAGGAGGGTCCTAGAGCATTCCACCCAAGCGTATTCCGGAAGCCCCGGCCCAGGGGTGAAAATGCTCACAGTACCAGAGGTCAGCCTTGAGAGGCTGTTTCTCTTAGTAGAGTCACAGGCCACATGGTCGCGTCTGCCGGGCATCTCTCAGTGGGTCCTGCGCACAGTAACCTGCGGGTGTGCCATCCAGTTCGGACTTTCTCCACCTCGTTTTTGGGGGTCCTACAGTCCCTGGTAGGCCCCCAGCAGGCTCTGGTCATGGAACAAGTAGACACTCTGCTGGCGAAAGGGGCCATCGAGTATGTACCCCTCACAGACAGAAAGTCCAGGTTCTACAGCCGGTACTTCATAGTTCCAAAAAAGGATGGAGGGTTGCGGCCCATTCTGGATTTGCGTCTTGTAAATTGCACAGTTATGCGTCTAAAATTCAAAATGCTAACGCTCAAGCAAATCGTAGTGCAGATCAGGTTTGAGGATTGGTTTGTCACGATCGACCTCAAAGACACATATTTTTACGTCTCCATCCTGCCACAGCACAGGAAGTACCTGAGGTTCGCCTTTGGGGGGGAAGGCATACGAGTATTGGGTAATTCCTTTCGGCCTGGCGCTGTCACCCCGCACGTTCACAAAGGTGGTGGACGCTGCTCTAGCTCCGCTGCGTTCAAAGGGGATTCGTGTCCTAAACTATATCGACGAATGGCTTGTTCTGGCCCAGTCGCCGCAGCTAGCAGCATAACATCGAGATGCTGTGCTTGCACATGTGAAGGAGCTGAGGGTTAAGGCTGAACACCAAGAAGAGCGTACTTTCTCCCGCTCAGAGAACCACTTTCTTGGGGGTCATATGGGACTCAGTGGCCATGTCTGCTCGGCTTTCCCCCGAGCACATCCGGGCCATTGGTTCAGCCGTCAAGAGCATCAGGCTGGGCCAGCCACTCACGGTCAAACACTACCAGAGGGTGTTAGGGCTCATGGCAGCGGCATCAAGCATTATCCCACTGGGCTTGCTGTACATGAGACCCCTGCAGTGGAGGCTCAAAACCAAGGTATTCTCCCCAAGGGGAAACCCGCTTCGCACAATCAATTGAGTATGTGGAAGAATTCTTGGTTCATATCTCAAGGCCCTGTGTTGGGAGCTCTTGGTCGACGCATGGCACTCTCGACAGATACCTCCCTCACAGGCTAGGGAGTGGTCCTGAGGGATTGCTATTCACAAGGTCCTCACAGTCGGGAGGCTGCTCTCTCTCAGGGCGGCTGACATCCCCGGGGTACCGAATGTTGGAGCAAATGTCCTGTCAAGAAAGGGGCCGAGGCCAGGGGAATGGCAGCTCCACCCCGAGGTGGTGGAGCAGATTTGGGAGAGATATGGCAAGGCACAGGTGGACCTGTTTGCCTCCGTAGAGAACTCCCACTGCCCTCTGTGGTTCTCGCTAACACATCCAGCGCCTCTGGGGCAGGATGCCATGGTACAATCGTGGCCGAGGCTACGTCTCTGCGCCTTTCCCCCGATTGCTCTGCTCCCGGGAGTTCTGGCCAAATTTGGCCGGGACAAGGTCTGTCTCACGGTAGTTGCCCCCCACTGGCCTACCAGAATATGGTTTTCGGACCTTTTGGGAGATTCCGATCAGGAGGGGCCTTCTGTCCCAGGCGGAGGGTTGCATTCTTTACCCCCGCCCAGAGCTAATGAAGCTGTGGGTCTGGTCCCTGAGGGGGTCCAGCTCATAGAATCCGGCCTCTCAGCAAAGGTTGTAGAGACTATTCCTCCGTCCAGAGCTCCCTTTACGCCTTGAAGTGGAGACTTAACTTCTTGGTGTAGAGAGAGGCAGATGAACCCAGTTACCTGTCAGGTTGGCAAAGTGCCAGAGTTCCTGCAAAAAAGATTTGCAGCTGGGCTGTCCCCCTCCACCTTGAAGGTCTATGTGGCTGCCATAGCTGCTTGCCATGTAGCTCTGGGTGGGGTGTCCTTGGGCAGGGACAACCTAGTCTCTCATTTACTTCGGAGGCACCCACCCCGTCAACAGGACCAATGGGAAAAAAAAAACCAATGGGAGGCTGAGTACTGTATCTCCACAGACCTGCACAGACCTGCCTGGGACTTGTTTTTGGTATTCCAAGACCTGTCCCAGGAACCCTTTGAACCGTTGGAGGAGCTCCCTATCAAACGAGGAATCCCTATCATTCTTTTGCTGGCAATCATCTTGCTTAAGCAGACCGGGGATCTTCAGACCCTCTCGGTGGCTCCTACGTGCCTCAAGTTTGCGCCTGGGATGCAGAAAGCTTTTCTCCACCTGAGGCCAGGCTATGTCCCCAAGATTCCCACTAATGTGGCTCGGTCTATCACGCTGCAGGCCTTCTGCCCTCCCCCATTTGACGATCATGAGCAGGAGCACAAGAACAAGGTCGGACCAACTGTCGGACCAACTGTTCATTTGCTTTGGGGCCCCTAAGGGA
Organism: Rhodeus uyekii; assembly: GCA_037043235.1. Lineage (NCBI taxonomy): Eukaryota > Metazoa > Chordata > Actinopteri > Cypriniformes > Acheilognathidae > Rhodeus > Rhodeus uyekii. Next base: position 5,274,954 of record JAWRVZ010000009.1, read on the forward strand.
TCTCCAGCTTCCAAGCAAACCTTAAGCAGATGGATCTGTCTAGCTTATGAGTCGGCCGCATGGCGGCATACAAGGCTCTCCTCTCTGTAGTTTCCTTGTCTGATGTCTGTGCTGCGGCTGGCTGGTCCTCACCGCACACATTCATGAGGTTTTACCAACTGGACCTTGATTCCGCCCCTGGAACCAGGGTGCTCTCTCAGTGAGCTGGGACACACCTGTATGCAGGCATTGCTGAGGTGGCGTTGGTTTAGCGTTCCCCTAGCGCTTCGACGCAGCTCGAGTTCCCATGAATGGGAACGTCTCGGGTTACGTATGTAACATTGGTTCTCTGAAGGGGAACGAGACACTGCGTCTTTGCCTCAGCTCCTTACGCCTCCAGGCCTGCTTCAGACACTCTTTAGCTGTAGCTTCCGGGTTTCGGCGCGGTTTTATGTTCTCTCATGACGTCAACGGCACGTCGCTGGCAATGACGCATTCACACGCGTTCGTCTCCCATTGGTTGCATCTTCACGTGACTGACGTCAGGATATTTCCCCTAGCGCTTCAACGCAGCGTCTCGTTCCCCTTCAGGGAACCAGGGTTACATGCGTAACCTGAGACGTTTTACTCCAGGTGATTATTTTAGCACTTTTACATCACAGCTGATCCAAGTGTTAGATTTGTTCACATTCAGAGAATAATTGCTGTCTTTCTTTGTCATCACATCAGAATAATTAATTTTTTTTTTTTATTTGATAGTTATTAATCTTGTAAGCTAGCTTCATTTGTCACACTGCATAGGTTTTCCACATGAGTGAGGGTGTTGAACATCTGGGAGGATAATGATATGTCTCATGCAATAAATCACCAACATGGGACTTTACACTGTAGACATGCTTCTGTACAGAAAAACTATTATTAAATATTTCTCCTCTCACCCACCTTAAAGATAAATTGACCAACCACATTAATTGTATGTACTATACCAACTGTCAGACTATATCATTAGAAACTTCATGTGTGGCTAGTCATCTGATAACTTAAGTCTATATCAATATGTCAGAAAAGCAGAGCTGACATGGTTTCATTGCAGATGAGTAATTGCAGGTCAGTATATGTTTAGTTTGTTTTAATTACATCACACATGCATGCATTTGATTCACACACAAATACATAATATCACACAAAATTAGCTTGTTAAATTGGCAGGCTTGTCTCACAGATTTAAAAGTTGTCAGCATAGTGCAAGTGACATTGTACATCTATGCCCTGTGTATATTTTCGGTAAATTGAAATGATTTTTTTCCCATTCATGTTCATCTTTGAAAATATCAGAAATATCCATGCCAACACTTTGAAATTAACTGGTCTAGAGGGAACGTGTGTATTATACAGTCACAAACTCTTTATACAAATTAAGCCATGCTTGAGGGGCAAGGTTAGCTTCACAGTATCTAGATTTAAGTATCTTTTTAATCTCTTGCCTGTGATGTGAAAATCAGGCAATGAAAGCCTAGCAGAGGTCATTCTCATCAACGCAGTGCTGTTTTAATAAAACTAAAGCCATGGTGTCATCATTTTACAAAATCAGATTTTAACTCCGATATGAAATTTGTATTTGTAACTATTGTCTATAAACATGCTGTTAATCAGATATTGAAAAATCCTCAGCCTTATGACTGTAATAGAAGTGTGTCAAAAAATAAATGACAAAATCTACTGGATAAAAGGAAACTTAAGATTTTTTTTTTTTTTTTTTTTACTGAACGTATTTAACATGTAAGTGCTGTAGTGTTTTTCCTTTGTTTTGTTTTTTTGGTTTTTTTGGTTTTTTGTTGGGGGGGGGGGGGGGGTGTGCGTGTGTGTGCACACTTTTTCAAACAAGTTAACTTTATGTATGAAAATGCACAATCTGTGGCTTCAAATTCAAATTACATAGCCGCACAGCACTCTACATGTGTCAGTTACCCAAACTTTTTATGTTCAGCAAACTATTGCACTGTTAAGAATTGACGTTACAACAAATGCATGACTGACAGCCAAATAGCTAATCAAATCGCTGAGCTGAGAAGTCTTTCAGCCATCTGCTATTTTGTCCGTCAAGGTTTGAAGTCCATCAGGCTTTACTGAACTGACAGACCCATTTTTGGCAAATTCTTTAGCTATAGTAGAAAAAACAAAAAATACAAAACGGGTTTAATGGCAAATGTAATAGGTTTCCAAAATGGCTAATGGAGTTTCATTTGTTTTTTTCCTGAAATCAGCTAGCAATTTTGAAAAATGCAAGTGTCAGATTGTTTATAATGTTCATCTTTGTTAATTTTATACTTGCATGATTCTGTGACGTTTTCCCCCAAAGAGACTTTGAATAAAGTGTTTGTGTTTGGCCAGTTTTCATTATCACTAGATCCAATTAAGGTGAATTTAAAGTATTCTTGATTGTCAGAAAATTTGAGGAGGATATTTCGTTTTTTCCCTCTGTAAATCTTTATCTACCATTGAATGCACTTCATTCAAGATACCCATGCATCTGCCGACTTCATGTGTGGATTACTTGGTTTTATTTGATAAACAGAAGCAGGCTGAATGGACTTTACTGTGAATCTCCGGTATCAACATCTCTGTTCTCTAATAAGTAATAAATAATGTTTGCATTGTCCCATTGTTCAAACTATTCACAGAGTTGTCACGACTGAAATAATTTTATGAAATGCTAACACACTATAACTGTTTCAGTTGGCCCAGTTTCCTTAACAATTCATTCAGTTTTAAAGACACATTTCTCAAAATGTTTAACATAGTTCACCTGTTTTCACACTCATCCTAATTTTCTCAATGCTGCAAAACACAACACAAGAAGGCTCTAACTTTGCACATGTCTAACTGTGTTCTCATTCATAAAACACAAAAACGCTAAATAATTAACTCAAGCATCAAAATGTAAACTCAAATAGCATGCATATATGATGGCACACCACTCAGAATCTCAGGGCAATGTAAATAGGGCCACATGTGATTATGTGATTTGGAAAAATTAATCCTAGTGGAAACAAATAAGAAGAGGAGGAGGAGAAGGAGAGGAAAAGAAAAAAGTGGATGGGGTTAAAGGGTATTTGTGCATGATGATAAACAGAACATTATAGTTGAGCTTGTTCTTGTGCATGGAATGACCATGAGAGAAGTTGGCCAACAGGCTCACCTTCAGGGTTTCATACCACTTACACATACATTATAATTATAGGACGCGGTCACAGTACTTTCAAATTTTTCCATTATTCTATTTAGTATGTACAACGCATACTTGTACACCCTCAAACTTGTAGACAATCACTTCTTACTTTTCATATTCTTGCACAACTGTGAAACATCTGCCTACAGGAGGCAGAGAAAGTCTCGTGTCACAATTTTGCTGGGATCTGCAAAGACTTGCCGCAAATACTCAACGACTCATTGCGACATATTAAATACATCGCATTGCAAATATCTGTCTTACTCATATCACTTTGCAACAAATAAAGGCACACTTGTTAATTTGCATTGAAGCAAGAGTGAAAACTAAAACTTAATGTGGCGCTACTTGGGAGAAGGAGGATTTTGAAGCTAAGAGCTCTGAGGACGTTTGAGCATTTGGCTAACAGAAAAGATGTTATTTCCCAACATCCTACAATTTTAGTAGACCTTGACTTATTGTGAGACAACTGATTTGTTTGTTCCGTGTGATGTTTCATGTTTGTGCTGTATTGATCTGTCTACCTGTAATAAAGCTTTTGGTGAAAAGGATGAGAATGAAAATGGAACAGAGGAAATGACTGGATTTTTTCTTCTTTTAAATAAGAAATTAGTGTATGAAATCCAAATGTAATAACATAAGTAGTAAAGTGGAGTTCGGTTATGTCAACGGCCTCGGGGGTTGCAAAAAAGCGTTGAGATAACTGTTCAGAGAGATAACCAACACCCAATATGGCGATTTGTTTGATGAAGCGATCAGCATGCTATAAACATATACATAAACTGTATATGTTTGCTAACAACATGTAATAGATGGGACTCACAGGCAGAGGTCCAAATGCTATTAAGAATGGTCATACGGGCAGGAGGTCAGGGCAAACAGAGATCATACATAAACGGTATTCCAGGCAGGGGTCAGAAAGGCAGGTAGACAGAATCAGGATAGTAGTACAGGCGGTGGTCAAGACAGGCAGTTATCAATCATCAAACGTTATTCCAGGCACAGGTCAGGGCAGACAGAACAGGATCAGACACGAGCAAACAGGCAGAATCAGCAACGGTATAAACAGACAGGAATAATAACGCTCAGAAATGATAACCACGGCTAATCAAGACTTCGTCTAGAGCTGTGGGTGAAGGAGTCTTTTATAGTTCATGTGATTGATGACAGCTGGTGTGACAAAACACTCATGATAGAGTTCAGCTGGTGTGTGTGATCAGTCCAATGTACTGCATGATGGGTAATGTAGTGTGTAGTGTCAGTATATGTGTGTGAGCTCCCTCTGGTGGCCAGGGAGGGGAGTGCAGAGCTCATATTCATGACACAACAAAAGGCATATGTGCACCAACTAACAACAGAGATTTACCAGTATACATTAAAAACACCTTCCATTGTCCATACTAACCTTAAATTATATTCTCCAACACTGCAAACACAATTTCGCTCACAGCGTAAACAGTCATAACATATTCGTGAGGTCATCACGCTGTACTAGATTGCATACTTTCTTGTGTTCTGCCTGTCTAATGTGCTCTCTCAACAAATTCAGCTTCGTCCCGTCTTTTAATAACCTTCAATCGTTCTTCAATCCGCAGAGGCGCTGAGCTCACATCAGAACCAGAAACAGGGATGTGTGTGTGTGTGTGTGCGTTGTTTGGCTGTACTATATTGCATGCTTTCCTGCGTTCTGTCTGTCTAATGTGTTTTCTCAACAAGTACACGTCTGAAAACTTGCTAAATATAGCGACAAAGCTTTAATTACAACCTTTAATTATTTACAAACCTTTAATTATATTCTCCAACATTGCAAACACAATGATCGCTCGCAGTGTAAACACAGTCACAATACACGTGTAAACACATTCGCTCATAACAGTCATTTCGCTCTGACACAGTTCTGATAGTATTGCACACGCGGTTAATATGGTTTATTTACAAACTCAAACTCTGTTGCTTTTTGACTTTAACGTCTGCTTGAAAACAAATGCTTCTATGCATTTATTTGTCAATGTCAACATAATCTGGGAATTCCTGGACAATGATGCTTCACTGAACACACACACTCACAGCAGACGCCCTCGACTCACTGAACACACACTTCACTCACTGAGCACACACACTCACTGCAGACGCGCTCGACTCACTGAACACACTCACACGCTCACAGACGTGCTCGACACGGCTCAACTCCTGCTCCTCCTCTTCCAAGATAGCATCTAGAACAGTGGTCGGCAACCCATCGATCGCGATCGACTGGTCGATCTTTGGTCGACATCCGGTCGACCGCGATCGATTAGTCAACCCTTATCACCATCCCGGAAGCTCAAGAAAATAAGAACGTTTCAGTCGCCAACTTAGAGACTCTGTCCCGCACCGCAAGCCCCGATAGGACGACCGCTCCGCACAGCACCCCCCACCCAGTCAACAGGACGACTGCTCCGCAAAGCACCCACCCCCGTCAACAAGTCGATCTTGCCTCTCATTTAGGCAGAGGCGGGTGATCTTCAGTTTCAAAAGGTTGGTGACCACTGATCTAGATTCTAAATCAGTGGTCACCAACCTTTTGAAACTGAAGAAGGTCTTAGACACCTGCCTCTTCCGCGAGTTCTTCTGCAGCTGCGCAGCATTGTGAGTGAAGCGATTCACAGTGAACTAGGTACGCTCATGACTCATGAGATAACCATGATAACCATGACTTTGTCTGAGATATTTGCTCGAGATATTAGTGTTCGGCGACATTAAGGAATCAACATTAAATAATTTTAAATACTAAGACAAATGGGGAGTTTGTCGATTCCAATTCAAAAACATTGACATAATATTATTGGCGAGATAAGTGAACTCCACTGTATATAAGATGATAAATATGATATATATAAGTTTTGAGAAAAGGAGGCATAATTTCAAGAAATGTGTTAATGCACGTGTTTATCGAGAAAAACTGTAAACAAGGCATATTTGTTATAGATTGAAATAAAATAGAAAAGCCTTTCATTTAGTTTACACACCTCAGGTTTAAACCCAACACACATTCTGCACACATTATAACACACATGGTCCAAATAGAAAAAGCTTAATTTTTCATACTGTTGACAGCTATATGCATAACTGAACAAAAAAAATCACCCATGATGACCATGACCACTGTTTAAAAGTAAGCTTAAATAAAATCTAATAAAACATTTCATTATGAGTGATGCTCTCTGCTCAATAGTTATTTGAGGAAACTCAGCCCAAAATATATATGTAAATCAATCCTGATGCCTTCACCTGTGAAATAAAAAGGTCTCTTCTCTTTACTTTCACCCATGAGTTAGCTCAAGGATCAAAACAACAGTATTATAGTTCATATGATCCTATACCGTATTGTAAACAACAGAGGAAATGCACAAATAAATCATAAGTCATTTTCTCTTTACCTTGTCCTCTCCTGTCTGAAAACAGTTACACGGCTGAATGCTTTTGCAGAAACATTTGACAAACTGTTAAATTCCTTACTTGTATGCTGCCTCAGAATTTATGCCACATTTGGAACTACTTCTGTGTGTGTGTGTGTGTATAAGTGTAAATTTATATTACATTGTAGGCACCAAGATTAGTAAAACACAAGGATAATGTAAGGTATAAAAATGAGGTAGAATATAAAAATAAGGATTGCCAGCTGTCTGCACGAGGGAAATAGATTAATAAAAATACTAAATTACAGTGGAGTTGACTTATCTCGACTCACGGTTAACTCGGCAATCCTATTAATTCAACGTTTTTGAAGTGGAACCGCCAAACTTCCTGTTTCTCTTAACCTTTTCTTGTGGGTAATGTCGATTCTTTTACGTAGCCGAAATCTAATATCTCAAGCACAAAAGAGAGACAAATTCACCACTTCACATAATTATCTTGTGACTGAGAGTTCACTATGCATGCGCTGAGTTTGCGTTGCATGTGGATTGCGGTCAGTGTTGCCAACTTAGCGCCTTTGTTGCTATATTTAGCGAGTTTTCAGACCACTCTAGCACAAATTTTCAAAAAAGCGACTAGCGATAAATCTAACAACTTTATCTGGAGTTACTGGAGACTTTTGGAGACACAGGTGGCCCGGTCCTCGCAGATGCAGCAGGACACATTCACTCCTCTACGTGCAAAAGAATCACTCATGTGCGGGAATCCGCCGCTGGCTGATACTTGGCTGATACCTGTGCATACTTGTTGAGAAAGCACATTAGGCAGGCAGAACGTAAGAAAGTATTCAATCTGGTTCAGCGTGATGACCTCACGAATATGCTAATTTACGCATGATGTCACCTAGCGACATTTAGCGACTTTTTGGCCAATGAGGCTTAGATGAACACATACACACACAAACACATTCCTATTTCTGTTCTGACACGTGGTCGCTCAGCGCCGCTGCGGACTGAAGAGCCAAGATTGTTAAAAGACGGGACAAAGCCGAATTTGTTGAGAAAGCACATTAGACAGGCAGAACACAAGAAAGTATGTAATCTAGTACAGTGTGATGACCTCACGAATATGTTATGACTGTTAACGCTGTGAGCGAAATTGTGTTTGTAATGTTGGAAAATATGATTAAAGGTTTGTATCGAGAATCGAAGGTGGTTTTTATTGTATCCTGCTAAATCTCTGCTGTTAGTTGCTGCACATATGCCTTTTGTTGTTAGCAAACATATACAGTGTATGTACATTTTTATAGCATGACGATTGCTTCATCAAATAAATCGCCATATTGGCTGTTGGTTATCTTGCTAAACGGTTATCTCAATGCTTTTTTGCAAATCCGAGGCTGCCGACCGTATTTAACTGTATATTTTTTTGAAAATGTAAAAATACAAAAAGTTTTCTGTGATTTGTAGGTCTAGGGATAGGGTTAGTGTAAGGGGATAGAATATAGGGTTTATGCAGTTTAAAAACCATTACGCCTATGGAGAGTCTCCACAAATTGAATATGTTTGTGTGACCTTTATCCAGCAAAAGTTATTTGAATATACAGTCACTTTAGATTAAACTCTCATATCCTAATTTATCTACTGCATTAGTTGCATACAGAAAATGTTTGTTTGTAATAGGGCTATTGCAGATAAACTTAAGATAAAGAAACATTCACTTGCATAAAAGCATGAAATTAAAATTGGTGATTTATGTCTTTCTTAGCTGAATTTATACATATGCTAGTTTACTCTTAAACGGAGTAATAAAAAAAAACACATTTAGCTGATATATATACAGATAGAATACATCATTATTTGACGTGTTTTTATTCATCTGCAACATTTTACAGCATCACTCATCTGTAATACTAATCACAGTGATGTTCCCTGTAGGACATTACAAAATCATTTAGCTGATGTCTTCAAAACATTTAGGATTAATGATATTTGTGATTTCTGTCTTTATTTTTTATTTACAATTACCATGTTGAGTGAGGCATGCTGTACAAATTTTGAATAATATAGCAGCCCAAAAACTATTTGGCCAATTATGAAACACTTAAAAATGCCTTAATGTCACAGCATTAGAAAACAAAATAGAAAACCAAAAGTAACATTTATTTTGAAAAAAGATACCATAAGCATACATTTAAAGCAAGTATTTTCACTTATTGGTATGTTTCATCTGAAATTAAACACACTGTGTTTTTATGGACTTTCCATAGACATAATGATTTTTAACAATACAAACTGTACATTCTCTCCCCTACCCATCACAGAAAACTTTCTGCATTTGAAAAGATTAAAAAAATATATATACTTTAGTCAAAATTATAAGCTGTTTTTCTCATGGGGACCAAATAATTTGGATATTGCCATCTTTGTGGGGACATTTTGTCCTCATAACATAGTGTTTACCTGGACCACACACACATGACATCTGTGTGAACTTGATATCTACTAATTAACTATAGACATCCACTAACAATCAATGGCTCAGAAGAGTTAATTTGGTTAATTTGGAGAAAATATTTTTGTAAACTCATTTAGTTTTTATACATAATTCATTGGTATTTTTTAAATATTATTTAAGTATTTACTAATATATTTACACATTTTGTGACTTCTGTATTCTGAGAAACTAAGTTCAGTTATGAGTAATTGTTTGTAATTCAGAGTAATTCAGTTATGTTTTCATCAGCCACTATGTTCCTCTCACTTGTGAGTCATTTGTTTTTCTACCCTGCCTCCTGGAAAAGAAAACGTCTTGTTTTTGTTTTCCCCCCCAGTGTTATCTTTTATAGATTTCCATCAGATCATCCAGTTATACTTGAGATCACTGATGGAAAGTGGGATAGGTTCATCACAGACGTCTGAAATGTTAAAACACAAACCTGCTTTAGTATAGCACAGATGCTTTCAAAATCACTCATATGGGCAAAAAATCAAAGATGCCCAATAGGCTATAAAACACCAACAACAAAAACAAATCAATGTTCAACAGTAACTCTTTGTTTATAGTGCATTTCCCTTGGGGAAACAGACATCCAGTGAGAAACTGCGGGCAAGTGATGGGGTGTTTAGGAGTGGTGACAGGGTCAAGAGATCCCAGAGTCACCAGTTTCTCATTAACACCAGTATAATGGGTGTCAACAGGAAGGTGATGCTGACAGGGAATGTGCATGGTGTTAGACTCCCACAGTGTTCTAGCACTCCTGCCTCAAAATGGACAGAAGTTCCATGGCTGTTATCTGCTACATCTAGCTCTATTTATTCTCACCCAGATCTCGCTTACTGGACATAGTTTGTGTGAATGACCTCATAATTGCCTGATTTTGCTAATTTCTATCAATATGATATTAACATACATACCATTAAAACATTTATTAATGCTCAAAATCAATTTGCTCTGGTTAGACTAGCATCAATACTACTTTATATGTTCAGCTGTTGTGTGCAATTTTTGACCTCCACGGTCTGAATCATTTTCTCAGAAGACAAGTAAAATATTTAGTTTAGTTATTTTTGACAATTATTGTGTTTCAAATTCATTGCAAAGATTGTCATATTTTCTCATAGAAATTCTGCTACAACATAGGACGTTCTTGAGGTTTGCTTTCAAGGGCAAAGCCTACCAATATTGTGTTTTTCCATTCGGCCTAGCCTTGTCACCCCGCACATATACAAAATGCATGAATTCAGTGCTGGCTCCTTTGCGACTGCAGGGCATCCACATTTTAAATCACACAAACGAATACTGATACTAACCCAGTCTCAAGAGCTTGCACAACAACATCAAGATATCATCTCATCTTTAAACTCTGGTGTTGAGACTCAACACCAAGACAAGGGTTCTCTCTCTGTCCCAGAGAACAATGCATTTAGGGGTTGTAAGGTACTCAGAGCCAGGGGATATCATCCAACTGCTAATCCCCAAAGGTGAATGAGATTTACAGACCACATGCTTTATACCCTTTCTATGTGGTTTAGACCCTACTCTAGGTGTGTGTTGTCATCATAGACGCTTCCCTGACTGGCTTGGTTTAGCTTATTTTTTATCTTGGAAAATTAATCTATTAAATCAAGGCAATTGATGTGCCATTTGAAATGATGGTTGTATTTCTTGCACTGAAATACTTCCTCCAGCAAATAAGGGGCTACCATGTCCTAGTGCGAGTGGATAACACTGCAGTAGTCACATATATAAATTGCCAAGGTATACTGCATTTGTGCCTTTTGAACAAACTAGCGCAGCTGATTCTACTTTGGGCTTAGGGAAAATTCCTGTCCCTGAGGGTGAATCACATTCCTGGAATAATGAATCTGGGAGCAGATTTATTGTGCAGACAAGAGGTAATACACAGGGATCCATGTCGATGTGTTCAGTCAGATCTGGGGAAGATTTTACAAAGCAGAGTTTACCTCTTTGCTTCACAAGAAACAGCATCATGTCCCTATTCCTTGTAGCTGACTCAAGCCTGGAATTCCCATTCAAGGGAACTCGCGCTGCTTCGAACAATTTAGAGAATACCTTGACGATAGTCTCGTGAAGTAAATGTAAATCATCAAACGATCAACCGAGTGTGAGTGACAGTCAGTGACGTCACAAACCAGGGTGATAAAGGTGCACCGGAAACCGGATGGTAGCCTTGAGTGTCTTCAGCATGCATTGTGTGAGAGTGTGTGTTGTTGTCGTGCTGGTTGTTTGGGTTTCCTTTGACTGAACTATTTCTTAGAATAGTTTAAAAGAAAAGGTCTCTCCAATTTTACAAAATGGTGAATGAAATATTCATGCAGTGCGCGTCTCCCTGCCCTCACTACATTTCATGTGGGGATGCACACTCACTGTGGGTTTGTTGGGAGCAGAGCATGCTCATGTAACCACTGCAGCCAGCCTCCGCTGCAGGTGCTCCACTCCCGCGGGCGATCTTTGATACTGAGTCTACCCAGGCTCGCGCTCCCCAGGGCTTGTGTCCTGCTGTAATCAAGGCTCTGCTGCGATCTAGGTCCTGGGGTTCGTAAATGTATCTGATGGTAGGGTGTGAGACGGGCGTTGGCTTACCCGGCAGATCCAGTGCCCGTGCACGCCCAAGGGCACTTACATCTGATCAAGCAGAGGCACAAGAACTGCAAAAATCTATCTCTGAGGAGTTGGACGTTGTCATCATCAAATGCTGAGAGAAGATTCGCAACTTTTCTCTCCAGCATATGAGGAGCTAATCAAGGTAGTGGCTCGTCATGTTGACTATTTATTACCGGCGGAACAAAGGATCCTGCTAGCGCGAGTCCATCGCCTGCACTGGGATTTTTTTCTTGGATCTCCACACTGAGGTGTTGAGATCTTGGAGAAAGCCAGCCACCTACAATGTTTTTCCCCGAAATAAATTGTATGCGGCTCTAGTGGGTGAGCGTGACTTCAGTTACAAAATATATCATGTATATATAAAATGCTTAATCCTGAGACTTGGGAAGCGCTTGCGAGCTACTCTCTAAATCAGTATTGACACTAAAAACATTGACACTGCTCAATAAGCCTGTGAGGGTTATTTCTACTCTAGTCTTCTGGGCTTTTCAGCGACGCTGTTGAGATGGTCGTCGATAAGTTCCAGGTGGCTGCTAAGCAGGTGGTGTTCAGTGTGCCACTGCCTCGTTGCTCTCAAATTTGGGGCTGTGAGCCAGCTCTTCACAATGGACCGCTTAGAGGCAGAATGTCGCAAGGGGCAACCCTTTCCGCACTATCATGGTCATGTGGCGAGGCCTACGTGCCTTAGATACAGCGTGTGGAAGAAATCCTGGTTTCTGTCTCTACGACCTGTATGGGAAACTCCTTGTCGACGCGTAATGCTATCGACGGATCTGTCCCTTATAGGCTGGGGAGCGATCCTGAGGGACCGCTCCACCCAAGGTCTGTGGTAGAAGCACCAATTGTCCTGGCACATAAACCTGCTGGGAATGATGGCTGTCACTCACACTTGGTCGATCGTTCGATCATTTACATAGTACTTCACGAGACTATTGTCAAGATATTACCCAAAGCAATCGATGCAGCATCTTTTTCCCTCTTCGTGGTATACATAACCTGAGACGTTCTCTTGGTTCTTTGAACTCCACCTAACGAGCTGGAACAGAAATCAGGTGTCACTCATGAGGCTGTTAAGGAGACAGTAAAAGAGAAAGAAAAATGTAGAACACAGAGCACATACAGAGAGAAAAAGAACCCAGTATTACACAAATCATTCAAAATCAATACAATAAGTTACTACGTCCCTATGGATGTAACCCTCCCTCCCCCAATAAGCACATTTACAATTCCTTCAATTTCAGCACTAATGGACCTGAACAGTGCATCAAAAAACACATTCCCAGAGCCTCTCAGATGACAAATGTCAAGATTAAACTCTTGCAGTTAATTGAAATAGACATCTGGGCAAGGGAAGTTAAGGGGTTGTGATCAGTGTATACAAGAAGAGAAGTCGCACTACCTCCTACATACACATCAAAGCATTGAATATGCCATGTTCATCTTCCTACAATAACACTGCTCCCTCCCCCTCCCCTGCACTTGCATCCAGCTGACACTTAAACTGATTTTCAAAGTTTGGGTAAGAGAGCAGAGGAGCATTACACAATGGGTCTTTGAGTGTATTAAAAACTAGCGAACAGTCACTGTTCCAGTGAATGTTTGGCTATCGCTTAAAAGATCCATGTATCAGGAAATTACTACAGAGTTATTTCTGCAAAACCAGTGATAGCAGCCCTCCATAATAAGAAATCTGCACAACTCACATTTGTCGGCTTTTCTGTAGCTCAAACAGAACAGCTCCTCCCACCGATGCATCATTGGCTCTAGACGATAAAATAAGCAGTGAGGGACAGACAGTATGTTCCAGGAACACTGATTAACACTACATCAGCACTTCATGAAAAAACAGCAACAAAGAGAATAATTTGACTTCCATAGTATGAGGATTGTGAGGGGAATTTTCATTATTTGGTGAACTATCCATTTAAGTTCAACTAATTGTACTATTTTACATTTATAATTTTTCATTTAAATAACAGAGTTAAACATCTGAAAACATTGCATTCAGTTTGAACTTATATTGTTTAATACTTAAAATATTTTAAAGTATCTTATTTCTGTAATACAATTTGATGCTAACATATATGATGTGTGCATTTTTAAGTGAAAAGTATACAGCATTATCAACTACGGCATAACAATGAATAAAGAGATATTAATAGCTTTCTCCAGGTATTGTATTATAGACCTACTTGGAATGACCCTGTACAAATATGCATCTGTTAAAATTGCATAAACAGATTTAATATAAACTGACATTGCAGTATGGAGTATTTATAAGTAAAGACATTCCATTGCTTCATCTGCTGGTGGTTAGATGTCTTTCTGCATAACATCAGTTGTCCTGAATCTCCTCCAAGACACTGTGCTGACTTAGAATGACTTTATTTTCTGCTTTGCCATTGTAACATGAGTGCTGTAAACATCCCTCCATTTTCACCACAGTTTTGCCTCTGAGTGGGAGGATGCAACCCAAGTCTCTGTGTGCAAAAAGAGCCGATAGGACTCTTTATCAGCACTCAAAGGAGTGTAATGGAATCACAAACCATTAAGAGGTAGAAGTCGAAATTGGAAGAAAATCTAATATAAACTTATCACCAGAGAAAATATTTACAGACCGTCACATGCAGAAGATAAATCTTTTTTTTGTTTTGTTTTGTGGTATGAAGACCAGTTAAAATTTTCAAGAAGGCTATACAAATAACAAGGTTCACAGCTTTGAGATGTGGTGGTAGTGATTTCCTGTGTCTTAATTGATTATGAAAGGAGTTATGGTACACAATGTAAGCTTATATAAAGCAAACTCCTCTGCATTTCGTAATCAAGCCATCACTTTAAATTAAGCAATCAAATCCTTATTTGCAACACACTCTTAAAAAGACTGCTAAGTAACCCACACATTCTTAGCCACATAATTGAATTGGAAAGAAGTACTGAGGTGATAGACTGCTATGTTACATTTAAAAAGCTTGGTGGTCTTCATTGGGATTCTAACAGCTTCCCGTCGGGGACGACAGACTTTGCATCCATCGTCGAACAGCTGTATTCCCTAGAGCCATTAAACCACATTGCGAGGCCGATGCAAGATTAATGCGTGAACTTCCCTTGTCACTGCATGGGCATGTCAGAGTCAGATGGGCTCTGAATGTGTGGCTGTCTGAAATAAAGCCCATGAATAATGCAATATTCGCTTTTACTGAAGCCAGGCTAATTGTAGGTGGCCCTACATGCAGTGATACATCAAGCCAAGGTAACACGTATTAACTCCAGAATTAATCCAGCTGAAGAGAGCATTACCTGCAGTCCTTCCAGTCTCCTCTCATTCCCTTAACAACATGATGAAATCAATCGGATCTAACTGGCACACCAGATCAGACATTGAGTGCAGGGAATTCGATTTTTCTATCAAGTTGTGGGAACTACGGAAGTCCTTGAGATCTTCGGTTGAAGAAGGGGAATATTTTTATTGTTTGTTCACTCAAATGTTAAATTCACTCACTCACATGCCATTCCAAACATGTTTGACTTATTCTATTATCATACCAAGATAATTTTTCAACAATATCCTGGACTCTGATTAAATGGCTTTTCCCTATAATGAATGTGACTGAGGACTGAGACAAATGACAATGATTTTTTTATTACAGTTTTTCTCAAATGCTAAAACACAAAAGCCAATCCTCTAAACCAAATGAGCAGTTTTCTAAACACATTTACTAAATCTATCCATCACTTTCCAATATCATAAACACATTTCACATGAAGACACAATTAACAAAACACAATCCTCCGTTCTCTTATCACATTATTCCTTGCTAAAACACAAGTTGCAAAAGAACTCTGCTCATATTCTCAAATGAAAGCTCATGTGATGCAAAATGCTTGCCACAGTCAGCAATATTTGAACACAATGAACACACCTGGCATCATTCGTTACACACAACGATTCAAAATTTAAGACACTTGTTGCTAATGCTGTGAACACATGTATAAAAGCAAGTTCAGAGTGCACAGTTTGCTGAAGATGCCAAACAAACACAATAGATGAAGACAGAGTCAGGGGAAGTAGAATTCGAGTCAGGGGAGGGAGAAGAGCTGGCCATGGAAGAAGAGGAGGAGGTTAATAAGGAAGAGAAGGTCCAGGAGGGAGAGCAAGACAACCTCGCACCATCAATACGGACAAGATGCGAACAACAGTCATTGACCATGTCATTGTCCATGGCATGACAATGGCTAAAGCAGGACTAAGAGTCCATCCAAACCTGAGTAGGTTCACGGTGGCCACCATTATCAGGGCATTCAGACAACACAACAGGTATTGTACTCTATTGCTTTCTTTGTCACAATACAATTGTACAAGCCTGTGAAAGTAGTCTGGTTTCAAATCAGTTGTTACTGTATTGTAAAACATGTCAATTGACAACATATTTTTCTTTCTTTAGAGTTGAAAGAATACCAAATAGAGGTGGGAGGGTTGCCATATTTACAGCTGCACAATAAACCCTCATTGTGGATATGGTTCGTGAGAACAACCTCATCAGACTCCGGGAGATCAGAGACAAAGTCATTGCTGATAATGTCAACTTTGAGAGCATTGATGATGTCAGCTGGGCCACAAAAGTTCTCCAGCGCCAAAAGATGCGGATGAAACAGGTCTATAGGGTTCCCTTTGAGTGGAACTCTGCGCTACACAAAGACCTACATTACGAGTATATGCAAGTAAGTATACATCCATGTTCATAGTGTAGTTAGTGGACACACTGTGTTGCTCAGTGGCCTACAGTACTTCTGGACAATGCTGTGCTACCTGATTGACTGTTGTTCTGAACACCTGTGCACTTTCACATTTTCACAGAGGATATTATAGTTGGACTCGGTGGCCAGACCTCATGAGTACCTCTTCCTGGATGAGGCTGGCTTCAGCCTACAGAAACAAAGGCAAAGAGGCTGTAACATCATTGGCCAAAGAGCCATCACTGAGGTTCCTGGCCAACGGGGGAATTACATTACTATTTGTGAGGCCATGGGTTTGGAGGGGCTTGTCCTTGGGTCTTACAACACCCAGCGTCTCCTCACCTTCCTATAGGAGCTAAAATACATCCTCCTAGACCACCAACAACACCATCCTGGGCCCGTACATCACATTTATGTGATCATTTGGGATGATGTACGCTTCCACAGAACAAACCAAATCAGAGAGTGATTCACCACCAATAGTAACCACTTTTTAAATGTCTGTCTGCACCCTACTCCCCTTTCCTGAACCCTATAGAGGAGTTCTTCTCATCGTGGAGATGGAAGGTTTATGACAGACAGACATACACTAGAGAGAACCTCCTAAGCCGGCCTGTGTTGACATCCCAGTGGAGGCTTTCCAAGGATGGATTCGCCATTCTAGGGCATTTTTCCCGCGGTGCCTGGCAAGAGACAATATAGCCTGCGATGTGGATGAGGTGACGTGGCCTGATGCAGCTCAGCGACGTGATGCCGCACAGTGATTGTGGTGTGAATAAAGTAAAGAAAAAACCTTCACACCCCGATCATGTTATCAAGAGTACTGTTGTGTGCAATAGATTCTGTTTTTGCATTGAGTTGTTACAGTAGTGTACATGCAGAACTGTACTGTAGATTTTTACTCTTCATATGAAACTCACAAATCTAAATGCCTTAGAAGATCCATTACTGTAAAGTAAAAAAAAAATGCATTTACAGTTATGAAACCAAGAACCTTCTCACAAATTGAGCATTGTGTTTTCAATTGTTTTGCTGTAGTGTGTAATGATGTGTGTAGTGTTTACACTTTTGAAAGCTTCGAGCTGTTCTTTTGGTGTGAAAGTTTGAGTTTTGAAGTGAGAAGGTGTGGTTGTGTTTATGTAGCTTTAGAAAAGGGTGTTGTGTATAGACATTGGGGAACATGGAGGAAACATTTATGAAATGTGTTTTAGCATTTGAGAAAAACTGTAACAAAGTACTGGAGGAGCACGCTCAGATAATCTACCCAAATACTGCGAGTGGAGGCTTGTGGATCCAGTTTACCTCTGTTGTACAACTGTTTTTCAAGCATAACTCCAATTTCCCACTCTCAATTGTTATTCTAGCCAGTGAAAAGGGGTAGATTTTCTGGGTTCGGCCCAAATTTCGGAACCCTTGGATGGCAGGGGAAGTACACATAATACATGCAAGTGTGAACTCGTGAAATGTCCATGATGACAGATTTTCAGTTTTTGATTACCTATCTTTAAAAAACGACAAGGTGGTGATCAGTATTATCATTAACACAAATAATCTTCAGTCTGTAGATCTTAATTTGAAAATGTATTCATCTGCTTGAAATAATCCATTACTGCAGATGCAGCTAAGATGTTTCTTGGGTGTTTCTTCCTGAAATAAAGTAAACACATTCAACAAAAAACATTACACCCATAAAACACGACACAGATCCACAAAGTATTGAATGAATTTGTTTTGACTGTTTGAGTTTGTTTGAGACTGACTGAACCTGTTAAATATTCCACTATATATATATATATATATATATATATATATATATATATATATATATTCATTCATGTGTCTCGTATGGATATAGCTTAATTGATTTTATGATGGTCAAAATACTGCATTAGAAGGCAGCTGCTTACGTAGACAGGAGACAACAAGGCAGCTCACAAGATTGTACAGAGCTAGAGTATCAGATTCAGTTACTTCCTTGTTTACATGGAACTGAGCAGATAGTGTGTCAGATCTTTATCTTGAATCACAAACCCCTCTCTGCACTGTGGTCAGCTTAGGTTCATGGTGTCTGTCTGTCAGAAATGCCATTCAGATAAAAATAAAAATACCATTGCTGACTGTTATGTTTTTACCAGACAATAGGTGTGTTAATCCCACAAAAGCTTCTAAGGTTACCCATGTAACTATTGTAAAACACCTTGCTGCAAGGCCCGCCCACTGGTCCAACGACGGTAGCCAATGGTGTGGTTGAAGGGTCTTTGCGTGTCACTGTCTTTCCATATGCACAATCACAAGGTTAAATTAAATACACTTTCTTATATGAATAATGTATTACCTCTTTATTTCATCTGACTCCATAAATGATAAAGGTTTAAATTAGGTTTTAGGGTTCCTAAATTTGGGTAAATGCTTGATTAATCTATCAAACTCGTTAGTTTATTACACTCGTTCATTCTCAGTGTCGCTCAGAGTCTCACACCAGTTAATCCGCGTGGATCTCACGGTCACAAATGGTCAGTCTTGGTCACTAGACAGAGGTAATTGACTAATACTGTTTAGAGGGCCGCTTTCCTAAAAGTACTTTATTTAGTCCCCATAGATTCGTATATCCGTAGTTACAATAACACTATTTCTAGTCAGAGGTCATGACCACTACTATAGATATAAGCCGACCAATATTACTTTCTCTATAGTAGCTTTGGTTTAGTCATGTCGTGGTTTCCCATGTACACTTAGCTAGAATTATATTACGATAACCGGAGGGAAAGCCTACCCTGTTTAGGTCGGTCGATCAACGTTTTGTTGCCCTAAAGGGAAATTCCATTTATTGGCCTTAACTACACTTAACTAGTGCTGAAGTATTAGCCGGATCTCAAAAGCCTCAGTCGGTGGTCTCCTAATTTCCAACTCGAACTGGACTTTAGTCCGTTACTGATCTGACGCATCTTTGCGGCAGTGGCGTAGCTACGGGGGGGCCTGGGTGGGCCTGGGCCCCTTCATTTACATGTCCGGCCCCCTCAGATTTTCAATTGTTTAAAATCGCGACTGAAAACTAAAGTGAAAACACATATCACCCGCCACACAAGACGATCGCAACGCACCCCCAAAGTCAAGAATAGCGCGCTGCGGGTCACACCACAACCAAGCTTGGCTGAGAGGTTAAGGTGATGGACTAGATATCCATTGGTGTGTCCATGCGCAGGTTCGAATCCAGCCGATTAGTTATGCTCAGGCCCCCTCATTTTAAGCTGGGCCCCCTCAAAAATAAATTTCTGGCTACTCCCCTGCTTTGCGGTAACAAGAGTACACACGATCTACTAACGTGAATAATTTAGAAGTAATTTAGAATCTACGACATCATCTGCAGGAATAAAAAAGGCACCTGAACAGTATGTTGTCCACATCTTAACTGAAGGAGACGCTTTCAGGAATGACAGACATGGAAAGGGACGCAACATCAGGGAACCATATTTACATGGTTAACCTAAGACGTTTCCTAACTCCATGCTGTCTCCTAGAGATCGCTATGGGGAACGGAATACCAATGCCACTGTGCTCAAGAGCATGACTGCACTAATTGGTGAAAGCCAGCAGTATAAATAATCCCTAGGGGAACTGTCCCAGTGACCTGAAACAGGGCTTCCAGGGATGGGAGGCCTCAGGGCACTCAGCCAAGGGCTAGCAATGCTTGATCTAGAGTCTAAGGGAGTACAGGGTACCCTCCTACTCTGGACCAAAATTATTTAGGACTGAAGTTACTCTTGATGTTTGCCCTTGGCTGCTTCCTCTTCCCCTGGACTTCCTGCCTTATTGACTACCAGCTACCCAAGGACAGAGCCACATGAGAGACAGTATTCTCCTTACAACCTGGTCCAGTAGGGGTCACATGGATACATGCAGACCATAGCTTTCCACATGATCTTTACACCTTGATGTGGATCTCGGGGAGAAAAGGGAAGGGCCGCTCAAGGCTGACATTTATGGCTTGCAAGGATTCCTGGTGGTCGGATTCCTAACCCTAACTATCAACAACTTGTCATATGCGGGACAGGTAGGCTTTCGAACACTCAGAGAGATTTTCGAAATCTGCAGCCACCTGCTTACCTTGGTTCGCCGATGATACACATTCCGGAAGCTTGCTCACGTCAGCGTCCAGTGGCTGAAACATACTCACTTTCTCTAGGTAGTCGGCAAGCTCCATCTGCGAACCCCAGGAATCCAGCTTCCTTCTCACCTCAGCTACAGCAGGGCCAGATCCCCCAAGTGCAGATGGCTCTCTCAATTCACTCTTGAAAAGGCACAAACAAGAGCTTCCTTAGAGGGAAGTGCTCGTAATGCACACAAAAAAGCCCCCTTGATGGTTGCCCATGGATGCTCCTCACCTAGTCTCCTCACCCGTGTTTGTCATCAGATGTCAGAAACCGCTGACACAGATGAACACAGTGACGAAAGTGGCTTTCCCTGCTGGCCATCGAAGCAGTCAAGGCTTCAAGCAGAGCAGTCTCATGAAGATAAAAAAAACAGGATGACATCCTTTTCGGGTGCCTCTTTTATACCTAGAGTCACACCTGTGATGACATCATAGGCAGCTGCCAGCCAATGTCAAGTTCATTGTCGTGGTTGTATTCATTTTTCAGACACGTGTCATACCGGAGGTTTTCCCCATAGCGACCCCTATGGGACACAGCATTGAGTTCCCTTTCAAAAACGAATGTTAGTTTCAAACATTAAATAATATGTATAGTTACAGAAGTGGTAAAGTGCTTGTTGATATGAGCTTCACATTTAAATCCTTAACTCTTATCTTTCTTTCCAAATAATGAATTGGCAATTTTTCTGTGGCAATCAAGAAACTGTGGCCAATTTAAATGAACTTGTATGAATCAGTAGCATGAGAGTATCAGAATTAAGAGGTATCCCCCAAAAAATAATGTTAAATATGCTACACTAACAATTGCAGTAGTTGTGAAACGAGAGTTATGAGAGGTAGTTCTTGTTGAATGTTAAATTCAGAGCTTAGGATTGCTACTTCAGTCCCCTGCCATTGTGGTGGGTTACATAACACAAACACCCTGGCAGCCAGTGAGACAGAAAATGTCTTGCTGTTTACTGAAGCATGAATGGACAACCAAAACACACTCCCTATCGCTCTTCCCCTCCCTGACAGTGTCTCTCTCTTATGCACTCACGCACACAGTTCTGAATATATATTTTCCATATTAATTCCACACGCGTGCTTTCACGTGGCTCTACAATATTTTGACTCTTTGGCTCTGCTGAAGGATAGGATTCATATGCTGACCTGCCGAGTGCATGGCAGATCAGTAATGGCTTGTTTCTCTTTCTTGTACGCTCATCACTCAAACATCCACCTTTTAGAGACCTTTTTAACACCGAGTCACTGAAGAGAACAAATTACAGTTTGTGCAAATAAAGAGCAGCACCCACAAGAAACAGATGGGCCTTTTCTTGTTTTTTTTTTTTAGCTCAAATCTTCAAATGGGATTCTATTTGAGGTTGCTAATAACAGGAAGTACATTTAGAAAAGAGCATTCAAAGCACTTTCTTTTTCATTTTCGCTCTTGACAGCACAGTAATTGTGGATATTATTTTAAATAGCAGATGTGTTGATTATTTTAAATGGCTTAAAATCGACCTGTCGTAATTCTGTGCAAAATCTCTTCGTTTTAAAGGAAATGTTCTAATAATAGTCAAAAGCAATATCTGAAGAAAAGTGTAATCCATTAGTCCTAAAGAAACCTAAAGATATATATATTTTTTTCATTACTGTCTTGTTGTCACAAAGCTTAACTGATTTGACCAACAAAGGCAAGTCATAGATTAACCTTTTGGTCTTGGAACAACCTTCCAATATATCCATTGGTGTGTCTGCCTGTATGTTTGTTTGTCTGTCAATCAGTCATTCATGTTTTAGGGTTACGGTTTGAGGCTTTGATAAAGTAGTAATTCACACAGAAATATAAATGTTGTTAAGTCGTCATCAAAGAGCTAATATCGATGAAGTTGAGCTTGAACACTCCAAAAGGATTAAAGGAAACCGTCAACTAGCATGTGAATTATGTGCCTGTGTGTTAGTAAATGCCAGCAGATATCAACATTGGTATTACATCCAAAAAGGGAAACCAAAACTAGGACTGCAGATACATATACAAACGAAGTATACAAACTGTAAACAAAGCATAAAATTAAAATAAAAAGCACCCCACTATCATCATGTACCATTTAACTTCTCTGCTATCTTCTTTTAATTTTTAGTATCATGAACCGAATCGTTCGCAATGCTGGACAGCCAATCAGAGTTCTCTCTCTCACTGCTGGCCCGACGGCGATTCAACATTCTGAATCGACCCAAAAAAACAAACAAACAAACGACTAGACTAGAGTCAAAAGTGTGTGAAACACACCAAAAAAACTAAGCTGACTGACACTCAAAAATGGCTCACCATCTGCTTGGTATGTTTACATAAATAACCTATAAATAATCTACTACCCATTGACATGGTTTTAAATCTGTTGTTATCCTTTGTGTAATTTTTGGCCTTCAAACATCTCGAAACATACACATACACATGTAAATCAGAATACGTTTTCTTAGGAAACATATGCCACCAAAGCTCTAACTAGCTCAAATTTGTGACCTCCGTTCATTCTCATCCATTGAAATGGGGCATACTTTGGTATTAGGCCGAATTATGAGACTGGAAGAATTCAGAAGGGTCTCAAGCAAACCTGATATCAATATCAGCACAAGGCTAAAAGAGCATTAAAGAGAAGTAACTTTACCGCAGTCAAGTAGAAAATTGAAAGCTTAAGGATTGAGGAGACACAAACTAGTTGGAGAAGGAGTGTATTTACTTTACACTGGAAGGAAAATGTTGCATTCGGGAAGATTGACAGAAGGAGAAAGTGTGCATGAAAGATAAATGATTTTGAAAATGGAGCGCAGTAGGGTTTGGTAGTGGGCATTTATGCGATGGGCTAGGAGACCGAGAGTGAGAGAAAAGAATAAAATCTATCAGAAAAATTGCATAGTATGCTCCGAGTGAACTGGTAAATTATGCACTTTTTTTCTGTGCTGAGGAGTGGATACTAAATTGCCCTGTTAATGGAAATATTGCACTCTTTATTAAGTGATACTTGGAAGTATATGTGCATATTCACATAAATACAGAACCAAACTTATAGTATAACACAAAATTACTCTAAAAAATATATTTTCTATGATGTTCATGGGTTCAAGGTTAGGGACAAGTATCTATAGAAATGTTTAGGGATTAAAATGCCTTTGGTACCTAATGCTCTTAGCCCATCTGCAGATTTTTGCCTTCTACTGCAAAAATGCCCTCTACTTTTCACTAGATACTCATTGTAAGTGGTCTGAGATTTGGATTGCACAGAGTATTTGGAGTCTTCACCGGTTTATCAACTCCATAATCTGCCAAAGGGGAGCCACAGCTAAACTGCTGTCTGTACTGCCTGACAGATCTGAGGGACAGAGGGAATTTTGTAGATAAGGCTGGTTGGAGTGCAACGTGGTTTTCAAGCAAATATCAAATGTCACAGAAATGTTTCTTACCATAGCACAAAATATCTCTAAGGTCACAGAATTTCACATTATTAAGTTACATGATAAATTCTGCAAGAGGCACTTTGTCCATGCTGAGGAATAAATCAATTCAGAGTTAAACAAGATATATCCGATTCAGAGTTAAATGCACATTTCCGTAAATTGCACTCATGTATAAAAAATAAATTCAGTCATTTTAAATATAATACAGTAAATAAATAAGTAGAAAGCATGCCGAATTTAAGGCTTGAGGTGTATGTGTTAATACTTTGTAATGCTTCTAATCACTTTATTACAATATTGCCCTGCATCATTTCAAGATGTTATCACCCTGAATCCTAAAATGAATCAATGAATAATTCTGTTTTGATGTCACCATCAATAACTACATTATTATATGACTCTTTATCACTTTATAACTTTGATTAAAACACAATATTCTGAGATCGTATACTGCACATTGTCACGCACCGGTGCTGAAGCTCGAGTGTGATGCGGAGAAGACGAGGAGACGAGGATAAGCAAACAGAAACACTTTAATCAAACAGAAACTTAAACGGCACTTCTTGTGTGACCAGAAAACTTGGAATACATCCACAGCCAGAATCAACACACGTAACGTTCACGATAGACAAAGACAAACGCAAACATGACGGTATAAATAGACAGGATAATAATAAACAGGTGGGATTGATTACATGGGAGGCTACGGGAACACGGAAGGGACATACACGAGAGGAATATGATGTGACTGTTACACACATACCTTCTATACAGTAAGCAAAAAAAATAGTACATCGACAAAGTAGTATGTCCGAATACATAGTATTCGGATCACGCGCTACTACCGCCGAGACTCTGAATTGTGCATTCGATGGATGCGTTACTGTCCCATGAGGCCACGGGAGACAATGGCAGTAGGGCGATGCATCTGATGCTGTAGGTCACATGACAGTGACAACATAGTGGATGTAGAACATCTTTCATTCATATTACACATTTTCATACTATACAGAACATGCTTTTTCAATGGTCATGAAGTTTAAAAAAAAAAAAAAGTGGTTCCAAGGATATAGCCTGGTATGTGATTTTGAATGCACCACATGAAGTCTCTCTGAATCCACGAACTTGACAGTTTGTTACTACTTCAAAAGCATTCTGAATTCTAAAGTAATCTCAGAATAAAATCTGGAGAGCACAACAGCTTGTTTTAATTGCAGTATCTACACCAAAAGGTGCATGTTAGTACCTTAGATTAGTAATTTTCTCGAAACCCTTATGAAAAAGAAGTACAGCGTTGCTTTAGAAGCATTGCTTTTAAAAGGCTATGAAAATAGTAAAAAAAAAAAATTTGTGTAATATTAATAATTCATAATCTGGAGGTTTACATTGCTAGTGTAAGGTGGACAAGATTGGCCGAGACTATTCATGCCAAACTGTTCCCGAGACGCATCATGCTGTGACATACCGTCTTAATCTACATCCCCAGAGGCACAACCTGCTGGGCATAACACCCCAATCTCACTGTTGCATTTCAATATAGTCACCCCCTTTTGCCCCACTTCTTCTCTCCAAATGGCCTGAAACTCACCCAACAGAATACATGGTTTAATGTGAAAAATGATCATACAATGTTATACATGTTTGGTATCATTTGAAATGTCTTAGTGTGACTGGTACAAAGGTCTTAATCCCATAAGAAGCAAACCAAAGGTGCAAAAGGTTAAAAAGTTAGAAATGTCTAGCTTATTTGGTATGGGCTTGCCCCTCCCGAGGTCTTCCATGCTAATTACTGCCTGTTCTCAATAACCAAAAGGTACATTGTTATGTTTAACACTTCAAAGAATTTCCTGTCCTGGTCTGGGATATTTAAGGGAAGGTTTCAGAATGCTTATGGCTTCTCTGTCTTGTGGTGGCCAGATTCATTCAGGGTGCTGAGTGTCCCAAAAGACACTCCGCATTATGAGTTAATCAAGGCAAATTAGAACCAAGATTAGCCCGTAATGTTGAGTGCCTTTCGGACACTTAATATTATGCATTTCCCGAAATTCAGGTATGCATATTTTACTCTATTTCTGAGCATTCGATGTTGGTATTGGTTATATTTTAATTTGACTATGTAATTGGCACGACACGTTTACCTGAATGTTAATAAATTGTTACGAATGATTTATTTTGTCTACTAAATTATTCACTTCAAGTCAAGTCACCTTTATTTATATAGCGCTTTTTACAATGTAGATTGTTTCAAAGGAGCTTTACAGTAGTCACAGGAAAAAAATATTTAAACGAAGTTTGTTTGGCTGAACAGCAGCCTTAAGAGCAGGCGAATCAATACAATTGATGAATTTTAAGTGTTAAGTTTCCCCCAACTGAGCAAGCCATAGGCGACAGCGGCAATTTTTCGCCGCATAAGACGCACTTCCCTTTCAAGGGAACTCGTGCTGCGTCGAACGCTTGGGGAATCCTTGGATGCTGTCCACGCGAAGCACAATATGTAAACTTCCGGCGCGCGCGTGTGTGAGTGACACACGCAGATCGGTGACGTCACGAACCAGTTGATAAAAGAGCGCCGGAACCCGGAAGCGGCAGCTTTGTTTGTCTTCGCAAGCATAGTGTGAGAGTGTGTTGAGTGTGCTGGTTATTTTGAGAGAAAAACTCAGATCTAGTTTAAAAATCAGGGATCTCCCATATATATATATATATATATATATATATATATATGTTTATGGCGAACCAGACACATTTAAACAGTGCGCATCTCCTTACCCTCGTTTCCTCTCGGGGGGAGATGAGCACTTGTTATGTGTAATGTGTCTGGGAGCGGAGCATGCTAGGTGTCTGGGAGCGGAGCATGCTAGGTGCATGCTTTCTGTCTCAAGGACCTGCGTTGGGAGCTCCTTGTCGACGCGTCATGCTATCGACGGATGCTTCCCTCACAGGTTGGGGAGCGGTCCTGAGGGATCGCTCTGCCCAGGGTCTGTGGCACAAACACCAGTTGTCCTGGCACATAAACCTGCTGGAGATGATGGCTGTTTGGAGGGCGCTTCAAGCGTTCCTCCCAGACCTCAGGGGCCATTATGTGGTTGTTCAGACCGACAGCACCACTGTGGTCTCCTATATAAATTGTCTGGGGGGTCTACGTTCGCAACCACTATACAAACTGGCGCGGCAGATCCTCCTCTGGTCCCAAGGGAGACTGCTCCATCTACGGGCAGTTCACATCCCTGGGACCCAGAATGTGGGAGCAGACTTCCTGTCGAGACAGGGGCCGAGACCCGGGGAATGGAGGCTCCACCCAGAGGTGGTGGAGCAGATTTGGTTCAGATTCGGCCGGGCACAAGTAGATCTGTTCGCGTCCGAGGAATCAACGCATTGCCCTCTGTGGTATTCACTTCTGCATCCAGCCCCGCTCGGGCTGGATGCCATGGTCCAGACATGGCCGAGGCCATGTCTGTACGCTTTTCCCCCAATTGCTCTGCTCCCGGGAGTTCTGGAGAGAGTTCGCCGGGACAAGGTCCGTCTCACACTGGTTGCTCCACGTTGGCCGGGCAGAGTGTGGTTTGCGGATCTTGTCTCCCTGCTGGATGGGGTCCCCTGGGAGATCCCAGTTCGAGTGGACCTCCTGTCTCAGGCAGCGGGCTCGATTCTTCACCCCTGCCCAGAACTTTGGAAACTGTGGGCTTGGCCTCTGAGGGGGCCCAGCTCATAGATTCTGGTCTCTCGACCGAGGTTGTTGAGACCATCCTCCACTCCAGAGCTCCCTCCACGAGGAAGCTGTACGCCCTGAAGTGGAGACTTTTCACTTCTTGGTCTAGCGAGAAGCAGGTGAACCCAGTTACCTGTCACATTGGCAAAGTGCTAGAGTTCCTGCAAGATAGATTCGCTGCAGGGTTGTCCCCGTCCACCCTGAAGGTTTACGTGGGTGCCATTGCGGCTTACCACGTACCTCTGGGTGGCGTGTCCATTGGCAGGGACCCCCTCGTCACACGCTTCCTCCGTGGTACCATTAGGCTGAGGCCTGCAGTCCAGACCAAGGTTCCTGCCTGGGACTTATCCCTGGTACTCCAGGGGTTGTCCCAGGCACCCTTTGAACCTTTGGATGAGGTTCCCCTAAAGTTCCTTACTTTAAAAACCTTATTCTTGTTAGCTATAACATCGCTAAAGAGAATTGGGGATCTAGAGGCGCTTTCTGTAGCTCCCTCTTGCCTTGAGTTTGCGCCTGGGATGGTGAAAGCCTTCCTCCATCCCAGGCCAGGCTATGTGCCCAAAGTGCCCACTCATGTGGCCAGGTCTATAGTACTGCAGGCCTTCTGCCCTCCCCCCTTCGGTGACCAGGACCAGGAATTTAAAAACAAGGTCTGTCCAGTGCGAGCACTTATGTCCATAGGTCTGCCCCTTGGCGTAAGTCTGACCAGTTGTTTGTTTGCTTTGGGACCCCCAAGGGGGCCCCTGCATCCAAATCTACTTTAAGCAGGTGGATAGTTGAGGCTATCACCCTGGCTTACGAGTCGGCCGGATCCTCCTCGCTTCTGAGGGTCCGGGCCTACTCTACTAGGAGCGTGGCTGCCTCTAAGGCCCTTATATCAGGTGTGTCGTTATCTGATGTTTGTGATGCGGCGGGGTGGTCTTCCCCGCATACTTTTCTGAGGTTTTACCAGCTTGACCTCAACTCCGCTCCAGGAACACGGGTCCTCTCGTAGTGAGCTACGAGACACTCGTCGGCCTTCGTAACTGAGGTGGCGTTGGTATATCGTTCCCCAAGCGTTCGACGCAGCGCGAGTTCCCTTGAAAGGGAACGTCTCAGGTTATGTATGTAACCATAGTTCCCTGAAGAGGGAACGAGACGCTGCGTCTTTGGCCTCAGCTCCTCGCGCCTTCCGGGCTTGCTTCAGACAAACTCTAAGCTGCCGCTTCCGGGTTCCGGCGCTCTTTTATCAACTGGTTCGTGACGTCACCGATCTCTGTCTGTCACTCACACACGCAAAGTTTACATATTTTGCTTCGCGCGGACAGCATCCAAGGATTCCCCAAGCGTTCGACGCAGCGTCTCGTTCCCTCTTCAGGGAACTATGGTTACATACGTAACCTGAGACGTTTTTCTTCCCCAAAACTGGGGGGAAAAAGTTGGTGCATCCTATCCGATGAATATAAAGAATCCACGGAGCGCGGCCACGGCCGTAGCCTTGGTGATGACGAGTGGGGGGCAATGGTGGACTTTACAGTGATGACTGTGGCAAGGAGGGGCGTGGTTCAGCGAGATCTGCAGCGGGAGAGAGTCGGGAGACAAGCGGTCACCACGGAAGCAGAGTGCAGTAACTTGCACTCACGAGTGCAACTGAGAAGTGAAACGAAACAGAGAAGTGACTCACAGAAAGAGAAGCGTGATCGCCGAACGCACGTTTTGGTTATTGTTTTTGTTCAAGTCTGAGGAAATAAAAGAGTCTGTGATTCTCAGCATGCTGACCCTGCCTCCTTTTCCTGTGACAAAAGAACATTACCACACTGCTGCCGAAACCCAGAAGAAAGAGGGAGAAAAGAGGAGGCAGGGTCAGCGTGTTGAGAATCACGGCTCTTTTATTTCCTCAGACTTGAACAAAAGCAGTAACCAAAACATGCACGTTCGGCGCTCACGCTTCACTTTCTGTGAGTCAAGCCTCTTTCTCTCGGTTTAGTTTCACTTCTCTCAGTCAGTGTTGCCAATTGGGCTCTTTTTGGTCATGTCCGACCGGAAAAAAAATGCATCGGGCTTGTTAATAAAAATTTGGCTGGTTTTTGATGAAAAACCCACCCAAATTTCATATATGAATGCATATAAATTCCATTAAAACAAACTTACAAGATTCTAGATTTCTGATTAACTGCTCAACTTTAAGTTGTTATGCAGTTGCACAATAGGGGGCTGTAGGGGGCTAAACTAAACAGTTATTTAAATCACGACAAGCATGGGCGGTCTATTAAATAACTTTAGCCATAACCTCTGATTAATGCTTGGACTGGAGAGTTTGTGACCGTGTGATCCGCGTACTGGCCGGCGTGAGACTCTGAGCGACACTGAGACCCGAATGAACGAGAATAATCAAATGTATATTTACCAAATTATTATACTAATGACCGACAACCAATTGGCTTTCTAAAATCAACCCGCGGTCATATTTAAACATGGAGTCAGATAATTAGCGAGTGCAAATTCGCCGCGACCGAACGCGCAGAGATCCTTCACCCGCTCCTCGGAAACCGTCTTAGGACTGAGCTGAGCGGGCCCCCTTTTTACACTAGTGTCCAACTAGTGGACTGCAAGTAGGAAAGTTTTTGTTAATTTGTGTTAAGAAACATAGCCATTAAAGTGTACCCTTTTTAAGCACAATTCAGTAGTATTTTAGCTTGGTACTCCCTATTCCTGTTTGCTTGTGTTTTGATGACGAGCTCTGCACTTCCCCTCTCTGGCCACCGAAGGGAGCTCTCACATGTATACTGACACACACACACACACACACACCAATTTTCATGACGCGGTTCATTGGACTGATTATCGCACCAGCTGCGAACCATTACATGAGCTATAAAAGTCTCACACACACAAGCTGTCATGGCAAAGTCTTGTTTGTGCTGTGGCTAACAAATTTGAGCATTTACATCCCTGTCTGTTTACCTGTTAGCGATTCTGCTGTAAACCGTTTCTGATTCTGTCTGACTGTCCCGACCCTTGTTTGGATTATTAATCATGATTGTTTTCTGCCTGTCCTGAAATACCCGCCTGTACTACGATTCTGATTTTGTCTACCTGCCTTTTTGATCCTTGCCTGGAATATGACCATTCTTATTAAAGACACGCTTTTGGATCTCTGCTTGTGAGTCCCTTTCATTACAGCCTGAGCTCACATTTGTTTTCAAAGCTGTTACAGTCAGTTTGTTTGCTTGGTTTTATTCTCTTGAATTTTGTTTCCATTATTCTGAAATGCTTGCATTTTGACCCTGTCCACATGATTGTCACAGAGTCAAAGACGACGATGATGATGATGATGATGATGATGATGATGATGATGATGATGATGATAACAATAAATAATGAAAACAAAAGGTTATTAACAAGGACGAGGTTACCTATTGCAGCAGTGTTTCCAAATGCCTGTAGCTAACACAAACAACAACAAACAAACTGAAGAGAGAACAGAGAGAGCCAAACACACATGCAGTGATGAACAAATGACAAGCAGCTTTGATGATTAGTGTCCATGGTAACAGATGAGTGGCGGGAGAAGCTAAAACAAAGGAGCATGTGACTGAATAAAGTCAAAATAAGAGTCCCAATGTTGTGATGGCTTGACAATGAATCTGCTTTTGATTCTGTGATCTGCGTGGATTAAAACACACTCCGTATGGACCATAAACCTGAATCAGAACAGATATATTTATGATTTGCTGTATTTTGCACCATCTGAACTCCTCTGTCTTGAAATGTCATAGGGCCATTTAACACCTAGCCAAGCTGACAGGCATGGTACGTATTGGTAGGTGGATTTGTTTATTGCTTTTGAATACGACTGGATCCTTTTAGTCATTCTACGTTTGATCTGGAGAGTCCTTTAATCATTTTGCCAGAGCTTTTTGTATTTTACTTTTTTTTTCCTGAATTGAATACCTTCAAAAGATAAGAGCGCAGGGCTGGAGGCAAAAAAAAGGCCTTGTGGACTTGCAAAAACATGCATATAAAGAGAGACCTCCATCATGAAGATTAAGATGCCAAGCATGAGAAGGGAATGCACAACCAGATTTTATTTGTTCCGTTGATCTCTTGCCACTGTCTTTTACTGTGAATCACAGATCTTAGATCAGTGAAATCACTAGTCTGTAAGTGTCAATATGACATGCACACTGCATCTCACTGCTGTAAATTTTGGATCTATGATGGTACACTCATTAGTACCCTTGAGAAAACTGTTTCAGATTGCTTGTGTTGAGTTCTGACCTTCAGTAAAGGAGCTAGAACACAATGGGCTATTAATTATGCACTACTTGAAGCAGTTTGCTGCAGTGTTTTTCTTTTTGGCCAGTATTGCATTTCATCTGGTCTAATTATGATGTAAATCAAGCTCTCACTGGAATTTGTTAATGCAGTGTGTGAGCTATAATTGTGTATAACCCATGGAGTTTCTAGACCACCAAGGGTCACGTGAAGTATATATACATGAAGTTCAATAAAGAAGGTAAAGGATAAAAACTCTCACTCAGGCACTCAGAAAATAGCAATATACCATCTGAATTGTTTTAAAGTAAGCAACACACCATATCAGGAAATAAAAATGTATTGCATCAGGTTAAAACCTGATGCAAGACAGAGCCTCTTCTGCTGTTGTTTTTAAATGTCAGATTTTTTTAATGTATCCCCTATTTTACTTTATGATAAATGTTTAGTGTACAATTTCTTTCGACTTATTTAAGCAGCACCTTATTACTTTTATAAAATGATTAGCATACAATAATATTAAAGCCAAAATCAAATGTATCAATACAGCTTTCATGTAGTAAAATCACTAAAAGCCTTCCTTCCACTGGTATAAATTGTCCCTAACCATATAGAGCAAAAGCAGTTATATTATTACAAAGACTTTCTTTGAGTGAATCACTCAGCAAAGCCTTTAATATTGAAAGAAATGAAACTTGTTGTGAACATGGAAAAAGACGCGACTGACAAATGCTTTGACTAGCACTTTCAGTGTCAGGCACAGGAAAACATCTTAACTAATAAAAGTACACTTTTATCATTAACATAGGACGGACTCTGAATCTAAAAAAATTGTACAATAAACATTTATCATAAAGTAAAATAGGGGACATAACTTGTTTTTTTTTATTAATTAAAAAAAAAGGCAACAGAAAAACAACCCTGAGGGGAGAAAACAATATTAACGACTAGAGAACTAACGCTGGACTTAACGGGCAAGGACAGGACAGGACAGGACAGGACAGGACAGGAACTGAAAAGCAGCATACGACAACGACAAGACAAAAGACCGCAAACACAAAGGGGTTAAAAAGGGAGCACATGATGAGGATAATGAGGGGGAAACAACTGGGGCCAATCAATGTATAACAGGCGAACAAGACAGGCGGAGTTACACAATTACAAGACACAAAGCAGACGTGCATTGCTATGTGTCCACAAAAAGCAAGAGACAAACAAACTGTGAAAACAAACTGTGCGCAAAATAAAGCATAACACGAGAAGCACATGGCCGATGAAAACACAAACCGCATGCCAAACATTACACACAGACGAGAGCGTGCGCGGCTTTTGCAAAGTACGAAACTGCGCTCACATGAGGTAGAGTGCACAAAAACAAGCAAAGACTACTCTTGTGCGCTCATGACAAGGACAAACACACGGGTCAAGAATGCCTGAATCTCGACACAAAACCGAAACTGAACAAGACCCAAATAACAGGACCGGACATCATAACCCGCACATAAGATGTTACACAAGAGAGTACATGCCTCAACAAAACATGAGACATTATGATAGTGTCAGAGCTCTGCCACAACAGGAAGAAATTACTAAACCGAATGTGGCAGACCCTGTCCTCTGAAATGAGATTTCAGTCATTTTCAGTACTGCAGGACTGTCACTACTAAGTCTGCTGTATTTATTCTTATGACGTTTGGATTTAAAAGAGACAGAAACACAACTGTGTGTGACTGACACATCTTCTGTTACATTTCTCATTCTAAGGTGCAAAAATCAATTAGCAGCTTGAAGTTATCACACCAACGCAAGACACAATCCAACTCCCAAAACAAACTTGCACTCCTCAATTTGCTCAATTATGTGATCTGATAAGCAATACTTCAAATTTTGTCTTGCTTGACATCTTCAATCCTTATTTGCATAATTATAGGGAAATGCACACTTGCACACGATCAACTCGGCACCACTGACTTATTTGTAAATTGGTACAAGATTCTGTAAAAACACCATTTGTTTGTAAGAAACATCCATGTGTCCATCCATCTATCTATATATCTATATATCCATATCTCTATCTATCTCAATCTATCTCTATATATCTATATCTATCTATATATCTATATCTATCTATCTATTTATATATATATAAAAAAATGCTGATCAGGTTAGACGCAATAATTGCTGATGACAAGTTGATTGCACATATCATTCGAACACGCTTCTCCTGAATTGTTTATGAAACATAATTTCATGAGTACAGATAAGAGATAAGTCTACCTGAGATAAGTCAGTTAGAATATACGCTATGTGTATTTGGTGTGCTGTCCCAGAAGAGGGCTCCAAGCTCTGCATGCGGCCCTAACCCAGAGTACTTCTTACAAAAGTTGCAATTAACTTGGTACAGCCACCAGAATAGATATTGATAAACCACACTATAGCATGCTGATTCTTCAACTTTATTTCCAACTATCTAAAGAGCAGGTTGGATGTAGAATTGAAATCCCAATCTTCCTAGTATGGGAATCAGAAAAACTAAAAACACATCTCTTCAACCTGCCTTAGACATAACACATTATAGATATTTATATTTCAAGTACAGTAATACCTTGGTTTACGAGTTTAATTCGTTCCAAGAGCGAGCTCGTAAACCAAAATGCTCGTACACCAAAACAAGTTCCCCCATAAGAACGCACTAAAAATCACTTGATTCGTTCCACACGACCATAAATGCCCATTTTAAATATTTTTTTGGTTTTAACCTATTAATTACATTTAAAATTATAACCATTAAGATCTCATATAAATAATAATTAAGTATATTTAGAGTTTAACTGTCATTATTAACTATTTACTGTAACACGCACTTTACCTCTTCACTGCTGGCATGATCGAGTCGAGAGGAGAGGGGAGGGGGGTGGGGTGTTACTGCTTATATATTTCACTACATTGTAGCGTTGCTTCTTTTAATAACCAGACAGGTTCCTTCTCATTCAGAGATTTTATTGAGAACTATCGGATTGCGGTTCTGGCTTCAACTCACGCCATACATAACAGAAGAATCAAAACTATCTCTGTTTGCGAGTCCACTCTCTAATAATCCCTCACACTCAACTCTCTCTAGCGTCGACTGAAACCCCGCCCTCTTAAAGTGACAAGACTGTTAACTTAACACTTATTGACACATCAGATTAACTAGTTCCTTCAACATTTGTAACGATATTACAACGTGAAGAATAGCGATCACAATTAATGCAACAACACGAGGTAAAACCGCTGTAAATCACTTATGTATATGATCTGTACAGAGTTATAACTGTCATAGTATGCTGTTCTCTAAAAGTGTATGGCCCTTTAAGAACGTCATTGGGTGCGTTGGACTGTGAACACACGTGAGTCTCATTAATATGCAATGTGTGGTGTTGGTAACATGCTCCAATAATAAAGTTTCATCATATTCACAACAACTTATAAAATAATGCACTGTGGTGAATGATGCACCCATACTGAGAGACACTGAGAGAATGAACGAGTTAAGGGGTGATAAAGGGATCTTTTCGACGCAAAACTGCGCATGGGTGAGGGAAATTTTTTCTCGTACACCGGGACAATGCTCGTACACCGATTCGACCCTCCATGCTCGTAAACCGATTTGCTCGTATACCAAGTCGCTCGTAAACCGAGGTATTACTGTAATTTAAAATGATTGTAAGGCTGCAGAATTCAGGTTAGCTGAATTTAGAATTAAGCTTCTGAAGAGGCATGAGAGCAGTAGTGATGGAGTGGAAGCCTCGGCGGAGGGTAGAGATACATCTGTTGAGTATTGCCAAAGTCATTGATTTTCTGGTGTCTGGGCGGGTGAGTTGGGTTCTTTGGATACCTTTGATTAGCAGAGATGTTTGTAATTTGGCTATTTCTGAGCCAAAAATAAAAAATGAGGGATCAAAAATTAGTGGGTGGAAAAATTGGATTCTACTTGGTGTAATGATTCATCACTCAGGCTAGGATCAATTTGCATACTTTAATAAAGATAAAAAGGGTGGTCGTACAGGCAGGGTCAAACAGGAACAAAAGGGAAGCAGAATCAGGGACGATGTAACAGGCAGACATGTTATAACAGGCAGATAACACTCACAGATCGTAATTCCAGGCAGGGGTCAAAAGGCAGGCAGACAGGCTCAAAAAACTGGGTAAACAGCTACAGCGACAGCTAGGGATGGGTAGCTTGACACCATGTGTCGACACACGTCTCGAGTTTTCGACACACTAGTGCTTCGAAACACTGTTTCGGAGCATCGCTTTGAAATGGGGCTGTCACGTGACCTGTGTGAATGAAGCTTCGTTACCTCACTAACACGTCACGACGGACTCACAGAGCGCATAGATTGAGCCGTCCCATAGTACGCGGATGTTTTGAGTACACAAATTAATACATTGTCCATTAAGTGTGTATATTACATGTGTATATTAAGAATGCAAAAACACGTCAGATGGATTGCACCAGCAAAACTGTTGTTTTCACATTGAAATTATGTTCCTGTTGGCTGTTGCATGAAGATTAGAAAAAAAATTGTTACTCTCCTCATTGTACTTGTGCATGAATTATATGAAATATAATAATATTTAATACTTTTTTTCACATGTTGGGTGGGTGTTTGCACGTTCTGCATGTTTGCGGTGTAGAAAAAAATATTGAGCGATAGATTTGTGCGGGGAGTCAAATTTCGCCTGCATGTTTTGATGCTTCGAAGCACCGACACAGTTTCATGTAAAAGCTTCACTGCTTCAGAAGCTTCGTTTGGCACAGCGACAGCGACAGCGACAGCGGAACTAACACTCAGAAATATCAACCAGGGCTAAACAAGACTTTGCACAGAGGAGCTGGATAACCAGGTTTATATAGTCTCTGGGAATGAGTAACAGCTGAGATGGTGATTAGTCCAAGGTACGGGCTTCTGGGAAATGTAGTGTTTAAGTGCATGTGTATGTGTTAGTATTCGGGCAATGGCGACCTCTGATGGCCAGAGGAGGGAATCACGGAGTTCGTCTCTGTGACACTTGGACAGAGATGGCTTGGAGGTCCTTGATGCTGTTGATATGAATGAGGTGATGTTGAGCATAGAAAAATCTGGAAAAAGCATGTGGAGTGGAATTTTATTAAAAAATCTTCCATGCAGTAAGGAGGGATTGGGATTCTAGGGGAACTGGCGTGAAGAATGGAATTGAGAGAGGCGTTGACTAGAGGTTTTAATAAAATATCAAATCTTAACAGGTGTTGGAAAAGGGTCCACCTCTGGTGCCAGCAGCCTGAATTTATCTTAGGATCTGTGATCTGATGTTGCTGGCGACAAAGGGTGGCCGAACAGAAGGAGGTGGAGAAGCTTTTTACAATACAGATGGTGTCAAAGCGGGTTTACGGAAATAATAGGAAGATAATGCAACAAAGTTTGTTTTGGCTGTAGAGCAGCTCTAAAAGAGAAGGCCAATCAATAATACTGATGAATATTGAGTGTCGCCAACTAAGCAAGTCAGTGGCGACAGTGGCATGGTACCCAAACTCTATCAGGTGAAAGAATGGAGAAAAAAGCCCTGGGAGAATCCAGACTCAGTCAGTGGACCTGTGCATGATTATGAAGTAGACAGAATTTCAGATCAGAAGTCAGATATAGATCAGGACATTCAAAATATTGAACCCAGTTTATGCCAGTTTGGAGTTTTTGTTGAGGATCTGTGCCACTGTCTGTTTATAATGGCATCGCTTTGTCAACCTCGTGATAATCAGAGAGACTAATATAAGCATTGATGTAATTCTTCTTATGATGTAATGAGTACACCAGGTGTTATGGGAAGTGTTCCTCGTTCCAGTTAACCTATATTCTACAGCCTAACAATCATTTTAAATTACTTGAATTATAAATATTTATAATGTGTTATGTGTAGGTTGAAGAGATGTGTTTTTAGTTTTTCTGATTCCCATACTAGGAAGATTGTTCCAGAGATTAGGTGCTACATAAGTAAAGGATCAGCCACCTGCATATATTTTAGGTACTGTCAACTATCAAATTATCAATTATCAGATCCAGAATTTTGGAATTGCAATGGATGTAAAGGACTGTGATGTATTATGAGCTCACTCAAGTACTGGGGAGCAAAACCATTAAGTGCTTTGTAATTAATTAGCAATATGAGCATTTGAAAAACAGAACAAGTCGTAATTTAGATATATTTTTAAGATGGAAGAATGTGGTTTTACAGACTCTAGAAATGTGGCTTTCAAATGAAAGATTGGTATGAAAGAGCACATCCCGGTTCCTAACTGACGATGAGCATTTGACAGAGCAGCCATTATTTGGTCCAATATTTAGAATCGTTGCTCTTTTCAGATTTCAGTAGTAGTTATAAGATAGAGCTTTTTGGTAAAACACATCATTCGACTGTTTGCCGAAAATGGAATGGCCTCCAAAGAAAAGAACACAGTACCTACAGTCAAATATGGTGGAGGTTCAGAGATGTTTTGGGGTTGTTTTGCTGCCTCTGGCACCGGGTGCCTTGACTGTGTTCAAGGCATCATGAAATCTGAGGATTACCAAGGGATTTTGGGTTGCAATGTAGGGCCCAGTGTCAGAAAGCTGGGTTTGCGCTCG
This sequence comes from Rhodeus uyekii, assembly GCA_037043235.1. NCBI lineage: Eukaryota > Metazoa > Chordata > Actinopteri > Cypriniformes > Acheilognathidae > Rhodeus > Rhodeus uyekii. Next base: position 5,313,614 of record JAWRVZ010000009.1, read on the forward strand.
AAATCGTGCGTCTTCCAGCAGGACAATGACCCCAAACATACTTCATAAAGCATCCATAAATGGATGGCAACAAAGCGCTGGAGAGTTCTGAAGTGGCCAGGAATGAGTCCAGATCTAAATCCCATTGAACACCTGTGGAGAGATCTTAAAATTTCTGCTGGGAAAAGGCGCCCTTCCATTATGACAGATCTGGAGCAGTGTGTACCGGAAGAGTGGTCCAAATTTCTGGGTGAGAGGTTTAAGAAGCTTATTGATGGTTATAGGAAGCGAATGATTTCAGTTAGTTTTTACAAATGTGTGCAACCAAATATTAAGTTAAGGCTGCCAATAATTTTGTCCCGCCCATTTATTTATTTTTTTGTGTGAAATTGTCAAATTATCTTTCTTTTCCTCCTTTTTTATTTTCTTCAAATACACACAAAGAGAATAAACATGTATAGCTAAATATTTCAATGCAATACTTTTCTAAGTCTTTTTTCTCATCCTGATAGGATATTATTGTTGATGACGATTTAATTGCATAGATAATATCCTCCAGAACTTTGTTAATAAAACTTTTAATAGTTCCAACCATTCACCCACACACAACAGACCAACATCCAACCAACATGCAACAAAATTTCAGCACAACCAGTTGTAATCAATTATTATATCTATTCTGACAGAAAAATGGAACGTGTGCACGACAGTAAACTGATTACCTGTTTTCTTTATGACATACTCCATATCCTTGCAATACTTCTGACATGAAGGACAAATGTAGACATTGTGTACTGCAAGTGTGCAAATATTTAGGAGTACACTTCATGTGTGTCAATACAAACAGGAAATCAAGGCCTGTGGTCTCACATTGAAAAGCACTAAGTCTTTGACACCAAAGACCTCATTACCTCTGCAGTAAAGCTAAAAAGCCCAGTGAGGTCAGAGACTCAAGAGTGGACCCCATTAAGATGAGCAAACCAGAGATAATTAGTGTCCAACAGCTGAGGTTACGGCCTCCGTAATTACAGAAAACCTAATGTTTTACACTAACATCTAATATCTGACTATTGGTCTCTCTCATTATGTTGCAATAATTTTGACCTCTTGACTTTAACAAATGTTCATGAGTGGGAATAGCCTGTCTAGTAAGAAGTATTGATTATATACACCCACTGGGGTGACAGTGTTTGACTTTTCTTTTTTTACTAGACTTTTGTTGAGTAGACCTTATTGAGGGACAAGAACAGGCATATAGTTTTATTTCAGATTTTATAGGCATGATCCTTACCCAAACACAGGCAAGAAAAAAAAACACAGCCCACTCATGCTGCAAGAAACGATTATATATTCTTAGGCAGGAAAGAAAATGCACAATGCATATACTATACAACAGCTGAGTCCCAAAGCTTTAGAAATGGCTTTAGAACCTTTTTAACCTATTTCACACAGGGCCATGTAGGTTTGGATTTTGTTTTCCCTTAATACCAACAACCTTCATTGAAAAACTGGACTTTGGGTTTACTTGCGTAATCTTTGACTATTTTTTTATTTGTTTGATGACCTGAAACATTTAAGTGTGACACATACGAAATCAGGAAGAGGGCAAACACTTTTTCACACCACTGTACACCGCTTAACGCAGCAGAAGGATAAGTATCTGCTCCTTTGTGTGAGGATAAAAAGCAGAACCACTGCCAAAACCCTACAAAAAACCTCAAGCTCGATACTGTTAAGGATGTGTCTTCCAAAACTATCAGAAACATACTTCTTGAGGGTGGTATGAGGGTCCGACATCCTCTAGTGGGACCTGTGCTCACAGCTTAACACTGTACAGTTCAATTGGCACGGACAAGAGCAGTTTCCCACTGAGCAAATGAAAAAAGGCGTGAGAGACGCCTTTGAGAGATGCCAAGGGGAACTTTATGCAGCATGAAACATCATCCAGCATGACCTGTTTGGCAGTAGGTCAGTAAAGGTCTGGGGAGGAATATATTTGGAGGGTATACCTGTATACATATGTGTAAGCCAATACTGGTGTTAAGTACCAGGATAACATCCTCAGAGCCATTGTCTAACCTTATGGTGACACAGTGGCCCCTGTGCTCCGGCCTCACATGGCTAGAGTGTGCAAGCAATTTTTTTGACGATGTAGGCATTGATACCATTTACTGGCTCTTATGTTTCCCAGACCTGAATCCAATTGAGAACTTCTGCAAAATGATGTATCAGAACATCTGATACTGCCAAGTAGCTGATGCCATGATTCATGTCTGGAATGGGATCCTCAGGAAACCATTCACCATCTCACCAGGAACATGCTTAGATATTAAGTGTAAATGTTGTTAAGTAGGGACCAAACACACTTCTGACTTACATGATGAGTTGCTGTGATGAACTTCATACAAGTTGGATCACCACGTAACTTTAGATTTTTGGTATGATTTTGAATCCATTCCTTGCTGTGTTAATGATTTTGGTTTCCATTAACTGTTGTCATGCAATTTTGTCAGAAAATTATGTGTCATGCAAAAAGGAGAATCTACACAAATAAAGATTTTCAAATTGAATATTTCATTCAATGATATTTAATATATATATATATATATATATATATATATATATATATATATATATATATATATATATATATATATATATATATATATATATATATATATATATATATATATATATATATATATATATATATTCTTTAAATCACATTGTCTATTGCCTTTTTTTACAGTTGCTTAGACGGGTTGATGAGAATCTTTTTCAGCTCAAAGAGGAATCTGTATAAATTTAGATTTGAACAGACCGAACATATGAGGAAACATGGGGAAGTGACATGGATTGCAGCTGTTTTCATTAACGTTATTTTAATGAATATTACCTGAAGGTGGAGGAACAAATTTATTTCAATTCAGTGATGGTTTTAAACCAGCAAGAGAGTAAATGGATTTCAGGATAGGGGTGTTCATTTTAATATCGCAGCCCATTTATAAAAGTGAAAGGGAATGCAGTACATCAGCATATTGAAAACATTGTGGCTCTCTGGAGAAATTGGATAAGGAGCCGTCGCAGCCTCTCGCAGAATCTTCAAAACCTGACACAGACAAAGAAACATAAAATGCATACAGGGAAAACAAAGAAGAAGAAAATGCGACTTCCCTGGGGGGAGAAGAAAGCTTTGGTCTGCCACTTTTTTGAGTGTAGGAAATGCTCATCTGGGGCTTTCAAACCGTATTGTGCTGTCAGTAACTGATCATGCAAAAACTTGCAGATGAAAAAACGTTGATCACCTATGATGAATGTCTGTCTCTGATGACCCGATAGACATTTAGTTCCCAGACTGCAATCAGAATGTGGGTTTGGAGCTGAAAGTCTCTTTTTAATGTGGCTTGGTTTGGCTCATTACACAAGTCATCTATGCATTCAACTTTAGCAGTTTGAAAAATGGTTGTGCTTTTGCATAAGGCCACATTTACACTTTATCGTAACATCTGTCTCGGGTGATCTGATTGGATATATTGGATATTGGAATTGACTGTCAGCAACCCACAGTGACATAGACATAGATTGCTTTGGATGAAAGTGTCTGCTTCATGAATAAATGTAAATGATATAAAGCAAGGACATATCTGACAATCAGGTAATACAGATGCTAACGTCTCAGGTTATGTAGGTAACCATAGTTCCCTGAGAGGGAACAAGACGTTGCGTCGAACGCTTTGGGGAAATACTCGAGCGTCCGTCGATAGCATTACGCGTCGACAAAGAGCTCCCAATACGGGTACTCATGACCTTGGGCGGAGCAGTCTCTCAAGACCGGTCCCCAGCCTGTTAGGGATACATCCATCCATAGCATTACGCGTCGACAAGGAGCTCCCAATAAGGCCATGAGACAGAAACCAGGGTTACTTCTACATATCCAAGGCACGTAAGCCTCGCCGCATGACCTTGAAAGTGTGGAAAGGGTTGCCCCTTGGGGAAAACCATCTGGTTCTGAGCCACCACTGTAGCGACCTCGTACAGCATCCCGAGCGGGGTAACGCTCGAAGCTGCTGCCTGAGACCCAGCATTCGCTGGAAGTGCTTTACAGTGCGTGGCTGGCCTAGTTAAACTCTTTGACGGCTAACAGGACGGAATTGATGCGCACGGGGGAAAACCGTGCAGACATCAAACCAAAACCCAACAACGCTGAGGAAGGTGGTCCTCTGGAGAGGAGAGAGCACACTCTTCTTTGCGTTCAGCCTCAACCCCAACACATTAAAGAGCACGGGAACAAAATCTCAATGTTGAACCACTAGCTATAGCGACTGGGTAGAAAAGCCAGTCGTCGAGTAATTGAGAACTCTGATGCATTGGAGACGCAGCAGGGGTTAGTACTGCGACCATGCATATGATGAACATGCGACGTGAAAGAGCTAGGCCAAACGGAAGCCGATATTGGTAAGCCTTCCCCCCAAAAGTGATCCTGATGTACGTGTTGTGGAAGGATGGAATAAAAATGTGTCCTTCAGGTTGATTTGACAGTCCAGTCCTCGGACCTGATCTGTCACGATCTAGTTCAAAGTCAACATTGATGACGAATGATTTAGAAGGCGCAAATTTAGGATGGGCCGCAATCCTCCATCCCTCTTGGGAACGATGAAGTAATGACTGTAAGCCTGACTTTCTGTCCGTGGGGGGTACATATTCTATGGCCCTTTGCCTCAACAGAGTGTCTACTTCCTGTTCCGTGACCAGAGCCTGCTCAGGGTTCACCACGGTGGGTAGAACCCTGCTAAAGGAAAATAATATATAATGAGAAACTTCTGGTATTCATGAGATGCATCCAGAAATTCTAATGAGGGAACCAGCCTTTCAAGGCTGGCCTCTGGTTGGTCTGGTCTGGTTTTCAGGAGTACACCTGGAGTGAATGCTCCAGGACCCTGCTCAGAGTGGGCGATGTCCTCAGAGCAACCAGACTCAAGGGCGGCAGCTGAGGAGGGACGCCTGTGCGAGGGCTGGCGCCTTAGCACCAGGACCTCTTTGATGTAGCCTTCTTGAGAAGGATGATAGACCTGAGATCCGTCCTCCTCCCAGAGGGTTGAGCCTGGGAGTGCCGACCGACCCCCTGGGTTTCTGGAGGAGTTAGAGCGGCCCATTGTGAGGAGGTCTGTGATGAGGCAGTAGCACACTGAACGCCACCTGCTGCTAGCAGCCTTCTAGAACTTATCAACGACCGTCTCAACAGTGTCACCGAAAAAGCCCAGAAGATGAGAGAGGGGCGTCCAGTAGGAACTTATTGCCTTATCTTTAAAAGTTTGAGCCACAGATGCCTATTTTATAAATATTATAGCAATCTATATATATATATATATATATATAGATTGATACAATATTAAGATATATTCATATTTTATGCTCTAATCGAGGTCCCCCAATAACTCTGCTTTATACGCTTGACTGCCCACAAGAGTGGACATAATCCTCACGTGTTAATAAAGCAGTGTAGTTTTTTTTTGTTTTTTTTTGCATCAATACTGATTGAGAGAGGTAGCTCGCAAGCGCCTCCTCAGTCTCTAGCCTTTTATATATCATGGGGGGATGACTCGCACTAACAGGACGTGTTCGTCTAATTATTTATTTTCTTAGGACAAATGCTCCTTTGCTGGCAATAAATAGTCAACATGGCGCGTGAGTCATTTCCTCGAATAACTCCTCATACTGGAGAGAAAAGTGGCGAATCTTCTCTCAGCATTTAATGCGAACAATGTCAAACTCCTGAGAGATAGATCGTTGTAGCGTTTTTTTTTCTCTTCTTTCAGTGCCTCTGTTTGATCAGATGTAACAGCCCTCGAGTATGCACGGGCACTGGATCTGCCGGAAAAGGGCTGAGATAAGGCAGAGCCCGTCTCACAACCCGCCGTCTGATCCATTTGCGAACCCCGGGACCTAGATCACCGCAGAGCCTCGACTGCAGCGGGATCCGAGCCCTGGGGAACGCGAGCCTGGGCAGTGTCAGTGTCAAACACCGCCAGGCGAGAGCGGAGCACCCGCAGCGGTAGTTTGCTACAGTGATCACGGTCAGCGCTCACGAGCTCTGACCTAGCATGCTCCCCTCTCATACATATTACACATAAAGCATGCGTATCTCTTCCCGAAAGATAACGTGGGCAAGGAGACACACACTCTATAAATGCCTGATTAGCCATATTCAATGAGATCCCTGTTCTTTTAAACTAATCTCGGGAAAAACTCAGAAAGCGAGCACAACTCAACACACTCTTTTTTCACACTGTGCTTGCGAAGACACCAAAAGCTGCCGCTTCCAGGTTACCGGCGTTCTTTTATGACCTGGTTCGTGACGTCACCGACCTGCGACCATCACTCACGCATGCGACAGAAGTTTACATAATGTGCTTCGCGTGACAGTGCTCGAGTATTTCCCCAAAGCGTTTGACGCAGCGCGAGTTCCCTTGAAAGGGAATTGAAATAGCAATGAGCAATTCAGACTTCATGATACACACTCTCAAAAAGACAAAGACAAAACAATTAATACAAAAGCTGTCACTGGGCTAGTACCCTATTGAAAGGTACACCTTTGTACCTATGGAGAAAGAATTGGCAGCTTGAAGGTACATATTGGTACCAAATGTGTACATATTAGTACCTAAATTGTACATATTAGAACCTTTTTAAAGTGCAGCGTCCCAGTTACAGCTTTTGTACCTTTGAGATTGTGTGTGCTTTTGTTTTGTTTTCTGAGAGTTGTCATGAATTTAGAGAACCTGACTTTAAAATCCAATTACAAGTGGTCACAGGAGATGCATTTGAATCAAGTTAGATGTGTCAGCAATGTGTTGACTATTTTTTATCAGATGACCCGTGGTAGATGGTAATACCGGTTGAAAAAAGGGGATAACAGATTTAAGTGTGCAAAATATATTCAATAGAATATCAAAGCATGAATTCTCTTTCCACAAAGAGGAAACTTGCATTTTCTTATTCAACAAATAGGAATTTCTTAACCTTCAGAATATGTTATCAAACTAAATATTATAAGATGCATTTTAGTAGCCTTCTCTCAATGATATACCATTTTAAAAATCTGCTATTTTTATACTTTTGTAATAGCTACATTTGAATTCATTAATTTGACACATTTATCCAAAGTAATTTTACAATTATACTTTTTTCTTTTTTTCAATTCATGCATTTTCTGGAAATAAGACCATGGTGTTGTTAGAACCATCCAATTATAAGTACAGGAAGGCTGTGACCAAACAGACATTGGAACAAGGCATACCAAACATAAATAATACTTAAATTGAAATATATAATCATCAAAAGTAAATGCACACAATTAAAATAAATCCTAAGTAAACTATACTTCATTAAAGGCTACTTAGATTCATGCCAAATGTTGGTTTATAGTTGTCGGTAAATGTATAGTTCCCTTAAATTAAATAAATAACTTTTTTAATGGCTTTGATTAATGGTAGTTAATTTTTTTATAATAATATAATAAAAAATGTTAAAGTAATGATGCAGTGACTTTAATAGCTTATTTAGCATTGTCAGATTATGAGGTTGTATAAGTTTAATTATTGTTGAGTATAGCCGAGAAGATCCAGTTCTCTGATGTGGAAAAGGCAAAGATCAACTCAGAAGGAATAGCTATTTTTCATATGTTAGTATTATGATAATAGCTTATCTTATATACTGCAGGTCTCACTGCCACAACATGGGGTTTGAGCCTCTATTTTTTTTAAAGGTCATGGGATTGCATTGTGTAATTGCTATGTGTGTATAGTGTCGCTGTTTATTTCCTAGTTTCTCCCAAGCTCTCCCAGTGTTTTTCCACCCACCTGTTTTGTCATTAGTTACCTCTTTAATGTTGTCGGCTGTGTCTTGTTCCCTCTTCAGCCCTATGTACACGACGGTTGTCGGTTCAGAACAGCTCACGTTTGCCCAGAAGATTTAGTGCTTGCAACTTGAGGCAACTGATATGCTACTCTAGGTGGGGTCCTGTCCAGTAGCCTGAGGCTAAATGCCAATTGCATACAGCACCCCAGCCTATTTTAGAGGCATCTGTTGAGACAACAACATGTCTGGACACTTGTACTAGGGCAGTGCTTCTCAATTATTTTCAGTCACGCCCCCTCAGGAAGAGGTAAAATTTTTCACGCCCCCCTCCCCCCATTTTGGAACTTTCGCCTCATTGTTTCCATGGCAACGTGTCATACTTGTCATGTGACATTCCGCAGCCACAAAAAGCGCTGTATAATAGATCACATTTACTTAGTTTTTTCTTTTTTATTCAAAATAGTCAACAACTTGCTGGCTCAACTTGTTGAAACCTAAAGAAACCTTATGTGGTTGAAAACACTGAATTGTTGTGATAAATTACAAGCTCTGAGCACGTCTTTTTTGGATCAGTGCCAGATATCACGTGAAAACAAGTGTGAATTGAGCGGTTGATCACGTGACACATATGAACACCGGTGTGATCGTACACGTCAAAGGATGAGGGGATGGTTATCTGAACTTCATATATGCTGCTCTTGTTCAGTGCAAGAAAACCTATTCCCTGGCAAAAAAAAAAAAAAGCATGTACCCCAGGGGAGCGATGCCAGGGGGGGCGCCCCACTGTTTGAGAACCACTGTACTAGGGGAACACCTAACTGTAGAAAAGCAAGGTACGACCATGGGCTGAATTTCCACTTGGTGTTTGCTGCAATGCAATGCCCATCTCAGGACCCGGTCTTGCAACCCGACCAGCGCAACTGTGGCTGTGGATGCCATATCCCCCAGAAGCCTTTTAAATAGTTTCAGTGTAACTGCTGACCTGCTCTTCAACAAATTCAAGCATTTAAGCACTGAGTGGGTATATTTGTTCATGAGGCACGGCATCATGTTGACCTTGAACAGGCCCAACACCATACTGAAAAAAGAGATTATCTGCACCGGGGAGAGTCTGCTATTTTCCCAGCTGACCGGAATCAACAAGCAGCTGAGGTGCATTAGCACCAAGCCCCTGTGTTCAAATAACTGATTTTGTGACTGGCCAGTGTGAGCCAGTTTTTGCGATAGTTGGAAATGTGAATGTGGGAGCAAAGGGAGGACCTTGTACTGATATGCCCATCCCTCAAACGCAAAGCATAGAAACAATCTCTGGGGAGTTAGGATTGAGATATGAAAGTACACAAACTTCAGGTTGATCACTGCAAGCCAATCTTGGCTGCAAACACATGTGAGAATGTGTTTACACATCATCTTCTTGAACAGGAGATTGCGAAGAGCTCAGTTCAAGATGCACAGGTCCAAGAATGGTCATTAACCATCGCCTCTCTAGGGCATGATGAAGCATGGGCTGTAAAACCCTGACTTCATGTTGGCTGGAAGGACTGGCTCTGTTGTGTTTTTTCACCAATAGGACTGTGATTTCTAAATGCAGGACAGGAGCATCCTTGTCTGCCCCTGAGGTTAACCATACAATACTGACCCTAAGAGGATGCCTGAGGTGAACCAAATTGCATAGTCAAGTCTGATGATCTGATCGACTCAGCGAGACAGGCTGGTAACCACTAGCCAGGCTTCCAGCCACCATGCTAGGGGGACCAGTGGAACAAGAAGAGAGGGATGAGAGGGGGAAGGCATTGCATCTTTGCTGCCAGCCCACACCCTTTGTAACCCAGAGACTGAGTAAACTGCTCTTTTGCTGATATTTTGGATTCCACTGGCCAGTGGCAGAAAATAAATAAATGCTTTTTGACAACAAAAGATTCTCCACCCGGCTCTCCAAAAGGGGAAGGCATGGTGCATTCTCCATCTCTGGATGTCCCGTATCAGAGATGCTTCACCTGCTGCTGCTGCTGCTGTGGCCACAGAGGAGCTCCCTCTGTAATGAGAAGAAGCAGGGTCTGCATGGCAGGATGTGTTTGATTGCCGTAGTCTGCTTCTGTTGGGAAAAGTTGGGAAAATGTTTGACCCTGTCTCCAAATTGGCCTACCTGGGAGATTGGGGAGTTGAGAGAGCAAACATTTTTGATGTTCTTCATCTCGGTCATGTTCAGCCTGAGATGATGCTCCTGGACCACTAGCGTTGACATGGTCTGCCCCGGGTACTGTGCAGTGACTTTCATCATCCGGAGGGTGATCTCCATTGCTGTACGCAGCTCCTGCATCAACTTGTGGTGCGAACTATCCTTGCATATCCTTGCAGGAGGGGCATGTCATGGAAGACAGAGGGGGCCTTCCAGTGCTGCTGTGCGGTCATCATCCGGTACTGCACATGAGCCCCAAATGATATGTTGGGACCTCCATGAATGCGCCGTCACACCAATACACTCAAACATATTTGCTCTTGTTCCATAGATACTGAACAATGATTGAGAGCAGTGTAAAGACAAAATATCCATGTTTGAACGCTGCCTCATATACCTGGAGTGGATTGCAATGCAAATATGCATTGGCTTGTTCTATTACTCAGGTGAGTTCCCAATTTTGTAGTCGCTGACGTTAACTTACAACATGACTGACTGATTCATGACATGATTCATGACATGACTGACAAACACATTCTCAAAAAAGGTAAGGGATAAAGGGTGCATAATGTTACCATAAAGTTACATATTATATTTAGATTTTTAAAAGGTACCATCCCAGTGATGGCTTTTGTTCTTAGAGCACAAATATAAAATAATGTTTACATGGCTCCATTATAAAACTAAAGCGTTCAGATGGCAAATCGTTTAGGGAGATTTGGTCAGATGAACTTGGAGGAAAGCTGCCCATTAGCATTCCCATTCATTTTTAATTTATTGAATTACACAGTAAAGTGATTTGCAACTGCAGACTGCACATCAGAATCAAGGCAAACACTTCTGACAGTCAAATAAAAAGAGAAAAGCCTCATTTGAAGTGATTCTAAGTTATAAGCCATGAGAGTTTAATATGCAAATTAGTTGTTATTGACACTACATTGACATGAAACTATATGTGACTTAAATGGTTTTATTAATATTAATTTACCTTGGAGCAAGAGTAGGTTTTCTTATTGATGTGTAAGGGAGTTCAATCCACATCATGAATAATGAATTGGAAAAGGGGAAAATAATTTTTTTTCTGGGAACCACATTGGGAACTATAACAGGGAATTACTTTTTTTTTTTTTACCATATTATAGATGATTTCTGTACACTTGCATTTAAAACTGTCCAGATACATTGATCCTCCATAGTATTTTAGAAAAGAGCCATACATTTTTTCAGAGAAAATAGCGAATACCAACAATTGCCAAGGTTGGACTAGTCAGGTGAAGTCGGGCTTAGTAAATGGTGGTTGAAAACCTTCATACTTTTTCTCAGGATTTCCCAGGAAATGAAAGTTTAATGAAAAGAATTTATTTGAAATAGTATAGACATGTATAATATTAAAAATGATTTATATAATAAATGTATTAACTTATTACATATTTTTTAATCTTATTTATCCCAAACATTTTACAATATTAAGCAGCACTACATTGATTTTAAGATTGATAATGATAAGATAATAGGGCTTTTTTATGAATGAACATCTCTTTCTTATCACTTAAGAGTGGTTTTGTACCAGATTTGTCTCCTCCTGCCTTCTTCCATAACACAACTCTTAGAGACAAAAATATGAAATAATACATGCACAGGGCATTGGCCTGTAGCATGAAATGGTTTCTTGTTGACCTTGCGTACATCTGCATATGGAACAGGAGTGCTGTGAAATGCTAAATGTGAATGATGCAATCCCTGGAGATTCACAATTTGGGGCCTTATCAGTCTGTAGCCTCTGGCATTAGAGATGCCAGCTCCATTACCCTGGCCTGTATCAGTTCCCTGGGCAGTGTGAAGCGTAGGGCACATCACACCATGCCTGAAGCCTTGTATCATTTGCAGACATTCATTCCATGATTTCTTTCCCTTTCTACCCTTGTCATGCCTTCTGGCCTAACTTAAAATGTCTGACACAGAGATGAGCCAAAGGAGCATTCATGCTATTACGATTGTTTCCCCTCTCTCCTATTTCGAACCAGATGGCCCAGGGGAGGATCTGCTGACCTATACCCAATTGAGTGGGGACCGTTTTCATTTTCATGTTTAGCAATGGCACAGTCAAAAGAAGCTTAATCTTTTGTAAATGTATTCAAGGCTTGAGTTCAGAAATGACTAGGATTCAAACGGCATGCATCCCCCCAAAGATATTCCTGGGCAATTATAAACTTGGATAGACTTTATATCAAATTCAACCTAGTGACTTTGTTGACCCTTTGAAGCTATTTGCTGTTTTTCCCATTATTAAAAGGTGAGCATCGCTATTAATACTGCTTATACTCATTGTAAAGACACTACCAAGAACCATTAAACTTCTGTTGTACAGTTTTCATTCCAGTTATTAATTATAGCAGTTGAAAATTATGTAAAGAAAATGAATTCCATATATTATATGTGACATATTTGTGTTTTGTTTTACATTCATGTTTCTTATTCAATATACAGCCTTCCTGCTGTGATTCTTCTGCATTTAAGATTTTTATTTCTGCATGAGCTGATACTGCTGTGTCAGGTAATTTTGAATTTAAAGCATTTATATATCTTCATGATGAATAGTACAGTACGGTGCTGTGAATGGTACAATATGACAAGCAGGCAAACAAGCAAGCATGTCAAATAAGATTTATTACCAATAAAAATCTACTTTAATTTAGTTTTAGTAACTTTGGGGCAGGTTCTGTATCAGAAATATTCCCCAAACCTGGGAGAAACTGCACTTTTTTTTGTTCTCTTGCAGGTTCTATGATAATAGTAAATACCTCCAAAACAGAGTGTTTAGTTGTTAAATATTTAATGATTAATTAATTCTAGAGAGAGAGGAAGAATTAAAGAAAAGGTAATGTATTATTCAGTTGAGATATGCCAAGATAAAATGTCTGGTTGTTTTAAACTGCTTTCACAGCATTTTTTATGGTACACCTCAGTGGACCAACATAACATCTTCAGACTCTTCATCATTTATATGAGGTCACTCTAACTTACTTCAAGGCTAACAATGCCCACTGTTGTTTATACATAAAGTTTATACTTTACATGTACGCATAATTGTTTTATTAAAAACAAATCTGGTAAACATCTTAAAGTCACAATTTGGACTATCTAGTCTATGTATTTTACAATTGATACTTTAAGATTAGAGATTATGATTAACTAAATATAGAGCTTCAAAACAAACAAAAACTGCAATTCAGCCATTCAGAGACTTGCTGTTTTTTTTTTTGGATCATTGTCCTGCTGCAGAACAAAAGATCGCTTCAGTTTAAAGTCACAAACAGATAGCCAGACATTCTCCTTCAGGATTTTTTGGTAGACAACAGAGAATTCATGGTCCCATTTCTCAGAGGAAGTCTTCCAGCCCCAGACTATCATACTACGACTACCATATTCCTTTTTCTGTAATGGGGTGTCATTTTTATGCTAGATTTAATGGGACACTCACCTTCCAAAAAGTTCAACTTTTGTCTTGACAGTCCTTAAAAATTATTTGGGATCATTAAGATGTTTTCTGGAAAATATGAGACGAGCCTTAATGATCTTTACGGTCAGCAGTGGTTTTCGTCTTGGAACTCTGCCATGCAAACTATTTTTGCACCGTCTCTTTCTTATGGTGGAATCATGAACACTTACTTTAACTGAGGCAAGTAAGGCCTGCAGTTCTTTGGATGTTAGTGTGTGGACTTTTATGACCTCTTGAATAAGTTGAGCTGTGCTTTTGGGGTAGCCACTCCTGGGAAGATTCACCACTGTTCCATGTTTTCGCCATTTGTGAATAATGTCTCTCACTGTGGTTCGATGGAGTCCCAAAGCTTTGTAAATGGCTTTTATTAAACAAGCTTCCATACATGGTCTGTCTGTAAGTTTATATAAAGTTTTTACGGGCATTTTTAATTAATCGATTTCAAGAACACATCTGGGTACTTTCATGCATTATCTGTATTAGTAGTCCATTGGTTGTTCAGTTGTTCAAGTACTGCAGTTGGACTGCAATGGTTGATGATGACGTAGTATGAGAATACAAGGGCACATTTCAAAATGCATATGTTGTGTTGGGATGTTTCTCTGTATTTTTGAACTCCTCCAAATAAAACATACCTGACTCAACTAATCAGCTCATTATTAGAGAGTCCAAAAGTCCAAAAGTCTATGGGTCAGATAAGGAGATATTCAAAATATGTACTGCTGGCGTGCCTCAAGGAACTGAGCTACACTCTTTACTTCAACTAGCAGAACTTCAAAATAGTAAATAAACCAATAAAGTTAAATAATCTTATAAATCACTATTCAGTTTATCTATAAATCTTGTTTTATGACATACTTTAAGGTATTTTCACTGCAGCTTTTTAATAATGAGAAAAAAAGTAATGACGACACATCCGCTCTGCTTTAGTTCCAAGGGAAATTAGAGGGGAAAAGACATGATAACAACCAAAATCCTTATTCATCACAAAATTAATTCCCTTCCAGGCATCAGCATAATCCCTCACACATCAATTACTTCTTTATCAGAAGGTGACAAGATAGATTCCCTGTCTTCAATCTTGTTAAGAATCACATTTAAAATGCTTTTTGTCCAAGTGAAGTTTTTTTTGGAATGTGTCTTAATATTTCATTGCTGTAACAGGAACATTTATCTTTAAAAAATAATGTGTTAGCTTACGTTTAATCGCATGTGCTCAGAATTTACCCATTAATACCCTACTGTGCTTTGCAGAAGACATTTTTGATGTGAGAATGATAATATGAAACTGGTTGTCAGTCACTCCACAGGCATTTTACATTCTTCTTCTAGAAACTGGTAGAAAAAGGTGCAATAAATATCTAAACCCAGAGGAAAACGTTTTGCTCTATCGTAGCTCTGGAGACCTAATGGAATTCTCAGTTATGCTTCATTTAAGTTTTAACTTTGTCTCAGATGTTTGTCTTAACTGTGCATCTCAAGAGAACCAATTTAATTTAAAAACTCCAATTAAATGGTGGTGAGCAAATCACTGTGTGTAATGGACAGCTGATTTTGTTGCAATAAAGATGTACTGAGTCTGTGAAAAAAAAAATTATTTTGTTAAAAAGAATCATCTAGTATAATTATACAAGTCCATGCCTTCCATTCCAGATCATTTATTACTTAAGGAACTGAGAGCTAAGGTTATAAAAAACAAAATCCCCAGCCTAATGACAGCAATGTCTGTGTTGTAGTTTTTATTTACAACCAATATGAAAAATCCCCATTTAATATTTTTGTTTATTTATCTATGTTTATTTATGACAGAAATGAGATTTAAAGGAGAGAAAACGGAGACTTCACTCTTTTCTCCTGTCCTAAGAACATTTATCATGAGATTCTTTCACAATAATGATATAATGCTAAACAAATAATTCTAACAAAAACTCTTTTTTGTGTGTGTTAAAATTGTTTAAATTAGATTTACTTAAATGTGCTTTTTGGGATCTGAGTTAAATATTGCCAAATTTCAGCGAACTTATTTTATTTATACTTGTATTTATCCTAAAATACCTTTACAACAAATGAGATAAAGTTAATAGCTAAATGAAATATTATCCAAGTCTGGTTAATACATTTTCCTCTGGATTATTTCATTTAATTGAAGAACTTTAATGCAGAAATCTATATCAAACACTCAAGATCATTATAATGGATCATTCCACTGTCTAGTCAAGAGATTTTATCAGCAGTCTTCATAATAGGATTTAAATGTTTAGTAATTGAATATATGGTTTAATATGATTGGCTGGATACCGTAGCATTTGTAAGCATGCTATCTTAACTGAAGACTGTATCAATCGACAGAGTTCGATTCACTGGAACAAATGGATTTGAGTTTTAGATTCTTCTGGTATCAAAACTAAATGGTTTGGTGAAGGTTCAGGCTGGATATGAAGTTATAAGCTCTAACAGCAATAATTGTAAGTGTATTTTGTAATATATTTTATGCTGCAGTAATACAATCATTATATTATTATTGGGTAGTACTCTTTTATGTTTTATATTATATGTGAACGCAAAGAAGAAACAGAGTGATGTCTAAATACATAGCAAAGTGTGTCTCATGAATACAGGTAAGATTTGTGTTACTGGGCAGTGATTTGTGTCACTTATGTGCTGACGACAGAATGTCATGGGTTATACAAGTATCACACAAAGAAGAATACATCAGAAAATAGTCTCTAATACAAAACTAATTCAGGAAGACTCTGGAAACAGATCTCACAACACCTTAATGTAGACAAGACAAAGACTGCAGAAACACAAGGAGTGTAAAACCTAAATAAGGAATTAACGCTATTAGACAATCAGCAATTAAAATGTTTATCCAATCAGCATGAGATGAGGCCTATATGTGTGTGTAAATATATATATATATATATATATATATATATATCTGTACACAGTCGACTCGCCAACGTTCCACTAGGGTTCTCAGCATCACACACCAACTTTTCAATCTTGGCTGGCTTCTACCACAGCTAGGGATATGGGCTGTGTTCGGGTGAGAGGACAACACGGCAAATATGCATACTATTTATTCTGATTATTTGTAAATGTGAACTTGTGAAACTGTACATTTATAGTAAGCCCCTTCCTGGAAGAAAAAAAATAGTTTTGCACTGCACAGTAGGACATTAATGGGTAAATACTGAGCATAAGCCACTGAATATAGGCAAACTCAATATTTGCAAAGTCCTTCTGAGGACAATCCATGGGTAGGTGTACCTTGGACAACTCATGCAGGATGGAATGGTAAAAAACACACAGTGAGCGATGGGGTAAGTTACAGAACGCCAGTTCAAAAAACATCCTTGTGTGGTCCTCGATACTCTTTCCTTTTTGCTCCAATCAGAGCAGCTGAACGGCAGCTGAGCAGCTGAACGCTAGTAGTTCCATGGAAAAAACAAACATACATACTCAAATTATGAGCTCTAGAGGTGTGTCTTCTGTCACAGTCTGCTAAATACAAGTAATGCAATTTTCTGAGTAAATCAGAAAACAAAACACTTTAGAAAAAAAACTCGCTAAGAAACACTCTGGGAAATGGATTACACAACACCTTAGCACAGACATAGACAGGTCAAAGACCCCAGGAACTAGTATAAATACTGGTGTGATAACATATCTCGATGATGAGGATTCACCCGAATGACAACCAAGTACAATTGTGTATGAATTAGGGGTTTGCTCTGATTTCTTGTTTATAATATCTTGGCCAAAATTTTTCCAGAAAATCAAGTTTTGCTCGCAGAAAAGCATTGTATTAACACATGTTTTGCTATTCACATGTTTATTGGAAAAAAAGCTAATTTGACATTTTCAAGAAACTGTCAAAATTATTGGCACCCTTTCAAAATTGTGGATGAATAAGAATGTTTCAAGCATGTGATGCTCCTTTAATCTCACCTGGGGCAAGTAACAGGTGTGGGCAATATAAAAAAACACACCTGAAAGCAGATAAAAGGAGATAAGATAACTTAGTCTTTGAATTGTGTGCAAAGCATGGACAAACGAAAGAGGAGAGGAAAATTAAATTCTGGAAAAATATCAATAATCTCGAGGTTACAACTCAATTTCCAGAGATCAATATGTTCCTTTGTCCACAGTGCACAACATTAGCAAGAATTTTGCAACCCAAAACCCTAACTGTAGCTAATTTCCCTGGATGTGGACAAAAGAGAAAAATTGATGGAAGGGTGCAATGCAGGATAGTTCAGTTGGTATATATGAAGCCCCAAACAAGTTCCAAATAAATTCAAACTATCCTGCAGGCTCAAGTTACATCTGTGTCAGTGTCAGGAGAATCCACTGCTGACAAAGAGACATAAAAAGCAAGACTACAGTTTGTCAAAATGTACTCCAAAATTAAAAGTAAGACAGAATTCTTCTGGGAAAATGCTGTTACTACCGTTAACTGATTACTGAATGAGGCATACAAAGAAAAGAACACAATTCTCACAGTCAAATATGGTGGAGGGAACCTTTTGGGAACCTTTACTGTGTGCAAGGCCTCATGGAATCTTGGGATCACCAAAGCATTTTGGATCGAAATGTAGGGCCCAGTGTCAGAAAGCTGGGTTTGCGTCCGAGATTCTGTGTCTTCCAGCAAGACAATGACCCCCAACATACTTCAAAAAGTACCCAGAAATGGATGGAACACTGGAGAATGGCATCCACACACACATAACATCCACGTAGGAACGTAAACGAGACAGAGACTAAGGAGAACATGAGGGTATAAATTGACAGGATAAGGGAAGTGACAAAGCTACAACATGACTGTGACAGTAGCGACCTCGTGCCTCAACTGGACCAACAGCAGAGGGAGGAGGAACAGGAGGAGGACCAGGAGGAGGACATGACATAACATGGAACATGAAACATGAGTTCAAGGAAGCTTAAACAGTCCAGGGTGGAGCAGATGGGACAAGGGGCCAGGTAGAGGGAACAGTCATGACAAGGACATTAGGCCGGAGTCGAAGGCAGGAGGAGCCATGGCGACAGCTGGGTGGTGGATGGAGCCCTGGGGATGACCGACTACGATGACATCACCGCTGAAGGTCCCAGAGGAGCCAACGGACCGCAGTGCCCAAGCGAGGCTGCTGAACCAGGAGGCAGAAATGGAGCCGCGGTAATGACCGTCCAAGTGGCACTGACAGGACCGAGGACAGAGTCGAAGGTGGTGTGACCGGGGAGAAAGGCGTAGCCGGGGGTAAGGAGGAGCCAGCTGGAGCCGAAGGTGGAGGCCAGGCGACGAGTGACCAAGGCAGAGCCGGAGGCTCGAGGGAGCTCGATAGAGGCATATGGCCGAGGGACGTCAGTAGAGCTGAGGGAGGAGCCAAGGTGGAGGCGAGGTGGAGTGAAGGACACTGCTGGGTGGGTGGGAAGTCTGCCGAAGGCAGGGCGAGGAGCAAGGGAGGCACAAGAGGAAGTCCTCTTCCTACTCTTGCATCCCCCACGATGCTTACAGCGGCGGAGGGTGGACGCGGTCACGGAGCTCAGGAGCGTTGGAGTGGTGGCTGGCTGGGCTGGCTGTCTGGACCGGGGATACTCACTCTCCAGACATCTTGCTACGGCTTCAGCGTCTTCAGTGTTGCATCGTCGAGAGGAGACAATGCGGCGAGCATGCTAAATTCAGTTGTGTGTTTGAGGAAGTTGGTATTCCTGTGGGTGATCTTGATCAACCCATTCGATAATCCATTTTTTTTCTTCCAAAAAAGTATTTCTTGGGCGACTAACCCTGTCTCTTGTTCTGTCACAATACGGTGCTGGTGTGCGATGTGGAGAGAGGGAAGGGAGACGCAAAAATCGTGTTTGTAAAAAAATTGCGTTTGTGAAGCTACTCCAACTTCCTAACTCCTCGCTGGTCTCTTGACAACCCAAAATGATAACTAAACTAATGAGAGTGTCAGACAGGATAAAGGACAGAATTCAATAGCAATTGAAATTAGTTTATTCCAGTAAAAAGTGGTGAAAATAACAAAGTTTGGGTGATGGCTGGTGGTTGTGGCACAGGGGCTCAATGGGCTGGTGCGTGTGAGGTAGTGATGTGCTTCTCGGTTCGAATCCCTGAAGCGTGTGCCGAGTAATCTAGATGAGTGGTTCTTGAACCGCGGGTCGATGCGCGTGTTGCTGACGTTTGAAGCCCCGCGTAGCGGGTGTAGCACGTGACTGCTTCAGGAAAGGATTCGCTAGGTTTGAGTGCAGCTCGAAGTAAAAGCGGCAGTGAAACACTATGTATTGCCCCTCGCTTTTTGTGTTTTTGGGTCCCTTTATTGCGCTGTTTTTGGCATTCGATTCGAGCTTCTTTTTGCGATGGAACCAACAAGAAAGAGGAGATTTTCCCTGTTTGGGAGCACTTTGAGTTGTTCTCACCTAAGAATGTAAGGCACCTGCAATTACTATGTAATAGATTCCATTAATGAATAAAATAAAATGTGACAACTTTTCTGAATACTTGTAGCTGAAGCATCTGGTGTGTTCCAAGGAGCTAAGTTATAATAACACCTAAACTATGCTAAGGCACTTTAGAGTCTTGCATGGCAACGAGGAGACCAACCAGGTTGAACCTGGCTCAGGTATTCCATTTATATTCATAGCCCCACACTACACTGTATAGTTGTTTTTTTAACTCTTACATATGTAATTCAATTTAGCTGAGAAGGTTGACTTGGCTGAGCACTTTATCACATTTCAATACTTTTAAATTCAATAAATTATATTTTTTTAGACTTTGAAAGCCATAGTGGAAAAAAATGTTTTTAAATAAAAATGAATAAACTCTTTATTTTACCTCCTTATTTAACATTTTCATTTGTTGCATAAGCAAAAACAAAAAACAAAGTAACACAAAACAATTCAAGTTACAACTCTTCAAATAATATTTTTTGTATTCAAAGCATGATTCACATCCCACCATTTTATTGCAAGCACCAAGCATGTTATACATTTTTCTGCCCACATGATGGGGTAGTCGAGCAAATGAATCATCTTGAAGCCCCTATGTGTGTGTGAAGCATTTCCCTGCAGGGCTTCACTGCTTCATGGGGCTTCATTTTGCCATCACTAGTGTGAGGAGGGTGCGGTGATAAATCCCAGAGGCAATGATGATGGTGCAGGAAACCGGAACACAGGGAAACTGGAGACACCGAAGCAACTGGAACCACACATGAGAGAATAACGACCTGACAACACAGTGATGGTGTGAGGGGAATATGAAGGCAAGGGCTGATGGTGATCAGGTGTGGGTGATGATTGCTGATGATGTGATCGGTAACCACGCCCCCCACACTCACCTCGCATACACACGCACATGCAGTCTCTAGGAGACAGGGAATTCATGGACCGTGACAGAGAGAAAACAGGTGAACTGATTCAATAATATACATGTATCACATACTTAATTTTCCATGAATAATATTAGCTTTTGCAGCATTACATTCATCGAGTTTTAGGAGGTGATTCGGTCAGTTTATCATCAGCTATACAGTGGGATAGCATTACTTCATCCCTCTTAAGATTCAGGGGTATCAGCGAGCATAAAAGTAACTTGCAAGCAGTTGAACATGAATTTCAAGGATTTTAATCATTAACATACTCAAAACACAGCTTTCTTTGTTTTTCAAGGTCACAATAAAAACCTTAAATTTCCATTAACGTGTCAACAGCATAGTTCTTACTTCCACTTCCCTTTCATCTTATAATTATATTCTGTTTAGTCCATTTGTTTTAGTTTCCTATGCACTGTTATATAGCTAGTTGCATTTCATTGCTTGTATTCAGCATTGCCTTTCTCATTTACGACAGTATCTGCAAATACCCATGATACACATTTTTGGTTGCAACCCACCAGAACCACTGACATAAACACAATTCTAGTCCTTCATGGCATTTATGAAGAAGGGATGTGGAGGACAAGTTTTGTGCAGTTCAAACCGGACATTTAGATTTAATCAAAGATACATATCTCTGTAACCCACTATATTGAAACAATAAATATTGTCAAGGCATTACCAATGCACATCCTACGAAGACTTCCATTTCTCATACTTTCAGTGTTCAATGTTATAATGTAAATTGTGTGTCCAGAGAACGGGGATAAGGTCAGTTATCAATAAAACAAAGCAATCTCCCAATTTCATCAGCACTGGATGTGTCTGAGATGAGAATACCCAGCAAGCGTCCTCAATCAAAGCACAGCTTCCCATGGCAGGTAATTGGAAAAGTCCTATCAGATCACAATGTATTTTATGCCATATCTACAATGTATTTTCTGCCTGTTCTGCCTCATCAAGCTCATACGCAACTTTAGTTTTTCCTCTGTCTGTGTGAGATTGCGTAAATCTGAGAATCAGTCCTTCGTAGTGGTGCCAAGACCAATGTTTTAGATGCAGAAGCTCACAGGTGCTGTTTAAGACAGAATTACAAGCGAGACTGAGCGTGTCGTGACCACCAGAGCGTGGAGGAACGGATCATAACACAGACAGATAGCAGCACCACGCAGACACTGTAAATCAGTGTGGCCAGGTTCAGGCCTGTATGTGACAATTCCGTTGGGGGAATAGAGCAGCATATCGACAGGCTGCTGAGGAGGCTGGATGAAGTGATGAATGTGCAAGCTGGCAAAGGAAGATATCTGCAAGCATCTCACCCAACTCTGTACCCAACGCAAGTCTTACTGAAGAGGATTAGATGATTCATCAAATGTGACCAGGAACTCTGCTTCAAGGATGGATGGATTTTTTATTTGATAAGGGACTGTCTCTTATCAAATGCTTTGTATAATTTTCTCTTGCTTTTCAAAGGATTTGCTTGTGGTTTGCACTAATTTTCAATTTAGTATTTCAATTTTGAAATTTTCACGAGTGATTTTTTTTTCCAGAGATTTGATTTTTATGAGAAGCCAGAAAGAGGAAGTATGACATATACAACAATGTATAGATAATAATAATAATAATAATAATAATAATAATAATAATAATAATAATAATAATAAATGTATAACACAGCTTCACTTCTTAATCATATTTTAAGCCATTGTCTTCCAAATCAAAATCAAGTACTGTAACCAACATGATAAAAATAAACCAAATTAATTAATTAAATTAATAAGCAATAGCCCTCATTACAAATATATGGTTCATAGTTCAATATATATGTGTGTGTATATGTGTGTACATGTGTGTATATGTGTGTATATGTGTGTATATATATATATATATATATAATTATTAATAGTAATGTAAATTACATTGGGGGGGGGGGGGTAATCATTAAGTCATCAAATTTAGGACTATGATTGTTCCTTATTAGGTAATAAAACGTAGTAAAAACAACGTTTTTACCCTCAACATAGTCATAAAATGTATCACTAATTACACAAGTGTTCCCAAATAGAGATGCTTTTAAATAAAAAATAATGGTCCATCTCACTAGTGGTTCTTGAGTCACTAGGTGACACTTGAATAATTAGTGATGCCTTTTATGACTATGTTAGAGGGTAAAAAAGACAATTGCTCACATCTCAGACACGTTAATGTGATTAGTAAGTCTTTATAATTTGTCAGTTATTACAGTATTTTCCCACATATAACACAGACAAAGATAATCTGCACCCTCATATAGCCCGCAGGTGTTGAGGTTTTGTGTAAAAAATCTTTGGTATAACCAGTAGATTTCAAGTTCAAATTTTGAATGTTGCTAGTAGAATGTCAATTATCGATAACTGTTCAAGCTCGGTACACAGTGATATATACAACAATAAGAAAACAAACACAAGTCAGAATCAGAAGAAAAAGCAGTCTCTCCCACTGTGCAGCAGCACATCCCTTAAGAAGTGGTGCCGTGATGCTGTTGTGGTCTGCAAACACTGCTCACCCCTGGTGGAGTTTATGATTATTGAATGTCAGCCTTTTTATCTACCACAGGGATATACAGCTATACAGCTATACCCCCCCAGCTCCAACAACAACAATAACAACAACAACAGGAGTGAGGCACTGAATAATCTTTATAAACAAATCAGTGATCAGCAGACAGCCCACCCAGATGCTTTTCTCATCTTGGCTGGTGATTTCAACCATGCAGACTTTAAGAGTGTGCTTCCAAAAATTCATCAACACATTGACTTCCCAACATGTGGAAACAACACTCTGGGCTTTGTGTACACTACACAGAGAGGAGCTTACAAAGACCTTCCCCTCCCTCACCTTGGTGCTTCAGCTCACATCACTGTTATGTTAATGCCAGCATACAGACCACTTCAGAAGACCAGTCCACAAGACCACAGACCAGTCCAGAAGCAGATTCAAGTCTGACCTGAAAGGTCATCAGAGGCACTTCAAGACTGCTTCGACACCACTGAATGGGACTTTCAGGCTGCAACCTACCACAACACCACAAACCCCCAGGAGTACTCAGAGACTATTACTTCTTACATCACCAAGTGCATTGAGGATGTAACAGTCACAAAGACCATCACCGTCTGGCCCAACCAAAAACCGTGGCTGACAGGGAATGTCTACAGACTTCTGAAGACGCGTAACACTGCCTTCAGAGCTGGAGATGAGGTGGGCCTGAGGACAGCAAGGGCCAACCTGTCACGCGGCATCAGGAAGGCTAAGAGACAGTACACCAGGAGAATAGCCCATCGTTTCAGCAACAGCAGAGACACAAGGAGCCTGTGGCAGGGGATTCAGACCATCACAGACTATAAACCCCCTGCACGGACATGTACAGCTCCACCCCTCTGCTGAATGAGCTGAACACTTTCTTTGCTCGCTTTGAAGCACACAACAGCACCACTGCACAGAAATCACCACCTCTTCCCAATGACCAGATGTTGTCACTGCCCAGGGACAGCGTGAGAAGATCCCTCAGCAGGGTCAACGAACGCAAAGCTCCAGGTCCTGACATCATTTCTGGACGTGTATTGAGAGACTGTGCACAGTCTCACTGATGTCTTCACAGACATCTTCAACATCTCACTGAGTCAAGCTGTTGTCCCAACATGCTTCAAAGCAACCACCATCATTCCTGTCCCTAAGAAATCATCTCCATCCTGCTTCAATGACTACCATCCAGTCGCACTTACCCCCATCCTTATGAAGTGCTTTGAGCAGCTAGTCATGCATCACATTTAGGTCTGTCCTCCCCCCCCTCCCTGGACCCCTACCAATTTGCATATCGGTCTAAACCAGGGGTAGGCAAACTATGGCCCGCGGCCCGCCGAACTCGCCGAACTTGTATTAAATCTCCTTCATTTTACATTTCCCTGTGACGTCATTCTGTCGCGACTGCAGTGATGCTGAAGCTTTGGTGGAGGCACGCCCCTGTCAACAATCGTGTATTGCGCTCACCCCCCGTCATTACTCGCAGCGCGCTCATCCCCTTTCAACAATCGTGGCGCGCACTCTGACATCATCGCCACTACGTCCATTCAGCACTCACACACCTGGAAAATAAAGACACTTATATCAGAATGCTGTTCATGGACTTTAGTTCAGCATTCAATACAATCATCCCTCTACAGCTCACTCAAAAACTGTCACAGCTGGGACTCACTGGACTCACTGGTTGTCACAGCTGGGACTCACATTGCTGTGCAACTGGTTGCTGGACTTCCTGACGGAAAGACCTCAGGCAGTTTGGGTCAGCAGTAACTCATCCAGCACCATTATTATGAACACTGGAGCCCCTCATGGATGCGTGTTGAGCCCCCTCCTTTTCATTTTGCTGACACATGACTGAACACCCATACACAACAGCAATCTCTTCATCAAGTTTGCAGATGACACGACTGTAGTTGGTCTCATTAGCAACGATGGTGAGACAAACTTCAGGAGCGAGGTGAGCCTGGCCAGGTGGTGCGGCGACAACAATCTCTCTCTGAACGTGGAGAAGACGAAGGCGATTGTTGTTGACTTCAGGAGAATGCACACCCAGCACGCTCCTCTGACTATCAACGGTGCGACCGTGGAAAGGGTGAGGAGCACCACATTTCTGGGTGTCCATATCACGGAAGACCTGTCCTGGACTGCCAACACCACAGCACTGACCAAGAAATCACAGCAGCGACTCTACTTTCTCCGTAAGCTGAGAAGAGCCGGAGCCCCAGCCCCCATCATGCAAACCTTTTACAGAGGCACCATCGAGAGCATTCTGACCAGCTGCATCACTGTTTGGTACGGTGCCTGCAACGCATCCGGTCGTAAAGCACTTCAGCGCATAGTGAGAGAGCAGCTGAGAAGATCGGTGTCTCTCTCCCACCCCTCCAAGGCAAGGCAAGGCAAGGCAAGTTTATTTGTATAGCACATTTCATACACAATGGTAATTCAAAGTGCTTTACATAAATAAGAATGATAAAAATAAAACATTAAAAATGATTAAAAGAATAAAAAGATAATACGTATAAAATAAAATGCAAACAGTTCGGACATAGCACAGTGCTCAATCTGCAAATGCATAGGTAAAAAGATGTGTTTTGAGTCTTGATTTGAATGTGGCTACTGTTGGAGCACACCTGATCTCTTCTGGAAGCTGGTTCCAGCTGTGGCTGGCGTAACAGCTAAAAGCAGACTCTCCTTGCTTTGAGTGAACCCTGGGTATTACTAAGTGACTTGATCCTGATGATCTTAGTGATCTGTTAGGTTTATATTCTATGAGCATATCTGCAATGTATTGAGGTCCTAGGCCATTGAGTGATTTATAAACAAGTAACAGTACTTTAAAATTAATTCTAAATGTAACTGGAAGCCAGTGCAAGGACCTAAGGACTGGTGTGATGTGTTCATATTTTCTGGTTCTGCTCAGAATCCTGGCAGCAGCGTTCTGTACGAGCTGCAGCTGTCTTATGGTCTTTTTGGGAAGGCCAGTGAGGAGGAGCCCATTACAATAATCCACCCTGCTGGTGATGAAAGCATGAACAAGTTTCTCTAAGTCTTAATTGGAGACAAAGCATCTAATTCTTGCAATATTTTTTAGATGATAATATGCTGATTTAGTTATTGTTTTTACATGGCTACTGAAACTCAGGTCTGACTCCAAAATCACACCAAGATTCCTGACCTGATTTTTAGTTATTTGACCCCTAGAGTGAAGGTATGCGTTCACTTTGAGAACTTCATCTTTGTTTCCAAATGCAATGACTTCAGTTTTGTCTTTGTTTAACTGAAGGAAGTTTAGGCACATCCAGTTTTTAATTTCATCAATGCATTGACACAGGGAGTCAATGGGGCTGTAATCATTAGGTGATAACGCGAGGTAAATCTGGGTGTCATCTGCATAGCTGTGATATGCAATTTGGTTCTTTCTCATTATTTGTCTCAGTGGCAGCATATATAAGTTGAACAGGAGGGGTGCAAGTATTGAACCTTGAGGGACTCCGCATGTCATGGATGTCCACTCAGACTTATGGTCACCGATACTCACATAATAACCTCTCCCTTCTAAGTATGACCTGAACCATTTAAGAACCATCTCAGAAAGCCCAAACCAGTTTTCCAGCCTGTCAAGGAAAATGTTGTGATCTATAATGTCAAACGCAGCACTGAGGTCGAGTAAAACCATCACTGATAATTTACCTGAATCTGTGTTTCAGACGAATACGAAGACGAATATCATTTATTATCTTTATGAGTGCTGTCTTTGTGCTGTGATGTGGTCGGAAACCAGATTGAAAGTTGTCAAAGTATCCATTCAAGCTTAAGAACTTGTTCAGCTGATTGAAAACAACTTTTTCAATGATCTTGCCTATGAAAGGTAGATTTGAGATTGGTCTGTAATTGCTCAATATGATGTTGTCCAGATTGCTCTTTTTTAGAAGGGGCTTAACAACTGCAGTTTTTAGGGATTTTGGAAAAGTCACAGAAAGAAGTGAGGCATTTACCACTTCTAGGATATCTGCTTCTAAACAGTTAAACACGCTTTTGAAAAAAAGATGTGGGAAGTATGTCAAGGGTGCAGGTTGACGTTTTAAGGTGCTGTACTGTTTCTTCCAAAATTTTACCATCAATTGCTTCGAAAACAGACATAATAGCTACTTTCTGAGATTGTGGTCTGATCTGTTTTACCCCAGTGCAGCTCAAGGATGTGCTGATCGCCTTTCTGATATTATTTATTTTCTCAGAGAAGAAGGAAGCAAACTCACAGCATTTGCTGTCTGAGAGCATTTCACTGGGAATCTGACTTGGGGGATTTGTTAGTCTCTCTACAGTAGCAAAAAGAGTGCGGGTGTTGTTTAAGTTTCTGTTTATAATATTTGAGAAGAAGGTCTGTCTAGCTTTGCCTAGTTCCACATTGAAAGCATGAAGGATATCTTTATAGATGTTATAGTGGATTTCAAGATTTGTCTTTCGCCACATGCGCTCAGCTTTTCTGCATTGTCTTTTCATATTTTGCACTGCTGTTGAATTTCTCCAGGGTGCTTTTTGTCTGCCACTCTTCTTCCTGACTTTCACAGGAGCAATGTTATCAATAACATTCTGAACTTTTGAGTTAAAAGAATCAAGAAGAAAATCAACAGAGTCTGCAGATATGCTTGGTGTTAAAGATATAGCCTTCATAAACAGAGCACTAGTATTCTCATTTAAGCATCGCTTTTTGACCGAGATAGATCTAGCTTCAACAGTCGGAGAGATCAATATATCAAAGAAAATACAGAAATGATCTGATAGAGCTACATCCTTAATGACAATGGATGAGATGTTTAGACCCTTACTGATAATTAAATCTAGTGTATGTCCACGATCGTGTGTGGGTCTATGTACATGCTGAGTCAGATCAAACGTATTCAAAACTGTTAGAATTTCTTTTGCCATTTTGGATTCTGCATTTTCTATGTGGATGTTAAAGTCCCCAGTAATAGCAAAACAGTCAAACTCTGAGGAAGTTGCTGATAACAGTTCTGTAAAGTCCTCCACAAAGGCTGGAGAGTATTTTGGAGGCCTGTAAATGACTAAAAGTAGAATGCGAGGAGCACCTTTTAACACAATACCCAAATATTCAAAAGACAAGTAATCACCAAATGACACTTGCTTGCATTGATAGTCATCTTTAAATAGAGCAGCTTCACCTCCACCTCTCCTAACAGCTCTGCAGACACTCATAAAAGTAAAGTTAGGAGGGGCTGTTTCATTCAGGATTGTTGAACTGCACCTGTCTTCAAGCCATGTTTCATTTAGAAGCATAAAATCTAGATTGTTTGTGGTTATTAAATCATTGACTAGAAGTGATTTATTTTTTAAGTGAACGGATGTTTAAAAGTGCTAACTTAACAGTCTTACTTTCTGTCTCTACAGTAATCTTAGTTTGACATGTAATATGCAACAGATTAAATGGGTTTGCCAAACGGTTTGAGAAGGCCTTTGGCTTTCTATCACGTAATAAAAGTGAAATAGCGAAAGCAACAGGCACACTGGGTTCCCGCTTGTTCTGTAAACATTTGACAAAGTCACTGTTATCATAGCGGGGACCCGACACACATCACTGAGAGCTTTTATCAGTTGTTTTTGGTTCACCTAGAACAGATGGAGGAGGGTGAGGGCCCTGGCGTTGTGGTAGCGGCCGAAGAGCTCTCGCAGGAGGAGGGGGAGGTCGAGCTGGGCCCACAGGCTTTGGTGGTTGTGGAGCTCGCCGCTTTTTTGTTGATGTCTGGGGGCTCGCAGCAAAAGAGAGTGGGCGAGTTTGGTTCCAGCATACACCAGTTCCTCCATTTTCTCAGAGAAACACAGCAGAGGGGATGCTGGGGAGAGGGTTAACGTATCCGGTGAGAGAGGCTGTTGCTCTGGTGTTACTGGTGGCTCTAATATGTTGTCCTGGCTTCCCTGGCTGTTTTCCCGAAAGTCGTCCTTGGCTGCTGAAACTTGGAGCAGTTCTAACACGTCACTGTCTATCGGTGAGCTCTCTGGGCAGGGCTCAGTCAGGATTGTGCCCGTGAACAGTGGTTGTTGTGGCTGCGTGGTGTTATCGCTGTCCTTGTGGGATGTGTCAGCCGCATGTCCATTCAGGTGCTGAAATGAAGTCCTGTGGTCAGCTGTACTCTGTCCAGGTGTGTTTGTGCCATTCAGATTAAGTGGATTTGCACACACTGCTGAAGGATGATGGAGGGAGAAGTAGATATTGTCCTTTAGCACTCTTGAGCCCAGTTTGTTTGGGCGCAGGCCATCATGTGTGAACAACTGTCTCTGACTCCAGAACAGATTGAAGTTGTCGATGAAATTCAGTCCCTTTAAGTTGCAGGTTTTTTGCAGCCATGTATTAAGCCCAAGCAAACGTGTAAATCTATTTGTTCCTCTTGCTGGGAGTGGTCCACTGATGAACGACTGAACTTTTAGACTTCTGAGCATTTCAAAAAGTTCATTGAAATCCCTTTTAAGGAGTTCTGACTGCTCCTTCCGAATATCATTCTTTCCCACATGGATGATTAGTCGGTTTGCAGTTTTATATTTCATCAGAATGCTCTTAAGTTCCCTGTTTACATCAGAAACTGTTGCTTGTGGAAGGCAGCATGTAGTTGTATCCCTGCTGCTAATATTTCTGATAATAGAGTCACCCACTATCAGAGTCCTGGGCTCGGCTGCTCTAAGAGCTGAGTGTCGCTGTCTGCTCCACCTTGAGCGGCAGTTAGCATCGGTGTTAGCTGCTGGCTGATTTGATCTGTGTCCGATCATGTTTGGGGATTCCTCAACCACATTCATCATGTCTGGAGATTCCTCACTCACATTCATTAACACTTCAAATCTGTTCTCCAGATGTATTGGCGGTGGTAGGGAGCTAGTGTTTGGGGTAGAGGACGCTACAAAATGCGATACTCGTGACAATCTGATGTCTCGAGTGCCTTTTGGTCTCGCTCCCTGTTTGTGCCATCGATTAGTATGTTGATCAATTTCGGCACTCAGTATGGCCTGTTTAGGAGCATTAGATTCATGGGACTCACCGGCTGTGTGCTGGGGACGTCCATGATGAAGCTCTGTTGTGTGTTCCGTCTGGTTTGGTAGTCCCACAAGTAGCTTTGTTTCAAGAACTGCCATCCTTTGTAGAAGTCTGTGGCAGTTTGTGAAGCAGGTAGATTCTTCAACCAGAGGAGGCATATTATTTCTAATCTTTTGAGTGTAGGCAGCTGTGTTTTCCCTTCTCCGGAATGTAAGCTGATGGCTGCCGTCAATGGGAGGCTGGTTGGAAAAAATTCCCCTTTTTTGTTGCAATTCTTCCAGTTAGAAACTTTGTTGGTGCCAATATTTGTCGTTTGAGCACTGTGCTGATTTGCTGATTTGTTAAAATTAGGAGATAAAATATAAAAGCAATAGAGCAAAGCGCAGAGCTGTAAGCAAGAGCGTCCGAACAGTAGCGAAGCAGGAAGTAGTACCCAGGACATTTATAACTCCTGCCTCTCCCGCAAAGCCCTTATCCTGGATGGGTGAGTGGGGTGAGAGACCCCACTCACCCATCCCACAGCCTCTTCAGTCTGCTGCCATCAGGTAGGAGACTACGCAGTCTCCAGGCAAGGACCAGCACACTGAAGGACGGCTTCATTCCCCAAGCTGTCAGGGCATTGAACCTCCTCCCGACTCTGCCGACTCTCCCCTCTTTGCCCCATGCACCTGATCTGTGAATCAACCCCCCCCCCCCCCCTCCCCCTCAGTTCTCCTCCTTTTTCATCTACCTCATTATGTTGTCTCTCTGAGGAATTGGTCTCCTCTCTTACAGACTCATTTTACATTCACTCTTATAATTTTATACCTGCACTGACTTAAATCTGAAATTGCACTGTTGTTACTATTGTTTGTACTATTTGCCATCGCCACTTTACATCCATAATTCACTTTATCCATCTTTTTTATCTTTCTTCTGTTGTTACTGTTAAACTTTTTGTTGTTGTGACCTGTAGGCACAAAGGGTCATAGAATTTCAATTCTCTGTTTGTATGTACTGTATGGCAGAATTGACAATTAAGCTGACTTTGACTTTGAAGAAGCAATTTTACAGGTGTTGATCATCGGATGAGACGAGAAGAGCACGCCCTCATGGCAGCACAGCCAATCACGTCTTCTTGCATGATTGACAGGTTAGACAGCCTGTCAGCGCCAGCTGTCAGAGTGACAGTACAAGTGCCAGAGACAACAACCCTCGCAAGAAAGAAAAACAGAAAGAAAATGCCGCAAAAAAAAACCGGACTATTATTGAAATATTATTACGTGTAAAAGATTTGAGATGTAGCCTACAGCCTATAACCCGCATCCCCCTGGGGGTTTTGTAAAATCTGGTGTAATCCATGGGTTATATGTGGGAAAATACGGTAGTTCTTAATGAGACCAATCTCTCAGTAATTATTGATTACCTAATAAGGTACTATCTCAGTTAAATAATAGTAGTAGCCAAAGTGGCAATGTAGTACCACTCATTTGTCTTGTGTTAATTACTGTATAGTTGCCAATTAATGACAGGTCATTATTCTATAGTGTTACCCATTCATCAAAATGCACATCAGATATGGGAAACAGAAGCAGTGTGAGAACGAATGAGGTTACAATTACAATTGTATCCAATTGTACCCTGTTCGTATTTGCAAATCAATGTTTATATGTGAATAAAAGCCCAAATTAAATCCGTTCATCATATAAAGCGATTGTGTCTCTTCTGATAATATGAACTAAACCACATATGGATTTGTTTTATGATTAAAATGGTACAGTAGTTATGCAATATTGTTTTATGTGTTCTGAAGATGAACAAAAGTCTTATAGGTTTGGAATGACAAGACCGTGAAAAAATTCTAATAGAATTTTCCTTTTTGAGTGAACTAACCCTTTAACAAGTTTCATCACATTTGCTTGCATTCTATTTGCTGGATGTTTGACCTCTCTGAACCGTCAGCTGCCTTTAAATTGCACCACAAACCACAAACGTAAACATGAGGTCCTCCCAAACCATTACAGCATCACCAATTCCGACATATGAACCCACAAACAGACCGTACATTCTCATCTGAGAAGCTAACAGAAAACCGAGGGACTCATCTGCAGGGATAGAAAACCATTTTACACACTCGCTCTCTAGGGAGATAACCTTGTATAGACTGTCTACACTCATTAAGACTACCGCCTCGCACTGGAAGAGTTCTGCCTGCGTATCCTCTCCATAAACACGTTCTCAATACTCCAGACACCTTTAGCCTTGAGCTTATACTACACCGTGTATGTTTTGACATAAATAATGCTTATCTCAAATGCCTTTTAAAATCTTCATACAATAAGGTTTCATTATTGGTTGGCTGGAGGTTAAAATGGTTTAATTATTTATTTGTATGGATTTCTGAACTA
Source organism: Rhodeus uyekii (assembly GCA_037043235.1). NCBI lineage: Eukaryota > Metazoa > Chordata > Actinopteri > Cypriniformes > Acheilognathidae > Rhodeus > Rhodeus uyekii. The sequence continues at coordinate 5,346,492 of JAWRVZ010000009.1, forward strand.
TGTAAATGCCATGTGTGTGTGTGCATGTGGTTCAATACGGGTGCATTAGTATTGTACGAAACTATTTGGTAGTAATGTAGAACAGGGATGCCAGTGATTATTTGAAGAAAAGATCTAAATGAAATTATTCTGAAAACATTTTCCCTGTTGTGAATATGACTTGAAGGAATTCATCTCCATTTTTTAGCTAAGAAACTTGTGTTTACGAGAAATTCCAATAGCATAATAAGAAGCATATAGGCCATTACGTGTGACTCGGATATGATTTCTTTTTACTGTGTGAACAGCACAAACAACCTGGAATCTGATCGTTTTGATTCTGATTTGGGCACAGAGCACAATTCGGCACTGATGGACATCACTCCACACATATTTTACATACCAGTAATTCTTTACATATGGAAGACGGCAGTGAAGTCAGACAGTGGAGGGACAGTCTGCTGTTATACTCATAAGTATTACAGTGACAGCTCTATACAAACAAAACTGGAAAGAAACAACATTGTTCTCTTTTACCTCATCCTCGTCTAAGTCCTTATCGCCTGCGCACAGATTCGCTGGCTTCTGTGGCACACAACCTGGACATACATTAACGTGGAAATATTTCTGTATACCAGCATGCTGTCAGTTCAATTCAGGACAGGGACCAATTCACACTCAAATCTGAAATTGGCCACATTTAACGTCCTGGAGTCGATGATCTTACAAGATTTGTTGTCTTATGTGAAGGAGTAGGCATTATGATTTTCACTTCATTTTGAAGAAAAACCTTTTGGCAACAAAATTGAGCTCTCAAAAGTCTTGTGGACACATTAGTATGTGTTGTGTGCCTTATTTTGGTGACTTAATTTTTGCTTTTTCCATAACCATGCATAAACGTTATTCCTTCATACAAACATGTACAGTACATTCATGTTGCTCACATATTATTGCAGCCCAGTTCGTGGTGAATACAGTGTAATGACAAGTTTACCATTAATATGTTCATAAGCAATGGAAGAAAGCACACATGTCAAAGCATGTCAAAACTTGTCAGACCATGTCAAATGCAGAGCATGTCAAAACTTCTCCAGGGCCTCAAAATACCCTCAGACCCCAGAGGATTCAAAGATAATGTGAACAGAATTTTTCTTTTTCTTTTTTGTGGATCTGAGCAACTCCAACCCTAAACACACGTCACTGGAACATAATCAGATCGTGCAAAAATAAATGAATGAGATTTCTCATTCAAAATGCAAATTCTTACTAATTAATCACCATTTTGACAAAATATGAAAATTTATATAAAATTTAATTCAGATTGTATTTAGTTGGCCACTTACACACTTTATTATAAGAGCAAGAAATTCTCACTCTCATTCATGGTTGCATGTAGCCAGCTAGGAATTCTGGCACATCAAAAAAGCATCAAACATGAATTTTAATTTTAGTAACATCTCAGTATGGAGGTGCCAGACTGCCCAACTATCCTTGCCCATGGTAAATGGTAATGTTGGAAATCTGTCCACAAAAATAAACCATATTAGCAGGATAAAAAAATTACAAAAGACTTTTAATAGATTATCTATTGCTTGGTATCAAACAAAATCCACCACAACTGTCTGACCAGCCATCAGTATGCTGTTGCTGTGGGCTTCTGAAATTAGAAGGCAAAGTTACCATTACTATTAATTTATAATAGTACATTTACAGTAAATTGTCAAGTATTTTTAATTGTGTAAGAATTTAATTGTCAATTATTAATTAGTATTTATATGAGATCTTAATGGTCACGTCATCAACTGCTAAATTCAGACGTGTTTTCGCGCGTCATCTGGCGCCAATTCAGAGATGGACGCACTCAGAGCTTGTCATATACCACAACTACTCAGTGTTTTCAACCACATAAGGTTTATTTTCGGTTTCAGACATTTAAATACTCATAAGTACTCGCAAAACAATACATCTATAGTTTGAAAAAATACACACTGACGTCCTTAAAAGCAGAAATGGCAATCGTTCAATTATAAATTGATCAGATAAATCAGATAGACATTGCATAGGTAACTATAAAGTTCACTGTATTCTTCTCCCACTCTCACCTGCCGTTTACTGTCATGTTTTTCTGGAGAAGCGACTGAATTTGCGTTATAAATCAGACCGATCAGATTCTCCGAACTGCGGCGCAAACAAACATGGCGGCGCCCTTCGCGCATTATAGACCAGCTAAAATGGTCATTATAAAAGTTTTTTAAACGACAAAACACATTCACTTCCACATATTTGAGAATGGAAATATCAGGTAGTTGATAACATAGCCAACAAGTGTGTGAATATTTTGAATAAATAAGACATACACTAAATAAATGCGACGCACATGTTATACAGCGCTTTTGAGGCTGCGGTGTGTCAACGTGACAAGCATGACGCGTCACCATGGAAACAATGAGGTAAACATTCTAAAATAACGGTCGCCTGAAAAAAACTCACGCTGGGGGGTCAGAGGGAATATTTAGAACTTACGTGCGAAAGGGTTAACAAAGGGGCAGATAAGCTTTAAATGCATTTAGAGTTCGTAAACGATGCTTGCATTGGGTTTCTGGTGTGTTGAGTTACCAAGCCTTGCGTTGAGAGAGTTTCTTTGTGAGCATGCTGGTTTGTTTCTTGGGTCCTGTTGGAATCACTGGAAATTCAAATGGCTGTTTGTCTGAAGGTGCGGTCCTGAAGGCTCGCTCGCAAGGCCAGAAGGCCCTGCTCCTGTGAGGAGCAAAGATATGCAGGAAGGAGGTTGAAGAAGTTTGAAGAGAAGAGAGTGATGTCTGGGTATCCGGAGTCTTTATAGGAACGTAGGGACACTCCCACACCTTGGTTGAAGAGCCAGTCGTTGGCTTGGAAGTGTATCCTGGGAAATGTCCTTTGTTTCAATTCAAACCAATTAGATTCTATTGGAGTTTCTCAGAGTTTGATGCAACAATGATAGCAATTATAATGCATTTTAGCATTAAACAAAATGCATATTGAGAAAGAGCAGGCTGAGAGAAGACAAAGGATACCAATCATTCTGGGGTGGAAAGACATAAAAGAGAGTAGTCTCTTTTTAAACAAGGGTATACATAGTTGAACGTCTAAATGAACTACCAAAAATAACTAAAACGACTATAACATGGAGGGCATGCATACGTACAGAAAAATATATCATAAACAGGATTGAGATGGCTGAAGCTGAGTTAACATTGAGTATGTAGACAATTTTGTGTGTTCGAGTATGAGTATGTGTGTGTGTGTGTGTGTCATCAGATGTCCACGGAGGGGGGCCTGGAGAACAAAGAGTTTGATTGCCCCCAGGGCCATAAAATGACTGTCCTTGCAGACTTAGGCCACGTCCACACGATGCCGGCGCGTTCCTTATTCGATCTATCTTTTCCTCATAAAAAAAAACGACTGAATCCGGTGTAGTTTAGATGCCAGACCAGTATGGGGCGCTATAATTCTGCCACAGATAATACACTATACACAGAGAAGAAGACTTTGAACATGCGCATTGTTGTTGCTGTTCAGTGTTGCCAGATTGATATTTACCTTTTTGTCACGTCCGACCGGGAAAACATGCCTTTTAGCTGGTTGATAAAATTTGGGATGGTTTTTGATGCATAAAATCGCTCAACATTTTTCATTATTTATAAGAGTACGCACTTTGGGCTGGTATTTTTTTAAATGGGAGGGTTTCAAGCTGTAGCTGCGCTGGAGTCTTCAGTCCAATCTGGCAACACTGTTGCTGTTACTTTGACGCAGCCGACACGTGATGTGATGACATCATCGGTAAACAAAAAATATACGGATTGGCCGTCCACATGAGTCCGCAAGGGTGTCGGATTCAGATCTATCCACTTTAGGACCCGGTATCAAAAGTGAGCGGATTCAGTCTCCCAAATCGCCGGATGCGTGTGTGCGCCAATCCGATAAGAAATGTATGCGGATGCAGTGATCCGCGTCTCCGTGTGGACGGGGCCTTAGGCATTCTGTGCCTTCAAGTCTCACTCTGTGTTCATTCAAAAGTTACAATCAGATATTTGTTTTTGATCTATCAATTTGAGACACTGTCCAGACGCTACACCCTCCTCTCGTGACAGCAGATCATGACAGCAGAGACGCTACTCAATGGTAAAGTGTGCGTATTCTGTTCTAACCAATTGCGTAGCTTGAGCAAGATAGCGTACATCTTCAGAAAAGAACTCCAGAAAGCAGTCTTCGTTACTTTACTGACTTTATTGATTTTTCTTCTCAATTATTCCATCTCCGTAAAACTACAAAAAAGAAAATGCAATATGTATGAACACTATGTTTGCATTCACATACATATAATCATCTTAATAGTACAGTCTGATTTTGTACACGTACACAGAAATTAGCTTGTTGGTATGCTAACACATGGCACATTACCAGTAAGAGAAATAGAAAATGCTTACAACAAAATATAGCTGTTATCTCTATCTAATAATTCCTAAACACTTGAAATACTACTTAGTATAAATTGTAACACTTACAGACATATATTTCCCAGGTTCAAACAAAGGAATCAACCACTGATAGGAATCGCATGCACAAGGTTCAGTACCTCAAATGTCCACTGGGAAGCAAAAATTAAACGTACCAAGACATGAACAATAGTACAGCGCGTTACAGTAAATTGTCAAGTATTTTTAGAGTTTAATTGTCAATTGTTAATTAGTATTTATATGAGATCTTAATGGTTATAATTTTAACTGTAATTCATAGGGTAAAACCAAAAAAAAAAAAACATTTAAAATTGGCATTTATGGAACGAATTGATTGATATTTAGTGCATTCTTATGGGGAAAATTGTTTTGGTGTACGAGTATTTTGGGTTACAAGCTCGCTCTTGGAACGAATTAAACTTGTAAGCTGATGTATTACTGTAGTTTTCTGGTATTTTTATTATTAAAAACAATTATATTCCCCTTTTCACATTAACATGCTTTTTGTCTATATACAACATGATTTGATTTGAAATTATCATGATATAGTGTAGCACTAGGCTCACTTATTTTCAATATACAGGCCAATAGGTTCGGCTGTGGAGGCGTAATAAAGCTACACTGTTGCAATAAACAAATTTGTATTTAATTAACCAAAACAGATTAATAAATGAAAAATAAACAGAAAAGGGGAAATAAAGAATTCTCAAAATGACATTAAATAAATTGGACCTCGTTAGACTGATTGGTCGGGTGCACCCTTTAAACTAAGATAGTTTCCTAAAATGAAAAACACAAATCTTACAATGATTAACAAATGTACAGATTCACAGTTCAGAACAGTAGCAAAGAAAAAACAGTTCAGAAGAAAAGAGTGTAAAACTCAGTTTGAAAAGTTCAGTTCAAAAATCAAACTAAATAGATTCAGGTTCAAAGAATCGACTCAAAAGATCCGGTTCAAAAGATTCAGTGTCCAAATGTTCGATTCACATATTCAGTTCAAAAGAATCGACTCAAAAGATTCACGGACACAATCCAGTTCGGGAGAAAATGTCCGTTCAAACTCTATTAGCAGTTCTCACTACAAAGAAATCAGTTCTTTCATACCAAGTTTCTCCGTTGTTGGATAGAAAAAGGCAATCTCACTCTCACAATCGCTCAGTTCTCACTGGGAAGGCTCGCCATCTTGCATCGATGTGTTGAACAGAACGTAGTTCCAACGTGGACAAAAACCTGACCTGCATGTGTTACAGGCTGCATTTAGTTTCAAACATCCATAAAAATAAAATGCTTCAGCTTAACAATTCAACATTTATCACTTGTACACTATAAACATAGAACTTAGTTACAAATTCGTTTTTCACTCAAATTGTACACATATATACATACACAATTACACTGATAACATCTTACACATAGAAAAACATGAACTCACCAAATCCAAAAGAAATATAGAACATAAATGTTGCTATATCAGTTCTCTCCGATTGATTCTATGACGCAGTTATTTCTGCTCGTCTCACCAGTCTCGCAAAAGAAAGAAAATGGCTTCTCTCAACCTGCAGCTAACGTGGTGGGGCGGGACTTAAGCTTAATTCTAATTTAATTGGGCAACTACTTGAGTGTCAATCATCATAGTGAAATACAGTTCACTGAGTTTTTATTTTTCCTTTATATTTTTCCATATGCTTTATTCACTTTTAGATATTTTACTGCCCTAAAAGACTAAATTAATCCCTTTGTATAATTAATTAATGAATTAATATACAGGGTTACATCCTCCCCTCTTAAAGGTAAGCAAGTCTCTTTGCGTTTTGTCATTTCGTTATCCCTTCAGCTAACTCTTGGGAAGTATTGACTCAGTGTTTTTGAGGGAAATCAGCAAAACTCATTGAATTAATCATTGCATCACTCAAGGACTGAAACAAGTTTTGGACTACTGAGGTAAGGGGATTACCCAACTGTGGGTAATGGAATTTCTTTGGAGGATTTGAGACCCTGCTTGATCGTCTCAGGTTATGATTTGCACTTGTCCTTGCATTTACATTAACCTCTTGGTCTGTTTTTTCTATCAGATCCTGAGCATCCATGGAAACATCCATTTCATCCTCATTACCAGTTGAACTGGAAGATGGTAAGTATTCTCCGCTGGCTTCAATTCCTGCTGGCATAGTTTCTTGAACTTCCGGATCTGTGGGTTCATTCATTTCCATCAACTGTCCTAGGCTTTCATTCAATGGAAGAATGTTAGCTGGACTGCTGAGAGTCTGGGGTAATTCTGTTTCATGCACTGGTTTCTGAGGTAAGTTGGTCCTCCGAGTCAAATCCTTTTCATTTCCATCAGCCACCTTTGACTTTGTGGTGTCATAAGAATAGGTAATCTTTGTTTCTCCAACAGGAATTCTACTGAAGATACAAATTTCATCCTCTGAATCAGATTGTTCTTCACTTAACAATTCTCTCTTCCTTTGGTTCCGTGTCTTAGGCTTGGAGATGTTTGGATCGGAAACAGGAACACTTTCCTCAGAAGCAGCAAGGAAACCACAAGGTAATAGTAGGTCTCTGTGCAATACCCGCAAAGGAGCATCCTTATCCTGTGGACGAACTTTATAAACTGGCAGATCTCCTACCCGTTCCACTACTATATGAATAGTAGGCTCCCACTTGTCTGCGAGTTTATGCTTTCCTCTGATTCTGACATTTCTCACTAAGACCTTATCGCCGACTTCAAGAGTTGATTCCTTCACTCGTCGATCAAATCTTTCCTTGTTTCTCATTGCAGATTTAGAGGCATTTTGAGTGGCAATTCGGTAACTCTCCTCAAGTCTGGCTTTGAGACTTTGGACATACTTGGAATGCGACTCGGGGGAAGATTTTCCGACAGGCAGCCCAAAGGCTAAATCCACCGGCAGTCTGGGTTGCCTCCCAAACATTAGTTCATATGGGGTGAACCCAGTTACCTCATTTTTAGTGCAATTATAGGCGTGCACCAAGGGTTTCACAAAGTCGTGCCAATGTGACTTATCCTGTTCCTTCAAGGTACCCAACATGTTTAGAAGTGTCCTATTGAAGCGCTCTACGGGATTACCGCGAGGATGATAGGGAGTTGTTCGCACTTTATGGATTTTTGCCATCTCGCAGAGCTCTTTAACAAGCTTGGACTCAAAATCAGCACCTTGATCACTTAGTATCCTCTCAGGGAAACCATAGTGGACAATGAACCCATCCCAAAGACATTTGGCTACAGTCCTTGCTTTCTGGTTGCCTGTGGGTATGGCAACTGCATACTTAGTGTAATGATCGGTCATGACAAGTACATTCTGGACATTACTTCGGTCTGGTTCGATGGAAAGAAAGTCTATACAGAGTAACTCGAGGGGTCGTGTAACCTGGATGTTGACCAGTGGGGCAGCCTTCTCTGGAACAGCTTTCCGTTTAATGCACCGTTCACAAGTCTTAACTTTCCTCTCGACATCAGCACTCATCTTTGGCCAATAAAAGCGAGAACGAACCAGGTCAAGGGTGCGATCTACTCCCATGTGGCCCATCTCATCGTGCAGGCTTTCCAGCACTATAGCACGAAACTTTGAAGGTAACACCAACTGGTAAGTGGTTTGATCATCCCACAGCCGTCGTCTGTACAGAATCCCATCCCTCAATTCTAAGCGATTCCACTCCCTCAACAACAAAGGTATATCCGGACATTCAAACCTCACCAGCCGGCATGGTATCCGGCCTTCCTCCAAGTGCGTAATGACTTGATTTATAGTGTCATCTTCTCTTTGTTCACGTTGTAGGTCTACACCAGTTAAACTAGGTAATGCAGACTCACACTCAGTCAATTCTTGAACAAAACAATCGGGAATAACATCTTGTTCCATTGTTAAGGACTCCACTAAAGTAACAGGATTGTCACACACTCTCTGAACAATGTGCTTATCACATATGGCTTGAATAACTACACAGTTCATGAATATGCCTTTATCTCCACCTAGATGCTTGGCAGCAAATTGCTGGATCCGTTCCTGCTCCTTTTGAGATACCATGTCGTTGATCAGCTCACCATGGGGACGTCTTGATAACCCATCAGCATCGTTGTTTTGCTTTCCTGATCTATAAGTCAGATCGAAAGAGAACGTGGCTAACGCTGACAGCCAACGATAGCTTATGGCATCAAGCTTTGCAGAAGTTAAGATGTAAGTGAGGGGATTACTGTCAGTGACAACAGTGAAGTGACTACCGTACAAGTAGTCAGAGAACTTCTCAGTCACTGCCCACTTTAAAGCAAGAAACTCCAACTTATGGGCAGGGTATCGAGACTCACTTCTAGAAAGACCTCTACTGGCGAAAGCTATGACCTTTTTCACTCCATCTTGCTCTTGATACAATGCAGCGCCAAGCCCCGTGGTACTTGCGTCTGTGTGAAGGATGTAAAGTAAGGTTGGGTCTGCAAAACCAAGGACAGGAGCACTGGTAAGTTTGGAGATAATTGTGTCAAATGCCTCATCACAAGCTATTGTCCATCGACTCCCAAATGACTCTTTTGGGTTAAAATACTTTCCCTTCAACTCGTTCGTGGTCTTACGATTCAGTGGGGCATATCCAGCAGTTAAATCATTTAAGGGTTTCACTATCTTGGAATAATCATGGACGAAACGTCGATAGTATCCCAAAAATCCTAAGAATGATCTTAACTCTTTTAAGTTCTTTGGTTTTGGCCAGGTTTTAAGAGCACTGATCTTTTCAGGATCCGTCTGGACTCCTGTCTCCGATATTATGTGGCCTAGATATCGGACTGAAGTTTGGAAAAACTTGCATTTTTCTGGGGACAACTTCAACCCATACTCTCCTAGTCTTTCCAGTACTTTTAGAAGCCGTTCCTCATGCTCCTCAGGGGTCCGGGAAAAAACGATCAAATCATCAAGGAACACCAAGACCTCGGTGAGATGTAAATCTTCCATGCATTTTTCCATTAGTCTTTGGAAGGTACTCGGTGCATTGGTAATTCCCTGAGGCATCCGGTTAAATTCCCAAAATCCCAAGGGACAAGAGAAAGCGGTTTTGTGCTTGTCACACTCCTCCATTTCTATCTGGTAATAACCAGATTTCAAGTCCAGAACTGAAAACCATCGAGAACCTGTTAAAGCTGAAAAGGACTCTTCAAGGTTCGGCAAGGCATAAGAATCTTTCACAGTTTGTGAATTTAGCTTTCTGTAATCCACACACAGTCTTACATCACCATTTTTCTTTCGTACGACCACAATTGGGGATGCAAAAGGAGACTCAGACTCCCGGATGACTCCTGAATCTTTTAAGTCTTGCAAGTGGCGTCTTACAGCAGCTAAGTCGTTTGGATGGATAGGGCGTGCCCTTTGCTTGAAGGGGGTTTCATCAGAAAGCTTGATGTGATGCTTGACTTTAGATGTTCGACCGAAGTCAAGGTCATGTTGTGCGAACACATTAGACATACCTCTGAGCTTCTGACTAATCCTATTCTTCCAATCTTGGGACAATGGGGAGTCCCCAAAGTCAAAAACGATCTCTGCTTTGGAGCATTCCGTCTCACATTTCCGAGGAATAATACTTTCAATAGCATGTACCTCAGCAACCACAGCATTAGGCTGTAGTACCACATCCCTCTTTGACTCATTTCGTAGCTGGACGGACAATCTTTGCTTTGGAAACATTGACACTTGAACTACACCGCTTGGGAAAAGAACACCCTTAGGGAGTGGAGATTTTGTTGAGGGCTCCAGAAGAACACTTTCTGTAGCAGGCAAGTAATTCACATTTGTTGTTCCACAGAGAGTTACTGTCTGCTGAGCTGGAATGACTACGGGATTCTTGTTTCGTAGGCTAACTAATCCTAAGCATCCGTTGACATTCTGTTTATGTCGTAATTCCAGAGTCTTCAGAACAGCACTGTATCCATATCGCGGAGAATGATGATCAAGGCTATTCAAGTGAAAACACTCAGCATATAAGGAATCGAGAGTGTTGGTTCCGATCAAGACTTGAGACTGGTTTCCAGGGTTTAAATCAGGGACAACTAGAGCAAGTGTAGAAATTTCAACCTCAGATCCCACCATGTCCTCTGGGAAAGTTATTGGAATTTCCACATATCCTTTATAAGGAACTGGCTGACCATTTGCGCCACTGACCTCAAGCAAGAGATTCAAGGGCTCGATGGGGTGATTAGTCAAACAAGCTTGGTAAAAAGACCAAGGAACTGTTGTCACCTGCGACCCTGTGTCGAGTAGGCAACGACACTCTATTCCTGAGATTTTGACTTGTGCTGTACACTTAGATCCTACAAGACGCTGAATATGGGATTTGTGGTAGAACGTAGATCTGTGTTGTGGGCTTGAATTCCTTCTGAGGGGACCACCTATTGGTTCATCAGTTCCAGTTTGTCCCACAACCGGAACTGTTAGGCGTTTAAAGAATCTGGATCAATATGGCCGTTCTCTCTATCCCATTCCTGTTGTTTCACCCGCAACTCTGCTCTTTTCTTTTCAACTAACTTGGGGTTTGGAGAACTTTCACAAGTTACAGAAATGTGGCCATCTTCACCACACCTGAAACAGTATCCAGGGCGTGGTCTGGATTTTATTACAGGATTACCGGTTGACTTAGATGGTTGTTTAGCAGCAAACTCAGGAGTACTAAGAGAGGACATTGTCTTGTGCTTGACTGTCTTCTTAGGCTTTGAGAGTGTTAATGACGCTAACTGCTCCTTTAACTCAACAATTTGCTTTTTTAACTCTGCCGTCTCAGACAACAGTTTTGACTCATGATGGGATTTGCTTGCAATGACAGTATCTTGGCTGTAAGCATGAACAGGTCTAGCTGATGACTGTGGTTTCTGCTTAGATGCACCGATGTGGCTTCTCATGCGCAAAAGTTTCTGAGCACTCTTATCTTCTCTGGTTCTAAGGGAACGCAACAGGTCCTGAAATTCAATAGGGTCATCTCTACGAGTTTCGAGACGAAGTTCAGAAATGAGGATGTCATCCCAGCAGCCTCGGCAAAACTGCCGTAGAAGATGATGGTTGGCTTCTGATGATTTAATTCCTCCTCCTCTGACTGCTTTGCTGAGAGCAACTTGAAGCCTCTGGAGATAGGTAGATGCTTTCTCTCCATCATTCTGAAATGTGTTCATGAACTTTGAAAACAACTCGTCTCCATCTTCGATTGCACCATAAGCTGAATCGAGCATTTCAAGATAAGCTCTGGGAGAAGCACGAGGGCCTAAAGACTTAACAATTTCAGTGGCAGGAGGTAAGAGACTCTCCATAATTCTCCTTACTCTTTGTAGATCAGACACAGAAGGGTCATCGAAAAGTAATTCAACATTACAACGCCAAGTGTCATAATCTGATTCGTGATTGGGCATAGGAATTCTTCCTGAGAAAGATCGGAGTTTTACTACAGCAGTGGAAGGAATTGCTGCAGCAACTTCACTCTTAACTATATGCTCCACAATAACTTTCTGCACCTCAGAGGGATTGAGCTGAACGTGACTCATGTTACCTGACAACCATCTCTCAGATCTTGGTGAGTCATCTTGATCAATTCTGGGCTCAGTGGGAGTCAAACAAGAATTCGGTACACTCATCTTGGAAATATTCTGCTCTTTGATAGCACTGAGCTCATCAACCACAGGCTCATCCTCATCCACTTCATCTGGAATTAAAGAACTTGAGATCTGAGAGAGTTCTTCTCGTAACAGATCGTTGAAAGATTTTCCACTTCGCTTAGCAATGGCTTTCAGGGTAGATAAGTAAGAGGTTGTAGCACCTGAACTTTCCTCCCAAGAGTAAACACTGCTCAGGGCCTTTATCTGGTAAGTTAAGTTTGGGTTTTCTTTACTCATGTAGTTAAGGGGCAACAAGGGATTCATGGATTCAATAGCTGAGCCAAAGTTGTACTCTACAATGGTGTGGTTATGATACTTGGACTCAGGGTCATTAATGGGAAGGACTCTTGCGATGGAACCATGTTGTTTCAGAAGGCTAAGGACCTCTTCATCCTCATGAGGGTTAATTAATCTATTAACTAAAAGACAGTTTAAGATCTTAACACCTTCCTTCTGGACTATCTCCATGTTCTAAATTTCAATTTGCCGCAGAATTATACTCCTTTTAAAGCACCTTTTCTGTTAATTACTGTTCTTTCGTTTGATGTATAATAACAAGCTATTAATTACACCTCCTGGCTGGCTCGCCAACTTTATGTAGCACTAGGCTCACTTATTTTCAATATACAGGCCAATAGGTTCGGCTGTGGAGGCGTAATAAAGCTACACTGTTGCAATAAACAAATTTGTATTTAATTAACCAAAACAGATTAATAAATGAAAAATAAACAGAAAAGGGGAAATAAAGAATTCTCAAAATGACATTAAATAAATTGGACCTCGTTAGACTGATTGGTCGGGTGCACCCTTTAAACTAAGATAGTTTCCTAAAATGAAAAACACAAATCTTACAATGATTAACAAATGTACAGATTCACAGTTCAGAACAGTAGCAAAGAAAAAACAGTTCAGAAGAAAAGAGTGTAAAACTCAGTTTGAAAAGTTCAGTTCAAAAATCAAACTAAATAGATTCAGGTTCAAAGAATCGACTCAAAAGATCCGGTTCAAAAGATTCAGTGTCCAAATGTTCGATTCACATATTCAGTTCAAAAGAATCGACTCAAAAGATTCGGATCAAAGGTTCACATCCACGGACACAATCCAGTTCGGGAGAAAATGTCCGTTCAAACTCTATTAGCAGTTCTCACTACAAAGAAATCAGTTCTTTCATACCAAGTTTCTCCGTTGTTGGATAGAAAAAGGCAATCTCACTCTCACAATCGCTCAGTTCTCACTGGGAAGGCTCGCCATCTTGCATCGATGTGTTGAACAGAACGTAGTTCCAACGTGGACAAAAACCTGACCTGCATGTGTTACAGGCTGCATTTAGTTTCAAACATCCATAAAAATAAAATGCTTCAGCTTAACAATTCAACATTTATCACTTGTACACTATAAACATAGAACTTAGTTGCAAATTCGTTTTTCACTCAAATTGTACACATATATACATACACAATTACACTGATAACATCTTACACATAGAAAAACATGAACTCACCAAATCCAAAAGAAATATAGAACATAAATGTTGCTATATCAGTTCTCTCCGATTGATTCTATGGCGCAGTTATTTCTGCTCGTCTCACCAGTCTCGCAAAAGAAAGAAAATGGCTTCTCTCAACCTGCAGCTAACGTGGTGGGGCGGGACTTAAGCTTAATTCTAATTTAATTGGGCAACTACTTGAGTGTCAATCATCATAGTGAAATACAGTTCACTGAGTTTTTATTTTTCCTTTATATTTTTCCATATGCTTTATTCACTTTTAGATATTTTACTGCCCTAAAAGACTAAATTAATCCCTTTGTATAATTAATTAATATACAGGGTTACAATAGCAACTTACAAATGTAGGTATATTATGGTCTCAGAAGTCTTTCTCATGCAAAATATGAGCAATAATTATTTTTTATTTTTTTTATTATTATTTAATAGAAAACAATAGTCTGTGTCCAAAGTATCTAGTTTTGTGCATTCTGAGTGCAACAGGTCCAACCAATACTTGCGAGTCAGGATAGGCCAACCAATTTGGAATAAAGCACTTGAGGGTAGGTTGAACTCTGGGCATCATAATTCAGCTGTGGTCAAATACTTTATGCCCTCTGAGACTTAGAGCAGCTTTTTAAACCTTATCTTGATCAAATTTACTTATTTGGTCATCAAACTTCTTGTATTCTAGAATTTTTCAGCATAACATCTACTACTCCGTTAAAAAAATTTATTTGTATCATTTCTATGAACCCTTTGCACATTTCCAGGGTTTTCAGAAATGGAAATTGTCTTGATTTTGTCTCTCATCATTTCAGTTAGATCAAACCTTGATGCATGCTGTCAGCACAGGTGTCAACTCAGAGTATGACGGGTTGTAGACATCTTTTTAGTATTCATATAAACTGAGAAGTCTTTTCAAGTTACAAAGCCAGTCTTGAATGACCCATCAAAACTATTGTGACCTTCACAAAGAAGGGTGGCTGGGATCTTCAGTGATTTCTGTCTAAGTTGTCCATTATCATTACTACTGCTTGGTGTAAGCTTGCAATGAAAGGCCAGAGCTGGTAAATCTTGTACAATGGGATAACAGTGACAGTTCATCAAATTAGTCTATATGTGTAAAGCCTGACAATGTGAGTAGAATAGAAGCATAGCTTCCTGTATTCCTTATTGAATGACACATAATATTTTCAAATTTTCTCCCAGCAGGTAGATGTTGAATTAAGATTTAACACTGACTGACTGACTGAAGAATTGTCTTTGCTTTAGAAGATCTTCAATAAAAAAAACTCTCCTTTTCTATTTAGTTTCTCTTAAACCAGGCCTTATGGAAAGGAAAATACTGAAAGAGTTTATTGTATCTTTTTTTTTCTTTTACTCAGCAAACATCTTATCACATTTTAATTTGAAGCTTTATCTGCAGGAAAGCACACCTCAGAAATAACTTAATAATTGTTTTTGCTTTAAAATAGTCAAAACTTCAACATTGTTTTTCTCCCCCATGTTTGGCGAAACGTTAGCAACGTTAAACGTGGAATCAAACTCAATACAGGTTCACTATAGAATAAGATTTCTTCAAATAACCAACTTCCAAGTCTGCAAATATCAAGGACTGTCTGCAGGCCTGTGGTCACAGTCCAGTAATCAATACGATCTGAATTACAGGGGCTACTGAGAGCATATAAAAGCTCTTCTGGGAGGAAAGAGCAAGAGGAAAGCATTATAATTCCCAAACTGTTTAACTGTCAAAGCATTTCTTAAAGGAGCAATACAGCAAGCAGCTGAAAGGGGTGTGTTGGTACTCAGTTCTAAACATTTCCATTGTCTCCTTTGACCCAGACTCAAAGCTTAAGGTCAGTTTAACGACACAAGCACAATTGACAATGCAAGAGACAATCCTTACACTGGTTTCATTGTTTGTTACACCTGTCAGCTGGCACATGATAACCACCAGTGGGCACTCCTTCCATCTCCTTTACCACTTTATGAATTGCATTTCCCAAAACCCATTGCCTGGATCAAGCTCTGATTATGACCCTCGTTTGTCATTTTTGTCATCTCATTTTTGTTTGCTTATTTAAACCCCTTTGTGTCCATTCACTTGTTGTGAATTCTTGTTGGTTGCATTGTATTAATGAGTGCTACTTCTGTTTTCCATGTCATGGTCTTGATGTTCTGCCTTTCTCTCTGTATTTCCCTGTTTGCCTGTGCCTTGGACATGTGTCATTATCTGGATGGTTTGCAAATATAATTCAGGGTAACACTAGTTTAGGGTCCAATTCTCACTATTGACTAGATGCTTATTAAGATGTGTATTACTGTTGTCCCAAACTCGGATCGTGTGCGATGAGGAACAAGGAAGTAGCTGGATTAACACAAGCTAAATATTATACTTTAAATAGAAACAAAATAAGCACACCTGTTCAGAACTTAGAACAAGAATCACAGCAGGCAAACAGGAGACATCCACACACTTGAACATAGTTACATATTATATTAACAACCAACAAACACAAGGGAATTTTTTTATTTAGGGAAATAAAAGGGAAATAGTTATAGGGAAAGGGTTTTATACACAAGGGAATGATGACCACCTGGCAAGACTAACGATGAATGATGACAAGACCGGTGCTGGAAGGGCACGAGAAGAAACACAGAAGGGACCCGAAGTGAAACAACACATGATATGATAAACAGGAAGTGACAAATGATATGACACACAGGAAGTGACAGCAGACCTCACCGACAGGAAGTGTATCCATGACCTTACAGACAGGAAGTGACAAAAGGACACAACAGATGGGAAGTGCACAATTGAACACTCAGGACTCATGGAAACAACTGTGATGTTTATTACTACTATTGACGATTTGTTAGTATAAAGCACATATTAATGCCTTATTCTGCATGATCAAATTCTACACCCTAATCCTACCCAATACCTAAACTTAACAACTACCTTAATATCTAATAAGCATTAATAATGAGTTTATTGAGGCAAAAGTCATAGTTAAAATGCATTAGTAATGAGAATTGGAACCTAATCTAAAGTGTGACCTAATTCGATATTTGTGAAATTTTAGGGTAGACTCTGTTATATCTACACAGTTTGCTTGCTTCCATAGTGAAAGAACTTGCTTGCAAATGGCAACTGTGAATGGCAAAATACTAGTTGATAAATTGTCAAAAAAAGACTGTAGAGGAAATGTATATAAAAGTTAATTTGAGTTCATTTGTATATTGCCATGTTTGTAATGCAGAAAGAAATGTTGATGTAGTGAAAACAGTTGTGCAGTGAAAATGTAATTCAGGTCATTGCATTTGATCACGTAAAGTTGACTAATATATTATATTTTATAAATGCATCCTTTACATGTTGTTCCTAACTGTGTTAGATTCAAATGAAAATTATGAATAATATACCAATTTAGAAATATTTAGGAAGAATCAATGCTTTTCTTATGGCGCCGTACAGCAGTCTGAGTAGCGGGTTTATTTACATACATTTTTAATAGTATTTCAGACTTTTTTTAAGACTGTGCCCTAATTTGTACATTTATTTCTGAATCAAATTTAATTTGATAGTTGTATCGGTATAAAGTGACAAATGTAATTTAATCAATTATTTCTATAAATTTCACTGATTACAAAAAAGTTGATTGTTTTTTGACACTGTTTTATATCTATGGTTTAATATGTACAGCAATCAGTAATTTTTAATAAGCTCACATGCCTAAAGTATACCGTAACATTTTTAGTCAGACATGACAAAATTAATTACTTGCAGTTCAGTGAGTGATTGATCCAGCATCTGCTCTGACTGATTCATGTGTTTATGAATCACAAAAATGTCTAAACAGAGACATTTGTTTGGGAATTGGATTACAGGGATTTAAAAGTAATTTTTGACAACCTCAAAAGAATAATCTCATAAGCATAATTCATTAAATTTGTATGCAACAGTTTTTTTTTTCACTAAAGTGAACCAGCACATTTGAGTAATTGTTTCAGAATCATAAAATATTAGTCATGTTGCATGGCTAAGTCTTAAATCATAATGTTACACCCTCCCAACACACAGAGATTGTTTTCATTCTGTAATGTGTCTCTTGGTTTCACGGCATTCATCACTGTGTGTACTTAGTTCTCAATATTCACTCGTCTGTGGCCGGTTGTTGTTTGTGCCTATACTGTTTATTTTAAACACACTGTTATGTTACCTTTGTCAGCAGCTATATCACCCTGTAGCCTAAGACTGGTTGCCCACTGAAGCTAAGCAGGGCTGAGCCTGGTCAGTACCTGGATGGGAGACCTCCTGGTAAAACTAGGATGCTGCTGGAAGAGGTGTTAGGAGGCCAGCAGGGGGTGCTCACCCTGCGGTCTGTGTGGGTCCTAACGCCCCAGTGTAGTGATGGGGACACTGAACTGCAACAAGCACCGTCCTTCGGATGAGACGTTAAACCGAGGTCCTGACTCTCTGTGGTCATTAAAAATCCCAGGATGTCCTTCGCAAGAGTAGGGGTATAACCCCGGCATCCCTGGCCAAATCTGCCCATTGGCCTTGGTCTATCATGGCCTCCTAATCCCCCCTTGCTCTAATTGGCTTCATTGCTCTGTCTCCTCTCCTTAGCTGGTGTGTGGTGAGTGTTCTGGCACAGGTTGCCATTGCATCATCCAGGTGGATGCTGCACACTGGCGGTTGAGGAGACCTCCCCCCCATCCCAAGCGCTTTCAGTCTCAACTATCCATTTGCTCATGGCAGGTTTTGATGCTGGGGCCCCCTTGTAGGTCCTGAAGTAAACAAAAAAACAAACAGCTGGTCAGACGTATGCCAGGTGACAGTCTTATGCTCGCACTGGACAGACCTTGTTCTTTATTTCATGATCACCAAATGGGGGAGGACAGAAAACATGCAATAACATAGACCATACCACATTTGTGGGAACCTTGGGAACATAGCCTGGCATGGGATGGAGGAAAGCGTTTGCCATCCAAGGCGCAAACTCAAGGCAAGGAGGGATACTGACAATGCTTCTATGTCCTCCACCCTCTTTAGTGGAAGAATATCTAGCAGAAACAGTTTCTTTTGAAATTAATTTGATGGGAACGTCTTTGATGGGTTTGAATGGAGCCTTAGTCAACCAGGGACAGGTCCCAGGTGGGAACCTTGGTCTGTACTTTTAGACCTCAGCTTTAGGGTACCACAGAGGAAATGTGTGACTACGGGTGCCCTGCCAATAGACATGCCACCCAGACGTACATGGTAAAAGGTTACGGCAGCCACGTAAATCTTGAGGGTGGAAGGGGACAACCCTGCAGTGAATCTATCTTGCAGGAACGGTGTCAGTCTGACAAGTCTCCAGCACGGTGCCAATCTGACAAGTAACTGGGTTCACCTGCTCTTCACTACACCAAGAACTCCCTCCAATTTCCACACTCACACCCAGCCAGCATGGAGCAATCATTGTGAGCTGCAAGACTCAAGTCATAACCTCGACAAGCTCCTCATAAGCTGGGGAGGAAAGTGGCAAATCTTCCTCTCCAGCCTAAATGCCAAAAACATTCAACTCCTTAGAGCTGGATAGTTGCAGCGTCGGTGCCTCTGCCTGGTCGGAAGTAACTGCCCTAAGGCATGCTTCTGGGTCCAGGCAGGGGAAATCAGATTTACCTGGTAAGGGCTGAGATAGTTCAGAGTATGTCTCAAACCCTGCTGCCATATCCATCTATGAACCCTAGGACTGAGTGCCACTGAGCCTTGGCAGCAGCAGAAACAAGCCCTGAGAAACTCGGGCCTGAGCGGCGTCACATCCTTACTTTAGATGTCTTAAGTGTGTTCAAATAGCACTCATAAATTAAAAGTTCAAATGTACAATGTTTATTTCAGTTAACTAGATTTTCATTTAACTGCAATTGTCATGCAATAAGGATATCAATTGATCCATGTGCATGTAAATATGGTTAGTGCATCAAGATGTCAGGCCTTATGGGAAAACATTTATGTTTATACTCTGTATTTGGTCTCTCTTTTAAATGGCTGCTAGTTTACATGTTAAACCATCCTTCCTTTAAATCTTTGTTAAATTATGTGATATGTTGATTACAATGATCATCTAAAAAAATAAGTGACAATTCAATCAGTCAACACTCAACTCCTCTCAAGAGTCAAAACTACATAACAAACCCATCAAACACCTGTCTCAGTCAGCCCTACTGCAGGTGCAAAAGGGGTCCAAAACATACTGTAATTTAACCACTTAAATCACATTGAGAGGTTGTTAGAAATGCTTTCAATTGTGTTGCTCCGTACACCCAGACAACAATCCAGACTCATCAAAACGACAAATGCCCTATTATACAAATGTAAAATAAAAATCTGTAATGTTTAAAAGCCAGTATTTATCTACTCAATTTATATCACGTAATAAAACCTCTCATTGGGATAAAATAATAATTTAGCAAATCAATGTCAATCAATGTATTACAGTAAACAACATAAGTGAAAGTGTGCAGATATAGTAAAACACCAAACAACTTTCATTACACTACTTTAAAGTGAGTTTACAGTAGATGATAAGCACTAGAGAAATTAAGTTATAGGAAGAAAAAAACAATACAGCACACTGTCAATCATGGTACAGTAAAAAAAATAAAGAAATCTGTAAATACATTAATTCTCTCATGCCAAATTTCAATAGAGTAAAGCGATAGAGACACGATGCAATTTTCACGATGCATTTAACCCATCCAAAAGACTATGTGTAGTGAACACACGCACTACAAACCATAAACTGTACTATTGCCAGAGCTTCGTTTAGCAGGAAAGCATTGAGGCAAAGATTCTGGAATATGTCATTTTAATAAACATGGACCTAGGGTACATAGAGGAACACTACACATAATACACTAAGCATCATCATAGACAATAACCAATGCAGACTGAGAGACACACAGGGCTTTTATACAAAGGATACTATGTATAACATGTAAAACAAATTGGCTAAAAATGAATTTGAATATCAGAATTAGTTTACAATACATAGAACAGTAAACATTTCCCTCATCTAAATTACTATTAACATTTACTGTAATTATACTTTTGGCATAAGTAGTATGAAAACCCTGTAGATGTATTCGTTCATCTCTCTCTCTCGAGTGTTAAGATGCATTTTCTAATAATTTGTGCTCCTATTTATATTATCCTCAGATTCTAATTAGTGTCAACAGTTTTGCTACTTAATATTTACACATGAATAAATGTACTATTTGAGTTCACATTGTGATGCTTGAGTTAATTACATTATGTGTTTGTGTTTTCTGAACGAGACCAGGGTTAAACCTGTAGAAGATGAGAGCATTTTATGAAGAGATTTGCAGAAATTGGAATATGTGTGAAAAAAGGTGGATCTCCATAATCACACCATAATCAGTTATTGTCATCTATGGTTCTGCCTGAATTGTACTTATTGAGTAGACTTGCTCCATCGGTCAATATGAGGGGGTTAAACTTCCCTCTGCAAAGTTGAATGCCCTTGACAATGGCAGTGGGGTTTAGGGACGTTTGTCAGTGTATAGCTAAAAGTGGAGTTAAATTCAGCCTTGCATGTCTTTTGAGGTCAGCTCTAATATTGGGACCATTGCAAAAAAGAGTGTCCTGTGATTAATGTTGTTAATCGTCTTATTATTCCCCCTCAACAGGACATTTCTCAAATGTTTATCACATTTCCCCCACAGCTTGACTGTGTCTCAATTTCCCAAATCAGTTTATTACAATATAATCACATTAGGCAAAACAGGAGTATCAGAGCAGACTATCTGAATTTCTCAGCTGTGTAGTGAAAGCTAGTTTCCATCAGTTTTACAAAATATTCAGACTATCTCTGCATTCAAGGTTTTATTTCAGAAAACACACTCCAAGCAGTATTCAGCATTGTGTACTCAAATATGCTGAACATTCATGTTCTTTGTCAAAATGACCACCTTGAAGGCAATATTTTGCTGTAAAAAACTGCACAGATTTGAACTCTTTTGTTGTCATGACAAAAATTGCATCCCGTCAGTTCTAATAAATGCATTGTGCTTCAAGTTGTTTTGTGCGCGTAAATGAACACTGCATAAAAACAGAACAAAGAGAGGCTTTTTATAGTTGTGTGAGAATTGGCATGCAAACGGTGATAAAACCCTCTGTTTCCCTCTATAAATAGCTGGAGGCTCTTCTAATGTTTCCTCCGTTTGGACCGAGCTCTGATGCTTGGTTCTGCGGTGAAACTGGCTGCATCTTGCTTGGCTTCTGTCCGACCAGCCGTACTCGCACAATGAATCATCCAGCACTGTCACACTGCGACTGACTCGCTGGAGCCAATCACCTGTGATGGATAAACGGGTAATAAAAGGCGAGTTAAAGCTGATCTGAACAGACTCAGTGCCACCGAATCCTGTGTAAAGACGCAGTGCAGCATAAAAAGTGCACTAAAATATGTCAGTGGTCCATCCAATGCTGCTTTGCTTCTCTGTTAATAAAATGCAGCATATACAATGTTTAATAATGTATGCTATTTTATGAATAAGGTACAGAATAAGGCATTTTTTCACCAAATGATCAGCAAGAGGAGCCAACCTCAGGGGGTTGAAATTGTCTAAATAAAGTTTAGATGATTTTAGTTGCCTTCCCGTCATGCTGAAGATATAGATTAATGATATGATATTTCCTCAGGTGATAATTCAGGATATACCGGTGATTATAGTTTACAAAGTTTTAAATATGGATATTTTTCTCACAAAAACACATCGCTTCACTTGAGAAGGCATTTATTACCCCACTGGAGTAGTATGGATTACTTTTATGATGGATGGATGCTCATTTTGGAGGTTCGAAAACTTGGATCCTATTCAATATCATTACACAGCTGAGAAGAGCCAGGATATTATTTAATATAAATAACTTCAATTGTTTTCTGCTTAAAGAAGAAAGTCAGTCTGTACACCTAGGATGGCTTGAGGGTGAGTTAATTATGGGATCGTTTTTATTTTTGAGTGAATGATTTCTTTGAAATGACAGATAGCACTTTTAAATATCCGTAAATATTCCAGTGAAATAATTTTGTGTTATGAATGAAACACCCGTATGTTACATAATATAGACATATATTACTAGAGTAATATTTTACACATTCATAATATTGCTAGAGAAAGACTCATCTGATCTGTAGATGTTATTCATGTTCTGCAAAAAGTATATGTTAATACTTTTACACTTTTTAATTTCCATTTGCTGTTCAATGCTGGAGAGGTGAAGAGAAAAATATCACCTAAGCTTTTTGAAAAAAAAGTCAGCAACCTTTTTCTTTTCTTTTTTGGTCATGACCCTCCATATAGCTGGTTATATTTACGCTTATTGCATATCTGTGCTTTAGTTCTGCTGAAATGTCTGCAAGGCTATTTCAACAAAAGTAAAAGAAAGAGAAGCAAAAACATAAAAAAAATTAAACTCGATTTAAATGTGTCACTCAAATGAAAGCAAAATTCTAACTGGCATCCTTGATTACACATCAACCACAATCAAAACAACTCTTCTAAAGCTCACTTTTATATGCACATATATTATACACTGATTACTGAAATAGTTTAATATTAACATTGTACCACACCTGCCAGAGGCAGATCAGTTGAGAACATTTACCATATACAAATGTTTCTTGCAATAAAAGCCATAACACACATTGATGTTTCACATAAACAAAGCATACAATGACCAGGGGCTGCATTGTCCAAATATTCCATGAGTTGTTTTTGGAAGGCCTATTCCTAGATTATGGTTCTCATGCCTCTCGTGTCTTATATTGGTTCTCAACTCTGAAACCGTTTCATTCTATCATTTTGTCTCAGTTCACCACACATTGTAAAGATACTCACAAAATATATATGTCTTGGAAGAGTAGGAGATCAAACTGCGAACATGTGTGGTGGCAGTATTGTAAACTCTAAGTCATCCTGTTTTCTTGCTTTGAAGTGCCTCCCATTGCATTTGTGCAGATAGTCAGCAAACGCAGTTCACCAGAAAATGCTGCTTTGTACATTGTCAGCTAGAGCATCTCTTTCATGTCACTACCCATATTGATTGTTCGGTCTTTGTTAAAAGCATTGAAGATATAAGCCTCATTGAGTGGGAATACTAATCAGATGTTTCATCTGCTTTCTTGGGAAGCTGTTGGGCATTTCACCATTGTCTAAAAAATCCATGCAGTTCTCCGAAATATGTGTATTTTGATTCAACATCCTACATTAGGTTCAGCTACAGTTAGGATATAGGATATTAACACATTTGTGACAAGGGTCCAAGAATGACAAACGGCAAGTACCAAATGGAAGTAGAAATTGGATTAAATAAAATACATTTACTAGGGATGTGCAAGACTAGCCTGACTAGTTGATTAAATGATAGTTTCTGACATGCGTACAGATCTGACATGCGTACAGATACTTTTGATACACCCAAAGCGTGTTCAAACCTGGACACACATGTGGTAATGAACAACAATACGTTAATGTGTTGACTTCTGTGGACCAATATTTATTTGAGCAAAGCTGTTTAGGTTTCTATTAGGTTTTAACTAATTGGTCAGATGTATAGGTTATTGGTCAGATGATTAACTTAGTTGATTTGAATAAATATGTCTACAGTAATCCCTCGCCACGTCGCGTTTCAAATTTTGCGGCCTCAGTGCATTGCAGATTTTTCAAAAATATTCATCAAAAAATTTAAATTAAAAAATACCGTCATGTCAGCAGTCATATTGCGGAAAGAAGCGTTGTTTCTTCGTGATGCGAGAGAAACGGTTTCCCAGGATTCCAGACAAAGAGAGAAACTCTCTCAGAGGCTTTGTACACACCCACGGCACTCAGACAAGACATATGATTGGTTCCCGGCACAAGATCGACCAATGAGAGCACGAGTGGAGTGGGAGCCTCTTCGCCTCTCCAGTGCCGATATCTGACGATCAGGTGCTTCCCGAACTGATTTAAAGGCCTCATTACAACAGTGCAACACATATCGTATGAGTGAGAGAGTTTTAAAATTTTAAAAAGGTTTTATAATTAAATAATTCAATTAAAATATATGTAAAGTACATATTTTAAACACTCTGGTACCTACACACACATATTCTTAGAAGGGACAATCTGACTTTGCGGAACTATCGCGGGGGGTTCCGGTTCACATTAACCTCGATAAACGAGGGATTACTGTATAATGGCTAACGTTGCTTAAGTAAATGCTCAAGTTTAATATAAAATGATCATAATGAACGGTATATTCCATATATCTGACCTATTTGTAGCAGAATGCAGTATGTGATTTGTCTGTTCATGTATTGGAAATCATCCACACATAAAAATAAAATAGAAAAAAGTATAATGTATCACATTGTGATTTTGTTTCTACATCTTTCAAAGATATGAAGTCTTACATAGCCTACTGGTCAAAAGCTGACAATAATTTAATTTTTTTTAATGTTTTTTGAAGTCTTTTATGCTCACCAAGTCTGCATTCAATATATTAAAAACAGTAATATTGTAAAATAGTATTACGAGTTAAAATACCTTTTTTTATGTCCTCACAAAGACATTCTTTTGGACCCCATTTGGAAAATGGCAAATCAATCATACTAACTGATGTTGTTTGATCATGAACAATGTTTTACTAATTGATGAAAATTTATAAATGCAGAACGTTTTCTGCAAATTTTACTTAGCTTTAGGATTAGGGATAGAATATTATACATTTTGCACAGCAAAAAAAAATAAAAAAATTAAAATGAATTATATCTATGAAAAGTCCCCAAAAACATGGAAACCAAGTTACAGTAAATGGATTTGTAAGTATTGACTAAATTATAGCAAATTTAAAATGTTAGGATGCAAGGATGCAACATAAGATCACTGGAAAAACATACCTATACATATAATTCACCACAGTTCCCAGATAAAATGAACACTACTGGCACAAAAATTGTGTTTGTTTTTAAAACAACTTTTAATCACAGGGGCAGATTATTGATTATAAAGACTTGCTGTTATCAGCTCAAAACACTTTTAGCATAGTAAATTATTTGTAAACTAATACATTTGCATATGTTTGGTTTTTCTGGCATAATACAATTTTGGGTTGTTCACTTGGTAAAGCATTGCACTTGGGATGCCAACCGATTTCAATTCCCATGAAACATGAGTCATGACTAAAGAGTTCAAAGACGAAGCAAACTTAAAGTGCATGGTTGCTTCAGCAAATGTGTTTTTATCTCACCGTTGCTTTTGTTAACACTTGGTTAGGTTTAGGGCAAGGTTTAGGCCTATGTTATTTTCAAGCGCTGTAGCGCATTAACCTGTGTGCAGTCATGGCCTAATGGTTGGAGAGACAGACTGGTAACCTGAAAGTTGCAGGTTTGATTGTAATACTGGCAGGAAATTACTGAGTTGCCCTTGAGTTAACCCCCAATCACTCCCTGGGCACCACAGCAAAATAAATGGCCATCCACTGGTGTGTGTGTGTGTGTGTGTGTGTGTGTGTGTGTGTGTGTGTGTGTGTGTGTGTGTGTGTGTGTTCACTGCTTCTAATGTGTGTGCACTAACTTGGATGGGTTAAATGCAGAGGGTTGATCTTGTCAGCCTTGGCTTGACATGTCACTTTTCACTGTCACCTTTTAGCACTGCGTTCTTGGCATTTAAATGTGAATATGTGGTGGAACATGCAAAAAGAAACATAATATAATTTAGCAAAAAGGTCACAGCAATATTTTACTTTGTCCAAGACTTCACATAATGCATTGGCATATTATATTAATGTTTGTTAGGAAACAGTAATATGTCTGAGCCTTTAAATTATATTGCTACAGACAAAAATGAAATAAACTAATAAAATACACTGCAGATAAGTGTAATGGGTAAAAAAGTTTATTGAGTTTGTTTTAAAGGCCTTTCTTGGTCTATTTGAGGCCCAACTGCCCACTAAGATAAGCCTTCATCCAGTGGAACAGAAGCATGTACCTGCAACTCTGAAGGGCATAATGCATCATTTCATCATACAATTGAGCTGCACTTGTCTTTAAGAGATACGTAAAGAGCCTGGTGTATTAGGCAGTGAAGTCATATCCAACCAGCAGAGCAGACATGGTCATACCTGAAAGAAGTTTGACTCACTTCCTCTCTCTCAGGAAAACAACTCATCTCTCTCCCTCTCTGCCTCTATTACTTACAGAATTGAAGATACAGTAATACCTCGGTTTATGAGTTTAGTTCGTTCCAAGAGCGAGCTCATAAACCAAAATGCTCATACACCAAAACAATTTTCCCCATAAGAATGCACTAAAATCAATTGATTTGTTGCACACGACCATAAATGCCTATTTTAAATATTATTTTGGTTTTACCCTATTAATCACAGTAAAAATTATAACCATTAAGATCTCATATAAATATTAATTAATAATTGACAATTAAACTCTAAAAATGAACGAACACACGGGAGCCGTGAACGAACATATGGGAGCCGCGAACGAACACACGGGAGCACTGCACTGTGGTGAATGATGCAGCCAAACAAGCAACGCTGAGAGAATGAACGAGTTAAGGGGTGATAAAGGGGTTGGAACAGCATGGCTGTGTTATGAGAGGCTGTGTTTAGGATCTTTGCAGTAAAAATGTGTGCGACGATGTAGAGCGTTAGGACTTTTCCACACAAAAAAATGCACGTGGGTGAGAGAAAAATTCTCTCGCACATGATACAATGCTCGTACACCACTTTGACTTTCCATGCTCATACACCGATTTGCTCGTATACTAAGTTGCTCGTAAACAGAGGTATTACTGTATCTCGCTTTGGATTTGTATGCTAATGTAACCAGGGTGGTTGCTCTGGTGTGTTGCTAGGCGGTTGCTAATGTGATCTGGGTGGTAGCTGGAGTGGTTGTGTGAGTAACGGGGTGGTTGCTAAGGTCTTACTAGGCGGTTGCTAGTGTGTGCCAGGGTGATACTAGTGTATACTAAAGTGTTTCTAGGCAGTTGTTAAGGTATTCTACTCTATGTTTATTATAATGTTCTTCTTTCTGTGCAGTACTTTAGTCTATTTCGGTAGTTTTAAAGTGCTTTATAAATAAAGTTTGTTGTTGTTGTCGTTGTTGTATTCTGGGTTGTTTCAATGGCAAACATTGTACTTTGTCATTAACGTAGTGTGGTGAAAAGTGTAATAAAACAATACAAAAATATTCAATGTCAATGTCTTGGTTAATCATCCAATTATAAACTACTATAACAGTAACTGCTATTCTTACTGTAGTAGAAGCTATAATGGCTGTTAGCATGACCGCTAAGTCATTTTTAACAACTTAAGATAACAAATTATTTCTAATATACAGTGGTACCTCGATATACGAAATGAATCCGTTCCGAGGTGGATTTTAGAGTTAGAGTTTAAGACTCTAAAGAAATAAAAGCTTGTGAGTCTCAGTAAGCTGACCCTGCCTCCTTCCTTCTCCGTGACTAACGAACCTTACCGCAGTCGAAGCTTACCTTTCGAGTGAGGCTATCTCCGAAAGTGGCGGCAGAGGTGGAGGAGGACAAATGGCAGATACCAGTTTCGTACTTCTTTATGATCACCATCTTTGTCTCCAGAGCTAAAGCACGCCAGCACGTACGTATAGAAGATGCATGATGGGAGGGATGCTGTCCAATTAGAGAGAAGGATCTCATGGCTTGGCTAGCATCAGGAACCAATGGGAGAGCAGGAGGATGGTGGCGAGTCTACTATAACTAAGATTGCGGCGTGCGGCGCAAGTTTCAAAATTGTTATGGGGCGAATCTCGGACTTTCAGAAACCTTTCGTATCTTGAAAACTTTTCTTATGTAGAGCAGTAACATTTTACGTCTTTGCTTTCGTAACTTGGATTTTTCGTAAGTTGAGCCTTTCGTATCTTGAGGTACTACTGTATAATCTTCAACATGTCTAATGTCACAGAGATGAACTTACAGCATTGCCTCAATGACATTTCATGATGAATGCAAAGGATTACTAGTGTCTGCTTTTTCTGCAACCAGAAAGTGCTAACAGGAAGTGACCAAGCAGGAAGTGAAATCATTGCATAATAAATAATATAATATATAAACAAAAATAAAGCAAATATTACAAAGTTACATTTCTTAAGGGAAAACACAGAGCCATGTCTCTATGACATTCTGATACAGAGATATAGGTCTGGCAAAACAGTTGCCATGGTTGCTAGGGAGTGACTTTTCAACTGCTAGTGATGATACTGTGATGAAGGCTGCTTTTCAGAATGAATGAAATAAACCATCCACAATATCTCTATGAATTACAGAATTAAAAATATCTCACTTTGCATTTGGTTGCTAGGGAGCTTGACAATGGTTGCTAGGGTATGGCTAGAAAGTGTTGAAGGTAGTTTCCTGCACCAAGTCAAACCCTCATGTTTGAATGGAAGTCTGTGGGATTGGTGTGTGTGTGTGTGTGTGTGTCTGTGAGCACATAACTGATTAGTTGACTCCTCCCTCTTTTTGTGACAGGCATCAATATATCTTGCTTCTAACAAGATACAATCTCTTTTTTCACCTATAAGTTGTTCTAACAAAATAAGTTTTATTTTATTGTTCAACTTTATGAAGTCAGGGCAAAGTTTTTCAAATTTTGTATAAAATAGTTATGGCAGCTGGTGAGCAAGTGCTGCTCTGTCTCTACTTCTTTGGGCAGCCAGTTCTGTCAATATCTGCCCACCTCTAGAGTGAGAGTGTGATTGCTCAGTCTGTACCATGTCATTTTTCTGCTGAATTTAAAGTCTTTCACTGTACTCAGATATTTTGCTATTGTTTAGTCTCTATTTAGGGCCAAATAACATTTAAGTTTACTTTTGTTTTTCTGTTATTTCAGTCCAATAAGTCAGGTAATTTTCTTTTTGTGCTTACATAACTGGTTGGGCCAAATCCTGTGGATGAGTTTATTTCTGTGTCCTAAGGCTTGCAGTTGCTAGTTGTGTGAGTTTGTTTTTGAAGCTTCAGGACCATTTGACTCGGGGGACTCTCAGTATGAAGACTATGTATTAATGGAATAATTCACCCAAAAATTTAAATTCTGTCATTTTTTTCGACCCTTCTACTAAACCTATATAACTTGCTTTAACGCTTGTTCTTTTCCATGTAATTAAAATGAATGGGAATGGAGCTTGGGGAAAGTTTGCGTTATATTTAAAATCTTCCAAAGATACTTTTGGGTGAGAACCAGACCTAAATGTATTACTTGTTGTTAGGCACTGCCAATGAATTGTACTCAAGAACTGGATCAAACATAAATTTGATTGTATCAATTTAAAATATACATATATTTTTTTTGTTGTTTGAGTGAATTTCCTTTAAAAGAAAAATAGCAAGTAGATAGCTTTTACTGTCATTTACCCTGTAAATATTTGAGCCTCAGCTGTTGCAACCTCTTTCCTGGATGCAAATATTTTATAACCCCCATGAAATCAGAATTAGTGAGACTCTGATCTCTTTCCCTGTTATTTTTCTCTCTCATTTCTATCTGTCACACTTGTCTGGCAGCATGGTGATTCTGAATAATGCTGAATAATTCTCCTTCTGCTATTTCCTGCAGCAAGCTCGAGGGCCCAGCGTTCCGTTCTATTACTTTGCTTCTCAGTGTCTTTCACGTCTGCTACTCTGCAAGCCTCCAGGATCAAACATTTCACCATGGGTTTATTCTTCCGGTTATATCCAGGGGAATAGAAGCCCTCTGATCTTTTGTCATTTGTGTGTGTAATGTGAACATGGTGTGAATGCCTTTTTCAAAACTATTTTATTCTTCACACCTGTGAATTAAATTCTTGCTATGCTTCTAACTTGTAGTTTTAAAGACTAAAAGGACTTTTCACACTGCGCTTAACCCCAGGTTATCGTTATTCGAAATACATCGCCTTTTAACCTTGGGTACATACTTATAAGTTCACACTTATAATTTAGTAATGGGGTTAGCACTGCTTTTTGGTGCCAAATTTGTAAAGTGTGAAAGAGTGTAGCAATCGACAGCCAATATTGCCTGCTCTTCACATGCTTTAGATAATCATGGAAACACATGTATTGTATAAACTATAGTTTCATCATTTGAGAAGGAAAAAGTCAAATGGCGACAGAAAACAAGACAATAGGAGAAAATAACAGATTTTAATTCTTACTATTATTTTAAACGTTTAAAAAAAATTGGTATGCAAGAATATCCGTGTATTGTGCATGTCTTATGTGAATACATTAAATTAATTAATGAAGAACTATGAGCAGTTATTTTGTTTATTCTTTCTTCTGCTGATGAAAATAAATCCACTATGGCCACTCCGCCACCTTTGAGGGCCACCAAGAAACACAGACTAAAAGCCTGTAATAAACACTAAATAATCCATGTAGTGCTTTTAATTACTCCTCTCAATGTCATTGAGGAATTTTCAGTTCCTGCTCACCGGTCATCAGTCACCACACGAGTGATATATGAGAAAACACTCCAATAAAACCCTCCAGGACTAAAAGAACACACTCCTCGCTTCCAGGCATTTGAAAGTTCTCTCTCTCCACTTCAATTAGGTTTGTTCTATTTTCCACAGATACTCCTGTCAGGAGAGCCACAATCGCAAAGGCGAAATGGTATCGACATTGAGTATAGTTGGAACTTGCAGAGTGGCCATGATGGATCTATATTCTCTCTCTCTTTCTCTCATCTGCAAATCAGCTCCACTGGGTTACTGATTATGAAAGATTATAAACCCAAAATGGCTCAATAGTCTCAACTCAGAATTTGGGTTAAAATAGCCCAATGCGATGCACAGATTATATGGACTAGTTGGATTTCTTGTAGTTTGAGTAATTACAGTGGGGGAAGCAAGGCTGTGATTAATTGCGTGAAAGGTGGATTATACCCAATATAACTAATTTAGTGCTAAGGGAACTAAGCAATGAGAAGTTAATGAAATAATCAGAGGAAAGTATTAACACTGAAAAAAAGAAATAAGGGAACTAATTAAAGAACAGACATATGAAACCATGTAAGACAGCTTGCTTAAAGGGCTCATAGCTTGAAGTCCTTGATCTTTTGAGATAAAAGAGTTTTATATACCTTGAAATCATGGTGCAACTTTCAGACCATGCCAAAAAAAATGTATTACCCGGTCAAAATGTTTTATATATATATATATATATATATATA
This sequence comes from Rhodeus uyekii, assembly GCA_037043235.1. Lineage (NCBI taxonomy): Eukaryota > Metazoa > Chordata > Actinopteri > Cypriniformes > Acheilognathidae > Rhodeus > Rhodeus uyekii. Next base: position 5,378,345 of record JAWRVZ010000009.1, read on the forward strand.
TATATATATATATATATATATATATATATATATATATATATATATATATATATATATATATATATCTACTGAAACTAATCTGTAAAAATAGCTCTTCTCAAAACATTGAGAACATTTACAAACATTGATTTGTAAATGTCTTAGCTCAAAACATTTACAAATGACTATTAAGGATTTGATTTCTAGAGTAAGAGTATACAATTTGGTTGCATATAGTACCTACAGCATCCTAAATGCAATCACGAGGCGACGCATGATTTAAGTGCAGCGTTACTTTACCAGTCACACAGCGAAAACGCATGAATCATGCGCGAATTACGCACAGATTTTCGTTTCTGCGCGGAGCGTGCGTCGTATGCGTAATTCGTCGGTGGAACGAACATAGACCGTCAGTGATTGTAAGTGGATGTGCGTCGAAGGCGGTTTGTGCGTGATTTTGAGTTTTTAACGGTTCAAAAAATTTCCGGTGTTATTCGTGAGTCGGCGTGCGTAGTTTATGCGTCGAGTATGCGTGACTATGCGCGGGACAGGCGCCGGCCGTCAGTGCTTATGCGTCGGAACTGGTTCAAAACCGTGCACGTCCACTGACGCCCGACCTTCATATCACTCATAAACCACGCATGAAACGCGCATGTATCACGTTCATTCCACTGACAATGTGGATTCTGAATGTGCTTGTTCGTGAAACGTTCACAAAGCGTGCGTGTTTGGACGCGCTCCGTCAGTGATTCATGCATCGGGCATGCATCGAATGTTCGGGGAATACTTTGGTCAATTTCTCGACGCACAAGCACGCACAAACCCAATCTGTGCATGATTTGTGAGTGATTCGTGCGCGATCGGCTGTGTGACTGGCCCTTTAGCAATACCAAATATAACATAACATCGACAGACAACCAGACAGGCCTAAGCACAGGGCTTAAATAAGGAGCAAACAAGACTAATTATTGAGACACACCTGAACAAAACTAACTCAATCGATCACCATAGACAAAGGACAGGGGGAAACTAACAGAACAAACCCAACTCCAAACCAATTGTAACTGTCTGAGAGAGGGCGGACGCTTTTCATGAAAAACTAACTTCTGTAATGTTTTTATGAATAAGTAATAAAACAGTATGATATGATCTCTTTAAAAAAAGTTATAGGGCCCAAAGCAGTATTTAGCCAGGGGGCCCAGATTTCTTCATTCACAGCCCTATTGGGAAGTGGGACGTTAAATCAAAGGAAATGTTCAGAAGTTTCAGAGCATGAATAAGTGTTAAATAAAAACAAGAAATGGAGGAAAATAGCAGATCTGAGGATGCAGACATATCCTACAGCAGTGACATCTTGATGGAACTCTAGCTCCCTGTAGGGCAGATTTCTAGTAGATGATTTATGGTTGGCCCAGTACTTTTGTCAAGCTGATAATACCACCCACATCTATGTTGTTAGATTTCCACAGTCCATCTCACTGATGGATCACAAGTGCACCTAAAGATTGTTGCCTTCTGTCTGCACGCTTGGAATAAAACAATTCAGGAGCAACTAGGGGCACAGAATCCATTAGAGCTGCATCAGGATCCTATGTCCCTCTGCACATTTAACATGGTTATATTTCATGTCCGTGTCTTGAGTGAGGGAAACCGTCTTTTCTGACTGTGGAGGAAATGCTGCATTGGCTGATCTCATGTGACTTGACACATGACTAGTTTCTGGCTCAGGGTAGCAGAGTGACAATATTTGAGAAATGTGAGAAATGTTTCTCCAGTATCACACCAATTATTTTATTTTTGATCCAAACTTACAGGGGAGACTGGAACGTCAATTTTGTGATTCATATCCCCAAGTAGAATTTGAATAATATAATATATAAGAAGCCAGTTTTTTTAAATGTATCTAGCTTCCTGAATGATTTTGCATTGTTATGCTTGTAGGGGAATTACAGTTAAGACCCGAGGACCAGATATGTTGAATGAAGACCAGGAGTCAGAAGTGCAGTCAATAGAAGAAATTTTACTGAAGTTTTAATTTGCAGTTTCATCAGCAGAAGCTTCAGGTCTCACAAGGAGTTTGTAGGCCGCCCCATTGGTAGTTTGTAGGCCTATAACATTGTTAGAGTAATTATACTCTAACAGAAGGTACTAACTACGTCAATGAAGATGGTTAAATGATTTTGATTGGCTAAGAAAGAAAGATAAACAAAACTAGTAATTTTCCACACAAGAGCAGACAGTCTGAAGCATATCTTCACTGATCACATGGTTGACAGGTCAGTGACCTTCCACGTGACTTGTCTAGAAAAAGTCTCACCAATACAGACCATATTAACACACACACATACATATATACATAGCTTCTCCAAGGCTGAACTCGGCTCAGGCTCCAACTATCAAAAGAGAGACTACTCAAAACATTCTGATAGCATGTTCTGTCACACTTGGTCCTGTCTTTCTGTGTCATTTCCCTGTCACTGAGGTCATGGGGTCACTTCCTGTTGTCACTCCCTGTCTATTGTGATATCACTTCCTGTTCACTTCCGGGGCTTTCTAGAACCTTCCACACCTTTCTAGTTTCAATTACCTCGTCAGTGTCTCCAGGTGTTTCCCATGTCTGTCTCTATTTATACCCTCTTGTGTGTCCTGGTCTTTGTTAGTTGTTGAACCTTTAATGTTGACTTCAATGTTGCTACTTCGTGTTTGGATGGTTGCTTCTTGTTCTCCTTGTCTCCAGTGTTCTCCTTTCCGAGTTCTTAAGTAAGCTCCTTGTTCCTTGCACTAAGAGTGCTGTTTTGTTTTCTGAAGTGGTTTTGTTTTCGAGTTTAAATAAAGTGAGTTTCCGTTTGGAACCTGTTGCTCCTCGTCCATCCACTCCGCATCGCACACGTTCCTGCTCTCCGTAGTGTTACATGTTCTATCTGTTGAGAAGTGCTGACAATATTCATTCTTACTCTATGGAAAAATACAGAAAAGTAAAGAAAGGCTTTAACTAATACAAATCTGTAACTTGATTATAAATCACTCTTTACAAATCATTCAAATAAGAAAAAGGAAAAGAACATATTAACAAATAAGACAAAGAAAAGAATATATATACAAATAAGAAAAAGAAAATAATATATATACAAGCGGCAATGGATTTCCGTTCACATTATACTTTATCAGTCTACTTATTCTAATAATCATAATCCTAACCTAACAGTCTACTAATATTCTAATGAAATTTAGTTGACAGTTGCAAAGTTACCTATAGTTACTAGAATGTCTTAAGTGGACTACGAAAATAAAACGTAATCAAATATCTTTCCTACGCTTTTAATTTTTCTTAATACTTCTCTCACTTTACATTTTGGGACCAGGAAAAAGGAAAACTCAAAGGTTATGGTGAAATCTCAAATGCTATCAAGCTCAAATAAATCTCCTAAAACATATTTGTATACTTAAAATCAAAGCACTTTTTCACACTGTCTGCAGCTCATGAGCAATATGTGTTTAATGTATTTTGTCACACACATTACCAAGTTGGAGCATTCACAATTCTAGCTTTGACAAATAGTTTTGAGTGAGTAGAGTTTTGGCACTATGAACCTATTCATCAACATGAGTTTTTGCAATGACTTTTATGAAGCAACATAAATTAATGAAGATAACTGGTGAAAATGGAGAAAAGATTGCTGGACCTCATGCAAGTTAAACAGGCACACAATCTCTTTCAGAATATGAATTCTGCTTATACTTAACATTTAGCATCGCTTTTATCCAAAACAAATTACAGTGCATTCACAATACACATTGACATTCAAATCAGTTCTTGCTTTCATTGGGAATTGAACCCATGACCTATGGCATTGCAAGTGCCACGCTCTACTATTTGAGCTACAGGAAAGTATTTATTTATTTATTTATTTTTTGCATTGAATTGCAGCTATTTACTGCAGTCTACATTTTAAAACTCAGGTTGATCTCACGTTTTTATAACACAACTTTAACAAATCAGTATAGTTTACACATTTGTTCTGTAAAATTAAAATCAAGTGTGTGTAATGGTTGTAGGTCAGGAACTGCTTTGTGTTTAAAACTTATTCTCATTAGCGTGCCCGCCTTCCATACTGGACACTCCAGTTTGAATCCCCCTTGGAGTAGGTTGAGTATGACTGATTACATCTGGTGCCGTGACCCGGGTGGGAGTGAGGTTTACTGGGGGGAGTGTTACGGAAGAGCCAGTAATAGCTGTGCATATATACCTCAAGAGGCACGTGGTATTTTGCATCCTTGTTCACCTCCCACCCCAGTTCGAACATAGCTTGGTTACATTTGGTTCCACAACTCAGATGAGAATCTTTAGCATGCTTGTTAACGTACCTGCCTCCCACGTTGGAGAGACCACAGTTCAAATCCTGCTCAGAGTGGCTAGAGTAGGAACATTAACTTATGCAAATTAAAGCCATCAAATCATCCTCTAGATTTTCCACAAGTGAATTATTTCAATTTCAATGTCAGAAATGTTATCATAAGTTATCAAATATGACCAAAACAGAAATTTGAATTAACGTGTTAATTGTTGATTTAACTGTTAACCCAACTTTCCCCAAGCATATATAAAACCTTATTGACTGATTGAAGTCTGATTGATTGAAAATTACGGGTATATACACAATGCTCGTTGTTTCTATGCCTGTAATTTAATAAATGTGAACCAGAAACCTAAACGATAAAAACAAAACTATTATTAGCTTTACAAATAACCCAATCCAGAGTGAATTAGGATACAACTGCATGTTTATCCCTCACTGTCTCCTTTCTGTGATATGAAATAAATAAGTAAACAAGAATCCTTTTGCAGAAACCTGTCACACAAGCTTTACGATTAGGGAGGGATGAGGGCACACTATGACATGCCACCTGATAACAATGACAGAGTGAAATGGAAATTTTACTTTCCTTCCTTCAGAGAAAGTAATAAAAAGAGAAGTAAGAAGGGAGAAGACATCAGGTTAATTTTTTGACATTTTGTACCCAAACCTGTCTCATGCTTTGTGCTGAAGTGATTTTTCTAGACGAAAATGTTAGCGTATGGACACATACCAAATATATACCTAACTCGTCTTAAACGCTATCTCGCCGTTCAAACGCCCACACACAGAAAAGGCTCTAAACCCCAACGGCAGCATCATAAAGTTATCTTCAGTCAAACACATGTGAGGATTGGAATACTGGATTTTTTTTTCTCTCTTCTCGCTAACCGCTGAGGATTTCTTCCTCAGTAACCTGTGACAAACCTTTATAGGGATTTTAGACTGTAATGTCACTTGCACACTCTCTAGAAAAACATTTCTAGCCGGAAACAATGCATAAAATATTAAATCAATCAATACTAAACCTCACAAGTAATTTCAGAGGAGCTATGGCTTTGCAGGTTTTACGGGTGTGTATGTTTGAAGTCTGGTTAATGGAATGATGAATCTTCTGCCAGGTATTATTTTCAAACAAGCATATGGCTATCTATGGGGTAGTTGAATCTGATTGGTTGACGAGCGTTCTAAGGTGTTGCAATTATTTCAACGGTCTTTACAGCCAACAAAAGCAAAAGAACCAACACCCACAGCTACACTGAACAAGCTAAAAAATATAGTAAACAAGAGGATGAAAATCAATTATCCGCAAACATTATAAAAAATGTTTGTGAATATAGGGTGGAGTTGTAGTAGAGGAAAAAGGAGAATAAAAAGAGCAGGTTACTGAAGACTAATGCATAGTCAGTGAGACATGAAATGTCGCTGTGTTTGGGCCAGGGTGGACAGCTAGAGCGAGTGTGAGTTGCCAAGGCAATCGATTGGGTGTTGTGTGCGACACCAGCTGCAGAGCGAAGCGTGTCTTTTGTGCTGATGAGAGTGTGTGCGTTCTCCAGGTGAATTCCTGTTTTACAGCCTTAAACCTCATACTGTCAGGGTTCTGCCACATTCGGTCTAGTCATTTCGTGTTGTTGTCGCAGAGCTCTGACATTAACGTAATGTCTCGTGTTTGGTGTGTGTCCACACAGATTCGACGGTTTGAGCCGTGCGCACTCTTGTCTGTGTAACGTCTTGTGTGCGAGTTATGATGTCCGGTCCCGATACTTTGGTCTGGTTCAGTTTCGGTTCGGGATTCGGACATTCATAACTCGTGTGTTCGTCCTTGTCGTGAGCACGCAAGACGAGTGTTTGCTCATTCTCACGCGCGGTTTTGAGCTCTGCTTGTACCGCATGCTCTCGTGTCTTTGTGCAGTGTTGTAAGAACGTGGTTCGTCTTTTCATCGGCCGTGTGCTTTCATGTTGTGTTTTAATGTTGCGCGCACCATTTGATTGTCACCAGCTGCGCGCCGTCTTTGTTTAATGTGAACATGCGGCGATGCGCATCCAAATTAGCTCCGTGTTCATGTCTTGTCATTGTGTTCTCCTCCCTCCTTGTTTCCTTGTCATTAGTTTGATTTGTTCCAGCTGTTTCCCAATCAATTATCCTTCCTGCTGTGTCTATGTAATCCATTCATGGTTGCTGTCTTGTGCTGTTTCCTCGTCGTTTTCCCCCGGATATCCCTGAGTCAAGTCTTGTCCTGTCTAGTTCATGTTTCGAGTAATCTCGTCTTGTTTTTCCCCCATGGGAAAGTTGTGAGTTTTGTTTATTTTTTGTTAATAAAGAGCCTGCCCCTCTGCATCTTTGATCTCCCTTCACCTAACCTGACACGTATGTTCAAACACTTTCCTCCCTACAATAATTGACCAGCACACTTCTCATATACACTCTTGCACACACACCATTTTGCCCCACGCAAACCTACTCAAACATTCACAAACCCACTTTCACAAAGCATTTTGAGATTTTTGTGCATGCGTTTAAGTGTTCAGTAAAATTAAGTTTTATTTAAAAATTCTCTATTTAACTTGTTCTTGTTTATGTTAATGATGCTGTGGTTTTCAAGTGTCATCCTCAGAGGCACCAACTTTTCCATACTTTAAGTTTTAGTAAGGAAAGAGCTATCCCGATAGAGGGTAATTGGCACAGTGCAATGGAATGGAACCCAAACACAAAGTTTTATCCCCTGACCTCTCGCCATGTCCCAGTCATTTTGGCACCATAAAAAAATGTACTGACAGTTTCTGTGGGTTATATCAGGGCACTAACCACAATAGACGTGGCCAAATATTTGATCCCCCAATCTATGGACTTTTAAATATCTAATTTTACCTATCTAGTTCTTTTGATTGTTGGCATTTTATTCGCTTGATCCCCCTAAAGTAGACCTAAATGTTCATAGAAGACGAGTACAAACGTGACACTTTAGTTTCAATGCTGAAATGGTGAGTGAGAAGACATAAATATTTAAAAATGTAATTTTTGATAACTGTTTTATGATGGAAATGTTCAATCACTGACAGTAATCTCCAGTAATGTAAACTAATCAACTTTTTTTATCAAATTTTGTTGTAACCCATAACAATTTTGGGTTACTAATGCAATCCAATACGTTTGATTTTCTAGATTTGAATTGACATTTGAATAAGAGTGAATGTGTGGATATTTTAAAATAAATTTTATTTGCAAATAGTTTAACTTGATTACTTCAAAAATACTGTAAAAAAAAGTGTCTGTCTTTAATCCTTTAAATTCCTTTTAATGCTTCTTTCTTTCTTTAAATAAAAAGAAAAGAGCTGTTACAAGTTGTAACAATGTTCAACATTCAGGGGGCAGGAACCGCCAAATATTTAATGACTATAATTCCAAAATAAAACATAAATACAAAATGAAAGTAATGTCACAGAAAACATAACACAAACTCCAGGCCTGGTCCTCTCTCATCCTTCACTGTCGTCGCTCCTCCTTTTATGCCTCCGCTCCTCTGTGAGAGAAGACCGGTGGCTCACAGGAGGCACTCATTACCAATCATGCCACCGGCTCTCGTGACGCTCTCACGGTCTTTCGACCCCGCCCTGCTCGCCACATACCCCCAACGCCCTTCGCAGAGACGAGAGGGGAGAGAGGGTAAAAAAAGAGAAAAAAACATCTTAATCCAGTTCCCAGACACGCTGACTCTCGGTCCTCGACTGACCGAGAGACTTCCTCGTGGCGCCATGCGGTGGCACCGGACGCTGACCGGTGGATGGCTCTGCGCTCCTCCGCCTCCTGGCGGCTGGCGACGACTCTTCTCGAGAGCAGCCGGCAGGGAGTCCCCCGTTTCTTGCTCCTACCCAGCATGGTGGATGGGGCGACTCCTCCGCTCCCTCGCAGACGGCAGCCTCCCAGCTCGTCCCAGGAGCGCAGTCTCTAGCTCGCCGTCCTACTCGATCCTTCCTTGCTCCAGTGCCACCGCCTCGGGCAGACACTCGCAGTTTTCACCCTCTCGCGCTGCCGGGTTTCCAACCTCCTGGGTTTCAGCACCAACGTTCAGGGAGGAAGGAGGCAGGAACCGGCAGATATTTAACGACTTTAATTCCAAAATAAAACTCTCGTCCTTCACTGTCAGCGCTCCTCCTTTATGACTCCACTCCTCCGTAAGACGAGACGGGTGGCTCACAGGTGGCGTTCATTACCAATCACGCCACTGGCTTTCGTGACGCTCTCAAGGTACCTCGATCCCACCCTGCTCGCCACAGAAATAATACAGTAGCTGGTGAACAGATGTTTTCTCTCCATAATGCACATTATCCACAATCTTTTTCCTTTAGTGTTAATCTCCCTGGATAAATTAAGATTGGTTTCTTTGTGTACATTGCCTTTTGGGAGGAACTCAAATAAAGTTATTTCCATCATATCTTAAATCTAAAAACAGCCAAACATCAGCAAAACTCTACTCTTATGTGCATGTCCTCGGGTCAACAGCTCCAAAGTGGAATCGCCCTATTTTAGCCTCGTCACATTACAAATGACCTGATGCATCACTGCAACAAAGCAATGGACATACTAAATATAATAATTTGTATCTAACATTTAAAAATAAAGAAATAACCTTTTAAGTCAGCAATGGTTAATAATGGTACCCTTTTTGCAGATACTTAAGATCTAGGCCAACTGTGTTATTAAAGTCACTCATCTTAGAGCTACATTCCCAATAGGGCACAGTGAGGGTAAAGTAAGACATTTTTTTTTTTATTATGAATTTATTATTTATTCCATCTGTATTATGCTTTAAGTGCATATATA